>OX382295.1:11096332-12346332 GCA_947507805.1 Aporophyla nigra
AAAAAACACTACAAAGCCAAAAATAACTTTAATCTCGGAAGTCGGTGGCCCAAAAACCTTAAATACAGATCCTAAGACACCGACTTCCAAAATTAAAGTTATTTTTGGCTGTGTAGTGTTTTTTTATGGAAGTCGGTTAAAAGTTTTATGTTTGAACTTGAACTGTTTATTTTTACTTTTTAATTGTGGTACTTTTTAACCTACCATACAACAATTCGTATAGCTTCACATGCTAAGTAAATAACAGTGACAGAAAGTTATTACAATATAATCATCTTATACTAAGTCGAAAACTTACGTCTTTTTAAGCCAACTCTAAAACCAATTATCAGAACTTAGCCGAACTTATATGGGACTACTATTTAAGTATACCTTTGCAAATAAGAGAAGAACTTTTCAAATCGTTTTATAAATTACTGAAAAAAAGTACAACCGACTTGAGGAAATCCTCCTTTTTTAAGGTTCTGTACCCAAAGGGTAAAACGCGACCCTAAGACTCCGCTCTCTGTCCGTCCGTCCGTCTGTCACCAGGCTGTATCTCATGAACCGCGATAGTTAGAGAGTTGAAATTTTCACAGATGATGTATTTCCGCTATAACAACAAATACTAAAAAACACAATAAAATCAATATTTAAGGGGGCCCATAAACAAACGTGATTTTTATTGCTCGTTTTTGCTCGATATTGATAACGGCAACAGGACGCTTGAAATATTCACAGAACATTTAGTTATATATTCAATTTAAAAATAAATAATTTTCTTAAAATAAAACAAATATTTAATGGGGGCTCCCATAGAACAAACGTGATTTTTTTGGCTGGTTTTTATTCAGTTTAAAAGGGCGTTTGTCGATTATAAGTTGGGTGTTACAGTGGGATAGATTTTATGCTACGGCTATCGATCTCTTTGTTTAGAGATGTGATACCCGTTATATCTACGTTCCGACTTCAATAGGTGGTTTATTATGATCTATTGATTTTTAATACAGGGTTGCCCATCCCTGCGCAAGTTGCTATCATGGATTGATTGATGACTATCATGTTATAGCAAATTGGTCTCCCTTTAACATATTTTTGGTCCAAATCAGTTGCCAGATTTCCAATGCAAGTGGAGTGTTCCGTTTGTATATTGGCATTAGCATACTCAGTACTTACAAAATTCCGGCATAAGGACGTGTTATAGGGCTTTTTTTTTGTTCTAAGCCATTATTACATATATCCTGAACAAATATTGTTCTGTAAATCTGTGAAGATGGTTAATATGTACTAATAACAATTATTTATCTATTTCAGATTTCTCCCAAGGAGATCCCCAGTTTGACTTCGGTGCATTTGAGTTTGAACCTTCATACCAGCCAAATAATTTGATAATTTAGAGCAAGGACGCTGATTGTTTAAAAATAATAATAGATTTAAGAATAGTGCCACGGAATAACTTGTGAACTTAGGTTAGTAACTGGCCAGTATTATTAGATATCATATTATTGAGGATAGTGCAGTATAGTTCCTAACTTTCCTTTTAAGCAGAAACTGTTATCGCCTATTTAACAAGCCTCGATAGATACATAAGTATCAATATGAACAAAAATAAAGGATATAAATTCAGTTTTGTAACATGTCCTTTAATTTCGTTAGTTTTTGCAGGACCTATTGCTAGTTTGTTCTTTTTAAAGCATATAGTTGTCAATCACTAGGTATCGAGAAAGGCATTTTTAAAGGATAAAATTTCAAATCATTTTGATGAAAATATTGCACTGTCCTCGGTGATGAAAACGTTCATTAGTTTTTATTCAGAAATATTTAATTCTTTTCACAAACTCACAACATGGATATAATTAAGTTAAATGTTAAAATCGCTCTGTTTTAATTCAACAAATATCATTAGGTATTTATTTGTGAAAGTGATACTTATTTATGACTACTAATTCGTCGTTGACGGCAAGATGTTGTAGTGAATGAATTATTTACCTAAATTGTATTAAAATTCTTTGTTATAATAACCTATTTAAGTCTGTAAATATATTTTCTATTAATGTATGTATGAGAAAGTTATGTAAATAAAATTACTAACAGTTATGACTCTTATTATCTAAACTCAATTTCGTTTCACTTGTATGATACCAATTCCGCTAAGAAGCGGCCCAGTGTACATAGACGCAACTTACGAGTTTTAGGGTCGCTGATTCAAAGCCAGGCAGGCAAATTCATCATCTACCTCCCGATTTAATCTACTGCTTGGCATAGGCGTCTCTTTTCTTGTGCCAATCTCCAAGTTCCTATACCAGCCTCATTCAGGTTTTTCCCACGATGGTAAAAAGTTGTCTACGCATCTCGTCGCTGGACGATCGACATCACGTCTTCCAGTCCTTGCTCCTCCCGTCATGCCTGTCCTGGCAGGTAATTTACTTTGTGTAAATTAATACGTCACTATTGCTCGCAAAAGAGTGATAGAAAACATCGTGAGGCAACCGGTATGTCCTAGAACCAACTTTTCTATGACATGACATAATATACTAACCTGCACTGGGAATGCCTGGTGAATACGGCCCACGCCCTCTCATAGAGAAGAGTATCCCAGCAGTGGAAACATGATTACAAGTAGGATACTGAGAACAGGCTCGTTGCTAAATTATAACAGCCACACCGCTCAATCCAAGGTTGAACTACGCTTGCAGAGCTCGGTCCGGTTACTTAACGAGACCCTTCAGTCATTCAAAGCACGTTAAACCATCGATCTCGGTTGTCATTTGTAGAACCATGATAGTCGTTATGGATTTTCTGTATGACAACCAGTCTTACCAAAGCGTATCGTATTACCCACTAACTGGGTTGTTGAAGTCATAAAAAATACCATGAAGTTGACCCCAATATAGTAAGGAAATGGCTATGGAAATGAGAAAAATGTAGTTTAGGTACCGAATATTTTTATATTTTATATTTGAAGAAACAAAAGAGGCAGTTTATGGATCAGACCTGGATATACACCTACTTTTTAAATAGCAGGTTGTGTATTACTGTCTTATGGCTTATTCTTTCGTACTTGGTGCCAATCGTCAGTGACAACAACTTCCTTCTCTACGCGACTAATAGTTAAGTCTTTACTATCAGGCACTGGGATTTCTACAACGAAGTACTATGCGTACTATATAAAGCGCCTAAGCAATTTCGAAGGCGAATATTTTAGTGGCAGTCATGCTATACTAAAACGATTCGGCGCTTGCTTGACTTTACTCATCTTATTTGCACATATTAAAGTCTGTTTTTCTTTAACACGTCCCTGCACTTAACGTGGATAAGACACTTGACACAAATTGCAAAAAAAAAATGAAATAAGTTAAATTTAAAAAAAAAACCCCGACCAAAACAAGAACCTGTGAAAAGTAAAAAAAATATACGTATTGGCACTCTAAGTTTCATTACAAGTTGTAAGTAAAATATTTTGATCAAAGGATCGTCGTGTCGCAAGGGCTGAACAGATTTTGGCAAAACTTTCAAGAACCACCACTAGAAAACCTACTTAAAAAAAACGCAGCCAAGTTGGTTCACCCGTTTTAGGGTGCTTTTCCACCAGAGATGTGCTATGCTACGATGCTATGGATGGGTTTCATATTCACCAATCATATTTATTGGTGCACATAGCTTAACACTGGTGGAAACGGATTCCTAATTGGGGGGCTTTGCCATAATCGCCACGCTTGGCAAGCGGGTTGGCGATCGTAGTTTGCAAAAATGGTAAAATGCATAGAGAACGCTGCTGCCCATTCTCTAGTAAATCCCTTAGTCGCCTTTTACGACACCCACGGGAAGAAATGGCGTGATTCTATTCTTTATGTCCGGCACCACACGGGACAAAACAAGATATGTTCAACTAAGATATGTTTTTTATATGGAAGGATGCGTGCTATGGATGTGTGCTATGGGTGCGTGCTATGGGTGCGTGCTATGGATGCGCGCTATGGATGCGTGCTATGGATGCATGCTATGGATGCGTGCTATGGATGCGTGCTATGGATGCGTGCTATGTGCAGAGCAGAGTACCTACAGTATGCCCCCACCGTTTCCCTACTATCGATACATAGCATAGGTCGAGATGCGCATCTTTCTCGCACAGCTACTTTGCGGCGACGCAACTGCGTAGCGCATCTTCCTCGCACAGCTACCTAGCGTAGTATTGGTGGAAACGGGCACATATTTTCGTAGCGTAGATTTCACATCTTCTCAGCATAGCTGCATAGCACATCTCTGGTGGAATAGCACCCTAAGAGCTACAGTGCCACAGACGGACACACATAGCGGTCAAACTTATAACACGACTCTTTTTGCGTCGGGGCTTAAAAATTGAAGCGGCATATCGCAAACTTCTTACACGTGACTGTTGTTTTAAGGTGAACACAAGAATATTTAAATTGCTTATTGTTGATAAAACATGTATATATATTTATTTATTAATATTATTACCTCTTGGAAAATTTTGGGATAAAATTATAATTCATAGTAATAAATAAAGTCAGCATTAAGACTATTTTGAGACAAATTAAATGCCCATTTTGCATTAAATATAGATCTTTTACCTTTGCATTCAAGAATCTGTTGATTAATACTTAAATAACGTTACAAATAAATTAATTGCATGAGCCAAAGTATTTAAATGTATCTTTGTAACATTTAATATCACAATATTTACATTTTGATCTCACTTTTGTCAAAAACACAAGAATTCTTTGTTCCACATGGTAATAATACATAAAATTAGAATGACAATTTTAAAACAAAGTGAATGCCTAGTTTGCATTTCAAATATACCTATTATGCATTCTAGAATTTAATGAATGAGCATATTTATTTGGTAGATTAAAATTAATTTTCCCATTAATTAAATTAAGTGTGCATCATTATAATATAATCTAATAGGAAGACAACACGTGTAATGTTGTTAAGAATTCAGTGTTCAAGATCACATCGTGACTGTTCGGATTAGATCCGGTATGCGATCAAAAAGTCATCTTCAGTTTTATAAGCGTACAGTGCAGTACATTATAATATGACTTATAGTTTTCTTAAGTAACTTCAAAATGTTTGATCTTATTCAATTCATTGCTGAGTTGATATTACTGTCAATCAACTCAGCCTATCGCTGTCGACTGCTGGAAAAAGTATCTTTCAAGTTGCTTTGCAAAATCTGGTTCTCAGCCTTCCACATCCATCCATCTGTTCTAGCTGCCCTTTTAAAGTTGTCTATCCATCTAAATATTTTCTACGTATACCATCGCATCGGTAACAAAATTACGTCATTACAGGGAATTTAGAGAAAGCCTCTTATTGAAATGTCCTTTCTTTGGTATTGTCGAATCGTTGAGCCTCTTAAGTTCTGAGTTGACCTCCACGTTTAGAGGCATATACGTGCACTGACTGGACAGGTCCACTCATTTAAGTGGTTCTTTCCTCAAAAGACAATTTCAGTCACCAGTCAACATGGTCTTCAAATGATGTGACCAAGATTATGTCTGGACTTTAAAAGAGACTGTGTGACCTATGAGTTTGTTTCAGCCTTTCTTCACAAATAATTCAGTTAGGAAACGCCGACCTCATCTAGTTTAAAAAAAATATGATTGACGTATAAAGTGTGATACAAACCAACTTACAGAAATAAAATCATTTATCACTTATAGCAGATATACCTGTTGGTGAAAACTCATAATGTTCATACAATTATGTTTACTCTGGAGGCTCATGATTTGTGCCATGCGGAGGTTACAGAGATCATTTATTCTCATAAAAATTACATTCACTTACAAGATAATAACTAAAACTAGACATATCATTAAAATAAACTAAATGTTGGGCCTATTACAAACAATTGACTGACCTGTTAGTCTAGTGGTTAGTGACCCTGACTGCTAAGACTGAGGTCGTGGGTTCGATTCCCACCCAGGACAAATCTTTGTGTGATGAGAATGATTATTTTTTCTGTGTCTGGGTGTAATTTATCTATAATATTATTATAATAGTATTTAGAAATATATAAGTATGTTTATCAGTAGTCTGATTGCCATAGTACAGGTTCTGCCTAGTTTGGGATCAGATAACGGTGTGTTGGTTGTCCGAAGATATTTATTTATTTTAATTGGGTGTCATTTAAAATGGTTTGAGGCCAGATCACAAAATATGAACAACTGTTAGTGCGATACATGGGCTCAACTATCAAAATAGGTAAACAAGTCTCCGTACACCACAAAGCTATACTTTCGTCGGTATCATTCAACATCATCTTTGGCACTAGTTCTAATTACTGCTAAGTAAAAGCCAAAGGCGTCCTTCCTTTCTCCTATTCTCCGTAGCATTAATTAAACATAATGAAGTTAAAAACCATGTTACACACCTATTACGCGAATTTCTTGGAAATGTCTTTAACATTTCCAAGTCAGTTACAATTTGAGAGAATTTTCTTTTTATAGTTAACTTATATAACCAACAGGCATTATAAAATAGCACGGACTCCAGTGATGTATTTGTAATGATGTGATTAAAATGATTTGTTGGTAATTTTAATGAATAAATGGTTTCGTAAAATTTATGTGTATCAATGACTGACCTCACAGTTTCCTTAATTAATCAGATTGATGGTTTCGGTAAGGAAAACTCCAAGTTACAACACAACACATGCCAACTTTTTACGTAGTTATAAAACAATAGTATTTGTTTAGTATTACGAGTGAATGGTGTGGTTGTAGTAGATTATTAACCTAGGGGATAAAGCAATGTCTTATGTCACGTTTCTAGGGCTTAGTTCTAAGCGATGGAATTAAGAGCTCAGTGAGAGATTCAAGCTTGCCCTTAAAATACAGTTTTAGTCGCGAAGAATACTCTAGTCTTCACACCTGCTTGACAAAATGCAATTCGGTTTGTGAATATTAATATTTTTTATATTGGTGCCATATTTACGTCCTATTATTGACCAGCATGAGTTATAATGCAATTCCGTGCAATATTAATGCCAGCTTAACCCTTGTTTTACGCTTTAAGTTAGCTTCCCATGAAATTTAATTTGACACATTCCACCAGGTGATGTGAAAATCCCGTACCTGTATTAATTCGCATTTCTGTGTAGCAACGTGTAACGAAATCAGAGCAAAACAAAATCTAAGCAGATAATATTGCAAGGAAGTGTATATTTAATCGAATCAATACGATTATAATAGCTTACGAGTACTCACGACTGTTTAAGCTCAATGATGCGAGAATGAGTTGCGATAAACATCTTGTTGGGCTTTGAATCCAATTATTAGATCTATTGTAGATTGGATCAATATTAACTTATTGCTTTTAATACTTGCTTCGGTACCAGTTAAACAATTTTGTTAATGAAGACTATAATTTCAATTGATTATTGTATATAACTTTAGTAATGCGATAACTCGTAATCACACTTGCAAATGCGACGAAACGATATGATACCGAAAGACTGTCGTACGTATTCTTGTAAGAGATCCAATTTCATGCGAAATATCTTACTTACCCAAGCGGAAGTTGCATAAATCATAATCATCTTCTTTATCTCAATTCTTTTGAAGATAAATTATCTAAATATTTTAGAAAGAAGAAATCTGGCACTAGGGGCAATAAGCAAAAAATAGCTGTTCCGCGCATCACTCTAGAACAGCGGTTCTCAAACTTTTTTGTTGACGGAACCCTTTTGGAAAGTGAAATATTTGCCGGAGCCCTAAAATAAACAAAAAATTGTTCAGTATTTTGTTTTAGTAGCTGCATAGGTCGAAAATCCTGTTATCATTGAGAGGCATCATTTTGAACAGTGACTCCATACTGGTGTCTGATGACATTTCTAAAACGATTAATATGCATTATTTGACATACTTTTGGGATTTTGTAAGATGAGTAAAAAATTTTTTTTATCCCTAAATTCGTATAGCCCCAGCAGAGGCTTTACAGAACCCTAGGGCTCAGCGGAGCACACTTTGAGTATGGCTGCTCTAGAATATATTGTCTTCTATCTATGTAAAGTAAATACCTTTATATTATGATTGACTTTACTTACCAAGCAGTTACCTATTGGTTTTAATTTCTTTTACCAGATACAGAAAAAAGGTAGATAAATAATAATTAGGCGGAATACATTCCGCAAAAGGAGTTCAATTCCACGATTATAAAGGCACTATTATGAACGCTTCAAATATTGTTTACAATCACTTTCTAATTACCCATATATACCAAATAAAGAATAACTTTTGTTATACTATTGACATTAGATAGCTATGGATAGTCCAATTAAAGAGTATAGGAAGCTGAAATAAATGACGTAAGAGATCACAGTTCAACATTTCCCCTTACCTCATATTCACTAACATGATTAGACACGAAAGGTTATAAATAATCACTCGAATATGCGTTCCTCATTGTGATCATGTGTATACCTTCTCCACTTATTTATAGCATCGGTCGAAAATTACATCACAAATTGATGCGGATTATGTTCGGCAACCGCCCAGAGTATCTCACATTATTTTGTGACTCACATTAAAAAGTATGAGAACAGTTAGACCTTTTAAAAGTATTGCTATGACAACTATTGATTCGAGTGCAATATCGGCGCCTAATCGATTAGTCATAACAATTTATCTATATCGATGCAACTTGATTGTCCGATTGCGTTTCGATTGAATTCCATCGCTGGACCGCTACCGACTTATATTTGAATGTTGCGATAGTTTTAATTTGTTCGTTGCAAAATTATCGAGATGTTTGCTTGCGTGACCGAGAATATAAAAATTCGTGGGAATTTGCGAGCTTCGTTCTGTCAGTGGACTTATTCAAAAGGCTAATTATAACGTTGAAAGGATTGATTAATTACGAGCATGGACTTCGGTCTGTGATTTATTGTTTGAGTGTTTCAAGAATGCAACAATGCATCAGTTTTAAACAAATAGTCGTTATGTTTTTATGTATACGTACGTCATGCAAGTTTTCTTTCTATCACGTGGGGGAAATATTTAAAACATATTGGAATAACATTCAACATAAGTACAAGATTTTATAGAAAACGAAATACTTTTAAATGACATCATATTTGATTCGATATTAATTTCAGATCATCATTTCGCTTACTTTCAAAATACCAGCATGATACTTGTCAGAAGACTGATTACCTGTTATTTGTCTCTATCATTCTCTGTCTTATGTCCCAAAGGTAACATTATAAGTTAATCAAACATACGTAACTTTGAGACGCTTCCTCTCTCTCACTTCCTTGTCGGACATTCCTTAAGGTTGAAGCCACAGAGAGCTCTGTTTGCTGCCACACTTAGCGTACCTCAAACATGACCTCATTTGAAGTGCATGACGCTGCAGTGTGACCACTTCAATACTGCATTGATTTGCTAGGGGCATGTTATCTAGTACACAGCGTAGCACCAAGCGAAGCACCTAGCTGTAAAGCCTCGACCTTGTGATCCTGTGTTGAAATTGATTACTGATAAACAACATCATCAATTGCATTTCTAATCCTGCTCTGGGATTATCTAGCAATACTAGTCAATATTAGCTATATCATGGTAATCAAGTCACATTAATTTGAATTTGTGGCAAATGGAAGTTAATCATACTGAACTTTCATTGCCTTACTGCAAGTCAACCTTTTCGCTTAACAACAAAATATACGCTAAACACAATAACACAGTAGGCTGCGTTAAACCTTTAAACTTAGCAACTGTATTCAACAAAACGCCTCTGGGCCAGCATTGAGTTACTATCTTAGAATCGTGTAGCATTCACTGTATTAAGTTCTTTCAGATAATCCAGATAGTAGATACCTAATTATTGGACAGCCCAAGTTTACCGAGCCAATTACGATGATACCGATCGATCAAACGTTCTTCAACCAATTATTGTTCGTTTGAGTTCTGAAGGCATTATTTCCCGGTGAAGGTACAGAGGCCCTTGTTTTAAGAAAATGATTCATTGTTGTGGAACGGATGTTGCTAGATACTGTGTTCCAATTTTGGTAAGGCTTAAGCTGTGGTTTGATCTGTTAGAATCGATAAATCGAATCAGCCTTTGTGTGTTTAATTTTCTAAATCATGCTTGGGAGTTTGGTGTTATCGATAAACATAAATTTTGCCAAAACCTTCAAAATAACCAGTTTTAAATTACTCTAAAATAAACAATCTTTATTCACAAGTCTGAAATTGTAGTTCTTACACTTGAGGTGATCCACTTTTTCTATAAATAATTTAACATCGAAAATATTTTAGACATTATTTTAAACATATCGACGGTGTGCTGGATACGGAAGGCGGAAGACAGGATGTTGTGGCGTCACATGGGAGAGGTCTATGTCCAGCAGTGGACTGCGATAGGCTGAATCTATTGACGGTGGAAATGTCAAATGTCGTAAGGGCCGTATAGATTCCAGTCCCTTATGATATTTGAAATTTCCACCGTTAATATAGGTGTAATAGGTATAGAAGCGGACTGAAAGGAGAATAGGCAACGAACCATGGGGATCTAGCCCTGAAGCCAAATATGATACCTACGTACCAATGGTAAGAGCTATTCTATTACACAGCTTTTGCCAATTTTTTGCAAGTGCGGAGTTAGTGGTTTAGGTGACCCACTAGGTGAAGCGAAGTTAAGGATTTTTTTTTTGCACCCAATAGTTATAAGATATATAATACACAGAAGAAATCTTTTTTCAAGGGTGAACTTCCTGCCTGGGCGGAGCACCGCCGTGTCCTCGTGGAGGCGATCGGCGGCGGCGACCTCTCGCGTCCGGCCCTGGTGCGAGCCATGGTATGGAGCGAGAGGGCATGGGAAGCCGTCACCTCCTTCTGCGAAGCAGTAATGCTCGCGAAGGAGGAGGCGGGGCGCGTGAGGGAGTGGCAGTCTCTGCACCCTCACGTCCCTAGCCGCCGCAGGAGGAGACGCCCCGGGCGTCGGGAGTCGATAGCGGACTCCCGGCCACCGTAGGCGCGAGCTTGCGGGTGGCGAGCAATGGGTAGCTCGCCGCCCGGTAAGGATCAGGCTCGGGTCGACAGCGCGTAGTGTTCCACGCGCACCTCAAAGAGATGTCAGCAGCAATGTAGGGGTCTGCTAGGACCGATGCCTGCCAGGGTCACGAGATTGTTCGAAAGAGATACCGTGACTCTGGCACATGGGCAACTGAAGGAACACGGGTGGGTTTTAGTCAGTAAAAGTCTGACACGCCCTCCCACTCCGCCCAGAGCGGGAGAAGTCATTTGATGATTTCCCATCCAAAAAAAAAAAAAAAAAGGGTGAACTTCGTGATGTAGGGGCTTGTATCGACTGTCTGATATTGAGGAGCAACAGAGCTCTAAATATTTGTAATTAAGTTTTTCTTCCTTTTCTAGCAGTCGATCGGCCAAAATGTTAACTTGCTGAAACTCCCAATACCGTAAAGTTGTATTTGATTTAAAAGATCTCTCTTAAAACAATATTTGTTACTATTATGAGTTGTCCTTAATTATAAGTTTGGCGTTACAGAGTTATAATGTGACGTTAATATCAACACGTAAATATTTTGTAAACTAATTAATAAACAGTAACTTGCAAAAATCATCATTATTATATGTGTAAAAAACCATATCTTAAGGTTACTGGGGGACCTCCCAGGGTCGCGAGATTCATTCGAAAGAGATACCGTGGCCCTGGCACATGGGCAGCTGAAGAAACACGGGTGGGTTTTAGTCAGTAAAAGTCTGACACGCCCTTCCGCTCCACCCAGAGCGGGAGACGTCATTTGATGATTTCCCACACTCAAAAATAAATAAATAGGTTACTGGGGGATGCGGATGATGAAGATTGTTGCGCGAGGAACGGCATCTAGGTGACCTATGTTTTAAAATATTCGTTTATACGTTAATTAGATGATTTTTACCAGAATTTCAATAATACTTTATTACTCACGTTTACAATTCTGTAGCTCCGTACGTCCTAACAATGAAGAGAAGTCGTCATAAAAAGAAATATTCTTTTTGATGAGGTCTTTCCATTCATAAATCATAACTCTAATGGGCTTAAGGGAAGCATCGTCCAATCTCCTTTAATAAAGATATCTAACAAGGCGTTTATATGTAAATAATTTATTTGATGGCATTTTGTTTGGCACCCGGAACATTCGACATGAATGTAAGGTAATGTACGCAGTTCCTTTCGCAATCTGATATTAATAGCTTCTAGTTTTTTATTTTAGTTGAAGAGTACACAAAACAGGACTTTACCAATTACCAGAAAAAGTTCCTCACACAGCGGTATATAAATGCTAGATTGCTTCTAATAAGATTAAAACTATAATCCCAGTCCTAATACGTAGCTATAGAGGTTTAAATGCGACATTAGATACGGTTTTGAAATCATATTTCAGAATTTCGACACTCATAATTTCGCCAATAATGGCGGCGGTTACTTGGGTGTTCCTAAATTGAATTTGAACTTTAGTATCACGATGTGTAAACATGCAATTTCACAGAGCAATATAAATTAGACCGGTGCCTAGTAGCTATGCACTAATATCTACAATCATGTTAAATACTTTGTAGTCAATAAAGGCTAGAGCTCGGTTCAGCACTCGATTGCGTAGTCCACTGATTGCTTTCGTTTTGACAAAACCATTGCACCGTCGCCATAAGTAAAAAAAAAAAATTACTCTCTCAAGAATAACTGGATTTTCAAAAGAAACGTGATAAACAAAATGAATGTCGTAATAGCCTGCAGGACTAAGTTAACGAGCATCAAATACAAACATTGTGGTATAGAATCACAGTCTGTAATGAGGAATCTAACTCATACGTTATAACATAGGACATTACTATAGTACACCTACTATAGTAATGTCCCATGTGATAAATTCCTTATAGCTTTTCCAACTTTGCCTTGGTCATTGGTCCAGGTACCTGTCGATAGGTAGCCTACTACCAATGAGTGGTCTTCCTAATGTAAAAGCACGCTAAAATAGCAGCAAGTCAATATAAGACATATTAAACAATCTTAACTGTTTATTTGCTTACAAAATAGGCACATAAAATAAAGGTCGCTCAGCGCGCTATGGAGCGGGCTATGCTCGGAGTTTCTTTGAAGGATAAAATCAGAAATGAAATTATTCGGAAAAGAACTGGAGTTACCTACATAGCTCGCAGAGTAATCAAGCTGTAGTGGCAGTGGGCTGGCCATGTCTGTCAAAGGACCGTTGGCCGGTGGAGTAGACGAGTCCTGGAGTGGAGACCGCGTGTCGACAAGCGTAGTGTGGGACGCCCCCCGGCTAGATGGACCGACGACCTAAGGAAAGTGGCTGGGGCTGACTGGATGCGGAAGACGGAGGACAGGGTGTTGTGGCGCAACATGGGAGAGGCCTATGTCCAGCAGTGGACTGCGATAGGCTGAGTTGATTGATTGATTGAAAATAAAGGTTACTTATATTGTGATTCCTGTAATCATCATCAGCCTATAATGTTCCCACTGCTGGGACACAGGCCTCCTCTCGATGAGAGGAATTGGGCCGTAATCCACCATGCGGGCCAGTGCGGTTTGGTAGCTGTCACATGTATTCGAATTTTTGGTTCTAAGACATGCCGGTTTCCTCACGATGTTTACCTTCACCGTTTTGAGAGCAATGGTGATGAAATTATTTACCCAAAGTAAAGCTCCTGCTTGGGTTTGAACTCACGACCTAATACTCGTAAGTCGCGGCCGTTACCACTGGGCCACCACTGCTCTCCTGATTCACTGATTCATGTAAATTAAATCTAAATTGTAGTGTAATAAAAAAAAAAAAAAAAAAAACATTAATTGGATAATAACACATGTATATCAAGTAATAGGTTTGTCAGTTTATTTTTGAATATTACATTGGTTTTATTTTATTGTATCTTTTATATATTTAGTTGTATGTTGAGAACCATCCCACGGAGATATTGTCCTTTCTCTTATTTAGTTGAGCCGACGCAGCGTGTCTTCTACCTCTATACATCTCTATTAGTATAGTTTATCATCTCAATAGTAACCAAATTTTTACCCACATCAACTTCACACAATCCAACACAATTGATAGTGACAACTATCAAACAGTAGTCACCAACAAACTAATCAACTTCGCTATACTGTCCTTCACGGAAAAATATAAAGTTTCGAAAGGGGACAGACAGATTCGTCGTACATACTTATTGCAGTGCTGATATTTAAATAACACCAGTTAACATTGGTCCGATATAAGCTGGGTTGGCCTTGACTTTTAGAGACAGCTTCCCAACGCTTCCGACGACTGAATATAATAGACTTATGACATACGACGACGGTCCGGCTGATCGCTCTGTTAATAACTTAACTAAAACTAGTAGCTGTTTTGAAATGCGGCCTTTGATGTGTCGAAACTATTTGGACCAACTCTGTTTACTTGTTGTGGTATTGTGTTGTTTATTGGTGTTGGATTATCTTTGGGATGATGTACTTGTGCGCTGTAACACTTCGGTTGCATTTTTGTATCGGAATCTTATTCTACTTTAAGGCCTTGTTTAACGCATCATAAAATTATGATGACAGATTATATTCAGCTTTATTCTGCAATATTTCTAAATTCTACTCGGATAGACCAGGAAATTATGGCACAAAAGAGACGTGGCATATAGTCCGCAGTGGAGGAGACAAGGCTGCCAATAAATTTTGACAGCCTCATTATAATGAGATGTCTCCTAAGATACAGGTCACCCCTAGTTTAGGAGACAGGATTAAATTTTTGGTTCATATAGACAATTATTTTTCTCCCCTTGTGTCCATTGTTAGTTGAATAAGCCTTAGCATGTAATTATTATAAAACCTGTGTATATGTATATCTTTGGATAAATAAATTTATTATTAATGAGACTAGATGAATTAAAAAAATCATTGCTGATTGAAACATTTGTATTAAATCAGTTCGCTCTCCCTCCCCAACTGGATGGTGAGTCACCATTCCTTATTAATCTCCTCAATTTTCATAAATTACGTGTAGCTATATCCCTACATAATTGTTAGTTGATTTACCTGTCAGATAACGCCATATTTGACAAACAAGATTCATTTGGATTTGAAACTTCGCTCTTAAAAGGATTCGTCGTAGATTCTAATGCTTCAAGTTTTGCAAGTTATTAAATTAACATAATTCATAAAACTCACTTCTGGGTGGTTCATAGATATAACAAGATCACATTTAGGGATCAGTAAAACATAAAATGTAGGCATCATTACTTAAAATTATTCGGAAAAATGTCATTCCAAATTAGAGAGCTCTTTTACATCATTTGTATGATTGTTTTACTTATTATAAACTAGCTTTTGCAGGTGGCTTCGCCCGCTTATTATACATATAAACCTTTGTGTTGAATCACTCTGTCTATTGATGAAAACCGCATTAAAATCAGTTGCTTAGTTTAAAAGAACTAAGCTAACAGACGCGCGAAACTACTTTGTTTTTTGCTATGTAGAGAAGATGAAATTAACTATCAATGAAAATGGTAATAATGTTTATAAACTGACAAGAAGCAACTTTGAGCGCTCTAGTGCTCAAAGTTGCTTTTGCACAGTTGCAGCTACATTTATAATGAATTTGGGGTTTTTACTTAGTAATGTTAATGGAACTCAGATAAATACTGGTATTTAGCTTGTTCCAGTTAAACTGGAAGCCAACCCCAACAACCAACAACTATGTTGGAAAAAGGCTGGGCAGATTGACTTAGTAATCTAAATATGCAGCCATGTGTAGGTACAAAATCAATAGGAAAGCGCTTCATGGATCATGTTTTTTTATTGAGATTATAAGCGCAATGAAAGGTAGAAGTTGCGTAGTAAATATTTAGGACAAACCAATAATTTAAAACAATATTTTTTATTTATCTGTCTTAGACAAACAAATGTTGTTGGAGCAAATCGGACAGTGAAAACTTACATGAAGCGAGCTGTCATTCCAACTGCACCCTAATTGGGAACACGCTGTCAGAATCCGAATCCTTAACTGCAAATCCATTGTTTCATATGTTTGAAACATTGCTCAACAACGTAAATAACGCAATGTCTGTTGTCGAACTATCAAATGAAAGCAGGAATGGCTTGATGTTAGTGTGTTACGCATTTATTCCGTTGATGCTTTGGGATGAACACTTACTGACAACTCGCTGCAAGTTCACTTCATCTGCAATTTTTCACTGATATAAGAATAGCAAGGCTTATATTTACATCCTAGATAGGCATATACGGATTTCCCCTATAGTAAAACTAAAGGTACAAAAAAAGGAAAAACTGAATAAGTTGCGTTCTCAGTATTCATTTACACGATTGTACCTATTTATTAACGACATATTCATGAATAGGGTTTTTAAATACTAACAATAATAGGATGTGGAGAAGGATATTTCTTACATGTATGAGTGGTTGCCATTTAAACTTTAATAAACAATTTTATGAATAGATGCTTACACAATATGGGTACCTATTGTTGAATTTTAATAAAGGTATGACCAAGTCAGGGTCAGGGATTTTTGAAGCGGATGAATTAAATTTTTTAGGCTGTGACAAATACATGTACCATAAAGTGCAACATAATAATTTGCAGTAATTTAGCGTATGCGGTAATAATGTAGTTATTTCAAATCAGATTTAACTAATACTATTCAAAATCACCTACACAGTAATAACATATATCTCTTTTTTCTTAGTAAGTTGTTAGATATTTTTTTAAATATTTGGTTTTTTGTTTTTGTTTTGTGCAATAAGTTTTGGTTCTGAGATCTTATGCATGTATTTTTTTTTCTAGTGTCGTTCAGACAAGGAAATAAATATTTATTTATTTCGACAAATATAGCTAATTCTAGTATTGGGTTGGTAAGAAAGTCTTGCGACACTTTTTTTTTCGATTAAAATATATTTTCTTCTAACGAAGTTCTAAAACATTCGAAGATAGTATATGCAAGATTAGTCTAAAACCTTGCATGCCGCATGGATTATAAGCTAGTCAGTTGTTCCGCGCAGACAGTACAAGTGAAGATGGATCAAAATGCACTTCGAGTTCCGGTCGCAAACTGCAGTTGTCTATTTGGAAAGCGCTGATTCTATTTCGTACTCAAGTAGGCCGCTGCAGACATAATCTAGGCATCTGGGGCTTAAACAGCACATTTTCAATGAAGGACTCGTACTGGATTTTGGATGAGAACATTCAGTGCGCGTGATCCTGAATAGACTATGTCCATCCATGTGCTAGAGTATCACAAATATCCATTTGGCTGCACCCTTTTTTTTTAGATGGGACATCTTTAAATGACTTCTCCCGCTCTGGGCGGAGCGGGAGGGCGTATCAGACTTTTACTGACTAAAACTCACCTGTTTTCCTTCAGTTGCCCATGTGCCAGGGTCACGGTGTCTCTTTCGAACAATCTCGCGACCCTGGCAGGCATCGGTCCTAGCAGACACCTTCAGTTCTGCTGATATCTCTTTGACACCTGAATAACGATTCTGATGCCACCGTCCGGCCTCCTAAACAACAAAGAGCAGTATAAACAGTGTAACTGTCAAATCAGAAAGAAGATTTGGAAAGAAAATAGAAGTTAATCTGAATCTGTTACCCAAACAATCAAATTTTTTTAACATTAGGAATTAGTACATTTCATATTAATGAAAAGTTGATAACCTTCCATTCTATGAAATATTAAACGTTACCAATGATTAATGTTATCAATATTTCAGTAATAGAGATTTATGTCTTGTAAGTAGGTTTATCAAATTAAATACATGTTACGAAGTAACAGTCAATCACACATCACAGGTAATAATTTAACATCGAAAGCACCTTTATGTCTTGTTAGTAAGTGTGATTTTCGTATGTAAATGTGGCATTGATGTGTGCATTATCTATGCACTGTCTGGTGTTTGACCTAATATTTTATAAAACTTTACTACCTACTTATGCTTCAGTTAGGTATAGATATCATTCGATTAGTGAAGTTGATCTGAAACTAGTATTTAATAACAACCTTAAATTCGTTCCGTTTACTAGCAACAGTGGATTATTATTTCGAAATCATGTATATTTCAATAATACATAAGATATTTTAGAATGATTTTGCATGATATTGGTGTTAAAAAGCCGAATTTGTCTAGACAAATGTGTCAAGTAGATTCCAATAAGCGTGTAAGTTGCTAAACGTGCAGGTGTGCATCAATAAAAATCCTATCACGAGCACCGAGTACGAGGCGAATTTAAAAGCGGATAGCAGCTAAAATGTTGCTTTATGGCGTGTGCTGATAAATTTAATATTCCATAAGATGTTTTGTTCCACGAATTTCACAAGCCACTTCAACTTGATAGAGTAAGGTCAAGAATCATTTGCCCAAAATCACACTTTGATCTTTCATCGACCATTGGTTTTGTGGAGATTATAGCCCATTTGGTGCTTAGATGCAACCTCCACGAGTCCGCAGAGAGGTTTTCGCAAGAAATACGAGGCAGAAATTGATTTAGATTATGAAAAGGATATAAAACGGTAGGCGTCTGATTTAGCTAACAGGCCATGGTAGAAAAATGGATTGAATGTAGAAGAATTCTAGGAATAATGATTGAAGTTAAACGGCAAACCCTCTTTGTTTGATTTGATTACTCGTTACAGAGTGCTCGCAAAAGTTGTCACAGTACCCAGCAGTTTATGTGTTATTTACCAGCTATAACTTCGGAATCAATTACTTATACTTTTCTTGCACAAGAAAATAAAGCAGCATTTTAACCAACAAGAACTAGATCATTGGAGCTTCACTACTTCAGTCGTGTACAAATTGGCCGTGAGCCGTGATCGACGGCAGACGAGTCTTCAATTAGACTGTTATCCTGCGCCCGCGTCGCTGCGCGTGAGCAGGGCTACCGAACATAAATCATTTAATAATTGCATTTATGTGATGCCGTGAAGGTTGTATGCATATTAAATCATGGTACTTTAATGCTTCAGAATAAATTGGATAATGTAAATAGTGTTACGATTGATGATTGGATGTCTTTTGTTATATTCATTGTGAATTATCGGAATTCGAATTGGGACTGGCCATCGATTTATTTCCAGTCAAGTACATAAGCAGTGTAAAGGCCCCGACGTAAGAGCTATTGATTGGGAGTTCAAACCTAGCTAAAGCAGGCGCTTCACCAATACGGCTCGCAAAACGGTTAAGTAAAAACATCGTGAGGAAACTGCCTCATCCTAGAACTAAATAGTCGAAGACATGTGACGCTTCTCCCACTCATACTGGGATCGCCCACACCCTGTCAGTGAGAAAAGTCTACAGTCCCAGTAGTGGAAACAGTATATGCTGATTATGGTTATGATGGATAAACACAAAATTACGTAACTTGACGCCTGAAATCCCCAATGGGCAAGGCAGTAGTGTACAGATTTCGCTAGCCATATTGAAATGCTATGTAATAGGGGCGAGGCTATATCCATCCTGCCAGGGTCGCGAGATTCGTTCGAAAGAGTTACCGTGGCCCTGGCATATGGGCAACTGAAGGAACACGGGAGGATTTTAGTAAGTATAAGTCTGACACGCCCTCCCGTTCCGCCCAGAGCGGGAGAAGTCATTTGGTGATTTCCCATCCAAAAAAAAAGGCTATATCCATCAATCTCTCACTTGTCCTCGACAGCCGGTGGAACTTCGTTGAGCATTTTCGACGTTTGGCACCCAGACTGGAGCGAGTGGGGGCTGCCTTAAAGCGGCTCCTGTCCAATCTGGGTGGTCCAAACGCCTCCTGCTGGAGGCTCTACACGGGGGTCGTGCGGATCATGGCCCTATTCGGGGCACTAGTGGGGGCGCCCTCATTGAGGCTGCGCCCAGCGCGCCGGTTGAGTGCGACCCAAAGGGTCATGGCCATCCGTTTAATCCGGGGATACCGCACGGTCTCCTGCGAGGCGGCGAGCCTCCTTGCCGGAGTGCCGCCATGGGACCTGGAGGCAAAGGTCCTCGCCCACACGTGGGAGTGGCGCGAGGAGGCGAAACGCCGGGGCGAAACTCCGCTGCCGCGACAAATCGCGGCACGGCGGACAGAGCTCCGGCAGGATCTCATGGCGACATGACGGGGACGATTGTCGCAACCCAGCGCAGGGCACGCCACAATTGCGGCGGTAACTCCCCTCTTTGAGGAGTGGATAGAGAGGCGCCACGGCGTCCTCACCTTCCACCTGACGCAGGTTCTCACCGGGCATGGGTGCTTCGGTGGGTTCCTGTTCAGGATAAAGCGGGAGGAAACGCCCGGGTGTTTCCATTGTGAGGATCGTCTGGAGGACACGGTGGAGCATACGGTGGAGGTGTGCCCTGCCTGGGCGGAGCACCGCCGTGTCCTCGTGGAGGCGATCGGCGTCGGCGACCTCTCGCGTCCGGTTAGACTAGAAGCCGACCCCAAAATAGGGCATGGATAGGTAGTTAAGAACAATGATTTGATGTGGTATCTGAGTGCATGGATCTGGTGATGTGCAGACTTTGTTTTATCCTGAATTTGGTGTATAAAACTTTTTAACAAAAAATTAAACCGCCGAAAAAACAGAAAATCAAAAAATAATAAACCTTAAAATTATGAGTCAGCGCTCTGAGTGATCTTTGTTCATTGATTTTTCAGCGCCGACTCAAAATTTTAAGGTTTATTATTTTTTGCTTTTCTGTTTTTTCGGCGGTTTAATTTTTTGTTAAAAAGTTTTATTTTGTAATTTTTAGTGGCTTTAATGCACTAATAACACTTGGCAAGGTATACCCTATCCAATGAAAAAAGAATTATCAAAATCGGACTTCTCTGTACAAAGTTATGCGTAGTTATACATTACAATTAATGAGTGAACAATCAATCATCCCCTGTTTTCCGACCCTTAGGGTTCGATTTTGTTTTCCAAATTTATATGAGACCACCCTCGGAGTATACCCTTTCCAATAAAAAAAGAATTATCACAATCGGCCAACTATGTAAAAAGTTATGCGTGGTCATACATAAAAAAAAACAAAAAAAAAATTTAAAAAAAATTATACGCGTCGAATTGATAACCTCCTCCGTTTTTTTTCGTCGGTTAAAAATTTGAGGAAAACGGTCAAAGTTTCTCTCAGGCAGAACTACTTCATAATTGTAATTAACCCGATCTTCATCGATTTTTATCATCATTTCAGCCAAAAAACGTCCACTGCTGGACTTACGCCTCCCCCAATTTGGGGGGTTTGCCATAATCGCCACGGTTGGTAGGCGAGTTGGTGATCACAGTATGGCAGTAAAGTGCATAAAGATCGCTCCCACCCATTCTCTAGCGAGTCCCTTAGTCGCCTCTTACGACACCCACGGGTAGAAATGGGACGGTGCTTTCTTTACGTCTGGCACCACACGGGTCTATCAACCCATCGATTCTAAGTGAAATGTAAATATCTGTTGTGCTCTTTATCATAATAATTTTGAATAATAGTGCGACAAGCCCCTAACAGCATTGGAATGCGACCTCGTATTTATCGGAAATGTTAATCTTTTACAAAAGTTCACAAGTTGCGCATCTTTTGAAATATTGCTAGTTATCATCCAGAATTTAAAGTTCATTGAACCGTTTTCTATTCGCCCTTTATTTCGATTTATTCAAGAGCTTTAATTATGTTACCGTATAAAACGGTAACAGTCCATTTTTTTAATTAACATAACATGATATTACGCCTTGTATCTCCGAAGGGATGGGCAAACGTGTACCTATAGTACACACAATATATTCTGTTAGTTATGTAATGTCCCATGTAATAGAGTGCGAGCCCATTGCCGCAACTGAGCACAAATTTAGACTCCGGGCTGCTACTGAGAACTGTTTCTCAGTAGCAAGCCGGAGTATTAATTTGAATAGCATTGTTAGAAAAGACAATAACACTTTGCCCAACTTGGGAATCAAACCCAGTACCTCAAACTCAGCAGCTTCGCTTGCGACCCTAGACTAACGAAGCAGTGGCAGATTATTCAAATGACTGTTTAAATTGTGTTGCTTTTATTATGATTTCAGCCAAAAGACGTCCACCGATGGACATAGGCCTCCCTCAATTTGGGGGGGGGGGGGTGGCATTAATCGCCACGCTTGGCAAGAAATGGAATGGTGTTATTCTTTATGTCCGGCACCAAACCAAACGTGTTGCTGTAAGGCAAATATAATTTTCGTGTTCCGTGTGGAGCAGCATCGCATTTCATCCCGTAGGTGTCATAAGAGGCGACTAACGGACTTACTAGAGAATAAGCAGCGTCGTTCTTTATGCATTTTATCACCATACTGCTATCACCAATCCACCTGCCAAGCGTGGCGATTATGGCAAAGCCCCCGAAATTGCTTATGTCCAAAAGTGGACGTCTTGCCGCTGAAATGTTGAACTATAATTTGTAAGTCATGAAACTTACACCATTTTGAAGCTTTGATACACCTATTCTGAAAGTTCACTTCGAACGTCTATTGAAGGATAGTAAAGCTTTGATTTTCTATTAAAGTGGTGAATGGTCACGCAATAACAGCTGTCAAAATGCAGAGTTTTTTTTTACCTTAATGTCAACTACGGATGACAGATCATAATGACTGCCGATTTATACGGAACCGCTTCACTAGAAATTTGAACTACGAATCACGCTGACATAATTATCACAAAAATCCTGAATCGCGCAAGCATAATTTACAGCGCAACTAGAATTATATAGAACGTCCCAACACTATTGGTTAGGCCGAGGACTTCGACTGTTTCCTCCATTTTCTACGGATGTTGAGTGGAGTGTAAATAAATCAATAAAACTTTACATCCTGTTTCTAATCTATACTATATAATATAATAATATTAGAAAGCTGAAGAGTTTGTTTGTTTGTTTGTTTGGTTGAACGCGGTAATCTCAGGAAATACTAGTTCGAATTGAAAAATTGTTTTTGTTTTGGGTAGCCTATTTATTAAGGAAGGCTATAAGCTATAAACCATCACGTTATGATCAAAAGAAGCGAAGCAGCACCGAGAAGTGGACTAAAACTGGCACATAATTCAATGCGACGGGAAGGGTCAGGGGACGGGCACGCCACAATTGCGGCGGTAAGTCCCCTCTTTGAGGAGTGGATAGAGAGGCGCCACGGCGCCCTCACCTTCCGCCTGACGCAGGTTCTCACCGGGCATGGGTGCTTCGGTGGGTTCCTGTTTAGGATAAAGCGGGAGGAAACGCCCGGGTGTTTCCATTGCGAGGATCGTCTGGAGGACACGGTGGAGCATACGGTGGAGGTGTGCCCTGCTTGGGCGGAGCACCGCCGTGTCCTCGTGGAGGCGATCGGCGGCGGCGACCTCTCGCGTCCGGCCCTGGTGCGAGCCATGGTTGGGAGCGAGAGGGCATGGGAAGCCGTCACCTCCTTCTGCGAAGCAGTAATGCTCGCGAAGGAGGAGGCGGGGCGCGTGAGGGAGTGGCAGTCTCTGCGCCCTCACGTCCCTAGCCGCCGCAGGAGGAGACGCCCCGGGCGTCGGGAGTCGATAGCAGACTCCCGGCCACCGTAGGCGCGAGTTTGCGGGTGGCGAGCAATGGGTAGCTCGCCGCCCGGTAAGGACCAGGCTCGGGTCGACGGCGCGTAGTGTTCCACGCGCGCCTCAAAGACATGTCAGCAACACTGAAGGGGTCTGCTAGGACCGATGCCTGCCGGGGTCGCGCGATTGTTCGAAAGAGGTACCGTGACCCTGGCACATGGGCAACTGAAGGAACACGGGTGGGTTTTAGTCAGTAAAAGTCTGACACGCCCTCCCGCTCCGCCCAGAGCGGGAGAAGTCATTTGATGATTTCCCATCCAAAAAAAAAAAAAAAAAAAGGGTCAGGGGAGGTGGCCCTGGCATATGGGCAACTGAAGGAACACAGGTGGGTTTTAGTCAGTAAAAGTCTGACACGCCCTTCCGCTCCACCCAGAGCAGGAGACGTCATTTCATGATTTCAAAAAAAAAAGGGTCAGGGGAGCAAAAATTTGACGCGTATGAAGTCGCGGGCAGTAGCTAATTCTACATACAAAAATCGTCACGGATTTCACAATTCGCCTCTGCAGTGATGTTCGGAGTATACAGTTGGCATGCCCGTCACACAAGGTGCAATAAATATGTACTAAACAAAGTATTCCAAGAAGGTTGGTTCGATGAATGAATGGGTTAATCAGCCCATACATTAAAGGTCTAGGTTTTATAGTCACGCCTCCGTTACGTCACACGTGTGACGTCACATAACGTGTGCTGCAAACTCATCGCATTGTCAAGATCTACATGATAAGGGTTAATTTATACGATTAAAACTGTTTTTAATACGGAAATAGACATTAAAAAATGTTGACCTTTTAATAAGATACTTACATATTCATTTTAGTTTTTGTAAAAATATTTTTCTATTATGTAAATTCTAATAACTACTTAGATTTCGTCGCCAGTTTGGCTACAAAAGTGTGAAGTAGGTATCGTCGACCTCGTTATTGTTTTAGCACTTTTGACTTACTTTATTTTTGACAATAATTCCCAGTGAATTGAAACTTCAGTACAGCTATTGTTTTCTAAAAAAGCCGTGAATGGACACACAATAATGGCCGTCAAACACAGAGCGCTTTTTGACACCATATTGTACACACTAGGGAAAATGGCAGATATTCATGACGGCCGTTATAAGAAATGACGTAAGCGCGTTCTTTTCCAACTGTCACACGGACAAAAATAGAATTTGTCGTTTTTTGAAGAGTGAATTTTTGAATGTGAAATTTTATCTTAAGGTGGTAAATAAATTACGAGGTCAACTATGTCTAGGTACCTATGTTTCTTCGTATCAACCTTAATCAGAGAGGAGTCGAAATATTTACCGATTTATCGCGCCCTAATATATGTAAAAATGTTCATTGTATTTGTACTAACATACTAAACATTATTAAAAGAATAATATTGTGTTCTGCAACAAGAGTCAACCCATTATTTGTTAGTAAGGAATTAAGGGGTGTATAATTTAAGTGGTTGCAACTGATACCTCGTAATAAAATCTCGGCCGGATTAGTACGGAGAGTTGAATGCTACTTAAGTCACACGTTTTGTAATGTGCTATTTTTATTTTTTATCACTTCAAACTAAAATAAAAATATTTAAATAATATATGGATATTTAATAAATAAAGAAAAAGTTATACCAAAAAATATACATATGAAAAATTGCCATGACATTTAAAATATAAGGTAATTGCTAAATAAATGTTCGAGTAAACTTTAACGATAGCCGCAGTATATAAAAATAAATGTTAAACAAGTATCATAACTGTTATATTTCTAGAATTATTTAAATAATTTGCAATAACGTTATTACTTTGGCCTCGATCGAGAATAAATATTATTATAACTGAAAAAAGTTGGTGGATTTTGCCTAAAATATTTGAGAACAGAATTTATAAAAAAAAAATACATATATACTATAGGCTGTACGCGGCTGCAGCGTCTTCTGAACAGGGGTCCTAAGTTGAATTCGCAGCTCAGGTAAAGCGTTAAGGGGATTTTCTATAGAACGCCACCTGCTACGATTCCTACATACTCCTCTTGCTTCATCCTTATGCCAGCATAAGATCACCTTGTTATACAAATACATACATAGGACTTTTACATAATATCTACTGAAAATTATACTGCTGGGGTATAGCTGTTTAATATGAGGTCTTGGATTGAATTTTTAAGTCGGGGAAAGAGCTTAGGGGCTTATCTCATCAATCATCAACTCAGCCTATCGCACTCCACTGCTGGACATAGCTCTCTCCTATGTTGCGCCACAAGACCGTGTCCTCCGTCTTCCACATCCAGTTTGTTGTCCCAGCCAGTTTCTTTAGGTCGTCGATACATCTAGCTGGAAGGCGTGCGAAGCTACGCTTTTCGAAACGCTGTCTCTACTCCAGGACTCGTCTTATACATACATATCTCGTTTGCTGCTTATCTATTATTAGGATTTAAAATCTTTTCAAATATTCCATGTCTTTCTGTTTTAATTTTAATAACTAGGCATTAACAATCAGATACCAGCTTTGATTCGTAATGTGTTACGCTCTTGTTTTCAACTGCAGCCCAGAGTCAGGATATTTGCTAGCTCATCGACATAATTGGTAAAATTTGAGTTCCTGCCTTCCTCTACGGAGACTAAAGGTGTAATGATATTACTGCGATTTAAATAGATACCCATTCTATTGAAAACCATGACACTGCAAACGAACGTAATAGGCATTTGCAGATCTCAACTCATCATTTAGAGCCGTTCGTCTTTGATGTCCTTATAACTCTGCTTGTACTCATGAATAAGTATGAATAGCTCGGATATCTGTTATTTTATGAAGTACCTATGGTGTAAGGAATACATTTTACTCAACTGATTACATGTTTGGTTCTGGGTTGGGCTTTTATTCTTACTACATAAGCACGGATTTGATTAAGATTTTTGCAAGTTATCAGAATTTTTGTTTTTGTTTCTATTATTATCTTAAACGACGGATCTTGACACTTAATTTGTTTAAGAGCTTTTATAAGTTTTCAACATGAATAAAGGCAAAGCTTCGAAATCCTGAAAGAGAAAGATTTTTTATTGACATGACAACAAAGGGAAATATTATTAATAATATGTAGATGTCAAAGGTGCTTCGATTTTTTTACCTATTCCTATTTTATCAGAGCCCCGGTGGCGCAGTGGTAACGGCCCAAGTTGAAGGTCGTGAGTTCAAACCCAGATAGGCACAAAACGGTGAAGGAAAACATTGTGAGGAAACCGGCATATCCTTGATAGAGCCAAAAATTTTACAACATGTGACATCCACCGATCCGCACTGGGCTTCATGGTAGATTATAGCTCAAACGCTTTCGAAGAGACCGAGCAGTGGGAACATTATAGGCTACGTACAGGGTAATTTTAAAACATTGTAAAAGCCAATTATTGTTGTTAGCACATTCTTTAATTGGATTTAATCACATCACAACAAGTGGCACCTCTCAAAGTCACAGGAAACAGAAATGTGTTTAATTACAGATTATTTATTGCCTATGAGATAAAGATTGATAAAGCGAGAGGTGATAAATATTCATTCAATGTCATTATTTTTTTTTGTCGTGTTAAGGAGAATCTTTGTGTTAAAACATCGCCTTATTATTTAACGCCTCAACGTTGCTTTATAAATAATTATTTAAAAATAACTTTTACTGTGTTCCACGAAAGTGTTGCACTTACTGCACCTATTTATTAATTTCGTTATTTTAACTTGAAAATTGTTTTCTTTTCGTGGCCCAAAATAACGTTGCTAATGTTTTTGTTGTTTTAAAGTATATTATAATGGAGTATTTAATATTGTTATTTTGTAATAATGTAGGCACATTTTTCGATATCTATTTTGGGCCAACTTGTAAAAGAAGAGATTTCTGGCCGATGATAAGTTAGATCTACTTATCATCCGCCAGAAATCTCTGAAACATTTTTTAAAGTTGTTAAAGTTGCAAGGCATTTGTACTTCTATACACACTAAGCCCATCGTCCATTGCCTATCGTCTACCAGACGTAAGTCCACCATTATTTGTAAATGTATTATACAAAAACTAGTACGACAGTTCTAGCTATACAGAAATATGCATATAAAAACTCGTATCAATAGAAGGCCGACCGACACAATGCCGTTGTTATGTGACTACAGCATCATCACAGTGTTCCTACTAATGAGTTAATGTCAAGCCTATGTAATTATGGGTTCCAAGTAGGTACCTGTAATTACATGCACGCCTTTATTGTTGTTCTTTCTAGCAAATCTAGTGCTTGTAACAATTTAAAACTAACATTAGGGGCCATCCATAAATTACGTCACACAAATTTCATCACATTTTTTCACATTTTCCTAGGTTGACGTCACATATTTTGCATCTAGACATAGATTTTTTTTAACATTTTTCTTTCATAGGTCATATTTCGTGTTTTAATAGTACTTTAAATATGTATATTCAATTTTGAAATGTGACGCCACAAAATTTAGGGCCCCACCCACCCCCTTGTCACACAACGTCACAATTCGTCGACCCTCTCCCCCCCTTAACGTATGACGTAATTTATGGATGACCCCTTACCATCAAATTCAAAATATGCTATTTCACATAAACCTATCAATAACCATCACCTCACAATTATTATTAAAACAGACACCGTTGAGTATCTTGCCACCTCGTCTTCAAAGACTAATAAAATTGGGTATTCATTAGTATGGGCAGTTATGAAACGTCAGAAGCTAGGGGCACGGTTCCAATTAGTATTTTCCTAATAACTAGAGCCGGCAAGATACTTCACGGTTACTGTTTTAATAATAATTGTGAGGTGATGGTTATTGATAGGTTTATGTGAAATAGCATATTTTGAATTTGATGGTAAGGGGTCATCCATAAATTACGTCACACGTTAAGGGGGGGAGAGGGTCGACGAATTGTGACGTTGTGTGACAAGGGGGTGGGTGGGGCCCTAAATTTTGTGGCGTCACATTTCAAAATTGAATATACATATTTAAAGTACTATTAAAACACGAAATATGACCTATGAAAGAAAAATGTTAAAAAAAATCTATGTCTAGATGCAAAATATGTGACGTCAACCTAGGAAAATGTGAAAAAATGTGATGAAATTTGTGTGACGTAATTTATGGATGGCCCCTAATGTTAGTTTTAAATTGTTACAAGCACTAGATTTGCTAGAAAGAACAACAATAAAGGCGTGCATGTAATTACAGGTACCTACTTGGAACCCATAATTACATAGGCTTGACATTAACTCATTAGTAGGAACACTGTGATGATGCTGTAGTCACATAACAACGGCATTGTGTCGGTCGGCCTTCTATTGATACGAGTTTTTATATGCATATTTCTGTATAGCTAGAACTGTCGTACTAGTTTTTGTATAATACATTTACAAATAATGGTGGACTTACGTCTGGTAGACGATAGGCAATGGACGATGGGCTTAGTGTGTATAGAAGTACATATGCTTTGCAACTTTAACAACTTTAAAAGATGTTTGAGAGGTTTCTGGCCGATGATAAGTAGATCTAACTTATCATCGGCCAGAAATCTCTTTTACAAGTTGGCCCAAAATAGATATCGAAAAATGTACCTACATTATAACACGATAATAAATAACAAAATTAAATACTCCATTAATACTTTAAAACAACAAAAACGTTAGCAACGTTATTTTGGACCACGAAAAGAAAATAATTTACAAGTTAAAATAACGAAATTAATAAATAAGTACCGTAAGTACAGTAAGTGCAGTACTTTGGTGGAACAAAAAAAAAAAGGTGATTTTTAAATAATTATTTATAAAGAAACGTTGAGGCGTTAAATAATCAGGCGATGTTTTGTTTTAACACAGCAATATTCTCCTAAACACGACAAAAAAATAAAATGACATTGAATGAATATTTATCACCACTCGCTTTATCAATCTTTATCTCATAGGTAATAAATAATCTGTAATTAAACACATTTCTGTTTCCTGTGACTTTGAGAGGTGCAACTTGCTGTCATAAAATTAAATCCAATTAAAGAATGTGATAATTATATTGAAATCGCAATTTTTCATTAGCTCTATCTTAATATGCATAGGAATTATGTTATCACAGCAATTACATGCTAGATTTGTCAATAAAACTAATGTGTTGCAAATATAATTATTATTTTGCGTTCGGAACTATAAAAATATATATTTAATAATGTCATTGATTAACTAGTGACTCCACCCATTACTTCGCATGGTTTTTACGAATGGACGATAAAAAAAGTCGACATTTATTTAATTTTTTGTGTTGTAAGTTGAATACAGTATTATACATTGTGTTTGGAGAACGAATACCGATAGTTTAAGGGCATATTATATATTATAGTATATTTGTCGATAAAGTGCTCTTAAGTATCGGTAACCGTTATCCAAACACACTGTATACATAAAACTTCCGAAATAAATTCTCTAAATAAAAGATGGTGAAAACCACATCGAAAATCCGTAACGTAGTTTTAAAGAACAACGCGGTCACACAGCAGATACGAAAAGTGAATCCAATTTGTTATATGTAAAAAATCAGTGACTTTTCTTATCGTTATTAATATTATAATGGATACAAAAAGTTATTGGTAGACTAAATGGTGGACGGTAGTAATACCAATCGATCACGATTCGTAATAACTGTAACATACATACAAATTACAATAAATATTCAAGTTATGATTGATCTGTTAGCTAAAACAACTACTACTGACTTTAAAATTAAGAATAATGTATTTTGCTACCTGTAATTTTAATAGTAATATTTATTTTTAAATTATTGTGTTTCTTAGAGCTTCCGTGTAACTCAGGTAAAAAATTGTTTTAAATCTTTGTGGTTCAGTGTTATTTCTTGAGTTATGCTCATTTCACCAATTAAACTGTATACTTGTACAAATGAAAATGATGTGTTATATTGACACTGACAGCTAGAAGCTCATCGCTAAGTATACGGACGCATGGGTCGATCTGTGAGGTTAAACTTTACTTGAGGGGATTGGCCCATGGATGGGTGACCATTTTTCTGGTAACGAGACTCTTCCGTGCTTCGGAAAACACGTAAAGCCATTGGTTCTAGCTGTCATTCTTGAATTTTTGCCAGGCGATCTGGGTCGTCAGATGCCCGAAAGTCTGACAACCAGTCTTACCAAAGGGTATAGAAATTCCCAGTTATTGGGTTGTCGAGGATATAATCAGAAACTAAATTATCCGAAAAAGAACTGGAGTTACCGACATAGCTCGCAGAGTGAGCAAGATGAAGTGGCAGTGGGCTTGCCATGTCTGTCGGAGGACCGATGGCCGGTGGAGCAGACGAGTCCTGGAGTGGAGACCGCGTATCGGCAAGCGTAGTGTGGGACGCCCCCCGGCTAGATGGACCGACGACCTTAGGAAAGTGGCTGGGGCAGACTGGATGCGGAAGGCGGAGGACAGGGTGTTGTGGCGCAACATGGGAGAGGCCTATGTCCAGCAGTGGACTGCGATAGGCTGAGTTGATTGTTGATTGGGTTGTGGAGGTCACAATGTCAGTCGCTCCAAGTAAAATGCTGGTTTTCAGTTGCATCCAGTTAGACTGGAAGCCGACTCCAACGTATTTGGGAAAAGGCTCGGCAGATTGATTGATTGACATTGACAGCTCGTAAACGCATATGTGCTGATTGTGTTTAGCTTCGTCGGTACAATCCGCCCTTAGTTACTTCCCAAGTACGTGGACTGAATGTTCTAAACTTGTCACTAACTTCCAAGGTATAAAGAAATTAGGAATCAAATTAACACTTTGCTCGACCCATTGTTTGTCCCTTACAAATACCTATCAAGATTCCAAGCTGAGCAATTGCGCGTGCAACAAAACTAAAATGGATTCGAAAAACCCCATGAAGACAATACAAACTTAATATACTACTACATAATACTACTTACTTCGAATTATTGTCAATAAAATTGGAGTAAAAAATAATCTTATTTAAATAATAAGTTTTTTTTTTCAATAATTGTTTTCGTAATACACAGTATGTCTTATGGGCTGTATTTTCTTATTACAAATGAATTAGACATCGTAGCCGAATTAGATTAATGCTAATATTTTGAATATCAGCGCCAAAATGATAATCACATAATTACATAATGATAACATTTTGTAGATTTAAACAAAATGAGTCATGATAAATAACATAAATATCCTACTATTATTACAAATGTGAAAGTTTGCATGTAAGGATGATTGTTTGTTGATTACTCAATCACGAAAAAATAGCTGAACACATTTAGATGAATATTGGCTCACAGAAACTTTATAACCTGGATTAGCTCAAGAATTTTTTATCGCGGCAATACATATCCGGGGAAAAACTTATTGTATAACACAAGGGACCAAATTGCACCGCTTTAGGCACCCTTAATTGTCAGCTTTTTTTTTCTCTCTTGTCATGGACAAAACAAATAACAGAGTGGTACCCACTCGACAGCAAAAGAATCAGAGGGAGACAGACAAAGAGATGGGAGGATGACCTCTGGATAATAGCGGGCCCAACATGGACTCGAACAGCAATGAACAGGACAGAATGGCGATCTTTAGAGGAGGCCTTTGTCGGATAACAAGTTGAAATATAATAGAATAATATTACCGTTTGCCGAATTAAAAATTAAGTTTCGTTATATTGTATTAGTTAAGTTTAAAAAAATGTATTTCAGCTTATAGTATAATATATAGAGTTAATAGTACAACAGTTAATAATAAGGTTAAATAAGTATCTCTTGTAATTTAAACCAAGTTCAACAATAAAGGTTTTTATTGTATTTATTTATTTATTAATTGTCAGCTTAGACAGTGGAGCAAATTGTTCGAGAATCTTGCTGCTCTTGGACTTCGATGTTGAACTTACTTTACTAGGTCTTAAATCATCATATTCAGCCTATAACATTCCCATTGCTGGGACACAGGTCTTTAGGCGAGAAGGAGTGGGCCGTAGTGTACCACGCGGGCCCAGTACGAGTTGGGAGATGCCACATGTCTTCGAACTTGTGGTTAGGCCATGGCGGTTTCCTCACGATGTTTTCCTTCACCGTTTTGAGAGCAGTGGTTATGAATTAAATTACAGGATATACTTACGACTTTACTTTGTAGTAAAGCTGTAAGTTGCAGTCATTTCTAATGGATTACTGGGCTTTACTAACCCTTGGTAGTTCTACATCTTAAAATAAATACACATTACACTAAGTTGATATATCAAACGTTAATAATATTATATTTAAATGCTACTAAATAACCTATAGTGAAGGGTATTAAATCTAGTGTCCACTTCGTGATCGGCTTCTTTGTTCACATTTTTTTCCCTTTGACAATCACATTCAATACTAACATTCATATTTATATTTCTGTTCCTAACCACTTTGCACATACAAAGTTGCAATGTATAATATAAGGTTATATTAACGTCTATCTGTACCTACCTATATATCTTTACATAGTATTAAAAAAGTCGCTTCTCGTGTTTGTACGAGTAGATCTATTAAATGTGGTTTTCACCTATAGACAGAGTGATTCAAGAGGGAGGGGCAAAGCCGCTGGCAAAAGCTAGTATGTCAATATAACAGTTCCGTGATTGAATGACAGGTACTATATTATGTACTGAAAATATCATATTCCTGTTCTAATACAATTTTTTTCTCCTTCCGTGCAGTTCATCATCTGCCTAGGCTTTCCCAACTATGGTGGGGTCAACTTCTAGTGTAACCGAATGCAGCAGTATTTTACATGGATCGACTGACTACCTGACCTTCACAACCCAATTACCAAGTTACACGGTAGCCCTTGGTAAGACTGGTTGTCAGATGTTTGGGCTTCTGGCTAGCCGTAACAACCCAGAACCAACCTCCGAGGCGTGAAGAGGTGTCGATATTTATAATATGTAGATGATTACCCATCCACGAACCATTCACGGTGATCATTGCAAAAACCTTGATGAATTCGTGAAGCTGCTCTTATTTATCTACCTTTACAAAGTCAAATGAAATTAGCAGGCTGTACTTTAGCCACGTGTTGCGTATGGATATCGAGAACCCATGAAAAATTAGTAAAAATATCATTATTTTCATTATTCCAAACTTTAAATATCACTGCCATGTTACATTAAGACAACCAAAACGAATGTTATGTTTTGGTTTTTGGAAATCAGTAATTAATATCTATGTTTCACGAAAAATTACAAAAAGAGCTGATCGATTACGGGCATCGAATCATGAAATAACATTTGTTTTTAACCGACTTCAAAAAAAGGAGGAGGTCATCAATTCGACTGTATTTTTTTAATTTTTTTTTTATGTTTGTTACCTCATAACTTTTGACTGGGTGAACCAATTTTGATGATTTTTTATTTTATTTGAAAGCTGGTTCTTCCCAAATGGTCCCATTTTACAATAATTTCGTTCCATTCGGACAATGGGATCCATGTGAAAACCATATAAGTCTTAAATTTGCATTAAGTATTTGTATATTTCGACAAATGAACGAATAACGCGATTAGATTAGTGCGAGGTATCTACCATAACTAAAAAGTTAAAAAAAACTTTTTACAAAAAAATAACAACCGACTTCTTTAAAAAAACACTACAAAGTCAAAAATAACTTTAATTTCGGAATTTGGTGTCTTAGATCTTAAAGTTATTCTTGACTTTGTAGTGTTTTTTTAAGGAAGTCGGTTGTTACTTTTTTGTAAAAAGTTTTTATTTTTCAAGAAGTTTTCGATATCACATAATATTTCCAGCTACTTTAATTTAACCCTGCATACACTATGGTTCCAATAAAATTGCTAATAAGCAATTATGTAAAGTCACGTCACTAAATCAAATAAATTGTTGTTGATTAATTACTAAGCTTTCGTCAAAGTATAACATTTTCTTGGACCGTGACAGTAAGGCCAGGTGCATTAACTTAATTTTATATTATCCTGGTCCATTAATTTACATATTGGGCGTAGCAATGTCGATAATTATTAGATTTGGTATCGCAATTAGCTATGTTGTGTAAGACGTAACTTGATGTAAGGAGTCATTTACACACCCAGTATTTAGTAAAGTTTTACTTTATTCGATAAAGTTTTGTTTTTCTAAATAAATATTTGCTCGGTTAACCAAAGCCACTAATTTATAAAGAAACACAAAACTCTGTCTCTGTAGTTAAGTATTTAGTCAATATTTCATTATCAATTGATTATTAGATTCTTTGTAATATAGTCGAAAATATTATGAAAGAAAATTATTTGTCACTAGCTTTTGCTAGCGGCTTCGCCTGTTTGGAGGTTGAAAATTATACTGCGGGAACTTACAACCGGGATAAAAGTAGCTGTGTTATTATATCCAGGTTATAAATTATCTGTGTGCCAAATTTCATCCGAATCTGTTCAGTCGTTCTTTACGTGAAAGAGTAACAAATATCCATACATCCTCACAAACATTCAAATTTATAATAATCATCATCATTATCTTTGCGTTATCCCGGTTGCATTCTTTCGGGGCCCGGGGTCCGCTTTCCTACTCTTAACTTTCCACTTCGGATGGTCTTCTGCATCCTTTATGATGTGAGTCTGTTGTATGTTATTTATAATATTAGTTGGATAAAGTATAAGTTAGATCAATACAGTCAAAACAGTTTCTTATGATGCTGTTATTTAGGCAGTGTAGATCCTTTTTATCCAAATTATAACAGTCCCAATTCGGTCCACAAGAGTCATTATTTTCAATTTATGTGCGAATGCTATAGACTTGTAGTTGATTCCTACTAACACAGCTGTTCGGAGAAGATTGTTCAAGTGAGTCCAAGGCCTTATCGATAAATTCTGTCATAGAATTGAAGCTCGCTCTAAGTTACGACCTCAATTTTGTATCACATTAAATTTGGCACGTGACAACCATAAAATGAATATAAGCGAATGAACAAAATACATACATACGAGCAAGGTTTAATAATATGACTTTACAATTAAAATTTTAGGTTGAACAACAATTGAAAGTTTGATTAAAATTTTATTACAGTAAATAAAATTTACCCTCTTTTCAAGTTTTGCTGATGTAGGGTATGTAGCGATCTGAACGATAATCTATCCTAATGTGAGGCGAAGGAACAGAAAGAAGAAAGAAAGCATGATTATATACTAACTTCTTCGAATTTACGATTTTTTTAATGGATTGTTTCAATTTCAAACCGTTTAAGAACACAACACTGTGCGCCAAAATCAAGGTCACGGACGTTATTCAGAAAGCTGCTCATCGTAAGTGTGACTGGGCTGGACATTACTGTAGCTTGTTAGATGACAAATGGGCTTAAAGAACCACCGAGTGGGTACTTCTAACCGCACGACAAGTAGTGGTGGCCTACTGGTATCGGCTCCGACTTACGAGGTCTTTGTAGGTCGTGAGTTCAAACCCTGGCAGACACAGGCAACTGAAGGAACATGGGTAGGTTTAAGCCAATAAAAGTCTGACACGGCTCAACCCAAAGCGGGAGAGGTCACTTGATGATTTTCCAACCAGAAAAAAGGCAGGCGCTTTACTATATGTAAATAACTTTATCACCACTGCTCTCAAAAACGGAAAAAGGGAAAAGTCGTGAGAAAACCGAAAATTGAAGACATGTGATATCTACCAACCCATACTAGGCCCACGTGGTAGATTATAGCCCACTCCCTCTCACAGAGGGGAGGTCTAGTCCTAGCAGTGCAAACAATATAGGCTGATTTTGCTAATCGCACGACGCTATCGCAGCAGGCCGAGACGAACTTGACTCCTACCGAAAGGACTGGCCTGTATTTACTAGCAAAAGAAATAATTGTGAGGAAAAGGAACAGGGTAGCCTCAGCCCTGCAGTGGGACAGTTCAGGCTAGATTAGATTACAGTATTAATACAAAATCAATTAGATCTTAATGCCTTCAGGCATTTTGTTTATCCAATTTGTCTTGAAATGTGCTAAAATATGTATTAACCCAAAACGTCACGAATTAAACTGACACAAACAATCCACAGACGTAAATATGAGAAATGGCAATAGTTCTAAAATGTTGCTCAAATTGGACTGCCATAAAATGGGAACTGGCTGTACATTACTTTGATATGTAATATTCAATAACTTTGAATTGCTTAGCGTCTTGCCTCATCGACAAAATATACTGAAGTTGGTAAAATATTTCTTGCTAGTTATGTGAATCTTTGACGCAATACGAGATGGAAACGTATTGGATTGATTTTCAATTTATTTCTAGGCGATGTTTTTACTGTGTTTATGTCGTGAGTAGGTGTAGGGACGTGCTGGTTCAGATTGCTTCCTCACGAATCGGTGCGGTGTTGCTAGTGTGAAACACGTTTACACCTAAGATAGCGAGAGATGAGGCTCGATCGTGGATGAACTCTATAACTCGTTACAACATTGTGCATGATTCTAGATTGCTACGAATTTGTTGCCCCGACTGCAGCTGCAAACCTAGTAACGATGTATTGTTGGAAATCAATGCTCTCTGTGTCGTAAAACTCTTATAGTGTTACCTTGGCGAACTCTCAGTTGCTTCTCTTAACGGAAGTTTTGGTTTCTGGAGGCTCCATCTCTGATTTGTGAAACCTGCCTAAGTTAATTAAAACCTGAGAACCTGTAAAGGAACAGGTAGAGATAGTCTATAAAAAATTAAGTTGCGCCATAACCCGCGAAATTCCAATTTTCTTACTTTGTTCGCAATTTGCGGGTTAGTGTTTCGTATATTGAACAATATATGATTCGCGACCGTAACAAGTATGTATTTACAAAATTAAAACCATCATTACAACCCTCTTAGTTCATATAAACCCATTAAATTACTATTTCATGAATTAATCATGCTCTATTTGTTACTGTCGCGAATAATGGGTATTTTATTGTAATCAAAATACAACCTGACACTGACCTGCTAAATACAAAAACCGTAAGTAAAAAATTTCGAGGACTATTTTAGCGCATAACCGATGAGCTAAAAAAGTTCACGAAATTCTTTACTTAAGGATAAATAACTCCACGATTTTTAATCAAAATAACTTCTGGGTACAACCCAAAGTTGCTATTTTAATTAAAGATTAGTGCTACATAATGATGATTGCCGGTTTACTCTGAGGGGGGTAAGATATGTGTCGCTTAATTAACGTGAATTATGTAAGGACTAAAACTATGTACAGGAAGCTTTTCATCATGTAGGTATGGGCAAATACTGAGGAATACTAGGATTCTGAGGATTTCAGCGAAATGGAAGTTAATTAATTAGGTGTTACTGTGCGACTTTAAGTGAATAAATTGGTAAATAAATATGCTGAGTATGCTTTTTTCTGTCCCTACCCGCAATGTATTAAGGTATGCAAGTCACATGTGTTGTGTCTGGTAACCTTTTTACTGCACAGTTACTGCAACTTATATGCTACACTAGAAAAATAACTTCTAAGCGTGGGGTTGGAAGTTTTTGTTTCATCATGAAAGATAAATTCCGTAATAATCCTTCGACTTCTATCCAAAAATTTCCAAATGTTACATTCCTGTCCCATCTAACTTGTATCCACTTTTATCCCACTTCACTCCCAAAATTATGAAATCATAATAACTTTTTTAGTACGAAAATAATATTAAGTTGTAATTAGTTCGTTAGCATTACGTAAATAATATGTAATGTATGTCTTTTTGCTGTTAATCATATTCTATATAAGATAGCATTTCACCCTATTTTTAACCGACTTCAAAAAGGAGGAGGTTCTCAATTCGGTTGTTTATATGTTTTTTTTTTTTTTTTTTATGTATGTTCGGCCATAACTCCGTCATATATAGACAGATTTGCAAAATTCTTTTTTTGTTCGAAAGGGGTTTATTCCGAAATGGTCCCATATAATTTTCATATGGATCTGATGATGAGAACGGGAGACAGACACCGGAACTCTTTAAAAAATGACAGGAAATCAACCGCGATTTCTGCTATCGCATAAATATGCATTGTTTGTTTGAAATTAGTGCAGGGTGACTACCACAACTAAAAATTTAAAAATAAAAACTTTTTTACAAAAAAAAAAACAACCGACTTCCTTAAAACACTACATAGTGAAAAATAACTTTAATTTCGGAAGTCGGTGGCAAAAAAACCATAAATACAGATCCTAAGACACCGACTACCGAAATTAAAGTTATTTTTCACTTTGTAGTGTTTTAAGGAAGTCGGTTGTTTTTTTTTTTTGTAAAAAAGTTTTTATTATAAGATAGAATATATTTCGATTTAAAGAACAGTGGCGATCAACTAATTTTTGTTGACATTTGTTTTTGCGTCTGCCTATGAAAAATATGTAAAAGTATAGAGATTGAATTGTTGAACAGTTTTGTCTTCAATTATGCTTTTGTAGAAAGTGAGGAATTAAAGATATTTCAGGTTGAAGTTTTAGAGGTTATGTCTCGTCAACAACAGATTTATTGAAAAAGATATATAGAAATACTTACATATCGCTCAAAATATCATTGATAGAATTGCATTTTCAGGTACAGGTACTTACCTACTTAATTATACATATGTTCAGAAGAATATTTATTTAATAATCTTAGTCAACTATCTTTAGAGAAATTAGTTATAGATATATTATAGTTTGATTCATTACATGGTAAGGGTAGGTCATTGGTAGGTATTAAAAAAAACAGCTTTAAAAAAAATATTTATTCCTCATCTTCTCTAACCTCAGTTGCAGTTGACACACATGATGCGTATAGGCCTTATACTCATCGTGATAAACAAATCGATGCACACACAAAAAAATACAAGGTATCAGGCAGAATCGGAATCGAGAGTCACAGAAAAATGTCGTATGGGCAAACAATCAGAAGCAAGTACTAGTCACACACGGAACCGTACATCTCAGAGTCCATAAGCAGAAGCAGTCGATGAAGTAGAAAATCACGGAAAACCGACGGAAAACAAAATAACGAGACACACGCGAAGACAACGACAAGTTATCAATGCCGGCCGATTGACAATTGAAATGTCATGTTTTTTTGCGATGTTGCCGAATACTCGAATTGCACTATGATGTCATTTGTACATATTAAAAAAATATGACCGTTATAATCTTTAGCACAAGCAATCATTCTTATTTTAACATTTGTATTCTGAATGTATTCTGATAAGTATATTAATGCAATACGTAAAGCCACAGCGTATGTTACTTGACTAAGATTTATATTACATGGCAACATTAAAAGTATCGCTTAGCCAAAAGTCATGAAGTCAAGCAAGAAAGAAAAAAACAAAGCCATGATTATTTATTAGCATTAATAATCTAGTCAAATAAGCTTTCTGTTATGACGATTATTTTTTCAGACTTTGATAGTACTTATGTTTGATTTGATAAAACTTAGTAAATTATTTCGTCGGTATCTAGTAGGGTAACATCATACGCTTAATAATTTTATCAACAATTCTCTCGCCAGTGTCCTTTAAGTGTTATTAAATCAAATCAAATCAAAAGTCATTTATTCAAACTAGGCTGAGAGTCAGCACTTTTTGAACGTCAAAGTTACATGAGACAGTCCCCCCAAAACGCCCACCCTTCGACACTTCCTAGTGCTTTAGCTGGGAAGAAGAAGTGGCGGAACAAACTCCCCAGCAGCACAGCTGTCTGTTAAGTTAGAAGAACTTGATTCTATACAGTATTGTGTAAGTGATTAATATTATAAAACAAAACATATTATAACAAAACATATACATTATTCGCCATATGTCAGTTAGCACACGCCAATATACCAACAAAACATTGAAAACTAAACTCAAGCTGAAATTATAATAAAACAAAATCGTAAACAGAACTTAAAACCTTAATAAAGCCTCCAGGCATAAAGGGCGTGCCCGCTTACATATACGATGCAAATGATACATAATACACAATAAATGAAATGAAAAGAAAATAAAAATAAACTAGCAAAAGCAGTTAAATAAAAAATAACAATTATATGAACTACCCATATATTTAAAAAAAAAAATTATGAAGAATTAGAATTTATGTTTTACCAACCCTTGTACACGTCTTTTCAGCTGCTAACATCAGAATCTGTAGATGGACCACAAAGTGGAAAGTCTTCGGCGCGCCCTTGCGCTGCTATCCAAACGTGATGCTGGCAAAATGATTCACATCTCGGCCAAACAGGCAAAAAAAAAGCCGGAGGATACGCTTGGCATTTTTTTATTTAATTTATACACTGTAGTTACCTATATCTTCAATTCGAACAATCACAATAGTTTCCTACCTTTAATCTGTTGCTCTAACTAGAACAAAAGGTTCCGTATCTACAAACTATAATATTATAGTGTTGGTAATAAATTAGGTACTTAAACCCCCTATTGTTAAGATAAACCATTTCAGTATAATGTAAGGAAGCTGATTTAATTGGGTGTTTTCAATAGTAGCAGCACAGTAGGTTGTAATTATTCAACTGTTCAAACTTGATTGCTTGAGAACAATGTAAGTATGGATTACTTGATCATTGTTTTAAATTTTGCTTTGTTAAATGGAGGGCTACCTAAGTAATTTGGGCTATGGTTACAAGATCTTTTTGAAAATAAGTAGGTGTATTTTTTCCTGTAATGGTCTAGTCAAATGAACTGGTTTTGAAATTTAAAGTATATATGTAGACGTTTGGTGTGTTGACGTGTCCGGCCGTATGATGTATGATCAGATGTATGAACGTAAACGAAGCAAAAGGAGTATGCAAAGATCGTAGCAGATAGCTTTCTGAAGTTTCTGCCTACCCCAATGGTAAAAAAGGCGTGAGTTTATGAATGTATGTATGTGAGTTATGTATACAGGATACAATTTCTACCAGTGCCCAAACTGTTACTACGAAGTCACCATATGATTCTCGTCACTCTAGCGTAGGAAAATATAGACAATTAAGAAAAAAAAAAAATATCTGCTGTTTCATAAAAAAAGTACAATACCTGCCTCGGGTTTTTTTTTGTAACCAATAAACCAATTCTACGATCGGGGTCTAGAATATATTATCCTGAATTCATTTCAAATACAGTTTGCATACTGGTCAAAATTTTATCTTGTAGGTATTAAAACAATGTATTTCACACATATTTGAATGTCTCGCTAGGTAGGTACCTACTATATTACGTAAAAAGGGGTACCTACTATATTTATGTTTTACTAGGGGCTAGAAATAGCGTAGGTATATCATCACCTGAGGTCCCCAATTTTTCACGAATCCATTCTAAAATTGAACAGAAAATACAAAATTTCTATGATGTCTCAGAACGACTTTTGCAAAATGAACATTCATTCGGCCTTCATACTTATTCGATATTGTTGATTTGGACCAAAATTTACATAAAGCCTTCGCTCTTTTCAATTTTGCAGGCATCCACAAGTTTTAGAAAAATAGACGAATTTATTAGAAACACACGAACTTAGATATGGCACTGGACGGCTGAGATTGGCAGCAGGCCAGGCTTTCTTTCTGTCTGGACGGTCTCGGCGTTCGCAAAATTTCAAGTATAAGTTTACCGGCCTTCCTCTCTTCGGTCCACAGTACCAAAAAAAAAAAAAAAACCTGCAATATGTTAGGTTTCTCACTAGTTATAATAATAAATAAAATTTATTTCGCTCTTACAGTACACACGGCTACATTTCCAGTTTAAGCTGACCTTACCTTATTTTTGTCTACAGTTTTGAGTCATTTGGGTTTGAACCACTACGGTCATAGGGCTCGAGTGTGCGAATTTCTTGGGCTCGTTTCCAGATGACAGCGATATGGACGAGTACTTTGACACTTAAGTTTCCATTTTTTTGTATTTTATTTATTGATATATTTATTTTATTTATTTATATAATTAGTTATTTTATTTTCTACGAAGTTTAAAAAAAAATGTAAATTTAATCCATAATGTAACAGTTTTAACCTATTAGGTACCTATAAGTAGATAATTGGATAATCTGCTCGAATAGACATAACGCTAGATAAAATCCTGATCTAAGATGCAAAAAATATACTGTCAGTAACTACAAACAAAAACTAAATTAACAAAAAAAGATATATGTTTTATAACATGACGAAAATAAACGTGGTATGTTTAGAAGAGTAGGAACTCGAATGGAATCCATATTGCATGTCTTGTTGCAGTATGTTGGAGGTAGTGTTTATAGTTTCTATGGTTCTCGCCAATAATAGTCCTACTAATATTATAAACGCGAAATTTTGTATGTATGGATGTATAGATGTATGGATGTTTGTTCCTCTTTCACGCAAAAACGACTGGCCCGATTTGGATGAAATTTGGAACATAGATAGTTTATAACCTGGATTAACACATAGGGTACTTTTTATCCCGGTAGTAAGTTCCTGCGGGATATTTTCCGACCTCCACGCCAGCGAAGCCGCTGGCAAAAGCTAGTGTTCTATAAATTTCGCTCAACTTATCCTGATGAGATTGGCACACAAACCCACGAAAGCCAGTTCGAGGTCAAATTGAGCACTACATGATGATAATAGGCACGACCGAAGATACCTGAGTTGCCGTACGTTAACACACACGTGACGCCAATATAATAATAATGAATACGAAACAAATACTCATAATTAAATCGTGTACTGTTAATGGCCAGCAAAGAAGCAGTATTTGTGTAATAAGTCACGATTTTGCTCGCAAGTTTCGACACGGCGCAGGCGCATCCGAACTGTTGGCGAATGAAGCCCTAGCTGATGGCGAAACGCTACCTTGGATGCATTGGTTGCGAAAGTAACACTTTGACCCTTTTCCAGAACTAGCGATAATTTTATTTAATTATTCAATGCACAATTGCGGTCTTAAATCTATGCTGATGCGTAAATGTATAATTTTAGTGTTTTTAAGTGTAATTAATTCTTTAGTTGGCACGAGCTAAACGACAATAGGTCAGGTGGTAATTAACCAAGTTAATTGTATAGGTACTTGCTGCCAATCCAACTTGTATTGATGTAATTAAGTGAAACTTATTGGTTGTTAAAACATCGTTAGGAAACCGATGTCCTAGAAACTAAAATTTGAAGACATATGACATCTACCAATCCACGCTTGGCTGACGTGGTGGTTTACGGCTCACTACAGGAAGTTTGTATCCCAACGGGAATAAAAGGTTGCTAAGTATATTTAGGGCAGTGGGACGTTGATTGGTTTCTCAGCTACTGGTAGAGGGGCGAGCCTATTTGCCATCAACCGGGTATATATATCTATATATACCTTAGGACAACCAACACAACGTTATCTGATCCCAAACTAGGCAGAACCTGTACTATGGGTAACCAGACAACTGATAAACATACATGTCTAAATACATACCTACATAATTATAGATAAATTACGCCCAGATACAGAACAAATGATTGTGCTCATCACACAAAGATTTGTCCTGGGCAAAAAAATCCACACCCCAGAGAACTTACGTTTCCTCAACGAAAAAAACACTGCTCTGGGAATCGAGCCCAGGATATCATGCTCAGTAATGCTTACTGGTGCTCGCAAGCGCTTTGCAGCCACTGGACCGACGAGGTCTGCATAATATGCATGATACAGCCCATAATCTTCTCACTGCTGGAACTTGGCCTAAGTCCTCTCTGAGAGAGGGAGTGGGCAAATCCACCACGCTTTGGTAGATTACATATATTCTAATTTTTGGTCGTAGGATACGCCGGTTTTCCCACAATGTTTTCCTTCACCGTTTTGAGAGTAGTGGTATTGGAATTAAATAAACGAAGTAAATTGCCTGCCTGTGTTTGAATACACGACCTACAACTCGTAACTCAGGATTGATACCACTGGGCCACCACTGCCCACAACGATGACTATTCTATTATAAATTATCAATTCTCCACATGTCATGTAACTCATGATAGTTTTCGCCTAGTGTCCCAGTTATGTCAGTTCAGCATTCACCTGGAAATGCTAGAGAACACAATCCGTAATGAAACAATTACTTCCTAGCCTTACTTGCACATTTTCTTTCCTTTCTCCCTTTGCGCATGTATTCAAGTCATTAGAGTTTACTTTAATATTTGTTTAGTTGCATGGTTTTGTTAAGGCTTAGTTACTAGAAAATTAAAGCTAGCTTAGTAGGCGATTAGCACGAATTTACTCGATGGCATTGTGCGAATAGTTACTTTTAAATTAATTAATATTTTGTATAGACCAATGCACGAAATAATTTTTATCAAGGGTGAAAAGAAAATTCTAGAATACGTGATAGACATTTGGTACATCTACATATATAAAATTCAAAGTCCTGAGTGACTGACTGACTGACTGACTGATATATCAACGCACAGCCTAAACCGCTGGTCCTAGAGACATGAAATTTGGAAGGTGTGTTCTTTGTGAGGAGTAGGTATCTACTAAGAAAGGGTTTTTTGAAATCCCATTCTTAATAGGGTAAAATGGAGGGTTTATATGGTGAATTATTCGACATCCACGCGGGCGAAGCCGCTGGCAGAAGCTAGTTTTAAATAAAACGTTAAAGAAACCGAGAAAAGTCAAGGATGAATTATGCGAACTTTATTACATTAAATACAAAACGTGGCTGTTGATGTTCAGAGTTTGAAATGTACATTTTCTTAATTATCTTCAGGCCGCGCAATAATGGACTACTTAAGTCACACGTATAGTATACTATTTTGTATCACGTGACCTAAACTCACACATAAGTCACGCTTTCCAGTATAAAAATGGACGACTTAAGTCACAGAAAAGCGTTATTAAAGGGTGGGTTTAGGTAACACAGAGTTTTATATAAATACCTTATGTGTAAGAAGTAAGGAATTATGTACTGAAGGATCCAAGCAAGTCTGTGCAGTCCGTATGTCTCTTGACCTATACAAACAAGCAAACAGTAACAGAAACTAGATTTCTACTAATAATAAAAAAAAAGAGTAAAATAATATATTACTATTTATTCCAAGTCACGACTCGTTCAGTAAAAAAATAATTAGGGTATCAAAACCAATTAGTTTTATGCATGTTAAGGCAACACTACTTGAGGAAAAAACCGCTTTGACATTTAAAACGGTTAAAAAGATAATAGTATACGTAGAGGAATGTAAAATGAAAACATGAAAAAAAGGAGTAAGTATAACAGGATGCACTTTTTTATACTTTTCGTTTTATTTTATTTTATTATGCATTGACGTCAGCCTGTGTATACGGATTTCATATAAGTGGGTACAATATTATTTTTATTTCACATACATTAAAATCAATTTATAACGCAACGGTATATTCAAACTAAGTACTAAAATAAATGACTAACTAACAAAATCTGCAAATAAGAAAGAAAAAAAAACAAAATAAGGACTTTCGGAATTTAAAAGTCCAAGTACTCGTCTGCATCGCTGTCACCCTGAAATGAGCTCAGAAGACTGGCAGCGTTACATTCAGCATTCATTTCATTGAATGGCTGCTATCCTTTGATCAAAAAACGAGCCAGCCCTCTGGTCATATGAAGTGTCGACCAGTCAGCGAGTTTCCATAAAATGGAAACGCACACTTGAGCCTTTCGACTCCAAATGGCTTAAAACTGTAGTTACCCATAATGTTACAGTAAGTGTCTCCAAAGCCGCATGAGTCCCACATCAGAGGTCTTCTCCTTTCAAGGCAGCAAATTAATGCCGTCTGGTCTACACTACTATAATAAACTTTAAAAATATGCAAAGTTTTTAATATAGAGAATATTTAACATATAGAATATTTAATATAGAGAATATTCAATATATAGAGAATACAGTATTATGTAGTTTGTATCGACCCCTTCGTGTAAAAGCTTCCTCCAAGGAATGCAGAAATCTTTGTTGCTGGCTGTGTCTAACGCCAGATAGGTAGATACATAATACAGTGGGTCATAGTCTATAGTATTTGATTGAAATTTTTATTAGCTAGTAAAGACCTCTGTTTCTTCTTCTTTTATATCGTGATATATAAGAATATCTTTTGCCGTGGCAAATATATTAGACATCACTAATAAATGTTGAGTCGTGATAGATTTATGTATATGGAGGAGGCAAGGACGACATCTTGTCTTGGTCAATTCTTGGTTATGTTCCTACAAATAAAAACTGTGACGTAGGCCCGTCTATAACTGCAATTTGGTCAATATTTTGTTGGTTTCCATTCTCAAATTTTACTTAGAATTAAAAACAATCAGAGAAGTTAGGGCTTTTGTCTATCTGCGCTTGTTCTAACTGTATGATTTCACATTAAATCCATAGAGAGGTAAATGCAACCACATACTTTACTATTACCAATATGCCGTAATAAGGTAATGTGGCTCCGATTGTTGCGCATGCGAACAGGTTGAACAGATCTACAATTAGGAACAGCTAACGAGATCTCGGTATTTTCTTTACTGAGATCCGAGCTAAGTTCTTACCAAACTGAAAGATTACAGAAGATTAGATACACGGCTGCCTATTGAAATATAGGTAGTTATCTCATGTTTGTATTTTGTTTCAGCATTAACAGCTGTTGAGTTCTAGACCTTTTCAGATCGTAGATGAATTCAACTACTACTACTACCTGATCATAAGCTGCATTGCTTTTTCCCAACTATGTTGGGATCAGCTTCCAGTATATCTGGATGCAGCTGAATACCAGTATTTTATATAGATGAAGGGCCTGCCTATCTTCCCTCCACAGTCCAGTTACTGGGTAATACCCCTTGGCAAGACTGGTTGTCAGACTTTCGGGATTTGCCGACCCATATCGACTGTCAAAGATACACAAATGACAGCCAGGACTTAGCGTGCTTTCCGAGGCAAAGAGGGGTCTTGGTATGTAAAGATGGTCACATCCATCTACGGACCAACCGTGGCAAGCGTTGTTTAACCTGATCGATCGAACCGTACGGCTGCAATTACTTAGCCACGAGGCCCTCCAAAAATTCTGAGCAAACTTCAAACTACTTCTTATAATATTTATCAATTCCTCTTTAAATTTCCTCCCAACAAGTCTGTCGTAGGCCTATCTGGTAAGACAAGAAAAATAAAATACAAAACAAAGCAAACGCTATGATTAAATTATTTATCTGGTATGCTTACCCTGTCGTAACACAAAAATTGTACCTGCTTACTTAGAAACAGTGTTGCAATATCAATGCAAATTAATGTCTATACTTAGTCCGAAAGTGTGTTTATTAGTGTTGCACACAATAGCGACTACCAATCTATAGTCACACTAAGTCACTTGATTGTAATAATCAACAATTTATCGATCCAAGACATCTGGAATTTGACGTTCTCTAGATTGAATAATGATAGACAAAGAACGTTCGGTGGTCCTAACGAAATAAGTTCATAATAGATAGATAAATGGGCCTTGTGCCTCGTCGAGGCGTGATCGAGTTGTTCAAGAGTTAAATATAAAGTACGGTTTCAGAATTTGATGTTAGGAAACAAATCCGTAAAACAACAGTATGCTTGAGGCGTACCTGCCTTGAGGTGTTGCAAGTGATAAGGTTTTAGTAGATGTTAGAGGTGAATTAAGGCAACATTGGTACCGATTCCCTTGTTCACAAACTAAACTTAATTTAAGTTCAGTGCATCTTTTTCTTTGTATTTCATTAAGAAGAGGACAAAAGAAAAATTTTAGTTTAGCCCTGTCAAATTAATCGGCGCCTGTCACTAGTCCATACAAGTTTAGACGCGATTAAAAACTTGCCTACTAAAATTACGTCAATTTACGTCAAGCGCTGATTAATTTGACAGGACTAGACTAAAATTTATCTTCTGTCTTTTCCTTAATGAAATAGAAAGAAAAAGATGCACTGAACTTAAATTTAGTTTAGTTTGTGAATAAGGGAATCGGCACCATTGTGTAGTTTTTAACACCAAAAAAGGGCCCATATTGTAGTTTGTCCAAACCCTACATTGGAGGAGTTGTGTGCATCTACTCATCCATCCCACTTCTTAACGATGGAGAGGATTATTTGTCCAATTAAGATTGATTACAAGAGTACTATAAAATAACGTTGGCCTAGTGGTCGCAAGCACTAACGCTGAGTATGGGGTTCTAACTGTGATTCTCAGGTCGGGCAAAGTATTATTGGGCTTATCTATCTGAAATTTCTCCTGAGTCCGGAATCTAGATTTGTGCCCAGTTTATTAAGTAAGCTCGGCCCTATTACATGAGATTTAAATATAACCTGGCAAAATGTCGGTATACTATGGGTACCTTTGCGTAACCCTTCTGGAAAACAAGGCACGTTCCTAAAATGACGATAAGTGTGGGATAGGTAGGTACTGGTAGAGGCGAAACAGGGCTAGCCCAGCAACTTTCGATTTGACCGTTCGAAACCAGAAACGCACTTTTGAATTTTTTCACAATTATTTCATCTTCACTGGTCTCCAAACCGGTATGCCTTAGAACCAAAAAAATCGAAGACATGTGACATCTGCCAACCCGCACTGGGCCTGCGTGATGGATTACAGTTCACTTCCACTCACCGAGAGAAGGCCTGTGTCCCAGCAGTAGAAACATTATAGGCTGAATTGTAGAGGTAGATACTGTGAAATGCCTTACTTATACGTGGCTTCTTACGTTATCGGTAATGGACTAATACCGACTTGATTATTGAAATTTGTAGTACAAACTAGACGCATTACACAGACGAAGCCAATTTTTTTAAATGTCTAATTCTTTTTACTGCTGTCTGTAAACATAAAACACTAGAATGACACAATCAATTCGTATTCGATCCTTATTCAAGATAACACGTGTCTGGACTTAATAAAGACGTTAGTAATCAGTCTATCGCACGTTTTTTGACCAAAATGTTTCTTTATTCCTTATAAGAGCCGCTGTAACATTTGTTTTGGGGTCTGCCTTGCATTGTCTAGTAATAAGGTGTGAAGAAACGACGTTTTGCAATATAACCTTTAGATTAATGAGGACATTTCAGTGGCGCATTTGTTTCAGATTTCAGATAAGCATGTTTTTATCAGGTGGACTTTAAATGTCATAAAACTACTGTTTACAGTAAGTACTTTATTTGGCATAATATCATATTAAACAGGCTTAATTTAAATAGTATAAAACTTTTTTAAAAGTGAGATGACTGAAATGATACATATAAATTGTTTTACTTTTAATATCTTAAAGTATTCTTTATTCATAACCATTCGATCCGCTTCCTTACCGAATTGAATATGGAGTCCTATAAACGTTGTTCACGAAACCAAAACTCGAAAATTTTGACAGTTTATATTAAATAGAGGTTCGCTATTCTTCCGACAGCTATATGTTGTCGAGGTCAAGGCTGCTCAGGTTATCAAAATGTATCATATTTGATACAATAGCCTGACAAATGGTTGTGAATGGCAGTGCTGATGAAGACATTCCGATCATCAGTCTTGCTTAATTGTAAAATGTATGCTTTAAATAAGTATTTTAAACGATCGGACTAAATGTAAAAAGATTAAACGGATTAAGTCACTTAGTTCATTTATGTAAATGAACTAAGTGACTTAATCCCTATAAATTAAGTAGACGTGAACATATTACAGAGGAAATAACTACTCTATTAGATAGTCCATTAATGTTAAATTGGGTGACGCAATTAATCAAAATAAAGTGATTTGCCTTGATAGGACATAATAAATAATTGTATGATTTATACCTACATCTGCGATTTCGGTCACGTACAATCTTCCGTCTACTTTGATCCAGTCAGATAATCTGTTTGCTAAGAAATATTAAGTATATACCTGGATAAATTGTTTACAACTGGCTTAAATGTAGACTATTTAAAGTTATATGTGTATCTATAATCTATGAATATTATAATCTATTTTGGCTGGCCTGTTAGTCCAGTAGTTAGTGACCCTGATTGCTAAGGCTGAGGTCGTGGGTTCGATTCCCACCCAGGACAAATCTTTGTGCGATGAGCACAATTATTTGTTCTGTGTCTGGGTGTAATTTATCTATAATATTGTTGCGTAGATCGTAAAGTCTAGAAACATCGCGCTAACTCGCATCTCAGAAAGGGACAGCGTTACAGTCTAGAAAAGTCACGCTAATTCCATCTAAGGAAGGGGTAGTGTTCGAAACTACTCGAAATGACACGCTAACGCCGTCTGTTATCAAGTAGCAAGTACTACACGAAATTGTACGTGGACATTACCGCCATCTATTGTCGAATAGTGTGAGATTAAACATTAAACAGTTGATTGTGGAAGTACCTAGAAGCTTCTACGCTACTAGTAAACTGTGGAAAAGTGTTGAATGTTCGCGAATGTTCTGCTTGGGATATAAATGGCGGATTGTCGGGCCGACGGGCAGTTCGATTTCGGAAGCGAGCGAATACGAATCAAGCGATATTTGTGTTTATTTAATTAAACTGTTTTGTGTGTTTCGTTAATATTGGTTTAAATTAATTTATCCCGAACCCCAGCTCGTAGCAATATGTATGTATTTATGCTCCATAGGTTTAGGTAGTTAAAAAAGTGTAAATAAAAAAAACCACGTGACTCATAGATGCAAAACCTTTTATTTCAAATGTTAAAATCATATTATTTATAGTCACATATTAATAGGCTTCATTCTGAATCTGTTTAACTATATGTCACATTAATAATAAAGCGTTCAGTGGTATCATCCATTATTTTGTCTAATTTAAACATTTTCTGTTCCTCTTTTTAATCATGACCTTCGCAATTTCTCCAGTTCAATGCAATTACCGACTAAACGTAATATCTGCCACTTCAGTTGCTAGACTACGTCACAATAATACTCCTCAATTTAGCAACGTTCTCTAATTTGTTGTATTTTCTAAAAGGTTTGGGGAACCTGTCTTTTTGGGCTCTTTACAAAGGACTGATTATAAAAAATAAATAAAAATATTTTATTTTCAGGCATCAGGGTCCATTAAAAAATATTATATTATTATAATAAATCTAACTAAAAAATTGTGCTCAAGCAGTTACATCTACGAAGAGTAGTTTAAGAATAAATGATAAACTTGAACATACTATAAAATAAAAACTTTTTTGCAAAAAAAAAACAACCGACTTCCTTAAAAACACTACAAAATGAAAAATAACTTTAATTTCGGTAGTCGGTGTCTTAGGATCTGTATTTATGGTTTTTTTGCCACCGACTTCCGAAATTAAAGTTATTTTTCATTTTGTAGTGTTTTTAAGGAAGTCGGTTGTTTTTTTTTTGCAAAAAAGTTTTTATTTTTAAATTTTTAGTTGTGGTATTCACCCTGCACTAATTCCAAACAAACAATGCATATTTATGCGATAGCAGAAATCGCGGTTGATTTCCTGTCATTTTTTAAAGAGTTCCGGTGTCTGTCTCCCGAACTCATCATCAGATCTATATGAAAATTATATGGGACCATTTCGGAATAAACCCCTTTCGAACAAAAAAAGAATTTTGCAAATCCGTCTATATATGACGGAGTTATGGCCGAACATACATAAAAAAAAAAAAAAAAAAAAACATATAAACATCCGAATTGATAACCTCCTCCTTTTTGAAGTCGGTTAAAAAGAGGAAACTATCGTGTGATCGAAAATAAATTTAATTTTGTTAGAACCTATTTATAAAGACGAAAGTGTCAACTATACAAAACCCTTTTTACGATTTGTTTACCCTTTTTTAACTACCTAAACGTTTAGAGTATAGAATTATATACGTATATTTATCAGTTGTCTGGTTGCCATAATACAGGCTCTGCCTAGTTTGGGATCAGATAACGGTGTGTCGGTTGTCCTAAGAAGATATTATTAAGATATATTATTATAGTTATTTCGATCCAGCCCATCCCTTGCTGACTTTTACCAGTGTTGCCCGAAGCCGAGGTTCGTACTCCACAGGGGATGCCTTTAGCGAATAGTCGCTCTAGTTCTAAGTTTTTTAAGTCTTGGCTGGAGGCCTTCGTTTATTAAGGTAGCCATGGGCAAGTCCGGTTAAGCAGCCGACAACCTCATAGTTTATATGCGAGACGCCATTCCAAAAAAAAAAAGTTGAATGTGCATGCAACATCTCTGTCTATATTCTAGTGACATTGTTAGCAGAAGGTGGGCGGACCATTGTCAGTGCCAAGTGCCAAGAAAACTGGTGAGCATTAAATGGGAGGCACAAATTCGTCTGTCATTACAAGCTGTCATATTATCATACAATGACAATGAGCCGCCGTTCTGGGGAATTGAATGAGGTACATGGTTTAGGCAGGGAGCTGGACTTCTTCTAGTCACGCTCATAGTTGGTTTCGCAGGTAATTTAGGCCACGGTGGAATGATTTGCAAAGTGTGACTGATGTAGGTACGGTACGCGGCCATTGATAATGCTAATGGAGTTTTTAGCACAGATTGTCTTTGGATATGTATGAGTGAAAGAGATGGTGCTCTATAATATCGTTTTTTTTTTATTACACAACAAGCAGCCCTGTTTTGTGTGTGCAAGTATCATCACTTGAGGAAGTTCTTCATACACAGCAGAATTAATTGCGTAGAGTAACCGTAACTCTATTAAAAAAAAAAAATAACGTCAGATGCTATGTGATGTTATATACATCTCATGGATCTCATAATTATATTTCACATAATTTGGTTATTAGTTACCAGTGACTAGAAGTATTGTTTTTTTTGTAGAGCAGTTTTGTGCCTACGTAAGGCCGTACACGGGTAAATCTATCAGGTTAAGCTGTGACTGCGGTTGGTCCGTGGATAGTTGACCTCGGAAAGAACGTTATGCCATTGATCCCGATTGTTACAGATCTTTGGTAGTTGTTACGGGTCGTCAGAAGACCGAGAGTCTGACAACCAGTCTTACCATATCGTCTGGGTATCGTATTACCCAAAAACTGGGTTGTTGAAGTTAGATAGACAGTCATTTCATGTAGAATACTGGCATTTGGCTGCAAACAGTGAGACAACCCCAACAAAGTTGGGAAAAGGCACACGATGGTGATTATAAGTATATTTTACCTTGAGGGCCTATTGCAGTAGTTACCAAGTAAATTCCCGATTCATAAATTGGACACTAATATAAACATATTTCTTGATGATAAAAACGTAATTCGTTGATAAAAACGCTAGTCTAAGTTTCACGTCAGTTCAGATTTTATAAAAAATCAGGACATCGGCTCCTAGCCTACATTGTTAGCTCGAAGGTTGTAACGACATCTCGTGATCCGACGCAAGTAACAATTCGATTAAAAAGTTCTGTGTCTTCGATAAATTATATTGAAAGCTATCTTGATGGCATTTGGCCATGGCTTTTCTGTGTTTGGAGTTGTTACGACATGGCCGAAGATCGGATGTTTGAGTTATGATGTGTTAAAGGCATATAAAAGATCCGTAAATATTTAAGTCATATTTTCGAATAAATCTTTATCTGGGACCATAAATCACAGGCCATTTTTATCGGCCAGCGGCTTATTTTGTTGATGCAGTAAAATGCAGCAAGCATTGCTATTGGACTCGTCGGCGTGTCATTATTTTCTTTTCTGTTAGATTAATTTGTAATTTAGAGGTACACCATATTAAACCAAGTACTTGTTTTTTTAAGAAAAAAAAAATGAAGTGGTCTACGAGAAAAAAAATGGAAACCTCTGCCCGGGTCTAACACGTTGCCAACCCTGATTTAGACCTATTTTATTAAAGTGAGTGGTGTTTATAATACACTAAGATTTAGCTTTAATTCAGCACAGGAATCTTGATGTCTGCTAACTTACAGTTGTGCTGCTGGGGCGTTTGTTGCGTACCACTTCTTCTCAGCTAAAGCCTAGTGTTTTACAGTTCCGCAATACACGTGCCTTTAACCACTTGAAGTGTTAATGGCACCCATTTTGGGGAACTTTCTTATGAGATTTTGACGTTCAGAAATAGTTGACTCTCAGCCCGTGTTTGAATAAATGTAATTTGCTTCGATGCTGTGATGTGGGTTGTGATGCAGAGCAGGAGCCGGTCATCTCATTTTTCACCGCTTTTTACAGGCTTAAAGGATGTTTTTCTTTACATTTTTCACAACTTTAAGAATTTGTGTTTTTGTTTCACGTTGTCAGTTCATAAATGATTATATCGTCTGTGAACAGTCTATAATATACGACCTATCGTTTACTATACGTTTCGAAACAGGATGACACAATGAAGAAATATGTCTGTCTGTGACCGAACGCTCGTAGGCGTCTTCCGGCTATAGGTAATCCTATTTCGACAGGCGGATGTGACATCACATTACCAGTAATTGTTACAAGTGATGAATATCCAAGGTAATCCATACTTGATTCATTTTGTTTTCTTTTTTTTTTTGTCACACGATTAAATGTCAAGTGTTCTTGTTGTAGTGGTTTTGTAGCACAGTTCGTGCGTATATGTGGATAAGAAAAAATAATAGTTTAAAAAAACTAAAAAAACACGCTTCTGTAGAAAACCAAACCAAAAAGTAGAAAATAATGGAAAAAAGCGTGGGGCGCTTTTTGAGGTATTTTTAATAGATATCATAGATAGTTTGGTTCTCTCCAGAAGTATATTTTTTAGTTTTTTAAACCATTATTTATTTTCAATTTTTTAGGATGTTTCCAATTTTGTGACATATGTTAGCGTAGTTTTCGAATTTTGTTACGTATGTCAGCCTAGTTTTCGAAGTATCTTTGGTATCCTGGTAACCCGGGTAAGGATAATGGCACAAATTTATAAAATTATTGTATTGTCATCAGTCCTCGATAAGCCTACAAAGATTGAACGAAATCTGGCCGTTTAAAGTGGGTCAAAATAGCACTCAAAGTAGTCGGTTACAAACATACAGGTGAAGCTAATGGAAAGCGTGTAATAACTTAAATACTGTCTGTCTCAAGCTGTTGTGGCTGGTGTAGAATTGGATTTAGGGATTATGTTAATAGGCTGAGCATTATTGCCTCCTAATAATTATTAATCAACATCATTTTTCTGGTCACCAATCAGTGTGACAAGTATTGTGATAGTAACAATATCGCACAGCAATTAATTTGATGACTGTGTTCTACTCAAGAGTTGCAAGTCGTGGGTTCGAAATTTCATCACCACTGCTCTAAAAACGATGAAAGAAAATCGACATGAACTGAAACTAAAAATTCGAAGACATGTAACATCTACCAACTTTCACTAGGCCTTGTAGATTATAGCTCACTCCCTCTCGAAGAGAACTGGTCAGTGCCCCAGCAGTGGGAACATAATAGGCTGATAAGGGGCCATCCATAAATTACGTCACACGTTAAGGGGGGGAGGGGGTCGACGAAGTGTGACATTGTGTGACAAGGGTGTGGGAGGACTCCTAAATTTTGTGACGTCACATTTCAAAATTGAATATACATATTTAAAGTACTATTAAAACACGACATATGAACTATGAAAGAATAAAAAAAAAGTCAATGTCTAGGTGTAAAATTGCAAAATATGTGACGTCACACTAGGGAGGGGGGTCTCACAAATGTGACCAGCTGTGACAAGGACGGGGAGGGGGGGGGGGGGGGTAAAAATCATGAAATTTGTGTGACGTAATTTATGGATGGACCCTAATGTGTCAGACCAAGAGACATAACATATCATCACGCCTTGTTTCTGCAAAGGGTTGGGCAGAGGTGTATCTATATTATATCCATATTTCGCCAGTTAAGTCCCATGTAATAGGGAGGAGCCTATTGCCATCAACCGAGCGCAACTCCAGACCCTGGGTTGTGTATGAGAAATTCCTGTTCGTAAAACCCAATAACACTTTGAAGACCAACGAGGCAGTAGATAAAAGATACAATACTCGTGATTATGAACCTGAAGTGGGAGGTCATTTGGATGCTCATATTCGGCAATGAGAACTTCTATATAATTGATTAATTAAGTTAATATTGTTTGTCTATGATAAGTTGACTCGGTTAATTTTATATCTCGCCTTTATTATTGTCGAAGTTTCGTAACAAACTGAATCAAGTGGTTTTAAAAAGTTTTTACTTGTAGGTATATTTTTTTATTTTATAAATACACCGTAAATTATTCATAAATTTTGAAGTAATTGACTTATTTACGGAAGTATCTGATTGTTTATAACTTGATGTGAAAAAAAAGGTTTGTGTTTTTGTCGTCATCTTGAAATGATCAAATCAGATGTCTCGATGAGATATAGTTTGATGTTGAATGTTATATTATATCGACATAGCCCGAAGAATTGCCAAACGGGAACATTCCTATGCTTTAGATCGAGCAACAGTCTTAACGGCGTATCATGGTCTAGTAGCTTCAACATTGAGATACGGAATTATATTTTGGGGCAATGCCACGGGTAAAGATATGGTATTTAAGTGCCAAAAAAGGTGCATAAGAGCTATACATAATTTAAAGACAACAGACAGCTGCAAACCCTTTTTTAAAAACATTAAAATATTGACTATGCCGTCGTTGTACATCTATGAAACGTGTATGTTCGTCAAAAATAATTTACATAAATTTGCTCGAGTAACTAGTCAGCGCCGTTGTGATCGGTTACAAACGGTTGGATCTAGTACTACGCTGTACAGAAACAGTATCTTTGTGATGGCTCCGAAGGTCTATAACAAATTACCAAAATGTATAAGGAGTGAAAACAGTGTCTGTAAATTCAAAAGTAAACTGTATTTATTCCTAATGGATAAGACATATTACTCTATCGAAGGATTTTTAAATGATAAAATATGACATTACCAGTCCTTTAATGTAATTTACCATTGGCATGCATGTTAAAAATAAGTTAATATAATTTATTAATTATTGACTAATAAAATACATTTAATTGACATTCCTTATAATATGACATTACTAAAATTTATTATTGACATACATGTAAAAATAAACTATAAATTATTCTTAAAACATATAATTGACATTTTCCTACACGAATGTGATTCTTCTTGTATAAATTCAGCATGATTATTAAGAAAACCTAATATATTTGTACACCAATTTCAGTAGGACATAGAGCTCGACATAAAATGTATACCTAAGAACTTTATTGTAATACCTGTGTTCACAAATAAAGATTGATTGATTGAAAAATTACTTTAATTTCGCAAGTCGATGGCAAGAAAACGTTAAATAAAGATCCTAAGATACCGATTTGTTTTATTTTTGCTTGTTTTTTTTTAAGTTTTTTAAGTTACGATAATTGGCCTTCAGATGGTGGATTGGGCCGGAAGGTTCGGTAGTGGCAACCGCGTACTAGAAGACGTAGCGTTAGACGGCCTCCCACAATTTGGACCAATGACCTGGTGAAGGCAGCAGGATCCGCTGGATGCGAGAAGCTCAGAACCTGTCGAAGTGGCGGTGCTTGTGGGACTGGGCCTACGTATAGCAGTGGACATCTTTTGATGACACAAAATGATGTTATATTATGTGTCATTGCTCTAATAACAGATTGTGGAATCAAAACTGATTTTCAGCGTAGCGTCTCTACTTACGAATACGAAACAGCTTTCTTCAAATGTGTTACTATCTGTATGCATTCTTACATAAGTTGTAAGCGCCAAGGTAGCCCGCTATATTCAAATTTTCTCACATGTTTTGGACTTTGCATCGAAATATGTTTCGCGACAGTACATAAATGTATTTACGGAACTATGATAGTTAAAATCATCAATACAACCCTCTAAGTTCATTTAATGCCATTTAATGATTATCTGCGATTGTATAATATACATGTATATATCTTACAATTGTATTGATAATTTTAATGGTTGTCATCATCATAATTTTAGCCAAAAGACGTCCACTGCTGGATATAGGCCTCCTTCAATTTGTGGGGGTTTGTCATAGTCGCCACGCGGGTTGTCGATCACAGTATAGTAATAAAATACATAGAGAACGCTGCTGCCCATTCTCTAGTAGGTCCCTTAGTCACCTCTTACGACAACCACGGGAAGAAATGGCTGGTGCTATTCTTAATGTCTGGCACTACACGGACCAATGTAAATTCGTAAAGTAACTTGTTGATTAGTTTAAATTAAACAAGAAATTAACAAAATATTGTGTAAATACTACTTCTGTGACAGATTTAGACTTAGTTAATTAACATCTCACACGTGGCGATATAATTGAGCCGACATAAATATATAACACTCAAAAATATCCATATCAAATAAGATAACTACATTACATTCGTCCAAGCCTATTATCTATAATTGAATTATCAAGTACGGCCTCTTTCGTGTAATAAATCACTATGTCAACCACAGGTCAACTGGTAAATAAACGATTAAATTAAAGGCACACGTGTTTGGACATAAATACATGTATATTATATTATTATTCTAATATAAGCTAATAAGGACGTTCTCGTTTACCTTCCATAAATAAATAACAAATCAGGAAAAGTACCAATACCAGCAAATTTTTGCATTCTAGTCGATGACAAAAAACTAAAATATATATTCAAGGATACTGGCTTCCGAAATTACGTGTAATGATATTTGTTGTTTTTTTATAGAAAAAGATTTTATTTTACACTTTTTAGATATGGTACTACACTTATTAATATAGCACTACTAGCTATGTAAGTGACAGGAAACAGGAATGTCATCTAGGTATACAAAGTGGATTAAAAACATATAATCGAGGCTATCGCTAAAAATATAATTTATATGGGACCACTCCTGAGGCATACCCTATTCACTCAAAAAATATTTTCCAAATCTTTCCACAGTTGCCGGAGATATCGCGGAGCATTCATATTTTTTTTCTGTTGTATGTTATTTATAGTTTTGTTTTTTGTTAAAAAAAAAAAAAACACAAACGACTTGAGAACTTCGTCCTTACTGAATTTGGTTAGTCAAGGACTCATTTCGACTCTAATCTTTATCTGCTCTCGACTTTCTGGTTCTCTATTTAGCTGTCTGTCGATCAGGTACATATGCATCCAAGTACTTTTTCAGGTGTGACGTTCATACGAAAATCGGTTGCTTGGTAATTAATTGCCTATCTATATCTTAAGAAACTCAATTCCTTTTGGTCAGAGAGTTGTCTGAGGTTAAATTTCCACTTCCTCCACAGAAGTCGCATTAGATCCCGTGATCCCCATCGTCAGTGTGAGAGGCCACACCGGGGTGGTTTCAGTCAGTTAAAGTCTGATAGACCCCTCTGCCCACCGCAAGGCGGAAGACATCCATGAGGATTTCCAACCCAACATAAAAAAGTTAAATTTCCACAAACTTCCCGTACTAACTAAGTATAAATTAGCTTTCATTCCTCATTAGCTACAGTGATTGATGGACCGGAGACTTTGTTTGGAGTAATACTTTCAGCCAATTATAATACACCCTTTTCTAAGTTACTAAAATCAAACTACTAAAAGGAATATAAACCAAGACTACAGGGTCACACTAGACTGGTTGCTCCACAAATCCGGTAAGTGTCTACGTGATTGACGGCACCGTAGGAGGGCGCCATAAGCATTTTGACGTTCATTGCTTCTTTGACGGCAATACTTTGTGACAATTGTGAGAATGAATGAAGCTGTCACGATGGAGGCGTATGGTTTATTAGGAGTGATGTGGAGTGAATTGAAGTTAAATGATGGGCATTTACGAGTATTAGATGCGTTAAATGAAGGGTTTGATAAAGGATTTGGGCTGCCATTTCTTTTGTGTCATTTATTTTTTAGAACTGATGATTATGCGTCTGTCCGTGTTTTCTTTTGGATAAATTGTAAATATTTGGGATAAATCTTTTCTTTTTAACCTTTTGAAAGGGGCAACTAGAATCAATTCCATTTTCATGTAACAGTTGACGTTCAAAAGTGCCTTTTTTGGGCCTAATTGAAATAAATGCTTTGATTTTGACTTTTTTCGAAATCTAGGAACCAATGGAATATAATATACGTTAAAAAGAATTAAAAATATTTTTAGAAATATGTTACAATGCAGCAATTTATACTGATTCTTTGCTGATCTTTTTATATAAATTGTCTAAACCACGCACCCTTTAAAGAAATGATACAGCGGGATTTCCATCTACCTACTTACCATCTCAGAGCAGTAAAAATTAAATACAACGTACGTGGGACACTCAGAAAGTTTTGTGAAAATAAAAAGAAGAGTTCTATAGGTAAATATTTTTTTAATAAATCTTTTCAAAATACTAGCCTCTATGCAAAGTTTCATGCGTTTGAACCAGTTTTCGAAACACTTTTTCCAGTCCGCCGCAGACACATCGTTTATAGCCTGCTCTAACGCTGACGGCGCATCTTCCGGCGACGAAAATTGTATCCCTTTGAGTTGATTTTAAATTTTTGGGAATAAAAAGAAGTCACACGGTGCTAGGTCAGGGCTGTAAAGAGGGTGACCCAGAAGTTTGACCGGCGTGCTGTCCAAGAAGTTCCTTGTTTTGAGCGCGGTGTGCGTAGGCGCGTTGTCGTGGTGGATCAGTAGCCCGCGGAGCCCTGTGTTTGGTCGCTTGTTGCTCACAACAGAGAAAACTTCTGCCAAGCATTTGGTAGTATACCATTCAGCGTTGATGCTTCTTTGGTTCCGTAAAGAGATTGACGCCAAGTAGCCAGTCAAATTGAAAAAGCTCGCGATTAAAATCTTCCCCGCTTCTAGATCGCTTCACTTTGGTAGGCGTGGATTCGTTTTGAAACACCCATACCGTCGAGTGGCGCTACGTTTCTGGATCGTATTGATAAATCCAGGACTCATCACCTGTAATAATGTCGTAAACACGCCGAGACGAGCCTGCTTCGTTTATCATATCACGGCACCATTCCACCCGGGCCTGCTTCTGAGCATCGGTGAGGTTGTGCGGCACCCAGCGTGAAACTATCCTCCTCACACGAAGTTGCACATGTAGAATCTCGTGATGGCTACCTGATCCAATCTGCAGTATGTGTTAAATCTTCTGATACGTAATTCGTCTATTGTCTTGGATTACACCCAAAGTTAGTCGACCACGTTTGAATTCGTTATACCATATACCACCGATACTGTTACGTATCTGCTTAATCCTGTTAGAATGAAAGGATAAAGGCAGATCTGTTACAATTTATTAGGAAAATATTAATAGGAGATGGGAAGTACAGCTAAGTATAAAAGACCCTGCCTGACACGCACTCTAGTTCGCTTCATGGTTCCGTGGTTCAGCACTGAGGGACGGGAGCAGGCAACAGAGCGGCAGGTCAACATCAGGGTTTCTTCGAGGGTTCCGTGTAGATCTTAGGATCCGCCAGGCGAGCTCCTTAGCAGACCTCGGGGCCTATTAAGTCAGGCACGTAGTTGACTTTCGAGAATTGGGAGTAGAAGTCCCAGGTGGATTTTTAGCTGGATCCCCTGGGTTTGATGTTTTTTCAAATTGGCTTCAAGAGTAGACTGGCTTCAAGAGTAGTCCGGCTTCAAGAGTAGGCCGAGTTCAAGAGTAGGCCGGGGTCAAGAGTGGAACCGTCAGCGGTTCGAACGCCCGTTTTTATATCAAAGTCGTCTTCCTTTTCCTAACATTTTTCCAAATATTAGTTTCTTGTGGCCATCATCTTATCTGACAAGTGTAGTCGGCCAGGACATATCCATGAGTGCGTATAGCTGGCCACATGAGTGCGTAAAGAATTTTATAAATAAGTCGGATCGGGAGTGCCGAGCGGTATATCGTCAGGATTTGGAGTTCCCATTTAATTGGGATAAACAAGACGTATAAACAATTACAGGAATATTAATAACACTATTGGTCACACTATATAAAAAGAAACAATAAAATGGTTACAAGATAGAAAGGTATAGTAACAATACTATTCAACGAACAAACCCTTAAGGTTACTGTTCGTATAGAGGCCTAAGCCACCCAAGTACAAAGTGTATCTTTCGCTATCAGCTAGTCAATACAGCTATGTGAATATACAGCAGCGCTGTACCAAGTAAACCGACAGTTTTGTCGGGAGCAGGGGCTCTGTAATGAGTCTAATCAGAAGATAGACTGACTTGCTCACTGAGTGCAAGCTCTTTTATAGGACAATGTCCCGCCATATATCCACGACAACTCTGTCCGATGGCGCGCGGAAGTACGCCACGTGTTTACTTGATACAAAACACTAAAGTATGCTAAACTAAATAAGACTTACATTATAAAGTCATCAAATAATACAAGAATAATTGTCGTAAATAAACAAGTGGTGAATGCACAACGTAATTCATTTCAAAGTTTAAAGTGACATGTCATTTATTGTTTTGAACAAAACTACCGGTTACAATTATCGAAATAAGTTGCCAAAAAATGAATTAGTGAGTACACTAAGTACTCAATAAATTATGTTCCGATTTATTAGTCACTATCTGATAGAAAATCACGCAAATTAATGATAATAAAAACAAAGAATAGCAAATTATGCGGACTACCTACAATTTGTATTTGAGAACAAACTCCGACAAATATAATTTTAAGTCAAGTTATTTAGTAAACAATCGTAATAACTAATAAAATCAATAGCTAGACATATTGATAAAAATAATGTAAATTATATAAACCAAAAAGTAGCTATTCATAGCAGAAAAGTAACTGACAGTTGACAATTTGGCTTGTCACAACATGAAAATTTGAGTTAATATTTTATTTCAGCTATTTTTAAGTTAAAAAATCGTATTTAGATCGATTTGCTGAGTGTAGACATATATACAAATAAAAAGGAAGATAAATAGGTATTAAAGTATAGCATTAATAGTGTAAACATAGAAACATAAAAAGGATGATAAATAGGTATTAGGAATGGTGAATTAAAGTGTAAGTATAGCATGAATACTATAACACAGTTGCCTTGTCGTACGATTCGTCCGGTTTCAGGCGAGATTTGAAATCGTAAAAAATCATAGCGCGAATTAATGTTCCCGGCGCAAATCCATTTTCCAATGAGACACGATAATTTAATTAGCTCGCAAAAAATGTGGAGGGAAATTTTGAAATTGGAACGTACCTATTTTTACTTATAAATAATCATTATTTTTATAATAGTTTATAACTGGCCAGTCTCTCATACAAAAAAACTTTTTTTCGCAATACTTTCTGAGTGGCCTGGTATCTTGTTAATTGAATAAAAAGAAGAAGATATTGTTTTGTTTTTCGTTGTTTCTTGTTTATTTTTATTACTTTTTCATTTCAATACCCGTGAGTAAGTATTGCCAATAATTTAATTTAATCCGTATACACTAAGTGGAAAAAATACCTAGTATTGAACCTAACTCAAAAACTACTGAAGCAAAGTAAATAAACTTTATATGAGACCACCCGAGCGGGCATACTACATCCATTAAAATAAGACATTTCATAATAAATCCACAATTGTCATCCATATCCCACATTGAAATCGCATAACAGATTTACAAAAAAAATAAAACACAGTTGTGTTGAGAATCTCCTCTTTTTTGAAGTCGGTTAAAAACAATCTCATTGTGAGGTTTATAGGTCTCACATCTATTTATTTGCTGGATTGGAGGAACTACTATTCGGTTCACTTATTAAAACTCACTTTAAAACTTGAAGACGTATTTATTTCTTTAATCAGTCGCCCATGGCGTGGTTCTTACAACTAAACTTAAAAATCGAACATGCCTATACTTATAGTTAAAACACATGGGTGCAAGTTGCGCCGACTGCGCCGAGTTATTAAATTTTCATTTATCCAATGACATAACTAATTGAGTTTTAGGTTTTTGCGAACGACTACGAGTCCACCAATCAGAGGCAGGCAAGGGCGTATCGAGGTTTGGACAGGTTTCGACACGTTCTGATTTGACCAAACTTGACTCCGGAATAGATCACAATTACAAAGATTCTTAGTTCCTAAATTGAATAGAATCAAACTATATCTAAACTAACTTATAGGTGCTATTATTTACATTGATCATACATAGATACATATTATTACAGTACATAGAATGTATATTATCACATAAGCGATCTATGCTATGGGTGTCCTGTACAATACACATTATTACTTAATCAATCTATGGGCGTCCTGCACATTCCTCCCGCCGTGCGTCGTCCGCTGCTGGCGTCGCAGTCGTAGCTTCCGGTGCAGGATCGTCGTGGTCTATTGATAGCACCACTATCTTCTTCACTGGACGTCGCAGGATACCTCCTTTCGTCGATACGTCCACTGTGCGCACCACTCCATCAGGGCCGGGGAATGTAGCACAGATGCGTCCTCTGATCCACATGTTTCTTGGGAGGTTGCCATCTACGATGAGCACTAGGTCGTCGACCTTGGGAATTATGCCTTTAGTGTGTGGCTCTCTGCGATTCCTTAGTTCTGGGAGATATTCTTTCAGCCATCTGGCCCAGAATATATCGGCGAGCCTTTGAGCTGCACGCCAACTGGCTCGTAGACGTAAGTCGCTGTCGTCGAATTCCCCTGGAGTTGCGATGCGACCTGGACCGCCCAAAATGAAGTGATTGGGCGTCAATGCTTCAGGATCTTCGGGGTTCACTGACACGTGTGTAAGTGGTCGGCTGTTCACTGTGTGTTCGGCTTCGATGAGGAGTGTGTTGAGCACTTCTTCGCTCGGGAACCGCTCGTTCATTGTGGTGGCTAGTGCCGTCTTCACCGACCTCACCATACGTTCCCAGGCGCCCCCCATGAATGGTGCCCCAGGTGGGATGAATCGCCAGTCGATCATCTTCTTCGAGGCTTCCTCTGCTGTAGCCGCGAAGATGGCTGCTCGCAGTTCCTTTTCGGCGCCGTGAAAGTTCGTCCCGTTGTCGGACCACAGCTGTGCTGGACATCCTCGACGTGCCATCATACGTCGTAAAGCCATGATCGCTGAATCTGTGTTGAGCGATACCACAAGTTCAAGGTGTATGGCGCGCGTTGTCAGGCACGTGAATAAGGCAACGTACCTCTTCTGATGACTTCGTCCCACTGTGATTGTTAATGGTCCGAAGTAGTCCAAGCCGGTGTAAGTGAATGGCCTCTGATGATGTGCTAATCGACAGGAAGGGAGGTCCCCTGTCATTGGTTGAGGGGGAGAGGCTGCCTTTATACGACATCGCAGACACTTGCTTATAATGTTCTTCACGGTTGGTCGTAGACGTAGCACCCAATGTTGCTGACGACACTCGTTGACTATGGTCTCTGTACCCGCGTGATGTAGTTTACGGTGGACGTGTTCGATCCATAATCGTGTCGTGGCGTGGTTTCCATCTAGGATCATGGGTTTCTTCAGGCGCTCTGTGATGTCCGTCATGGCGGTTATTCTGCTTTTCAGACGAATCTCTCCTTCGATGAATTCTGTGCACAATGGGTGTAGGCGACTGCTTCGTGAGATGGGCTTCTTGTTCTTCAGGGCTTCTATTTCTTCCTGGAAGGATTGTTGTTGTGAAGCTCTCAGGATCAGACTTTCGGCGCGGTGTAAGAGTTCAGCAGTGAGAGGTAGGTGATTATTTGTGACCTGTAGTCTCTCTTTCGGTTTGACCCGCACCATCTGCTCACCCCTTCTCCAATCAGGGTCGTTGCTATTGTTCTTCTTGGTTCTCTTGTAGTTAATATTCTCCCCTGATTGGCCGCAGAGTTGCAGGAACTGTAGAACTCGTGCTGTGGCTCGTAGGTACCTCTCCCAGCGCGAGAATCTATTGACTTTTGGTATAGCCTCGCTGAGCTGCACTTTCTTGTGTACGACGCTGCAGGTTCTTTCTTCTCCTGTGATTATGACAGGGTTCTTCTCATCAGCTGGCCATGTATCTGGGGGTCCTCGGAGGAATTCGGGACCGTGGAACCAGCGGTGATCTGCATCATAGTGTTCGGGTACATCTCTCGTAGCGTCATCTGCTGGGTTCAATTTGGTCGGGATCCAGCGCCATTCGTTGGTGGAGCTATGTTCTTCGATGGCTGCAATGCGGTGAGCGACATATGGTTTGTAAGACCTGGCTCCAGTCCTGATCCATGACAGTGTAGTTCTGCTGTCGCTCCAGAACGTGGTTGATTCTGGTACTCTTTCATGTTCTTCCTTAACAGCTGTCGCCATTCTTGCACCAAGCACTGCTGCTTGCAGCTCTAATCTTGGAATTGACATTAGCTTCAATGGTGCCACCTTGGCTTTGGCTGTTACCAGGCAGACGTAGGTTCTTTCGTCGCTGGTGACCGTTCGCCAATATAATGCTGCTGAGTATGCAGATTCGCTTGCGTCGGTGAATATGTGCAGCTGTAGTGATTCCGTAGCGCTGAAGCCTGGATAAGTTCGGGGGATGGAGACAAGTTCAAGTGCTCTGAGATGAGCGAGCCATTTCCTCCAGCTTGCGGCTAGGTCACTGTCTAGGGCTTCGTCCCATGCTGTTCCACGACGCCAAACTTCTTGCAGTATTTGCTTGGCTCTGATGGTCACCGGCGATACAAGTCCCAATGGGTCGAATAAGGACATGACTATTCGGAGGGCTTCCCTTTTAGTAGGCGTGTCGTTCTGTAGGACGTTCTGAGGTATGCGTGTTAGGTTTAGATTGAAGGCAAGTGAGTCTACTATTGGTCTCCATATCAGACCGAGAACTCGTTCTGTCTGGATGTCGTCTTCCAGCTTGATGGTGTTTTCAGTCTCGGTTATCTCCCCTAGTGCTTCAAGAAGGGCGGTAGAGTTTGATGACCATTTCTTGAGTTCGAAATGTGCTTCGCTGTGAATGCTACGCACTGCTTGTGAGACTCTTACTGCTTCTTCTAACGTGTCGAAGCTGTTCAAATAGTCATCCATGTAATGTTTCCTTTTGATGGCTTCGACTGCCTCTGGTTGGTCATGTTGGAATCTCTCGGCGTTTGTGTTCTTCACATATATCGCTGTAGCTGGCGAGCAAGAGGCTCCGAAGATCAGCGACTTCATACGGTATTTTTCAGGTGGCTGGTTGTCTCTTCGGTCTCCTCGCCATAAGTAGCGGAGAGCGTCCCGGTCTTCTGGTCGAAGTTCTATTTGTAAGAACATCTCAGTAATATCAGCGGTCACGGCGATTGAGTGCTGACGGAAACGCATTATTACTCCTGGTAATGATTGCAGAAGATCTGGACCAGTGAGCAGTTGATCATTTAGCGATATTCCTCTGGTCTTGGCTGCAGCGTCACAGACAATTCTTAACTTGTCCGGTTTCATTGGATTGAAAACCGCGAAGTGAGGTAGGTACCAAGTCCTATGTTCTGACGTGGTCGATGGAGCTGGTTCGGCGTATCCCTTTGACACTAGTGCTTCCATTTGTTCATAGTACCTCTTCTTTAGTTCTGGATCTTTATCGATTTTCTTTTCCACACTGATGAGCCTGTTCATAGCGCTATCGTAGTTGTCTGGCATTTTTATGTTCTCCTCTCGCCATAATAGAGCAGTTTGGTACCGTCCTTCTGTGGTCCTCCTCGTATGGTGCTGTAGAATACGAAGTGCCTTTTCATCCGGATCATTGATGGGTTTCCTTGGATTGACTTGCATGTTATCCATTGTGATGTATTCCTTCACAAGTTCATGAAGATCGTCGTCTGTGTCAGCATGTCTGATGAAGTTCACTGTGTGGCCAAGCGCTCGTGTGTGGCTGCCGTGCAAGACCCAACCGAGTGGCGTTAGTGATGCCACTGGTTGGTTCTTCTTTCCTGTTTTGATTTCTATTGTGATGAGAAGATCCCAGTTGTCTTGGCCGATCAGGAGTCTGGGTCTTGCATCTTCAGTCACTATATCTTTGGCTATGCCTCGAAGATGTTCACAATGCCTGACTGCTTCTCCAGGTATCCTCTGTGCAGCCAACTCTAGCTGCTTCACCGTTCTTGCCTGTAACTTGCGTTCAACTGTGTGACGTCCCTTGATGCAGAAGTTCACTCGACGAGATGTCACGTCGATTGTGGGTTCGCCATCGAAGGATGATATACGTAGTGGTTCATATGATCCTTCTGCTCCGATCTGACTGGCCAGGCTCTCGTCGATAAGTGTTACCGTGGAGCCATCATCCAAGAGCGCGTAGGTATCCACAGCTCCCGCCGGTCCAGAAAGGTGTACTGGTATTATTTTCAGGAATGACACCTTAGGGGTCCACGCTGAATGTACCTTCTCTTGTTCTTCGTTGGGGCACTCGGGTTCTTCTTTCTTCCTGTCGGCGTGTAACATCTTGTGATGTAGGTGGACACAGTCGTTTATTTCGCATTTCTTTGGTTTACAGCTGTGTTGCTTTGTTCTGTATTTGAGGCAACGAAAACACAACCGATTCTTCTTAGCTATGTCCCACCTAACATCGACAGTTGCTTTCTTGAATTGTTCACATTCTATGATGCTGTGTCCCTGTCGTTCACATAAACCACACTTCGGTTTGTTAGTTTCTTGCGTGGCATGTACCCGTTGCTGGCGTCGCTGCGTGTTCTGTTGAGTAGGTTGTGCGGTTGCAGCGATGTTTTCAGGCAGGGCGTACGGGCTGCATATTTCAGCTTCGATCTTGATGAATCGGGTGAACTTCAGTAGATCAGGTTCAGTTCTGGAGTTCATCGCTGAAAACTGGTACCACTGTCTCTTCAAGGTAGGTGTGAGCTTCTCAACAATAGCTTTAGTTACTTCGGGATTGTAAAGATAATGTCCACAGTTCAGTGCTTGCAGAGTTCCAACTATACTTTCAACTTTAGTAGCGAAGGTGCAAACATCACGCGGAGATTCGGTGAGGCGCGGTAGAGTTCGTAGACGTTCTATCTCAGCCATTGCAATTGAGTCTGAACGTCCGAAGCGTAGCTCGAGTGATTTCATAACTTCACTTGGGTCTGCATTCACTATTAATAGACCCTGTACAGCTTCCTTGGCTAGACCTCGAAGGCTTCTTCTAAGTCTGGACATGTTCTCCCCTGCTGTTAGTCTATGTGCCGTCTCATAGTAGGCGGCGCGAAACGTGAGCCAGTCTTGATGAGCTCCGTTGAAACAGGGTAGTTCGGTGTATCTCGTGGGCTGCTGGTACTGTGTAGATTGCACAGCGTGCGTGATCGCAGCAGCAAGTTCTTTCAAGTCCGTCCTTGGTTCTTGGACGGTCATTGTTGTAGGCTGACGTGCGGTGTGCGTAGATGGCATAGACTGTGGCACCCGGGTCCCGGCGGCGTAGCCCGTCGTGTAGTCGTGATGTGGTGCCGTAGTGTAGATCGGTTGCCATGATGTATTCGTAGTTACGTACGTCGAGTTCTGTGGCCAAGGAGCGGCGGGTTCCGCCGACGCTGACGTTGGTTGCGGCTGCGCAGGCACATAGTTCGGTTGCCAGGATGCGGTTGTGTACACTGGTTGTAGGTTCGGGTGTGGCTGCATAGGCGCGGTGTTCTGCTGCCAGGCGGCGCTCACTGGCAGCCGGTTCAGGTGCGATTGTTCGATCGCAAGGTTTGACTGCCAGGCGGCGATCACTGGCGGTGGGTTCAGGTGCGGCTGTTCAGTCGCAAGGTTTGACTGCCAGGCGGCGATCACTGGCGGTGGGTTCAGGTGCGGCTGTTCAGTCGCAAGGTTCGGCTGCCAGGCGGCGGCAGTGCTCACTGGCAGCATGTTCTCGGGTTCAGTAGTGCTGACTCCCGCCGGTAAAGTCGCCGGGATGTTCCAGGACACGGCAGCGTTCACTGGAACTGCAGGTTCGGTCGACGACTTTACGTTAGATTCATGTGGTCGTTCGGCGATGGCGAGTAGCTGACTTCTTTGTAGCCACGTAGTCACTCGTTGATCATTGCCAGCTTCCGAGGCCACTGAGGATAGATCTTCATCGGTAGATTCAGCTTCGACCTCGGCAAGGCGTGCGGTTGCTAGTTCTACTAACCTTTGTGCTAGCTCCGCCTTGGCTTTAGCTACGCGACGCGATTTCGACACTTTTTCACTCGTAGACTTCATACGGCGACCACTTTCTTTGTTCTTAGGTTCATCGGCGACTCTTTGTTTAGCTGTGCGTTTAACTGTTGACTCGGTCGCGGCGGGGGCCTCCGATGTATCAGCTGTCGTTATCGTAGGCTCCGTAGTGGTCGTCTCAGTCGTAGTCTCAGTAGTGGCTTCTGTAGTGGCTTCCGTAGTGGTTTCAGTCGCTGCTTCATTTGCTTTTTCAGTAGCGGTTTCGGTTCGTTCTGTAGCTGTAGTCGACGGTTGTCTACCCTTTTTCCCTGTAGACCTCGTAACTGGCATTGTTCTTGATGAGTTGTTATAAATATTCTTCAAATAAGTTCACACTGGAGTCTTGTTTAATAGCGTTTTCACTCGAATCCGGCTCGCGAAGGACCAGACAATGTGAGGTTTATAGGTCTCACATCTATTTATTTGCTGGATTGGAGGAACTACTATTCGGTTCACTTATTAAAACTCACTTTAAAACTTGAAGACGTATTTATTTCTTTAATCAGTCGCCCATGGCGTGGTTCTTACAACTAAACTTAAAAATCGAACATGCCTATACTTATAGTTAAAACACATGGGTGCAAGTTGCGCCGACTGCGCCGAGTTATTAAATTTTCATTTATCCAATGACATAACTAATTGAGTTTTAGGTTTTTGCGAACGACTACGAGTCCACCAATCAGAGGCAGGCAAGGGCGTATCGAGGTTTGGACAGGTTTCGACACGTTCTGATTTGACCAAACTTGACTCCGGAATAGATCACAATTACAAAGATTCTTAGTTCCTAAATTGAATAGAATCAAACTATATCTAAACTAACTTATAGGTGCTATTATTTACATTGATCATACATAGATACATATTATTACAGTACATAGAATGTATATTATCACATAAGCGATCTATGCTATGGGTGTCCTGTACAATACACATTATTACTTAATCAATCTATGGGCGTCCTGCACACTCATATTTCACCTTACACACTCATTTCTCGATATGCCCCTCGCTTGCAGCTCAATAATAGCTTAGACCTCAAGAACAAAGGAAAGGCACGGTCATTAACCCTTTCGATACAGTAGGATCAAAACAAACGACCATCGTCCTCAGTACTAATCAACAATGTACGGTAATCTAGGAAGTGTTTTGCTTCTCAATGTTATTAATTGTTTGACATTCACCTTGAATTAGCGGCCGTTCTTCTTGCTCGATTTCAGTTCATCGATGTTATGAGATAAACTGGTTTCTAGAATGTTAGGGCGTGTGTAGAGTGGAGTATCCTAATATCCTACTATGTATATGTTATTATAAATGGGAAAGTCTGTATGTTTAGATGTTCGGACGTTTGTTATTCAATCACGCAAAAATAGCTGAACGGGTTTGGATAAAATTTGGCACATAGATAGTTTATAACCTGGATTAACACATTGGATAATTTGGATAATTTTAGACCTCCACGCGGCAGAAGCCGTTCGCAAAAGCTAGTTAGTTCATAATTATAATCGTTTACGAAACAAGTGAAATATTATGCTGTGATAAGAAAATCTCAACGGAAATTTGAGGAAAAACAATTTTAGAGGAAATGGCTGCTACTAACGAGTTTTAGGTCTTCGGGTTGAAACCAGAATGGCACTTTTCTGTAAATAGTGATATTCATTCTCGGAATGGTGAATGAAAAAATCATTGTAACATCCACCCCGATCTGGGCCCGTGTCGTGAAATATAGGCCTTTTTCCTCCTACTCCACACAAACGGCGTCCTGTACATCTGTCTCAGTAGTGAGAATATTGTAGGCTGACAGATTTTGATGTTTTCTCATAGCATAATCAGCTTACAAAAATCTTTGGAATTTATGTTAGTTGTAATTTCGACACAAAGATCGAGTTTTCGATCGAGTCTTTCAATTAACTTTTGATTTCTGAAGTAAAATTTAACATAATGTTCCTAAACTCGGAAATATACATTCAATAATAATACAAACCTGCTGTTTTTACTCTGTATTATAGGCATGCATTTGAGCTAATCAGTGTAAGTTACCCAACTAAAAGCAATAATTACTCGTATAATTTAAGGAAATGGAGGCGCAATTATCTGTACAGTTAAATATAGATACTTACTTGAATGAATTGCATTTGATTTTACGTATTAATTAACGTTTAATTTACGGAAAACTCCATTTCTTAAATTGTAGTTTTCATAGACGTACGGGTTCCAATCTGAATGTTTGCTGGTACATGGTTTTTTGATGTAACTGTTGTTATAGACAGTAAAGTTGTCATCCTCTTTTTGGGCTTTAAATTTTTGGTTGGCTAACACAGTGTAAAGGCTCCCGCTGACAACACGGTGCGATAGTGCGACGTTATTCTGGTTGATCAATGTCCATGAAGTTTTTATAAACATATGTCCTACAAGAGTCTCGTCACGCCTGTCAACGGGAGCTTGAACAAGTTTACGATTATCCAGATTTCTATTTTATTATTTTATTATTTTTTTATTATACCTGTTGTGGTATGCTTCACATATCATTATACAAGTCTCGTCACGCCTGTCAACGGGAGCTTGAACAAGTTTACGATTATCCAGATTTCTATTTTATTATTTTATTATTTTTTTATTATACCTGTTGTGGTATGCTTCACATATCATAAATATTGTATACTAATATTAAAAACCTTTTTTTTAAAGAGTAACGGTGGAGATTTTTGCCCGTTCTACTCCATACGAATCTACCTTTTTGAATGGGCGACTAGAATCAATTATACAATATTTTAATTTAAGTTTTGACGGTCAAAAGTGCCTTTTTAAAATATATGCTTTGACTTTGACCAGACCTATTGATGACTAGATCAAAGTAGCTAGAGTAGAGTAACATTAAGTCAAGTAGACTGGGTAAGGAAAGTCGGGGACTAAATTGGGCTAAAAATTAGGGATCAGTCCCTTACTAATATTTATCTTAGAGTATCGATGGCCAATAACAAACTTGATGTGAACATTCAAATGTTATGTTTAGCCTAAAATTTGGGTTGGCATTAATTCCCACCCACGGTCTTTTTACCACACAAAATGTAATATACTAACGCCAGTCAGCCACGAGAACTTTTCAAATAGTAGATGTAGTTTCGGTATCCAATAAATAATAAAAAGTCACTCATATAAAATCAATTTTTCAATTTATTTATTTTGGATCTCCAACAAAAGATGTACACAATACATTGACACGTAAACAAAGGGTAACAGTAAAAGTCGGTGTACTCCTTCACCTATAGGAGACCACAGCATGCACAATAAAGTTTACAACTAAGCTAACAAAGTTAAAATATTAACTATAAGTAAAATTTGGTAACAGTTTATAAATTATTAAAGGACATACACTAAAAAGAAGAATTTGAAATACATTGAAATACTTAAATTAACACCTAGAGATATTTAAATTAAATTAAATCTACTAATCTATTCTTATATTTAGATAGAGACTCACAGATATCTAAATTTGTAGTTTTGGCTAATATGTTATATTGTCTACAATTCAACTATTCCTTGTAAACAAAGCCTATCTAGCCGTTTATGGTGGACGCCATACCTATATAATACATGACGAGTAGTTACAAAGATTAACGAGGAAGTAGCGCGACCACACTTTAAACACGACCAACAGGTTTGAGATAAATCGAACACAAATGTAATGTACGACGACATTTTATTTGTAAGGTTCTTGTTACTAAAATTCATATATAATGATACCAACAATGGATTATACAGGATGAATCTGTATGGATTTTATCTGGCACTAGCTTCTGACCGCGACTTCGTCCGCGTCAAATTTTTGTTATCTGACCCGTCGCATTGAATTGTCTGTCAGTTTGCGTCCATTTTTCATTGTTGCTCCGCTCTTTTTGATAGTAGAGTGATATTATATAGCCTACCTCAATAAATAGGCTACAAAACACAGAAATAATTGTTCAATTTGGACCAGTAGTTCCTGAGATTAGCGCGTTCAACCAAGCAAACAAACAAACTCTTCAGCTTTATAGTTATCAAATGCCAGATTTGATAATTTACGTCCTCCTAGTTAATCTTTCAGACTAACAATCGAAATAAGATTCAACATAATTATGTCTTTCGGGTGTTGGGTTGAATGTTCGACAAATAAAAAAGTAAAAATTACTAAGTTCACGTCGCTATCCATCGTAGACAGTAACATTGCTCAGTCATATCGAGTCAGTGAGAATCGTTGACTGAGACACCAAGGTTTTTCAACATCCCTGTTTAGCAAACACCTTGTATAGCAATAGGTGGTAAAACATATTAAACTTTGTAGATTAAAAAACAGGTGGAGCGGTTCAGTTAATTATTAATTTATTTGACATTTAAGATAAATGTGCTACTCCAACCTGTCAGACGTGAGACATTCCAAACTGTCAATTTACATAGTATAGTTGTTTAAGTCATGCGTAGCGGTGATTGTTGAATTTAAAGATCACAATAGTAGTTGTAGGTAGTTAATTGTTTGAAATTACATCCTACTTATTCGTATACCTATTGTATATGTGAATGTTTGGATGTTTGTTACTCAATCACGCAAAAACCACTGAACGGATATCGATGGAGTTTGGCACACGTATTGTTTATAACCTGGATTAATACATAGGACACTTATATTATCCCGCTAGACACGTTCCCTTGGCATATTTTTTTACTTTCTCCCGGACGAAATTACATTATTTGGCTTGGCAACAAAATAATAATAATAAATCATCATCATCATCATCATATCAGCCGTAAGACGTCCACTGCTGGACTTAGGCCTCCCCCAATTTGGGGGGCTTTGCCATAATAGCCACGCTTGGCAGGCGGGTTGGCGATCGCAGTATGGTGGTAAAATGCATAGAGAACGCTGCTGCCCATTCTCTAGTAAGTCCCTTAGTCGCCTTTTACGACACCCACGGGAAGAAATGGGGTGGTGTTATTCTTTACGTCCGGCACCACACGGTACTAATAAATATTAATCTTATATTATATGGCGAATAATAAATAATTAGTATATATTAGATTTTACCTGAGATCGCTAGCTTTCAAGCTTCTATTGCAGTTCATGAAATGTAACTTTACTTATTTTTTCACAATCTACCACTAATCAAAATAGTATTATATTTTAACCAGTCACATCATCGTAAGCAAGCCTCTATCCAATACTCTCATACAGGCCTACAACGCAGCTGAGTTCCTTGCATCTGGACTAATGAGGTGATTAAAATGCAAACTTAACTGTTAGATAATAAGTACAGATAAATTACTAATCTATACCTAGTATCGCATTGGGGATTGAAAGTTAGCTACATACATACATCGTTATGACTGCAGTAATAGGACATCCGTAGGAGTAACAAGTCAAATGAAATCAAATTATATTTTATTTGCTTTTGCCAGATTGGCCCGCGTATTAAACGTATAAACCTTTCCCTTGAATCACTTTGTCTATTGATGAAAACCGCATTACAATCCGTTGCATAGTTTAAAAAATCTAAGCGTACAGATGCGGGAAGCGACTTTGTTTTATACTATGTAAAGATAAACCTACATGGGCATTTCTAAAACTACAGAAGTTAGGTGCACGGTTCTAATTGGTTGATTCCTAAACAGAAAAGCCGGCAATCGACCGAACTTTATGGTAACCAACATAGCCCGAAGAATTACCAAACTTAGTGGCAGTGCCCTACGCATATTGCTCGTAGTAAAGATGGCCGATGGGGCCGAAAGACACTGGAGTGGTGACCGCGTACCGGAAGACGTAGCGTTGGAAGGCTTTCCACGTCCACGAAGCACGATAAACCGTTGGTCCTGGCTTACATTTGAGATTCTTTGATAGTCTTTACAGGTCGCCAGAAGCCCGTAAATCTTAATAACTGAAAAACTGGGTTATGGCGGTCAGATAGGCAGTCACTCCTTGAAAAATACTATCATTTAGCTGCAGCCAGTTAGAGTGGAAGCCGGCACCAACATAGTTGGACAAAGGCTAAACAGATGACGATGAAGCAGATTTCAGCCGAAAGACGTCAACTGTTGAACATAGGCCTGTAGAACATATATGTGTATTACCAATAAATTAACTATTAACTGTTGAGCCAAGAATAGAGCCGAGAATTTTGGCTGATGTAATGTCCCATCGAGATGAAATGACATGTTTATTTAAGTAACTACTTACTTAAATAAACATTTAAAGTGTCTTATAATATAAGACACTTGTACACGTCAATATTTTATTGATTAATATTTTTAAAACTAGATGGCACCGGATCCTACATTAGTGTCACGTTAAGTAGGTGCCTCAGTTTACCTTTGTAAGATATTATTGTAAGCAATTGTTGGACTGCCCACTTTGTATTCTAACAGCCCCGGAAATGTAAGGAAAATCCTTTCATGGACTTAATTTAATCCAGATATAGAATAGTAGACTAATTTCCAAGTAGCTTAATGATAGAAGAATTACTGTAATGTGTATTGAATATCCTAACTAGTATTACCAAGGGGAATTTCAGAATGAGCAGTCACTCTATGTAAAATGGGTATTCAGCTGCATACGGTCCCCATACCCGACCTTAACATAATGGTCGCGAGATTGTTCGAAAGAGATACCGTAACCCTGGCAGATGGGCAACTGAAGGAACACGGGTGGGTTTTAGTCAGTAAGAGACTAAAAGTCTGACAAGCCCTAGCTCCACCCAGAGCGAGAGAAGTCATTTGATGAGTTCCCATACAAAAAAAAAAACCCTAACATAATTCAGAAAAGGCTGGGTGGATGGATAGTATCCTAAACCAAAATGTTACATACCATGAAGACATCGATCCATGAAACATTCGGAATGGAACTAATACGCATAAATTTTTACGATTAAAAATAAATAGGTATTTATTGCATCCAAATTTTGAAAGGAAACAAGTAATTTGATGAAATTTCACCTATGTTAGGTAACTAAGATTTCAATACAGTAGGTAACATGTAGTGAATCAATTGGTTATGTCAGATAATAGGTGTAATGATAAATTGATTTGGACATGGATTGGTCTAACTACAAGGAAATTGAATTTTGTGTGAATAAAGTTAGTGGTTTCTGCGTTGATAATGTGTCAGTTGTCATAAGGCAAGACGTAATTGAATTATACAAATGAATTCATAAAACATGTCTAATCTTGACTGCCGCCGAAAACGACAGTTTTACGAAAATGCATATTTTATTTTAAACTATATGTGAAATACCAAATGTCAAAGTTTGTTATACCAATAGGGAAACCGCAGGCAGGCTTTGTATTCAAATACAAACTTGTTGATATACAATAAACTGTTACGAATTGCAAATTTATTACATGTGAATTTTGACTATTTCGACAAGTGTGTGCGCAATAACATAATTATACTTTTCAATTGCCCTTTCAAAATCGACAATTCCTAAATCATTAGATAACTATGTCAGATATTAGCTTTTTACGGCTAATGATGAAGATGAAAAAACCGGACTATCTTAAATAATTGGATGTAGTTAAGCAACAAGGATCTAATACACATCTTGATCGAAAAGGATTTAAAAGCACCAAACTGATCCAAATAGAAAATACTACGCGTCAGAAAAAACGACGTGCTAAAAATTGCTTAATTTTCGTATTTCTTTCGCGCTTCTTAGTTTTTTTTTTCAGTACGAACATATCAAACTTTCTTGTTTTAACTGGTACTTTTAACAGACTATGTAAATAAACAGTTGACAACATTATGCTTTTTGTTAACATTAAAACAAATAGGTACTAATGAAAAAATACGTTTTGAATTTCAAACGTCAACATCTCATAAGTATTAGTAGGGTGGAGATTGGATCCCTTTCGCTTAAATTCGTCCAATTTATTAATTGAAAAACTGAACCCATTTTTTTTTTGGATTTGAAATCATCAAATGACTTCTCTCGCTCTGGGCGGAGCGGGAGGGCGTGTCAGACTTTTACTGACTAAAACCCACCCGTGTTCCTTCAGTTGCCCATGTGCCAGGGTCACGGTATCTCTTTCAAACAATCTCGCGACCCTGACAGGCATCGGTCCTAGCAGACACCTTCAGTGCTGCTGACATCTCTTTGAGGCGCGCGTGGAACACTACGCGCCGTCGACCTGAGCCTGGTCCTTACCGGGCGGCGAGCTACCCATTGCTCGCCGCCCGCAAGCTTGTGCTTACGGTGGCCGGAAGTCCGCTATTGACTCCCGATGCCCGGGGCGTCTCCTCTTGCGGTGGCTAGGGACGTGAGGGTGCAGAGACTGCCACTCCCTCACGCGCCCCGCTTCCTCCTTCGCGAGAATTACTGTTTCGCAGAAGGAGGTGACGGCTTCCCATGCCCTCTCGCTCCGTACCATGGCTAAACAGAACCCATCGGAATGGATTTTAATGATGTCGCCAGAAATGTTCTTTAGCTTGTTTCCTGATGCCATTTCGATTGTATGCAAGTATATAATTTACATCTTTGCCATTTAAAATGAAATAAAAACAATTCGTTTTATTTTTCAATAGCCTTTACAGTAGTTGGTTTTAATATTAATTTCATATTTCCTATTCATTAACACCAGTTTGATTTCGGTTATTGGCATTCGGTTACGCAAATCATTTTAGGTTACTTTTAAATTAGGTTACGTAATTTTTCACACATGTGTTCATTATTATCGATTACGATATTGTTTATAAAATGTGTGTTTATTAATATTAGATCGTCAACAGCCATCCTAGTTGTAGATTGAGTTTTGGTTCACATTTTACTTCATCTATACTAGTTTATAATATAACTAGCTCATACCCGCGACTTAGACCGCGTGAAATTTCAGCCCCTGAGTCACCGCATCGCATTTCATCCCGCAAGATTACTTTGTTTCCGCTTTTTTGCTTGGCTTTTAGAGTCGTTCTTCAGTAAGGTTCTAGACTATTTATCATCACACTACAACCCTTCGCACCGCGCAAAGAGAAAAAAACTCAGAAAGAACGCTGAACAAAATCGAAGCAACGAAGAAAGCAATAGGATATTTATGTAGATATATTAAAACAAAAAAAAAACAAAAAAATACGAGGACTAAGTCACGAGTATAAGCTAGTACGAGTAACTAGAAGGGATCCGTATATTTATTATATCGAAAGATTTAAGTGAAAGAAAGTTCCATATTTTATCTGTTTGGTTAATGTTTGATGTGATTGGCTGTCTAAGAAAAGGTTTATTGCAAATTACTTTCCCTTATCTTATGAGTCAGTCTTTACATAAGAAATATTAAAGGCATGTATTTAATTGAACCTCGAATAATGCCTATATTAGCCTCCAAATAATACTAATTAATCAAGTAACTGTGACCAACTTGGATGAAGCGCTTGCCGGCCCATACCATGGCAGAGCTCGTTTCGCTTGCTCGGCTCGCTCGTGATTAGTCTGTTATATACTGGTGTTGCTAAATTGAAAAAAACTTTATCTAATAGCTTCTTCGAGCGTCAATAGTATTATTGTCACATTTTGTTTTGTGTTAAACTAGCTTTTTACCTTTTAAGCTTTGCTCGCGTATTGTGCATGTGGGCCATCCTCTTGAATCGCTCCGCCTATTGATAAACCGTGTTGGGATTCGTTGCGTGGTCTGGGGGATGGGGACATGCGGGCGCGGGAAGCGGCTTTTTTGTACTGTGTAAAGATGGTCTATTGTCTTTTTCATCTGATTTATTACTACATGTGGAAACTTGTAATTGGCCTTATTTTGTAAAAACGTCTACTCACTGTATTTGTTTAGCTGTAAGTTTTCCTAAAATAAATAAAATAAAATAAAATAAAAATAAAAATAAAATAACCTAACCTAACACATTTGTTCAGGGTGTCCTAGCTTCTTAACTGCGACCAATGCGGCTCACACCAGGTTGATAAAAAAGCGTGCATCATAAGCGTCAAAATTTTTAACAATAGCCGCATCTGATTGTACGTGAAACCAGCCGACCATCATAAAATAGTCCTGAAAAAGAATAGCCTTATCTACTTGTGGTAACAGAGAATAGATAAGAGATAATATGTCATACAGAGGGTGTATAGTTGCACCATTCTATCAAAAATATCACAAATCCATCTGCCTAATGTGATGGGCTTTGAAATCATACCTGGTAGTGGAAGAGTATAGACTGGAACTGGTATGATTTACTAAAATATGATAATTATAACGAACGGTGAACATTGATCAGGTACTATATACCCAATAAAATTAAGTAGGTACTTAATTTCACGGCATGTTTTGATTGACTTAAGTTCAAGTCATAAATATTAATATATTTTATGATTTATGGATACTTAGATAATAGCTATGTATTAGAACTAAGGCCAGTGAGACATCTTTCAATGCCGCATATCTTGTAGACCAGTCGTCTATAAATGGTCAATCAGCCGTATCATATCCCAATCAAGAAAGAATTGTTGTAACGATTTAATAGGTTCTGAGTTATTAAGTCGGTAATAAAATATAAGTTTGCCTTCCTTTAATAAACGCAAAGGAAGAAAGAAGCTATAAATGAGCAATAAAAGAGAGGCTGGTCAATGTGATGACGCTTGGGGGAAGACCAGCGCAGCAGCAGACGACCTAAAAAACTTTCGTCCAACATCTCTACTTTGTCATTCATGCAAGCTATTCGAGAGACTGCTACTTAACCATCTTGCGAGCAATATTGACTCAAGTTTAATCCCGAAGCAAGCTAGTTTCAGGTCCGTTAAGTCTTGCTACAATCAAGCTCGCAAACTCGTGCAACACATTGAATTCGAGACAGGCATGGTCACAGGTGCTATATTCGCCGACTTGTCAGCTGCTTACGATACCGTCAACCTCCAACGGTTATTGTGAAAGGTGGAAAACTTGATCAGCGATCATCATTTTATTCTAATTCTTCGAGAACTTCTCCGCAACCGTTTTTAGGTCCACTTTCTCTGGGAAAAAAGTCTGTGGAGAGTATAAAAAATCGGCTTACCTCAAGGTCATGTCTTGGCACCGTTCCTCATCAATATTTATACTAACAACCAACCAACGAACTCTATGTAGACGATTTTGCCCTCAATTCCATCTCCTTTGAAGAAGCCGTAATCCACTTGTCAGATGCTTTTACTAACAAACTAACTAAATATTACCTAGCTCAAACTAAAACCAAATCCAAGAAAAACGCATTTAAATGAGGTGCTCATTGAGCACAGCAACTTCCTGAAATATGTTGGTATTACTCTGGACTCACATTCAGCAAGAACATCAAGCAGAAGGTGCACACTCGCAACAGTCTCCTAGAAAGACTTGTCAACGTAAGGTGCTTCGCCTGACGTTATACGGACAACTGGGGTAATGCTATCTGTTTCTGCAGGTGAATTCACGTGCACCGTGTGGAGTACTTCAGCTTATGTAAAGTTAGTGGATAGAGCTCTGAATGAAACGAGCCAGATCATCACTGGCTGTTTCAAAACTTACTTCGACCCCAGTGTAAATGCTGTATCTTCTAACAGGAATAGAACCACCTGAAATTCACAGAGCAGTGGCAATCTCAAGTGGAAGAGCCAAGATGGTTTCCGACACACGACACTTTTTACACCATAACATCCTCGTGTCACCAAGGCTGACAAGCCGCAACAACATTTTAAAGTGTATCCTATCACTCTCTGACGAACGGTCTAAGGAAAGGCTAAGTCTGTGCCGAGATAGTGCTATAATACCAAACCCATTTGTTTCACCAGCTGAAAATCTCGCACTTGGACCTGAGTTGCTCTGGCTTTCCTGGAAGTCTGTAAAATAGACTTCGGGCACAGATAGGCCGAATCAAGGAAGGGGTTGAAGAGGTACACGAAAACCGATACCTGCCAGGGTCACGAGATTTGATCTAGGCAACTGAAGGATCACGGGTGGGTTTTAGTCAGTAAAAGTCTGACACGCCCTTCCGCTCCACCCATAGCGGGAGACCTGATTTGATGATTTTCCACGCACAAAAAATAAGGCCGAAGCAAAGAAAACCTTTTCAGGTGAAGACTCACAGATGACTTTGCCCTGAGGTGTATACATGGCGCTTTCCCACAAACAATGAGGCACTTAATATCATGTCCAGCGTGTTCTATTGTCTACACGCAAAAGGTGTTGATGGACTGCTGAAATTGCCAAGGTTGTAGCCTAATTCTGAGCTGAGTATATTTAGATTGCTATTGAGACGCTACTAAGATTACATTAGGCAATATTCAGTGGCAATTGGCCAGCCATAGGTCATATTAGCAGCACCTAAAATTGATCACCACTGTGATATATACGTGAACCGTGAGTGGCGTGCGATAGGAAAGGTCCAACAGTGGACTGCTTTATGCTCCTGATGATACATACTTTGGCGATCATTAATTTTCAGCTTTACTGAAACTTCTCCTAACTTCCTCTACTGCGCCATTATCAATCTTGAACGTAACATGATCTTTCAGAAAGTATAACCGATAACGGAAAACAGTTTTATGTAATGTGGAAGTGATTATATGGTCCATATACTTAGCACCATATTTGTGACGTTAGAGGGCGTTGCAATCGCATTATAAAGTTACGTAGGCACATAGGTACGTATCCTATATAAGTACATAAATGTCTGTTTTGGTTGGCGGAAGACTGAGTGAATATGTAATTGATATAGCTTGCCTAAGTATAAAGCTTTTTTTGTTGCGTTGAAATTATGATAATGTAATCAGTTCAGTTTTTGTACTAGACCGACAAAGTTATTTGTATGAACATTATGCATGGCCTATATTATGAAGTATGTCGGTAATTAGGTATAATATATGTAGATATGTATGTGAATGTACATATTTTGGTTGCTAGCGTTTGAAGACACTTTTTTAGTGTTCCTTATCCGAAGAATGCCAAAGGGTCCCCGTTATTAAGACTCCGCTGTCCGTCCATCCGTTCAGTTGTCTATTAATAGGTTTCTAATGAACAGCTCACTGAAACGTAGACAATATAAATTTTCACTGAGGATGTAAGTCTATTGCAGCTGTACCAACCAATAATAAAAATACATAAAATAGACCGGTATTGATTTAAACCCCTAAAGCAGCATTTCCTAGTCGTCGCTAGTAAAACCTAGCATGTGCAAAACTCTATTAAATAAGTACACTTATTCACAGATTTCATTTAGTGTGGAGTTAACCCCTTTATGCCGTCGACCGTCAATGTACCTAGTTAGGGAAGTTCAGGACCGATCAATCTCTCCCAACCCACCCGTACATCAAGTATGTCATACAGATAACTTTATCAATAATTAATTATAAACGATTTACATAACAACATACAGGGCTGGAACACACCGGTCGTTTTCCGGTAAGGCTGCGGTTACACGTAATCATTATTTAATCTATGTTAACTACGATTTATAGTTTCCCCGTGTAAACTGTTATTAAACGGCTTGTAAACTCACGCGCAGGGTTAATGCACGAATTAGTTTTTTGGATTTTAATTGATCCATGATATAATGATTGGTGAAGATACTTAAAACACGCTTTCCAATACTTTTTTGGGTGGCGAGTCTAAGTAACGTTACGTGCCTATACATAAATATAATTCGGTACATCGACTTAATCCGAAGTTGTAAAACATAAAATTTACGATCTGTCTGTAGTGTTTCAAAGAAAATTGCACTATGTTGGCGCAAAAGACTTTTGATTTCTCTAGTCTTTGATTGACTTTTGTCTTGCTCCTGTTAAAGTACCCTTTGACCTTGATCTGGTCTAGTGAAGTACGGAGCTGTTACTAGGACACTTGAAGGCCAATCAAGTGTTCTAGTAACAGCTCTATCTCATATCGTAATTAAAAACGTTCAAAATCTAGTCGCAGTCTCATGTCGGCGACAATCAGATGTCAAAAACTTGTCAAAAATTTATGGAAACTCAAGATATTGTTGACAGATTGATACTGAGACCAGACTGTGAACCTATATGTTGTGTGCCTTTTAGTGTGTGCTAAATAAATGTATTTTCTTTCTTTCTTTTCTTTCTTTTTTAAAATAATTTTTATTTGCCCCCGTGCAAGGCGCAGTGATGCCAGGTTACTCCATCAGGCTCTGACAGATTGACGTCCAAGGACTGCAAGACGAGAATTCGGTCGTATGGCGGGAGACCCGAGATATGTGAATAACATTAAAACCAGCGGGGTCATTGCGTATTACACTAACAGTAGGAATGGCTTTCAATATTACAGTTTAACAACATTCACTGCGTTATTTACGACATAAAAAATTTCATATAACACAATGGATCAGCAACATCGTTCAAAAATTTTCAGATTCTGATTAGTGTGATACCGTGTTATGCAATTATAATAATAATAAATATCTTAGGACAACCAACACATCGTTATCTGATCCCAAACTAGGCAGAGCCTGCACTATGGTAACCAGACAACTGATAAACATACTTATATATTTCTAAATACATACATATTATAGATAAATTACACCCAGACACAGAACAAATGATTGTGCTCATCACACAAAGATTTGTCCTGGGTGGGAATCGAACCCACGACCTCAGTCTTAGCAGTTAGGGTCACTAACCACTAGACTAACAGGCCAGTCAATTATGTACTGGATGAGGCTGACACAGGAGCGAGGGGATTGGGTACAGGAAAAGAGATGTCTATGCCCAACAGCTGGTGAAGTCAGGCTGTGGGTGATGATAATACTTGTTACGTTATAACTGACGTATGGCCTACCGCTCGTGTTATCAAGGCATTACTTTTCAAGTAACAATTAAAGCAACGGTCGTTTACTTCAAGAGATTGTGGTATTATATGTCTTGTCTCTATGTCAATAAACTATTTTTAACTTTGTTTTCTTATTTTTGTGCAAAATGAACGTCACAGTGTGAGATCGAGTTCCGTAAACAAGGATCCAGTTTCAGAAAAGAAACAAATGTAAGTTATGGAAACAAGAAAGGAACCGAGCTATTTTTTATCATTGAAGCCACTTTATATGGTATTATTTTATTTCGGTTCAATGACTTATGCAATTTACGAGAGGGGCTCGTAGCTACATTATTACAGCCACACGGATCGAAGGTTAAACTACGTTAGCCGCGGTCGGTTCTTGGATGGGTGACCATCCATTACATATCGAGGCGCCTCCGCGGCTTAGAATGTACGCTAAGTCGTTGATCCTGCACCCTAATTGCGAAACGCACAATTTATCAGAATCTGAATGGGATTGAAGATTATTTCTAAACCATTGCGTTATTTGTTCGAATAAATTGTCGGCTCAGCAACGTAAATAACGCAATGAATGTTGTTTAACTATGAATATTAAACCAATTCCTAACGATAAAAAGTTCCGCAATTACCCCTCTGGCCGTCATTCGTGGATTTTTTACAGTCGTTACGGGTACTCAGAAGTCTAAAAGTGTGACAACCACTCTTATCTAGGGGTATCGCGTCACGCAGTAACTGGGTTATGGAGTTCAGATAGCAGCCGCTGCATGTAAAATATTTGCCTTTTAGCTGGATCCGGTTAGACAGTAAGCTGAACCCAACACAGTTGGGAAAAGACTAAGCAGATTTATTGACTGGTGCAATTTACAGATGATGTTTTGTTTGTGCAACGATCACCTTAGAAGTTTATTGATACCCACTAGAGCATTGGTGGCCCAGTGGTAACTGCCGTGACTTACGAGTTTGTTGGTTGTGGTTTCGAACCCAAACAAACACTTTACTTTGTGTAAATTATTTCATTAACACTGCTCTTAAAACGGTGAAAGAAACTGGCATGGTTATAACCAAAAATTTGAAAACATGTGACATTTACTAACTCGCACTAGGCCTGCGTGGTCAATTATGGCCTACTCCCTCTCACCGAGAGGAGACCTGTGTCTTACCATTGGAAATATTATAGGCTGCTGATGATGATGACTAGAGCATTAGAAAAGTTCTGTAGATCTAAAGAAACCGTATCCCTAAGGGCCGCGTTTGTAACAAACCTATCATCGGTCATCGACTGTGAAAATGGTAATCAAAACATATTTTGTACTGGTCGCTCACATTCGGTGGCCGACTATACGTTCTAATGCGTATGTGGTCATATTTTTTACATTCCACTGACACGCTAACGCATCCAATTAGAGCGCAAATATAAGGCATCAGTGACCTATTAGCACATCCCTAAGGTGCGTTCGTAAACTAGAGTTGGGACCGGCCACCAATAAGGAGTGCGTTATTACCACGCACTACGTGATAAGTCAAAGGCCACTATAGGGCAAAAGTAGTGAAAGGTAACATCTCTAATTCCGTGTTCAAATAGATTCATGTTACGACATAAACTTTCGTGTAAACGGACTACACTGCCGAGGAATTTCTAGCAATTATTTTCTGTTATAAAATAGGGTTTTTATTAAGACACCGCGTAGTACACCTTGGCAAGCTGTCCTATAATGCAGTTGATACCTGAATTTATATTGTATGACCTTAGGTAATTAATCTATAGAGAAATTTTTAGGAAGTTCTTAGCTCTCGCTTTCTAATAGCCATCGTGCCTACTTTACTTTGAATAAATTAGTTACTCTCAAGGGCTGATGTAATTAGCCTTTAATGTGTCCACTGCTGGGACATAGGCCTCGTCTCGGTGAGAGGGAGTGGGCCATAATCCACCACGTAGATCCAGTGTGGGTTGGTAGATGTCACCTATCTTCGATTTTTTGTTTTAGGACGTGCCGGTTTCCTCGCGATGTTTTCATTCGCTATAGTAAAGGTGAGGAAATCATCCACATAACGTGAAACACTCAGGCTAACGTTCAGTCTGTAGCGTGTGCGGAAAAACGTATCGCTGTATTTTGTGTAAGCTTGCTGTTTAGATTCAAACCAACGACCTACAACTAGTTAGTTGCGTTCATCTCTGCTGCACCACCTCTGCTCTCGATGATGTAATAAGTAAAGATTATTATAATTTAACCAAAAGATATCCAATGTAGGAAACAAATATCTCCATTGCTTTACTTTCCGCATTAGTGGATTTCCAAGACCTTCACCACCGTCGTTGTCGGTTCACCCTGTGTATAACCTACCATCCATATGGCTGTGCTGGTACGCGATCACTGGATTCTAGAAATGTTTGCCCCATTGACCGTCAGTTATATGTAAATGCTAATTAACATACGGAAAATAGCTGTAGAGCAGTGATGGCAACTTACGAGTTGTAGCTTGCAGTACAGAACCCAGGCGTTCTACATTGTGAAATCTATATACTCTCATAACGGTGAAGAAAAATATTATGAGGAAACCAGTATGATCTATACTCCATTTGTTTAGGTAGTTAACTAAATGTAAACAATCTTAACATGTCTTTTATCTAAAAAACTGTCTAAAAATTGAATCTAAAAATGTTTACAATTAGGTATTTACTTAAGTAAATACCTAATTGTAAACATTAAGTTACTTACCTAACATCGGTTTAAACCGATGTTAGGTAAGTAACTTAATTTAAATAATATTTGTTGGTCTTTTATACGATTTATTTTATATAAAAAGACATATCAAGATTGTTTACCTTTAGTTAACTACCTAAACAAATGGAGTATAGAACCAAAAATTTCTAGACAAGTGACATCTACCAACCTGCAATGGGCCCGCGTGTTAGTTTATATGGTCCATTCGCTCTCACCGGCAGGCCTGTGTGCCAGAAGTAGGAACATTGTAGGCTGATTACGCTTTGAAGAGACTTATTTTTAGGAAGAAGTATGATGGAATATCAAAAAACACTATAATGATGATTACATCGAAACAATTCGCACAGTTGTAAACTTAACAGACCGTTTTACCGGACTTTTAACGCCTTTGTCTTCATTAAAACAATCTAGACGTATCGTAAGTGGTTATAAAAATATTACAGCAGGCCTTATTAATTCATAACGCAGCTACCTACTCAGTATGACAGCTAAGTGAGTGTGAAAGTGCATTATCTAAAGTAAAGAGAACGCAGTGATTTTTTTTATCGAGTGGTAATGAAAGTTTATTTATAACGTTGAAATAATATTCTGAGCGAACTGCCAATGTTTACCATGATTGAGGTACTTATCACGCCTACACAATCTGCAATGTTAGACTCTGCATGTCTGCGCATGAACCATAAGTTAAAGACACACGAATTGGTTCTCTATTAATATGGAGATAAGAGGTATGGTAGAATATGGCTAAACTTTAATGCAACTTAATCAAACACCTATTATGTATTATTATTACCAGTGATCGGATATTCGGATGCATTTTTACCTAATGTTACTATTTCGCTGTGAGAGCACGGAAGCGGCTTCGTATTTTTTTTTAAAGCCGGGTTTCTTGGATCATCATATTTATTTAAAATTAATGTTTAACCCCAGATGCAAATGCATATGTGTGTAGGGTGGTATGTGTTAGTTAAAATAACACACAAAACACGGTAAAAAGTTAAAACAACACACAAAACACGGTAAAAACGCGCATTCCATATTAGCCAACATTTCAACTTTAGGTGAATATGCATCTGAATATCCGATCTCTAATTATTACCAATAGATAATAATACATAATAGGTAAACAGGCTAATAAGATAAGTAGAAGATATTTTATTTATCTTATTAGCCTGTTTTGTTCCATCATTTCAGTTTAAATACGTCCTCTGCTGGACATAGGCCTTCTCCAATTTAGGAAACTTTACCGCAATCGCCACGCTTGGCAGGCGGGTTGGCGATTGCAGTATGGTGGTACAATGCATAGAGAATGCTGCTGCCCATTCTCTAATAATTCCCTTAGTCACCTTTTACGACACCCACAAGAAAAATGGTGTGGTGCTATTCTATAAGCCTGGCATCACACGAAATGTGTTGTCCCATTGCAGAGTAAAGACCTCTCTATTACTTGTATTTACAAAAAAAGGGTTTTCTATTCTAAAAGAATAAGTACGCGTAACGTGATATGGGCTGTGTAGTTGGATTGATTGAAAGTAAAGAATTCTGTTAAAACAAAAGACCTTTGTTTAAGGCGACAAATCACAGTTTCGAATTCTACTGGACATGTTTCTCTTCTTTTAAAATATTTACAGCATACATTAGCTTGTCAATAGAAAACAATTGAGCATTTATCCCTTAAGATATTTGCGTCAACGAACTCAAACTGTTATCGTTATCAAACCAACGCTTGGAGACTTTGATTGATTATTTAGCGACAATATCAATCGTCAAACTCAAACTTTGTATTGAAAAGTAGGTAGCGTTAATTGCATTTGACATTAGTAGCTTTCCATGTGATTAGGTATTTCGAAAGACCAATTATTCGATTTATTGTGTAACAAACTGTTTTCTAGCCTAATTGTCAGCATTTTACCCTATATTAACACTGTCAGTTGTCTGCGTTAAAATTCTGTTTCCACTGCGCATAAAATTAACAGAATAGCACAACCGATATTCATAAAAGGAAAAAGTTTGTTTTTGAAAAACTAGTCGTTATCCAAGGTAATGGCTAGTTGCTCGACCAGTTTATTTAAGTAAAAGAAATCCTGGAATAGGTCAAAAGATTGCCTTTAGTGTTCAGATTCACTTTGCTCTGAAATCAGTGAGACATCTGTCCATCCATTAAAAGTTTAAATAATCGTTTTTTAAGGGTTCTACTAATAAATTAAATAACTATTAAAATCATTGCTTTACTGAGCAATGGTAAAGTCAGTCATGCGCACAACCGTGAAAAATAAATTAGAAGCAGTTATTATGACAATTCAAAATATAATATTGGTGACAGAATTGATCAATTTTAAATGGTGGAAACGAACATTTGCAATTATTTATATGACTTTAATTTATTTTATTTACTCTTGTAAAGTTTAAGTATCACTTTAGATATTACATAGTTATAAAATCGACGCAAACCTGCAATCAGGAATTATTAATAATTATTTTCATGAAATTGTGGTTCAGTTTGTGTTAATTTGATTATTATTAAATACGACTAACTTCGAAGTGGCAATCTCGATATGGTAAATTAAAAGCCATTAAAATGATGTTACAATTTCACTACCCGTTCTAAAATCTCACCTGTATTTTAAGTGTTTACAAATCAATAAGCCCTTGCAACACATTTATGGGCAAAAAAGCCGTAAAAAATTGCAAAATCAACTTTCGTCACTGAAATTACAATAAAACTGTACGGCTATTGACCGATAGCGAAATTTCACGATGTGCATGAAAAATTTAATATGCGTTTGAAGCAACAGGGATGAATCTATGACGGTTTCGAAAAACCATGTGTATACTGATGTAAATGATGTAAACTGCGTCTGTGAAAAGCCATTTAGCGGCAATTTTTTGTCGTACATATATACTGAGTTTATCCGTGGTAGCTATCGGTTATCAGACGAGGCTCGGACGCGCGCGCGCGCAAACCAACAGTTGATGTTCGCGCGTCGAAAGGAAGACACATCCGCTAGCCGCCTAGCGCCCCTGTGTGACTTGTGATAAAACATCGCGTGGTGATACCGTACTACGGTGCTAACTCTAACGTGAAAGCCGGTGAATTAAATTGAAAGGGTGCGTGTGTTTTGTTATTTTTGCATACAATATTATGGTGGTATACAATCTTGTATGGTAGAGTCCTTGGAGTACGTATACTTAGTTTTAATGCATGCCATTTTTAAACTGAAGCACGAACATCTGCAGAGCGTATTACCATTTTTAGCGCGCTCTGCGACGACGGGTTATATTCATAAGGTCGCACATGATAAATGTGTTTCTTTTTTTTTAGCTGCAAGATTTATAATGTATCGTAAGTGTGAACAGTTTTCTAAAGCTCTTTACTCATCTTGTTGATACAATAGAACAAACTTAAATGTCACCAAACGATCCTGTGTTTCAGTACTTCCGCGTATATTTTGATGCACTTTTTTGACTGAAGTGATTAATATATTTCTAAAATTTCGTTCAAATAATTACGTAACTCACATTACGAGAAGGTATAATAATGAGCTTTCTCTGTATAAGTTATAAAGACATAAAAATGAATGCAAAATCGTAGCCCGTGACGAATATTTTATGCGAGACATCACAATACTGTAATACCTCCATCTACATACGTGGTAATACTATTAGCGGGCTACTGGACAATGTTATGTACGTACCTACAAATTATAATAGAAGTCGAATGAAGAAATCATTATAACTCATACATATTTAAAACCGTATTTAATATATAATTAAATATTTCTCCTTGTGTGAAAAACACGTTTTTAATCTTTTGTAGCTCATTCATTTTTCCATTGCCATTGCATTTTTGGTATTGTTTGAGGATAGTAAGCGATGCACCGTTGAGTTTGATTGCAGTTTTCTAAGTGAACCCTACTGATAGTCTTTATTCTAAGTCGGGTATTCTCAAAAGGATTATTCTCAAATAGGTTCAAAGGAACAGGGAGTTAAGAATGCAAAGGAATGAATTTATGTGTAGTTCTAAATCAAAATCTTTTTTCCATTGCCATTACATTTTACGGTATTGTTTAAGGATAATAAGCGATGCAGCGTTGAGTTTGATTGCAGTTTTATAGTGAACCCTACCGATAGCCTTGATTCTCAGTCGGGTATTCTCAAAAGGGTTGTTCTCAAATAGGGTCAAAGGAACAGGGAGTTAAGAATGCAAAGGAATGAACTTATGTCTTGTTCTAAATCAAAATCCTATAATTTCAAATACAACCAACATGGGCATTTATGGAACGTCAGAAGTGAAGTGCACGGTTTCAATTGGCCGTCTCCTATCGAGAAGGGCTGGCAAGAAACTCAACGGTCACTCTTTTAAAAATAATTTGGCTTGTACAATGTTTTTAAATAAAAGTGTAATAGGTATGAGAGGGCAGTTCGCTGCTTTTTGTTCAATACCAGAAGAATACGGGCATATCTTTCCTTTTTTACGTATAAAATGCGAATTAATTTATAAGAAGCTTTGATGCTAAATCTATATACATAAATATAGTATTACCCAATTTTGTTTATAAACAAAAAGTAAAACAAATGGTAAATCAAGATTTAAAATAATGCAAAAGATAATAAAAAATAATTAAAAACTGATTTTGCATATTTTATGGGTAAGCTTTCGGTTGATCGCAGGCTTGAAAAGGTCATGACCTCGCAGAACATTGCCATCTGCTTTTCTGACAGATCACGAAGACATTAAGTCTGAAGTTACTACTTGTCTATAATGACTGAGATATTATAAAGATGTCTGTTTTATGAGCATTGAGAAATAAGGAACACGAATAATTTGATTGATATGAAACCTTCACTGAAGATAAGTCGTGTGAACGTCAGTTTTCTGACAACCTTCGGAGACATCGATTGGAAGGTCCAATTGTAATATAAAAATACGAGAAACTACGGAATATGTCACCTAATTCAAATCTCTAGGTGATTTACGAATAGAGAGCTTCACAGCATTTACTTTGAAACATCTGTCTTTCTTTAGTCGCATTTAGCGCTACAACTAAAGTATGGCCACTTTTCATATTTATGACGTGTACAGACATGTATGGCATAGTTTTTGTTTAACTTGACATTTATACATAACTATATAGCTTTCAACACCCGCTTCACCCGCATGGAAATCGGAAATAATACCAGGGGAAATTCTATCGGTATAAAATGTAAATATTCTTTATGCTAATGGAGGTTATCAACTATCTATGTGCCAAATTTCATTTAAGGGCCTTGGTCCGGTTTAGTGCCGTAAAACGGTCACTTTATGAACCTATCTTCTCATTAACGACTTGGTTTGAAGATTTGAAAAATTAATATTTTTGCTATAGATTCATGTACATAATTTTTACAAGAGCACTTTTTTCGTAGGGTTAAAAACTTTGCTGTAAAAAAATATTTACGACAACCCAATTTTTTGACTTATATTTCATACTCCTACTAAACAGCTTTGTTATTTGGAAATATTTTTACACATAAAAATAAACGGTTATAGGCACTACGATTTTACAATAAAATATTGTAAATTAATCAAAATTTTGCAAAGAAATACCCCCATTTTAAGCCGTCAAGGGTAGAGGGGCTCTGCGCAGGCGCGGGCTGCAGTCGTGCATTAGCATTCAGACGGGAGGGCTGTGTCGCTCGCTGCTCCGCTCCAGCTATCGATCGACTACGCGCGACGTGTGTGTTAGTGTAAATACTTACGAACGTATTGTAACAGTGTGTGTTTATAGACTAGCTCCTTGCAGAGGAGTCGATTTGTTTGTGCGCGACGCGCGTGGACGCTTTATTAGTGGTGGCATTTCTAAATACTTTTTTGTGTATATATTTTATTGTGTGAACTGTAACATAGTTTGTATTTAAATAAAAATGCCCAGGCAAAGAAAGTGTTTAATTTACTAGCGATTATCCTACAGTTATTGACTATTTCTGTTTTGTTGTAATTTTTAATTTTTAGTGTCTCCTTACCAAAACTGTGCGTTACAAAAACAATCTTTTTTTTTAAAATTATGTTTGTATTTCTCATGTAAGTGAAATTTGTTTTTTATGAGAAATAAAGATATCTCTAACCCGAAAAGTTGTCTTTCTTTAATCAATCACATACCTGCATGTTTAAAGAAATATGTCCAGTATAAACATCAAATAGTTGCGTCTTTCTAAAGTATCAGCCATTGATCCACCATTCGGTACCTTTTACAGCCGTAGGCAAAAATACCGACTTTCGTCCGTCTCTGCATAATCTTTGGTCATCGTTTTAGTTTAGCGCGCCGCCACCACTCGTTACGTGTGTGCGGGAGTATGGAGCTTAGCTCCGCCCATATGCTCAAGGTTAACGAGGATACTATACACCTTAAATCCCTTTGGCCGTTTTTGCGTGATTGAGTAAAAAACATACAATCTTTTAGATTTATAACATCAGTAGAATTCAATGTTTTTCTCTCACTTAGTTACTAAGGTGCTTTTTCACTTAAACTTATGTACAATTATCTTTTTAGACGGGTACAACTTTTTGCTTCATTAGCAGTAAAAAATATCAAGTGGGTAGGATTGACAACATCATATCAGAAATTCATAGTTTTTTTATTCACAGGATTAAAACTCAATGTAAATTTGATCTTTTGTTATTTCGAACAAATAAATATTGTCTCATGTACATAATTATTTTAATCTACTTAATTAGCCGTGCAAGAGCATATTTCGCACTGAATTGCAATTGGTATCACAGAATGTCATTGTCAGTGCGGTTTGTGGTTGTCATGACATCGCGTCGCATAGTTACCTATCGTCGTTGCAAATTTAAAATCTCCTATGTGTAAAAAGTAACCTTTCGAGAAAAACGAAAAAAACTGTTTCCTGAAAAAGAAACTGAGGAAACATTCTTATTTTTTTTTAGATGTAAAGTGTAAAGGACTTATAATGTATTGAGATAGAATTGCACATAGGAGATTTAAGTTGCAACTTTTTGTCACATAAGTGGTTTTACAGTTTATAACATCAGGCACATAGGAGTTTTCGATGGTCAATAAACATGAGATTTTATTAAATTAGCGAATATTTTAACGATACATTAAGATATTCACATATGAGTTTTTGCAATAGGTAGGTATACAAAATCGCTTTTAAAATATATGCATAGCTCGTATTTGTGAAAATTGTTACATAGGAGATTTTAAATTTGCAACGACGCTATATATTATGTTCCAAAAGTATCTGAAGAAAGTGTAAACAAACCATGCTCAGGGTCATTTTTAGGGTTCCGCACCTCAAAAGGAAAAAGCGGAACCCTTATAGGATCACTTTGTTGTCCGTCCGTCCGTCCGTCCGTCCGTCTGTCAAGACCCTTTTTCTCAGGAACGCGTGGAGATATCAAGCTGAAATTTATATCAAATACTCAAGACTACTGTCCCTTGAAGCTGTGAAAAAATCAAACTTCTAAGCTAACGTAATCAAAAGATATAGCCGTTTATGCCGCAAATTTCCGCAAACTTTCGAAACTCGCAAGGGAATCAAAACCTAAAGGGTACTTCCAGTCGATCTAGAATTTTGAAATTTGGTACGAAGCAACGTCTTATAGCACAGATAAAGGAAAAATTGCGAAAACCGTAAATTGTTAGTTACATCATATAATAAACAGAACAAAACACAGACAGAAATAAAACCAAGCCAAGAAACAGAACAGAACTACGACTCGATTGTCGTGATGGGTGAACTTTTACTTATATACCTCCAGGTTTGTACGGAACCCTCGGTGCGCGAGTCCGACTCGCACTTGCCCGGTTTTTTTACAATCACTCAGTTATGGAATTTAGTTATATGATCATGTGCATAAAGAAGATTTCAAGTTCAAAACTTATCATTTTTATAAGAATTATTGTCTGAATACCGGTGATGAAAATTGAGATAATATCTTTAAGGTGATTTAAATAACTAAATCAAAGCACTCAATTAGTAAGTAGCACAGGTACATTTTCCGAAGTATTTGTTTACATTTTAATGAAACACTTCTGTAACAGACTATATATTTTAGTATTTTCTTGAATTTTCCTTCATGGTTGCGAACTTACCGCATGGTATTTTTGTTGCTATAATTATATTACCACAATCAGTTGTCGTTATTGACAAATGTCAATTCTACAACATAACAACTATGCTTTGACGGGCAATTAACAATTAAATTGTCTTATTCATCGTGATTCTACGCAAAACAATAACCCATTCTTTCAAGTCAACTCATATCATTAACACGAGTAAGGGCCGATTTTTCAATCCTCAGATAAAAGTACCAATAGCTACCTAAAGAGTAAAGTTATTAGACTCTTTATTCGTCCAATAAGTGGTTGTCAGTTTTTCAATCGTTATTTTATTTAAGAATAACTACCTGACCGAATATCACATCTGTGAATACGCTAACTTCAGGGAGGTGAAACAAATATACGGAGTAAACGAATGTTAGAACGGGATGGACTATTTCATTGTTTACTGTCAATGTTATAAAAAAATCTGCGGCAGCCAGATGTCCCTTTTTTACTTTGAGAGGTTGTTTTTTTTGGTTGTATGGTATTTTTTATTTGTAATTCCGTGATTTCTTATTGTATTAAAATAATCATGTAAAGCAAAGCTGAATCCCACACTTTAAAGTGTTCGACAGTCGGTCTTACAATTCTTTCTTTTCTTTCATATTCTTTCTTTATTTTCACTCATATACTTATATTTATTCATTATGACTTCAGCCTCAATTGCCATTTCGCCAATACTATCGCAAATATCCATTTTAATTAAGTACACTTTTTTAAAACCAAAACTAACCTCAAGTTTAGTAACGCCAACGTCATTTATCAATGGAAAAAGCGGTTATCTGGCCGTCAAAGAGCCAAATAGATTTATTCCTCGGTTAAGGGAATTATTCAACGAGTTAAGCCTATTTGACGATTGAACAACACAGTTTTTTACTATCTATTGAATAAACCCTATCTGTCTGTTTATCTGAGGATTGAAAAATCGGCCCTAAGTAATCAATTATAAAACAGCAAATCTTTTTTTTTAGGTTTCATCCATTAAGAATGAACTTAGACAACATATTGTTTATCCAATTTTGAATCCAGTTGATTGATTCAATTTCAATGTCAAATTGACACTATCTTTAACATTATTCGAATATTACTCCATATAGCGCGATTTAAAATTTTATTGGTAGACAAACAAGCTAGTTGGATAGAACTTTTCCCATAAAAAAAATTACGCGTTTCCATACATTTCAATGCATTATTTCATCCCCTATTATTGACTCCTTTAGGGGATGATTTATCAAAAAATCTTCCTAAGTTGATGTTTAATGTTTTTTACCAGTGGTTAAGGCTGTGCGTTGTCTGCGAGTCAATATAAGGTTTCTATTATGTAGATGTCAGGAGTGAAAAACAATCTTCCAGTTCGTATTTAACTCAGAGTTTCGAGAGGAAATATATCTAGTGTTTAAGATGCCATATCTACGAAATACGAACAAAAGTAGTACGAAGGAAACTACTGTTATGTTTACTTCTTGCTTATCAACTTCGTGTGTTGTTGCTGGTTTCCTCATTTCTTTTTCACGTTTCAATTCCGGACAATGGTTGTTCCTTTTATTATTTTTATCTTGAGTAAATTTGTAGTTACGCTATTTCATGATTAACTTCTTGTTTGTGTTTTGTTTCGTATTGGTATGAATGATTGATTATTGTGAATAACTTTAGCTTATTGTGAATTGTATTGCAGTCAAAATAAACAAACGAATCATCTTCCTTGTAGTCTTGACTACTTTCCGTGTTTATTATATTATAATACAGGTACAGTATTTGTTATTTTTCTCTATAGCGTAGCACACCTACATCATCCTCAAGAAGAATCAGATAGCAGTTCATATTTGTTAGTTTGAATAGGAAGTCTTTACCAGTGATATCGTAAAAAAAAAAAAAGTATTTAATATAGAAAACAAACGTGATTGAATTGAATTTTGACACAACTGTACCCTGCGCATTTCATAGGTATAATGAAAGAAATATCAAATTGATATTTCTTCTGTTTTTGGAACGAAGTCCCTTATCGCGCGTTGTGAAAGGGGGCTAGACGGAAAAAAATCTCACAATAAGTTGTAACTGTTGACACTTTTTAACCGACTTCAAAAAAAGGACGAGGTTTCTCAATTCGACCGCATATATTTTGTTGTTTGTATTTGTTTGTATGTTGTTGTTTTTTTTGTTGTGAGTAGAGAGAGAGGGAGAGAGGGAGAGAGAGAGAGAGAGAAAATATTTTTGTTGAGAGTATACAGGTTTTTTGTACATAATAAATATTAAAAAAAATATAACAATTATGAATCCTGGAAAGGAACTTCGTTCCATCCGGGTGTCTCTAAAGTTTTTTTTTTTAAATTGGATTATTAGAAACAAAATAAAATAAAAATTAAACCTGGATTTATTATTGAGAACCATAACAGTTATCGGTAGAGTTCGACTGATATTTTAAGAATTATGATTGAGGTAGGTCATTGCAGCTAATTAAAGGCATACATGATAACAAACCAATAAAACATTATAATTGAGAATATAACTCACATTATCCATCATTAGATCATTATTACTGTGATTGATAATAAAATTATCGTGCGGCCATTAATGTACTGTAATTGCATATTTAAATTGATTTTAAACGTTCATTTGTTTTAAAACGGAACGCGTTTTTTACTCTCCACGAAGTACTGGCTAAAGGAACAATAATGCGGATTAGCTTCATAATCATATGGTTTATTAAATGTTCACGCGTCGTTGAGCTTTGAACAGCCTTTCCGTATTAAACCTCAGTGTTGTGATTAATTTATGGATCTTATTTACATATACGTAATGCTTACATTGATATTAACAGCAGTTATACTTCCCTACAAACCAGTGAGATCAGATATATTTGTCAAGATTATGCTATGAAAACATTTAACAGTCGCGAGTCTGCGGAATGGGTTCACATTTTGCAGATTGGCGATTTTCAAATGTTTTTCATGGCGTGAGTACTTAATATGAGCAATGATGTTGATAGTAGTGGTTCTAAACTCATTCTCCCCCCCAGCCATGGTGACCGGTAGCCAGGATCCTTTAGGTTATTTGTCTTATAATTTAAGGATCAGCGGAATATTTTTGAAATGTTAATATAAGTTTTAATTACTAAATGAAACTACTGTCAAGAAATATTAATCTATGAAAAACTACATTCTGAGAATTCACTACAAAAATATTTAATCAAGCGAGAAATACCTACAAATCTATATCTACTAATATTATAAAGCTGAAGAGTTTGTTTGTTTGGTTGAATGCAGTAATCTCAGGAACTACTGGTTTGAATTGAAAAAATATTTTTGCGTTGGGTTGCCTATTTATTGACGAAGGATATAGGTTATATAAAATCACGCTACGATCAAAAGAAGCGAAGCAGCAACGAAAAATGGTCGAAAACTGGCAGGCAATTCGATGCGACGCGGCGCGGCGGGGACGGGAAGGGTCAGGGGGAGCAAAAATTTGACGCGGACGAAGTCGCAGGCAGAAGCTAGTCCTTATTTAAAATCGTTTGCACACGTAAACAGCCTGGTACTTACCATTCAATTGCAGCGGAGAAGGACGATCAGATAATTTGAGCGTGACAGACATTTTTCACAGTGAACAAAAAAAGGTAGTTAGTTCAATTATTAATGAAGTACCTCTAGTACCTAATGGCTGTAAAGACGTGCCGGTGGTCGTCCACGCGTAGCGCCGCCGGACAGTCATGATATCATCAAATTACTGTTTAATATACAGAATTTTACCTATTTCGGTTTTTGGGGTTCAGTGTGAATAAGGTCCGTTCGGTGGAAAACGGTTTTTGGTACCAGCTTGTTTTTTTCTACCCATTTACAAGTAGCCTAGGTCAACGTGGACACTGACATGATTTACAAATTTAAGGACGCTCTGCGCGCTATGGAGCGGGCCATGCTCGGAGATTCTTTGAAGGATGAAATCAGAAACGAAGTTATTCAGAAATAACTGGATTTATTGACATAGCTAGCAGATAAAGTAAGCTAAAGTGGCAGTGGGTCGGCCATGTTGGTTAAAGGACCCATGGTCGATGGAGCAGACGAGTCCTGTTGTGGTGCAGTATGGGAGAAGCCTATGTTCAGCATTGGCCTACGATAGGCTTAGTTGATAACCCACCTTTACGTATCCAGTAGGTTATTTTACGAACTACCATAAAATAAAGGTGGCCTGGGCTAAGAATGCGAAAGGTATAAATAAAGTGTGGAATAAGAAAAGAAAGGATAGGGTTAACATTAAACTGACATTTTCGCAATATTTCGGGTATTACTTGACGAATCGATGCCAAATATCAGTAACAAATCTCGTGTCGATTTTACCATTCGCGTTCTTAATTGCTCGTTATTAAAAAAACTTTTTAACAAGAAATTAAAGTGCCGAAAAAAACAGAAAAGCAAGTTGCTTTTCTGTTTTTTTCGGCGTTTTAATTTTTTGTTAAAAAGTTTTTATTTTGTAATTTTTTGTGGCTTTACTAATAATACTCGGCAAGGTCTACTCTATCCAATGAAAAAAGAATTATCAAAATCGGACTACTCTGTACAAAGTTATGCGTGGTTATACATTACAATCAATGAGTGAACAATCAATCATCCCCTGTTTTCCGACCCTTAGGGTTCGATTTTGTTTTCCAAATTTATATGGGACCACTCTCGGAGTATACCCTTTCCAAACAAAAAAAAAGAATTATCACAATCGGACTACTATGTAAAAAGTTACGCGTGGTCATACATAAAAAAAAATATACGCGTCGAATTGATAACCTCCTCCGTTTTTTTTCGTCGGTTAAAAAAGAAAAATAGTTGGCAATCTCTGAAAAATAACCAGTTTTTCACAACTATAAATCACGTTCAAATCATTGTATGTATTTTTACGACGCAACGTTAGGTATATAAAATCGGGTCTCACATTTTATGGCTCTAGGTTAGTAGGTAGTATGTTTACACAGACATTCATCATCCAAATACTGAATTAAAGTTATTAAGTTCATGTATTTTGTTTCTATTGTTCTTATTCTCGCATCTCCAATGTTTGCCGTCACGAGTCACTACGGGTGGGTTAATTGCGTAACACTTTAACAGTACGAATAATTATTTTAAATTTTGACAGTTCGACAATATTCATCACGTTATTTACGTTGTAGAACAGACCTATTTTTGGAACATATGAAGAAATGGATCCGTAATATCCTTCAAAATGATTCAGAATGTGACGACTTATAAGTTTTTTCGTGACTTAAACCATCAACAGAGTAATAAACATGATTTAAACACTTATAATTACATTATTGTATGATTTAAAACAGATTTAGATGCTTATCTGAAAGTAATTTTTGACACGAGTGTTTGTGGATCGTACCTACTCGTTTTGTTTATCAAATCATGTTTTGTACTTAAGTTCTTGTTTTTCCATGTTACGTATAATTTATTCACAAAACGCCTATAACCTTCGAAGGGTCGGGCATAATTGTACCAATAGTACCCCTCACAATTCACCAATTTTGTTCTAGTTCCATATAATTGGGGACGAGCCTATTGCAATCCCCTACAAGTCCATACTCCGCGCTGCTGATAAATTTCAGATGGAAAAACGAGAGGGCGGTAAAACTACACGCAATAAAAATCGAATTATTTTTGATTAATTCCTTTATGATTTACTAAAAAAGAAGCAAAGAAAGAACAAGTAGACAGATGATTTTAATAACCTTAGCAGTACCTATAGGTATTTCTGAATCCTATTAGAAACTCTCGAATAGTAATATTGTAATAAATACTACAGAACTCTTTTTAATTAAGCGCAGTCTGCGTTATTGAGCAGTCATTATAGTTCGTAATATTTGCGTCGCTCTAGTTCGCTGTTTAATTCTTTGTTCCATACAAAAACACTGACATTTACTTACCACATTCAACACTGAATTGAAACATTTAGTACTGCTTCAATGACGTTACGGAATGTTCTGAATGATTAAATAATATTTTTTTAATCAAAGGATTAACCGTAACGACTGTAGTGTTAGGTACCGTGTTGATTTCTGGCCCACTATGTACACAGCGATTTTCCTGCCACCCAGTGGCAACGCGCAAACTGCACTACGAATTCAGCATTTGATATTAATTTATCTCTGTTAAAAAACTGCTGTTTCATAGAAAATGCACTACGGCTATTTTTTTTATTCATGACCTACAAAAGGTAGAGGATGCAGGAGGGGTCAGAATCATATACTGAAGCCATGGTGACAGGTTGCGCGTCTGTCACCCTGTATGTATTATTTTCTATTCATTCCAACTATTTCAAAGGCCTAGTACATTCGAACAGAACCTTCTTCCATTTCTTAAGCTTCGCTATTTCTTTGGTATTTTTTTCTTTTGTTATCATACTTCATTTTAATTGTATTGCCGAGAACGAAGTGACACTAGTACTGTTCAGTTGAGTTGCGATGCGTCGACGCGTCACAATAATTCGACGCATCGATCGCCAGTCGTGCAGTGCGACGTCATTATGGAACGCCGTTTTTACATCGTCGCAGTGTCTCACTCAGCCGTAAGAGTAGTCTTACTTAATGAGATGAGGAGAAAATCAGTATCAATATCCTGCTCACTCATGTTAAGGTAAAAAACTGTCCACTACGCCTGTCATGCTCCTTTACTAGTACAAAATAACTGCCTGATTACTTGCGCTGCGTTGCCGCTCTGACATCGCACCTGTAAGTCTCCTTTGCTACCCCTTACGGAAAATTAAAAGAAGTAAGTAAAAAAAATTGTGTTATTTCACTGTGAGCCACTACTACAGTCAGTGTCTTTTTCACATGGCACATGATTTATACGCGGCGGCATAGATATACGAAAAATGACACAGCGACATCGCTCAGCTGACGCAACGTAACACAAGGGAGAAGTCCACATCGCTAGTTTGAGAGGGCGTGTCAGATTGCCCATGTGCCAGGGTCACGGTATCTCTTTCGAACAATCTCGCGACTCCGGCAGGCATCGGTCCTAGCATACCCCTTCAGTGCTGCTGACATCTCTTTGAGGCGCGCGTGGAACACTACGCGCCGTCGACCCGAGCCTGATCTTTACCGGGCGGCGAGCTACCGCCCGCAAGCTCGCGCCTACGGTGGCCGGGAGTCAGCTATTGACTCCCGGCGCCCGGAGCGTCTCCTCCTGCGGCGGTTAGGGATGTGGGGGCGCAGAGACTACCACTCCCTCACGCGCCCCGCCTCCTCCTTTGCGAGCATTACTGCTTCGCAGAAGGAGGTGACGGCTTCCCTAACGTGAAACCATTAATCTGATAACCTTTCCGGCATTACCTACTATTATTAGAAATTTCAGTTGTTTTTCAAGATTAGACTTCCATTACAGACTTTCTTATCGCTACGTGTAGCCAGGCCATTAGTATATTAAATAAAAAATGTTGCATTTATCGTAAAAAAAATAAGTTGGCGCATAAATCTTAATTATATCATTATTTATTACACTTAAACCCACATCAGGTTTAAATAAGATCCATTTCTTACTGGCGATGTGCAACCAAACTCATTAGATATTCGTAATGAGCACGTTACCGCTCAACACACCATATACAGAACATAAATAGAAAGCCAATTATTTACATAATCCATTAAAAGTTAGGTTTACATACCTATGTGCGTTTTTGGTTTACATCATACATATTCAATGAAAAATACTGGAGCATGAGAAATCTTTATAATATACTTGACAAATTCAAATATTTTATCTATCTATTTTACATTTACTTTAGGCGGAAATCGTACTACTGGGTTCTGTGTCGGATAAAGTTGTAAGTAATTTTTCTTTAAAGTTTTTAAATATGCGCTGTCTGACTAATTTTTGGTGTTAATATTAAATGGTGCATGTGTTACACGTGTGGTTTGTTAGCATTATAAGTAGTCTGCTAATTAATGAATTAATTTGTGATTAAAGTAAAGTGAGTTACAAACACTGACACACAACTCGTGGCTTAAGGCTCGTTAACAATTTCATAATTAATAATATAATAATATCTTAGGACAACCAACACAACGTTATCTGATCCCAAACTAGGCAGAGCCTGTACTATGGTAACCAGACAACTGATAAACATGCTTATATATTTCTAAATACATACATATTATAGATAAATTACACCCAGACACAGAACAAATGATTGTGCTCATCACACAAAGATTTGTCCTGGCTGGGAATCGAACCCACGGCCTCAGTCTTAGCAGTCAGGGTCACTAACCACTAGACTAACAGGCCAGTCAATTGTAAACTAGCTTTTATTGCGTGTGTTGCCGGACGTAAAGAATAGCACCACTCCATTTCTTCCCGTAGGTGTCGTAGAAGGCGACTAAGGGACTTATTAGAGAATGGGCAGCAGCGTCCTCTATGAACTTACCACCATACTGCGATCGCCACCCCGCCTGCCAAGCGTGGTGATTATGGCAAGCCCCTCCTTTTGGGGGAGGCTTATGTCCAGCTGTGAACGTTTTTCGACTGAAATTATGATGATTATGAAACTAGCTTTTAGTCACGAGGTATGTGCCAATGTTAGGTACTTACTAATTCCATGGTTCCATAGAGCGATTATGATTGACGATTGACTAGCTCTGCGCGCCACCTTTTGTGGATGTAGGACTGAGGACAGGGTATTTAAATAATAATAAACTTATGAAACAAAGCCAGTTAAAACGGGTTTATCCACATTATTTACCATTCCGGTGAGATTAAGAAATAACAAATAAAATTCCTACTATTGTATTGACTGTCTTGAGACAGTGCGTTTTGTTTTAATATTTAATGATCATATTAACAAAGCACAAAATTGATTTGATTGTCTGTGTTCATTGTTTTTCATGGAAAAAATTGAATTGTTTAGTTTTTCCTAGACTATTGAAAACTGGACATTGTCTTGATAAGTTATGAGTTGATTTTGTCTACGTGAAAATAATAAAGCGGGTCAAATATCCATCATGAATAGAAAATGATTCTATCCTTTTCATGATGTTTATGATGGAAAAATAGGGTTTAACTTAGGGAAAAACTTCCAATAACTACACCAGTTATTAGAAGTTGGTTATTTGATTTAAGGAGTAATCGCTAAGGTAGACTGAATTCTAACATTTTCAATTTTGCCCCGTAAAGGGCCATAGACCGCCCGACCCTTGCAGGCTACCCTAGCGCCCCTTTACTTATTTTCCGCTGAATAAAGAAGATGAAGGTGCATTTATTTATATAAACATGTGTATCATAATATATAGATTTGCACATATGGATGGAAACGAGTTTAATATTGCTGGTTCAACATACTTGAAAATTAGTAAGCGACTATCACAATTGAATGTCAAAATTATGCACATAGTAAAAATCTAGATGTAGGTAATTGTTGATTTATGAAATTAGGTATTCCTTAAGACTGCGGAAGGTGAAGGGCCATGTTCCTGACGCAGGCGAGCCTTAAGTGCAATTGATTCAGTCTGCCTAATGGATGATTTGCCTACATTTAGGCGTGGTCGGCAGACCAACACTGTCCACTTTTTCTCACGTTTCAAATAACGTAACTGAGTTACGGAATGGCCACAAATGAATACTGATGATAAAATTCTGAGATAACCTTCTGTCTTCATCATGATCTAGATTTTATCTAACTGATTTGTTTCAAAATATGTTTACATAAAATAGCGATACAGGTCAATCTTGTTTTTTCAACTTGTCTAATGAAGGAAATGATATCAAATTACTTTTGATTTTTGAGCAATTAGTATTCAAATGTTGACTGCATAGCGGCCGAATGAAATTATGAATTAAAGGTTACAGACCCAACAACAAAATCAATCAATTAAATTTATTATAATTAATAAAATTTGCCTCGGTAGTTGCAATATATTTTGCAGTTTTTGATAAGATACTATTACGTGCCATGTATCTTTGTAAACGAGTTAAAAAGGATTTAACAACATTATTTACCATTCCAGTGAGATTAAGAAATAACAAATAAAATACCTACTATTGTATTGACTGTCTTGAGACAGTACGTTTTGTTTTAATATTTAATGATCATATAAACAAAACAAAATAATAAAATTGATTTGATTGTCTGTGTTCATTGTTTTTCATGGAAAAATTTGAATTGTTTAGTTTTTCCTAGACAAGAAACTGGAAACTGGATATTGTCTTGTTAAGTTATAAGTTGATTTTGTCGACGTGAAAATAATAAAGCGGGTCAAATATCCATCATGAAAATAAAATGATTCTATTCTTTTCATGATGTTTATGATGGAAAAAATAGAGTTACTACAGCAGTTATGGGAAGTTGGATAATTGATTTCAGGAGTTATCGTTTATGAAATCAGAATATAATTAATTTCTACTCACTTTACTAGTGTATGTATTAAGAGAAAAACACTCACTGAATTCAAGCTTAGTTATACTCTTCGATCACAGTTACTTGATCTCAGACAGCACTGACAGCAGCAACCAAACGACAACCCTATTGTAACAAGTTTAAAGATCACTATGAAAATGACAGACTTGTTAGTAGCAGCAACACAAAAGCTACCATATTGTAATTAAAACAAAATATCTCTTTGATTTTGACAGTGACACAAAATCAGAGGTAAAATAATTGTGATTGGGCTGTACAAAGAGTATGTCAACATCAAATTCACCAACTCATTTTAAGGGTAATCAATTCTGTTTTTATTAGAAACATTGTATATTAACAAATATTCCATAAATTTTAACAAAACTGGAAATGTTGGCAACAAAAGTCTCAGTCTGTTATCCGAGAGGTATGGCGCTGTAGTCGAGATACAGGTTTTTTACCTAGTTCGGCTACTACTACACTTTTTGTTTTCTCTGCGCAAAATGATTGTTGTAATGTTAATATTTTTGGTGTTAATAACTATAAAAAAAGCAAATGTCATTTTTCAAACGAGTCTTAGAATCAAAACTTTTCGAACATCAAAATTTTATAAGATGGTCCCCCAAAATGCCCGCCCTGCCAAAACTGCTAATGACGCTAGACGCTTACGTGTACAGCACGCCTGCATACCAACATTAGACTCATTCGTCCTAGACTTAGCCTGGCATTCTGCCAGGAATTGATCATACGCTAATTAAGGAATCTATTAGTTTCTCCAGTCAGTCAATTTGCCCGATCCACAATTCTAAGCTTAAAGTCATATTCTATACTAATATTATAAAGCTGAAGAGTTTGTTTGTTTGTTTGATTGAACGCGCTAATCTCAGGAACTACTAGTCCGAACTGAAAAATTATTTTTGTGTTGGGTAGCCTATTTATCGAAGAAGGCTATAGGCTATATAACATCACGCTACAACTAAGAAGAGTGGAGCAGTAATGAAAAATGTTGCAAAAACGGGGAAAATCGCACGGGTAGGCGATTCGACGCGACGGGAAGGCTCGGGTAGCAAGAACTTTAACGCGGATGAAGTCGCGGGCAGAAGCTAGTGAACAGATATTAGTAGATGAAGGATTTTCAATTATACGACACGGAATAATTGAAATAACTGAAAACTGGGAAAGGGCTCATTTTACTCATCATTATGAACATTTTACACTTTAAGAAATCGTGGAAAATTATTAGCTTATCATTTTGTCGAGCTAAGGCTCCTGCAAACAGGCATAACGTGACCGTGCGATTCAATTCTGGTAGAACAATTTTCATGAAAACTTTATAGAAATTGTTCTTCTAGAGACGCGTCGCGCTTGCTTTCGCGCGCGGGAGCTTTTATGCGAACATAAATGGATGGAACTATAATTTCCACCTTTCACCTTATTTGTATAGACAAGTAAATAGAATTAAGAAGGGATTTCATTCACAACATAGGCCCTTAATTATAATAATGAAAGAGTAATTAATAATGTAATATAATTACATCGGCGAAGGACTGCATTGAATTCGTTTGACTCGTGTCTGTTGTCATGCCTTAGTCAATAGTTGCAACACCCATGAAAGTATGTAGACTAATCGGCATATCCCAAGTAATAGGATATTATGTATTGAGTACATTTTAGAACCTACGTAATAGGCACGTTATCTATAGACTTCTGTGTCATCTATCAATGGCACTCCACCATCATCATTTTTCTGCTCTTATACCAATTTATTTGAGGTTGGCGCAACATGTCTTTTTAACCGACGAAAAAAACGGAGGAGGTTATTGATTTTTTTTTATGTATGATCACGCATAACTTTTTACATAGTAGTTCGATTCCGATTAAAAAAAAATATTGGAAAGGGGGGGGGGGGTGGTTTTCGAAGGTGGTCCCATATAAATTTGGAAAACAAAATCGAACCCTAAGGGTCGGAAAACAGGGGATGATTGATTGTTCACTCACTGATTGTAATGTATAACCACGCATAACTTTATACAGAGTAGTCCGATTTTGATAATTCTTTTTGTTCTTCCTTACTTCTCTATTAGTATCTCTCTCTCTTTCGTTGTTGTTGACTTCTCTAAGTAGTAGAAGATTTAGAAGATCTTGGTAGTCATCCCCTTGCTAGCCACATCATCTTTCACTAATTTTCACACAGTACATCCATCGTTTAAAACCACTAACCAACCCGCCACAAATTATTTGAAAGCGTACTTAACGATTAATGATTTCGTTACTTCCCTTTAATAACCGTTATTTTTCTGTCGGTGTCAATTACATTTCGACGTATTCATGATACGTTTTTCGTTTTAATTTAGAATTTCGAAGGCAATACCAATCGTATGCATAGACTTGCGTTAATAACATTTTAAGGAAATAATAATTACTATTAATAATCGTCATTTATCTAATATCCATTTACTTTTGGAAATGCATCGAGGTATTTGGAACTGGGTAGCATTAGAGAGCAGTGGTGACCCAGTGGTGACGGCCGCGACTGACGAGTAGTAGGTCGTGAGTTCGAACCCAAGCAGGCGCGCTGTAGTTTGTCTAAATATCTCATCACCACTGCTCTCATAACGGTGAAGGAAAACATCGTGAGGAAACCGGCATGTCTTAGAACTAAAAATTTGAAGACATGTGACATCTACCAACCCGCACTGAGCCCGCGTGGTGGATTATGGCCCACCTCCTCTCACCGAGAGGAGGCCTGTGTCCCAGCAGTGGCAACATTTATAGGCTGCTGATGATGATGATGATTTGGAACTGGCAGGATATCTTTGACAGCTAAAATTAATTTTGATTTAGATTTTCCACAAAGATTTAAAAAAATACTAAAGAGATGCTGAGAAAAAGGTCTTATCAACTCTCAACCAAAAGTAAATGATCATCTGCCCAGTCTTTTCAGATTATGCTAGGGTTGGCTTCCAGTCTTACTGAATGCAACTGAATACTAGTATTTTACGTGGAACAACTGTCTATATGACCTCTACAACCCAGTTATTGCATAATATAATACCTCTGCGTAAGACAGGTCGTCAGTCAATAGCGGACTCCCGGCCACCGTAGGCGCGAGCTTGCGGGTGGCGAGCAATGGGTAGCTCGCCGCCCGGTAAGGACCAGGCTCGGGTCGACGGCGCGTAGTGTTCCACGCGCGCTTCAAAGAGATGTCAGCAGAACTGTAGGGGTCTGCCAGGACCGATACCTGCCAGGGTCGCGAGATTGTTCAAACAAGATACCGTGGCGCTGGCATATGGGTAACTGAGAGAGCACGGGTGGGTTTTAGTCAGTAGAAGTCTGACATGCCCTCCCGCTCCGCCTAGTGCAGGAGAAGTCATTTGATGATTTCCCATCCAAAAAAAAAGACAGGTTGTCAGTCTTTCGGGGTTCTGACGACTGATAACAACTGTCAAAGATTAGCCAGCTGAGATCACCAGCTTGAAGTGCTTTGCAAAGCACGGAGGAGTATGTAAAATGGTCATCCAACTGCAGACTAACCGCGTCAAGCTTAGCTTAACCTGATCGCTTAACCGTGTGGTTATTATTACTTAGCCCCAAGCCACTCCACAAGTATATGAAGAGTAAATAATTCCGAAATACATGAAGCATCATCAACTCTGACCATTAAGCAATGGCTTTTGATTACAAAGCAATGGTCGGCATTTGATGTGGGTACCTATTGACATTCGACACCCATACAAAATCTACTTGAATATCTAATTACATGGGGACACAAAAGGCCAAAAAGTTTCACTTGATCTTTAATGTCATTGAAGTCAACACAACACTCAGAAATGAGTTGACATCATTGTTGTTGCACGATATCTATTTATCATGGTCAAAGATTATCTTTCGGTTTCAACAATATATACTATAGTGGTGTGGTCTCAGGGATGACGAATATTTTAGACCGACTGCCATGGATGGTCCGCAACAGAAAATTCTGGGCATTCTGGGCTGCCTGTGATATGAAATCGAAACACTTACAACACAATCTTCATTCCGTCTTTGTATTTTTGATATACGGTGCGTTATGCCAATGTAATATCTATTTGTGTTATAATGACAGCCAAATTCTGGGCTAACTCTATTTAGTTTGCTATCGAAACGCCAAGAAGAAGATTGGTGGTTAAGGATTTACACGTGAGTGTTTTTTTTCTATAATGTAACCTAACTTTTCCCAGATATCGGTGACTTGTCTTGATCATCATTTTAGCCCGAAATCACCCGCTGCAGGGTATACCCAGGCCTTGGCCAATAGGCCTCCCCTGTTTATTGCAATACTTCCCGGTTCCGTGCGTCCCTCATCCTGGTCTTTTCCGCGACTTTGATGATTTCATCAACCGTACGCGCTTTTGGACGACCCTGTTATTTTTTTGTCCAAACTTGCACAATTCGGTTATATCTTTACTCCATCAGTCATCTCCTTGTTTAACTGAATGCTATGCCTAATTTCACTTCAGGCACATTGTTCTATCCGCGACATTGTAGACTTTGAACCGACGACGACGGATTTCGGTGTTACGCACTCGGTCTAGTAGGGTAAAGTAGCATAGCTGGCTTCATGGTCCTTTATACTACTCCCTAGACAGTGGTCTCCTTTGTGAGCGTTAATGTCTTGATGTCTTATCTTGTCTTGTCTTCGCTGAAAAGGCAGATTTTTAGGCACTGTTTGGGTTAAAAAAATATCACCACGATCAAGCCACCCCAGCTGTATGTATTATTTTGGAATAGTTTCTGTTGGATTGCTCGTCTTAGCTACAAATTTTTATTTTTAGTGGAATATAGTTGCGTAAAGGTTCGCCATCCCTAGTCTAGCCTAGTCTTGCACTTAAGCAGACTGTCGGCCCTTTGTACCCAGTATCTCATATCTGTCATCTACCTCAGTTGTTGAATAACTTCCGTGAACCATATAAGGTGTTACTCGGGAAGCATTTCTCCATGTGTAATGTAACTTGCTTGTTAGTCACAAATAGGATTTTCCTTTTGGTCAAAATGTTACATGTGGTTACTTAGATTTATCCGTAATGATGATTCAGTATCTGTATTTCATACAACTGGTTTTATTTAAATAATTTTAGGTTTACACGTACTACTTAAGGATTAGCCCACCTGTTTCTTAAAGTGTTATTGAAATGGCAATATGCGGTTTAACATTTCGTAAGAGCACAAATATATTTCCTTCCATCGATTCTAAGAAAAAGCAATTTACCTTCACACTGTAATTTTATTATTACTAGCACTGCTAAAAAAACGTAATTCTTAAGAGAGCAATTAACGAAAATAGTAGCCATCTAAAGGAGGATAACAAACTAGGATTGAGCAAGCAATTCTCAGAAGTAGACCTTACAATACCGTTCTTCAAAATGTGAAATGCAAGAATATTAAAATTAGCATTTAGTTATCCAGTGTAACTTGACCGTTTACGCCTATTAAATTAACGGCAGAAACCCGATGAGCTGCTATTAAGGAGGTGTCGTAATAATCGTTCGTAATATTATATCTTTCAACTTTTATTGCGTTTGCTATAGGCTTCTGGTTAAGAGTATTCAATTAGATTGTATCAATATCGATCGACTAGGTATTAAAATAACAGTAGTCGTTTAAATTAAACGAAGTATTAACATTGGTTGATTCTGTTGACATCTTGAAAGAAAAAAATATGTTATTCATTAATATCATTCTGTGAAGACCGTTAAGTTGTGACACATAAGCAAACGAAATATACATACAGTAACACCTTCACTTATCTCCATGATCAATATAATAATATAATGAACGCCAATATCAAAATCAATAACAGGATTTCAAGAAATTTATTATTATTGTTGACAACACAATTCGTTGCGGTGTTTCACTCCATTATTAGATGCGGCCGGCATTATGAACAAAACGCACTTCAATCTTACTCTCTTGGCCGCGCACGCGTTGCTTCATCTAATTCTAATTTTTACATTGGGTACGCAGCCCGAGCTCTTACACCCAATTCAGTTTCGACATCTCATCCCGTGCGAACAAAGTGTCTTTTAGGTTTCGCAATCATCTCTTTGAAATAATTACCTATATTAGTATTATCTTTATTGCTGTCATCGAATATTGGCTAAATACACACGGTATTGACCTTCATACATTCTTTATTTCATAATTTGATACTTTGGCTACATAACAAAGTATCACATGATGTAATTCTAATTGCATCTTAAGGTTGTTTTGATACTTAATATTCTATTTGGTGCACTTTTGCAGCTGCATAGACTAATCAAGTATTTATATTTAGCAGAGGTCCAAAAAACATAAATATTCATGAATCATTTGTTTTATTATGTGTATTCAAATGATTATATTAATGTGTTTTATCTAGATGAAGCTTTATCTTAATATCATGCTAATTCGTTCTTAAAGAGAGAAGGCTATTAAATCAAATGTCATTTAATAGTAATATATTTTACAAAAGCTGCGATTTCAAAATACTCATAGTCCATTGCGTTATTATTATTATGATCACCATCTTCATTTCAGCCAACGTCCGTTGCGTTCTGTACTTCTCGCACCCTTCAGATTTCTGCCGCCTTCACCCGGTCATAGGTCCATCGTGTGGAAGGCCTTCAAACGTCATGTCTCAAGTCCGCAGTCCATTATAATGATGGCCGTCCTGAATTTAAAAACTGTTGATTGATATTTAACTACTTCATAATATTGATATTTAATACAAATGGTTATGACGAGTTTCATAAACTGGCAATAAAATTGCAATACTAATTAAATTACATTATTGATCGATGTTTTGAACTAAATCGGCTAAATGGCTACTTCTTACGTAATTTGATCTTCAAATCGGTAATGATCGTAATAGGCCATCAAAAAGTAATAGACTTTGACTGTGATTACATGTTTACGAATTAATTTTCTTATACATGCCTTAATGATAGTCTTAGTACTATGCTGTTTGATTTATGATATCTTGTCTTATGCGATCAACTTCCGTATGATCGATACCAAGTATTTGATCTTTTTATTGGACCTAATACTAGTACACATTATGTCTATAGTTCGGGTATATATAATTATCTTATGCTTTAATTAGATATCTACTCTTATTAAGCAGGTCTGCAACGAATTTATTGGATGTTTTCAATTTCCTGCTTATTTATTTCAATGAATTATTCCGATATGAAATCTGTGTATGCAAAATATACGCGTATCTCAATTGAGTGTTTATGTATAAAATTCAATATTATTGTCAAATTAGGTATAATTTTCCACTAATGACCGTCATTACAGCTCGCGAGCACGGGTCGTAACTCGTGGATAATGATGATGGCATTCCATCGATACCTATCCGTAATTTGATCGAATCTTCTTGACCTTACAACCTTCTTGTGGTCTTTGACATCAGTTAATGTCATCAAGTCCAAGGTAGTTTTGAGTATAAGCTTTTTGCGTGTGGGAATAATAAATTACTTATTGAATTTTGAATATTGAAAAGCGGTTGGTCGACTCTTCACGTGACCAGTGGGCGGGCCTATTTTTTGGTCAAAGAATCAGCTTTGCCATACGACGTGGCAATACTGCCAGCCTTTTGGGAACTATTCCCATTGACAGCGTTGCAGACGAGTTTTTTGAAGCCCTCTGATCTTTTTTCTCTGTTTTTATAAACTTTATATACTTGTACATAATATATTAATTTTAGTGATAAATAAGGAATTATAAAATATTTAAATTATATATTTATATTATATTTAAATTATATATTTATATTATATTTAAATTATATTCATAAATAAAAATTCTCCATCTTCTTATTGAAGGTTTAGTCGACACTTTCAGTTTGTAAATGCAAATATTGACATGCAATATCAACACTGAAATAAGACAATGCAATAACAGTCTGTCTTTTGCTGTGGGTTGAGAGTTCAATTGCGTATCTGAATAAGTATTTGTATGGCATTTGTTCCCAATAATATTTTTTCATTTACAAGGTCAATCAATCAAATAACCGTTTTGGTTATGTCAGATATTCAAGATCACCAAAAATACTACGGTGAAAGTGCACATGCATTTTATTAAGAAAAAGTTTCAGTTATAGATATTGGAGAGTTAATAACAAATGATAATGACGTTGTATAGGTCGTAACAAAAGTAATGAGAAAAGCCCAATGAAAGACGAAAAATACCCACAAAATTTTGTTATTATGCTGAATAGTTGTCGTAGTATCTTATTAGAGTTTAGCATTAAAACTACATAGATGCACCTTGTTGCCTATGATATGTCGAACACTTGTCCGTGTAGTGTCGGACGTTAAGAATAGCATCATCCCATTTCTTCGTGTGGGTGTCGTAAAAGGCGCCTAAGGGACTGACTAGAGAATGGGCAGCAATGTTCTCTATGCATTTTATAACCATACTTCGATCGCCAACCCGCCTGCCAAGCGTGGTGATTATGGTAAGCCCCCCAATTGGGGGAGGCCTATGTCCAACAGTGGTGGCGGAAATGATGATTATGACGAAGATCATCAAATAAGTGAGTGTTTTTACAACGTATCATCATTTCATTTGATCAAATACGATTTATATAAATAAAAAACAATCAAAGCAACAGCAGATGACGATGACGTAATAGAAGTCCTAACAAATGACATTCGCTTATTAGAAGACGAACAATGAACAACTCATCACTCTCTTTACATTGTGCCCAAAAGCGTGCAATTTTTTGTCGCGTAACTTTCTTGGGCAATATATTCGATGCTGACTACTGGCATAGTTTCGACCGATCAATGAATGAATCTATAAACCGTTGTTAGTTGTTACATAAACCTCGATATTGTAATAGCGGAGTACGATCGTAATTCAATCATTTCACGGTTAAGTGTTGTACTGCCATTGACCCTTTTCAAGTATTTCTTGTTTTAGATTATTGATAAGGGCTTAAGTTGTTAAGTTGATTGAACTTTAGGGTTCTCGTTTAGTGTTATTAGTTTTATATTTGTTAAGTTTTTTTTGTGACGATATATTATTTTGGTTAAAATTTCATGTTACTTATTGATGATGTTCTTCAGAAAGGTCAGGTGTATGAACTTGTATGTAAGGATGTTAGCAGGTGGTTCTCTAGTTTCTGCTCCCCCATGGGATGATAGCGATATAACAATATCTGCACATTTTTGTAGGTGTGAATTACTTGTATACATTTCCACTGCGTTCGTAAATATAGTACTGTTTCAAAATTGTTTTCAACCTTATTAACCTCATCATTAGATATGTTCGAAAGTTAAACGAGGACTTAAATTAAAACAATGAAAATAGCCGACATTGTGTTTACCGACTTTGAGTTATATACAGGCATCCGATTAATTACTTCTAATTTGCTATTATTAGCTATGTTAGTATCTAAATGATCTAATTGACACAGCGGAGCCTTCGTAAATAATATTGCGTGCGTGTTAATTTGTAATGAGGTTGCAATTTGTATTCGAAACTGATCATTGGCAGTAATATCTATCACATTTATATAGGCAATATATTCCGCAAACATTTAAAGCCACGCTTTTGAGTGTTCGAGTATTCGTGACCGGGGTTTCAAATAAACAGTAAAATCTGATATAACAACTCGAATATACATACAATTCTAATCATTTGTAAGGTATGTCTTTCAGGATACAATTATTCATGCAATTACGCACACTAATAGGTGTTCTGTCGTTATTTGATTTAATGACATCCAAGATGGTAATTTAAATTTACAAGGTGTAATATAAGGTATTTGACGATGCTGCTGCAATTACACTGATCTTATGCTTAGTTCCTCTGTTTATACCAAAAATGGATATTTGTTTTTTTTATTATTATGTAGTTGAGCATTTAAGAGCAAATCCCGAATCTAAACATGTTATTTTTACGTCTAAGATCAATTTACTCTAAGAAGTAAATTAAGCAACAATTTTTCGTACGTCCTACAATCTATGGATTGCTTTATCTTAATTTATCTCCCGGGGCCCCGACTTTTGGCTGTAGAAGGAACAGTAGGGTTTTAGTTGGTAAGAGTTCGGCACAATCCTCAGTTCGCCCCAGACGAAGTTATCTACGAAAATAAAAAGAAAAATGTTTATAGACAATTCTTTATCTTATTTTTAAGGTAGAAAAACAATCATTCACCAAAATAAATCATGACATTATTCGTACATCGTGTGTAACACCGGATTACTTAACAGTCGTAATGTAACAGCTTGTTTTAATTCACTCATTGCACATAGCATCGCGTCTGCCCATTATATGCTAATTGGAAGACGACACGCAAAATTGCTACAGACAGAAAGTGAATTTTCAATACAACTATGGCAATGAGATTAACTTACATTATTTATGTAACTGAACTGAACTAAATAGTACATTCTACCTAAATACTTCCTACATGATTATCAGATGCTATAGCAGTCATTCTAAAAGTTAATTATAACGAGTATGTTATCTGTAATTATGTGTATCCAGCTACAACCAAAAAAATTATTTAGATCATAAACATGGGCAATCTTTAAAAATGTTGTTGTTCCAAACAAAAAGTTACATTTTACTTTTATATAAAAATGCATCCAAATGCACCAGGGTTGGATTTTCTGCCACAAGTTATCATAAATTTAGTCAAGCATCTAATACAATGGCAACAAAATTGATGTGTGTGCTGTAAACGCAGCAGTGTCGTAGTGAAATGCAGTGCTGTTAAAAAAAATAAGGCATTGACAACAATTCACTTCCGTCAGACACTGCATTGACCACAGAGCACTAAACAAATTATGACACATCTGAAAGATCATTCAAAGTTACTACAGCTTTACATAACCGACAAGCCTTTTGCGTGTAAACTGATGTACTCTTCTTGCGTCAATTGTACCGTGTAACCATAGTTCGAAAACCAAGTTGAACGGTTTTGGTCAAATCGTTGCAAAAGTCAGAGGTTACGCAAAAGTAACGGTTAGATGAGGGATGGATGCGGAGTGCATGCGAAGCGAATTGAATTTGGCGACGTGAGAGTTTTAGGTTTCGTCATTTAAAGTCGATCATTGACCATTGATAACTGTAGTTGGTAGTAAGCATTGGATAGTGAACCTATGGGAAGTGCTCATGCCAATATTAATGATACTATCGAAAGATTTGAGTCTATATCCAAAATAATAGAACTAACTGACGAAAAAGAGGAGGTTAAAGAATTAATATATCACATAGTTGACGATAATGTTCTAGTGGAACTTAATGTTGGAGTGTTAGTTTGAAAATAGGTCAGAATAATGATGATCACGAATTCAAAGTACGATTCAGACTACACTCATTGAAGCAGTTAAGGCAATCACATAAATTATTATCATAAACGCCGAGGTGAAAGTTCGATGGTCGCAATATTTCAATTATGCGGTCGCGTGCTGTACTGGCTCCACATAAAATATGATGAGCTGCGGTTTTTTGCGGCATTCTATTAAAAATGCTAATTCTCTTCTACTTCTATTGTGTGCAGGAGGATTTTGTTATAATATTTTGGATGGTAGTTTCGTAAAATTTTGTATAATATACAGCCTTGATATAGTGACCTCTTCAGTTAACAAGTAAAAGGTGTTTTTCTGCCAAATTTTTAAAATGTTTAAAGCCTTTGCAAATAGTCAAGCACGAAAAGGTGTACATCAGAAACAGATATACAACTATACTAAGTTAGGTTTTTAATTTATTTTAACTTTTTGCCTATTTGGCCCAATCTTTCGGTTAATTGCGAGATTAGCCTTCGTAATTTTAATTTTGCATTCGCCTACGATATATTTTCCTTTTCAGCGTTTAACTTAGCTACTTGGGCAGGGCACATTGCTCGCAGAACGGATGGCCGATGGGGTCGGAAGGTTCTGGAGTGGCGACCGCGTACTGGAAGACGGAGCGTTGGAAGGCCTCCCACAAGATGGACCGATGACCTGGTGAAGGCCGCAGGAATACGTTGGATGCGAGAAGCACAGAATAGGTCAAAGTGGCGATGCTTGGGGGAGGCCTATGTCCAGCAGTGGACGTCTTTCGGCTGAAATGATGATGATGATGTTTAACTTAAATATCTATATTTATGATATCAGAGTCAAAAATTGGGTAATATTTTTAATTATTAGTCCTTTTTGCAATCAAAATTCTTGTTAGTTTGGTTTCGACACGTTGACAAGTCGTCGTGATCAAAATCGTGATGTGTCAAAGAGTTGCAAATAGTGATAGATGTTTTATATAATGAATTTTAATGATGGTCAGGGTGTGATGAGTTGACAGGTCGCGATTAGCTATTGTGTGTGATAGTGAAGTGACCTCTTGGTGTTGGGCCAAAACTTGAGCGGAATGTTACATGTTACACCTAACAAAATTTAAGAGATGGCGGCGAGATATAAGACGAAAATTATTATGCAAAAAGGTAAAGATGAGATGTATTGGTGTGACGTCATTGCATAGTAAATATTTCACTTCAGTGGTAGACAAGAGATGATATAAGGTATCGACGTGTTGTTAAAAGATGAAACCACATAAATGTAAATCATTCAGACTGTAATATTAATTAAACTCACAAACATATTTTCAGCGTTAATTCAAGACATGTTGATGGTTGGGTAGTTTTATGGGTTTTTAATTTTCTACCACTCATTAAAGTTGAGGTCATTTATTAACTTAAACTACGGTACCTACACAGGTTCATACATTTGAGAATAGGTGTTTCACGTTTAACTGAAAAATCAGCAATCCAGCTCTGAGAAAGTCCCAAATAGAAAAATAGAGACAAATCCCATTTTCTCATTCATAACTTTTGCTAAATCTATATCACAAAACCTCGGGCATATAAGGCAGGTTCAATAACCTTCATAGGTCATACCAATTTTAGGAGGAAAAGTGCAATGACCTTTACAAAATCATCTTCAATTTCGGGGCCCAATTTCAAGTGAAATAATAAACATCACGAAGGTGCCAGAGCGCACACGTAACTTACTCTTTGACCTCCATCGAGGCTTGCGTAACTGATATTAACGATGGAGTTCCCATGTCAACGCCACAGCTCACCTATTTACTTGTACCTTATGTAATGCATGATGTGTATCATGCCTTACTTACCTAAGCTTTCAAGACTCACCAGCCAGTCTTGATCATTTCCTTTACAAGCTTAGGAAAGTTGAATTTAGTAAATGCGGTTGAATCTTTTCAAGCATGTGTCTAAAATAGTGTTAAATATAAATGTAATGATGTGATGAGGCAACGATGCGGTTGACCTCATCGTTGCCTCATCGGAAAATTGAAAAGAAGTATGCTTTTCGTTCGTCGTGTTCGTAGCAGGTGGCATTCTGTAGTTTTTGCCTACCCCCACGGGAAAAAGGCGTGACTAAATACAAAAAAAAACTAAAAAACACGCTTCCAGAGAAAGCCAAACTAAAAAGTAGAAAATAATGGAAAATTGCGTGGGGTGCTTTTTAAGGTATTTTTTTATTGATATCAGGCACCCCACGCTTTTTTAGGGTTCCGCACCTCAAAAGGAAAAAGCGGAACCCTTAAAGGATCACTTTGTTGTCCGTCCGTCCGTCCGTCCGTCTGTCAAGACCCTTTTTCTCAGGAACGCGTGGAGATATCAAGCTGAAATATATATCAAATACTCAAGTCTACTGTCCCTTGAAGCTGTGAAAAAATCAAATCTCTAAGCTAACGCAATCAAAAGATATAGCCGTTTATGCCGCAAATTTCAGCAAATTTTCGAAACTCGCAAGGGAATCAAAACCTATAGGGTACTTCCAGTCGATCTAAAATTTTGAAATTTGGTACGAAGCAACGTCATATAGCACAGATAAAGGAAAAATTGCGAAAACTGTAAATTTTTAGTTACATCATGTAATAAAAATATTTTAAAAAATTTAAAACTTTATACCTACAGGTTTGTACGGAACCCTCGGTGCGCGAGTCCGACTCGCACTTGGCCGGTTTTTTCCATTATTTTCTACTTTTTAGTTTGGCTTTCTATGGAAGCGTGTTTTTTAGTTTTTTTAAACTATTAATTATTTTCTATTTTTTAGGGTGTTTCGAATTTTGAGACGTATATCAGCGTAGTTTGTGACGTATGACAGCGTAGTTTGTGACGTATGTCAGCGTAGTTTTCGAAGACGGTTTTTGCTGTCCTGGTAACCCTGGCAAGGATAATGGCACAAATTTATGAAATTATAGTATTGTCATCGGTCCTCGATAAGTCTACAGAGTTTAAATGAAATATGGTCGTTTAAAGTGGGTCAAAATTGCGCTATCAGAAGTCGTTTACAAGCAAACATACTAACATACAAGTGAAGCTAATATAAAGCGCGTAAAAAAAATTTGATGGGTGGTAATCAGAGTAAGACCAGAGAGAAGATAGAAAATTTAATAATTACACGAAAAATGAAGGGATGGATGATTGCATTACTGTTGATAGTGGAGAATAGAAGAAGTAAACGTGTTGCGCCAGCCCAATGTAACATGAGATAAGGGCAGGAATATCTAACCTAACCCGAATGTCATGAAAGTAATAAATGGCTTTTGGATAAATCTTTTTATTCAAGGGTTTGGTGTTATGGGAGATTTAATACTGGTAATTATTATAAATTGATCCAACGTGTAGCCACAATTAGAATCTTAGCTAACAACCGTTTATGAACGGATAATAATTGTTGAGATAGGAATAATTAAATAATAAAATCGGTGTAAATGACAATAATTATTTCATTGACGAGCTGGTGACAAGGCTAATATATTATTTATAAAACTGGTTTGTCAGTTTTATCAATTAGTTACTGTTTCTCTGATTTTACAACTACTATACAAACACAAATAATAACAAAAATATTTTAAGTAACTTGTTGTTACATGAAGAAGTAAACGTGTTGCGCCAGCCCAATGTAACATGAGATAAGGGCAGGAAGATAGTGAAAAAAAAAGCAAGGTCAATTGATCATGACGTAAAGTGTTTCCAAGTAACTGAGTTGTGAAGGAATCATAGACAGTGGTTCTTTGCAAAATATTAAATATAGAAGAATATTATATATAGAAGAATATTAGATATAGAAGCTATTCAGCTGCAACCGGTAAGACTGGAAGCCAAACAAATTGCTAGATAGATGATGATTGATGATCAAAGGTCGAGGCAAGACACTAATGATTATAGCAGTATTGTCTATCGAGAATGCATAGCCTAATAGAACGATCATACTAAATAGTTTATTGAACCGTCTAATGATGTTGAAATAAAATGCGTGTTTTTAAAACATTCAATTGTACACGGATGATTATGATGTTTCCGAATAAAATACCAAAATGGCGATTGCATAAAAAAATTAGCTAATTAATTCACGCTAATTATAAACTTGAAAAATTCACACACTATTCCTATTTTGAAAGATTAATTTAATTTACACATCGTGCTATTACATGGGTTGTTTCCAAACAGTTCCCACTCTCGAAACATTTATATTTTACGGTTAATTCACAAGTACTTGCAAAATTTAACCTTAAAAAGATTTATGGTGTATATAGCGAGATTAGTATCGGTTTTATTTGTTTTCTACTGCATCAGGGCGTTATGCAACAGTGGCTTGGCCGTGAACTCCCGCGCAGCATGTGTAGGCGCCCTAATAATGTGTACCTGTTTACGCCTTCCCGCTATTGTATTCGAATGTAACAACGTGCTAACGTATAAAGTTAAAGTTTTTACTACCACATATAGCATTGTGTTTGTAATTTATGTTATTCGGAATAGGAATTTACCCGACTTTATTGTATGTGAATCAGTTTCCATGTGTGAATTAGAAGTATATAATTGTATAGTTCAAAACACCTCATTTAGATGAACTAATATTTTTAGTCAAAGTAACAACAAGTTACTTAAAATATTGTTTGTTATTATTTGTGTTTGTATAGTAGTTGTAAAATCAGAGAAACAGTAATTAATTGATAAAACTGACAACCCAGTTTTATAAATAATATCCTGCTCAGCAGCTCGTCAATGAAATAATTATTGTCATTACACCGATTTTATTATTTAATTATTCCTATCTCAACAATTATTATCCGTTCATAAACGGTTGTTAGCTAAGATTCTAATTGTGGCTACACGTTGGATCTATTTATAATAATTACCAGTATTAAATCACCCATAACATCAAATCCCTGAATAAAAAGGTTTATCCAAAAGCCATTTATTACTTTCATGACATTCGGGTTAGGTTAGATATCTTTTTTCCCATAAAAGGTTAGTTAGGAGGAGAAATAGTTTTTGCTTTAAACAATATAAGCATAAGCACACCCAAAAACTTTATATCTATGTGTAGTCTCACTAGGAATTGTGTTAAAAAATTTGAAAACATTTCCCAGAAAATAGATACTTCGCTAAGGTTGAACTTAGCGTCGCATAGATAAACAAATACCTTTTTTTTTTTTTTGGATGGGAAATCATCAAATGACTTCTCCCGCTCTGGGCGGAGTGGGAGGGCGTGTCAGACTTTTACTGACTAAAACCCACCCGTGTTCCTTCAGTTGCTCATGTGCCAGAGTCACGGTATCTCTTTCGAACAATCTCGTGACCCTTAAACAAATACCTTGTCATTTGACGGCTCGTGATATTTGACCTTGCTAAAAGAGCAATTACGAGGTCGACTATTCCAAAAACAGTATAAAATGTACGAAGTTTTTTTTTACCATTTTTTGCTTGCACTTTTCCTTTCAGTAGAAAACTACTTTTTATTATTATCTTTTATTGCTAATTGGGCTTGTTTGTGATCTTGATATATTTAAAGAACATTATTTTTACTTGACACGTAAAAACCTAAAATTCTTATATCCTAATAGCCTAGCATATCCTACTACCCTACATTTTTACATTAATATTACTATTATAACCTGAATTAAAACATGAGTCAGATACTTTTAACCCAGTAGTACGCTTGTGTGGGATAATTTCTGAACTACACATGGGTAAAACCGCTGCAAAAGCTATTTATATTTAAAATACACTAAGATTCACACACAAAGGACCTATCGTCCGTGATAATTGTCCTTGATTGATTCATAACACTTGTCCCCATGGCCTCGTTGTCAATTAGTTTTTGTTCAGTTCTCAGAACATTATAAGAACAAACGAACACGTGTTGGAACTTTTCTCAGCTTTTCCCAAGCAATATTAGCATTTTTGTATTGGAAAACAACGGAGTTATCGTCTCGTTCTCTCTATTGTATAGAGATGTTACTTATGGTTGGTTTTCCCTTAGTGATATTTAAAACTTAAGATACTTAGTTATTAGGGTTACTAAGAATATATTTATTGAACATACGTATAACCTTCACATGTTGGATGTTTTTTTTTTTCTCTGCCAAATATGGCAAAAGTTGCTGAATCAACCCTTCTGAAGGAAGCAAGGGTTGTGCGACATGATTTACAGGATGCTTCTTTATTATTTTTTAATATAAAGCGTAAAAAAAACCTTTTCGAAGTCAAGAGTCACTTGTCCTTCCCGTCATTGTGTCTGTATACGGAAATATTGAAGGTCACAGTTGTATCTTTTTCGAAAACTAGTTTTAAGTTTTGTAACACATTTAATTAATGATGATTTATGTAAATAAATCTTTTAAGACATATTTACACGTCCGTATTTTATTAGTAAATAATATAAAGCTAAATAGCATTTGCGTTTCTTAGCTAACTGATCCCTGAGAAAAAGTGTTGAAACAAACTCAGACGTCATTGTATCTTCTAACTGAACTATAAAATACCTCTATGCACCATGCGCATGCAAATATAAGCACAATCTTTTGGGTGCATTATTAACAGCGCAATTTTACAAAAATAAAAATTGTTTAGCAGCAATAACTTTTAGTTAGATGGACAGAATATGTAAATTGCGGCTCTGTAATGGGTCTTCCTACATATCTACGTATATAGTATAGTATATTTCTTATGGAAATACGAACAATGGCTTGTTCGTATAAGAATTTCCTCCACGTACTTAGGTGCAAGTCTTAGTTAGTCAATAAAGGACCAATAAAATCAATACCTATACTCGCTGCCTAGCCACCCAACATGTGTCTAGTGTTAGTTAGCTCACGCGGAAGTATTACAAATGCTTGGGTATCGTTTGCAATCTAGTGAGACGGCAATGTGTTGGTATAAGATCAGAAATAGAGCGTAAATCGTTATAGGTGACTATAGCTCACCGGTCGCTGGCGCCATATTAACACGTACTTGTAGATCTGCCTTGTTTTGCAAGATAATGGAGCACCTTTCATGTATAGACAGCTGTGAATTGATTGGGATAAATAGGAAATCCTCTTTTTTCAGCCGAAAGACGTCAACTGCTAAACATATGCCTCCTAAATTTGCCATAATCGCCACGCCTGGGGTTGGCAATCGCAGTATAGTGGTAAAATGCATAGAGAACGCTGCTGCGTATTCTCTAGTAATTCCACGGTATCTATCCACGGGCAGAAACGGGTTGAAGCTACACTTTACGTCCGGCCCCGCACGGACCAAAAAATAGGAAATACGGCTTCCAATAAAAAATAAAAAAGTGCAGAGAAATTTACAAATGTATATGCATTCATTTCATTCACTTTAATTTACCTTGTTGCTCGAAATCCGTGTAAAACAGGTTTTCGTGTCAGGCAACACGCCAAGAAACAAAAATAAACAAAACGGAGAGGTTACGTATGAAAAAAAATATTTTAAACATTTGTACATACACTTATTACCAATTAGTCTTATTAAATAAGACACTAAATAACTAGAATCTACTGACGTCACTCAGCCACCTAGACATACTTACAAATGATTTGCTGAAACGCGTTACGAGGAATTAGGTTCTTAATTGAGCAGAACATAGAACTAAAAAGAAAACAAATAGAAAAAATTATAAGTTCCCTGTTGTGAAAAGATGTTGAGTTTTTAGTTTTACGTTTATGTAATAACATTATATTTTAACGTTACGACACGATCAAAACTATTGTTCTTTTATTTATGTTCTTTTCCTTATTATAATAACGTTTGAAAAAGTTTGTGGTCCTTTTCAGTAATTTGCAACTCATTCAGTGTTAGTTTTTCTTTTTTTTGTGAGTGATTGTTAATGGATATTAAGATGAAAAAGAATACATTTATTTAACCATTGTTACAGGAATTTTGCTAACCATACTTTAAATATATGAATATCGGTAACAAGTTGTATTTTTTAAATAACTAGGTTGATGAACAATGGTTCCCAAATTTGGCAGACCCTGTGTCTTGGAGGCCGTAGTAGTGTAAGTATTAATATTGTTTTACAAAATTATAATCACTAAAATCATCAATACTACCTAAGCTCATCTTTTTCCCTATGTTACAAAACAATTTTAAAAGAATTTTAACACTGCGAATTACAATATCGCGATTTGAAATCAAAAGTTATTCGCGGCTCAAAATTATTGATCTTTTGCCATTGGTTCCTTTTTCTCCTTGGTTTATACATAAGTAATTCTTCAGGAATTGAACTTTATTATCTCGATATATTATCAAAAAATAAATAAAAAATGAATCAGATTTAGTGCATACCACTGCAACCAATATTTGAAAAATCAGTAAATTGAGAGAAAAATGTAAAACAAAAATGGTTAACCATTTTATCTTAACAACAATCCAAATCTGCCTAGCCTTTTCTCAAACATGTTGGAGTCGGCTTCTAGTGTAACTGGATGCTGCTGAATACCAGTATTTTACAAGAAACGACTGCCTATTTGACTTCCACAATCCAGGTAACACGGTATCCCTTGGTAAGACTAGTTGGCCTTCTGATTACCCCTTACGACTATCAAATATTTACGAATGACAACCGGGTCCAACGGCTTAACTTTCCGAGGTACGGACGGATCTCGATATGTAATGGTATGGTCACCAATCCACGAACCAACCACAATCGGGCCTGTTAGTCAAGCGTCGGGCTATTTGACGGGCCTGTTAGTCTAGTGGTTAGTGACCCTGACTGCTAAGACTGAGGTCGTGGGTTCGATTCCCACCCAGGACAAATGGTTAACCATTTTTATTTTATATTTTTCTCTCAATTTAAAAGAGAATCTAGATATTACAAAATTCTGGGTGCATTATTCTTGTTACTTTTATTAATGTGAGTGTCCTTGGAGTTTGTGCGTTCTTTGCCATAGAGATCTACGTTACGGTATGGGCAATTAGTATCAACCTTCAGGCTCATTGACAATTCAGAAGTGCCTCTAAATGGTTTATTAGAAATAAATGCTTCCAATTGAATTTCAGTTTGAATTTTCACCTAGCAAACCCACTATAGCCTGTGCCAGATGAAAAAAATAAAAGTCGTTGACACCCGCCTTCCAATGTATTCAAATATTTTAAAACGATACGAAAAAAAATGTAAAGAAAGTGTCGCTAGCACGGTCAAAACGGTAGTTTGAATACATTGGTAGGCAGGTGTCAACGACTTTTATTTTTCTCAGATCTGGCACTGACTATAGTCGTATACCTAGTAGTTAACGATATAAATTATAAAAGAAACACATAATTACTTCCTCGTATTTTCCGTCCATACATTTATACAGTTGTGTTAAAACAATGGCTTGTTATAAAACAATAAGAACAACTTTAATGATACGTGTTTAACTTCAACTGTTTGTTACAGATAAAGGTTTTATCAAAATGATTGATGTGTGTTGTTAACATGGTCATAAACCTTTAAAACATTAACGTGATGTTGTATGAATATATTTTTGTAAACATTTTGTATTATACTAAATAGAAAGCAAAAAGGCAACTTGATATCCAGAAAATTACAGAGCATCTAGACAATTTTCTGAAAAAAAGTGTTCTTATTTTGATTTTTTATGCAATCTAAAATTATGTAAAATTAAATCTACGTAAGGTTTGATTTTATAAAATGTAGATTTCATATTCTACTACTATATTACCTCCTTTATTCATTTTAAAAACTTATAAATTATATTTTTAAATATTAGAATATAAAATAAAAACATTTAAAAATATAAAAAATAGTAGCCCACCGGTATCGGGAACAGGGTCCAAGCTACCGGCGGTCAGGGCTCCAGAGAGAGGAACCTCCTGACAATGCGAGCCGTGTCCAGAAGTACCGCTTTCTGAATCAAGCCCTTGACCCAACTGCTTAACGAGAGTCTCTTCAGGTGTTGGTCGAGGCTCTTGGCTATCAACCCATTGGCTGTGACGACTATCGGCACAATGATCGCTGAGTCCACATCCCACATGTCGACAACCTCGCGAGCCAAGTCAAGATACTTGATTTGTTTATCTTTTTCGGCTTTCACGAGGTTCTCGTCATGCGGAACCGTTATGTCAACAATCATTGTGCGCCTTTCTAGTCGATCCACCACCACTATATCAGGCTTATTTGCAACAACAGTCCTGTCAGTGATGATGGATCGATCCCAGTACAGTGTGATATGGCCGTTATCAAGAACTGGGTCGGGAACATACCTGTAGTACGGCACTTCTGATTCCACAAGGCAGTATTTCAGAGCAAGTTGCTGGTGGATAATCCTGGCTACAAGATTATGTCTATGCAAGTACTCTTCGTTAGCTAGACGAGAACACCCAGAGATAATGTGTCTAATTGATTCCCCGGGACGGTGGCATGCCCGACAGATGTCCACCGTGCCGTCTTTCACAATAAATCTCCGGTAATTGTTCGTCATCATAACTTCGTCCATAATTGCACAAACAAAACCTTCGGTTTCTCCAAAGAGATCACCGAAACGCAGCCAGGCTACGGACGCTAGAAAATCTACGTCGGGTCCGTGTAGGGCCCGGAAAAAGCGTCCGTGGAGCTCCTTACTTTGCCATACCTCCATGCGGTCATTAGTGTCAAGTACTACAGGCTTGCGCCAGTTCTCGTTAGCCAAGGAGAGCGGGGTGAGGCCCTTGTCCACCGCGATCACATCTCGATGCATCCCCACGTCGGCTTCCAGGAAATATTCCCTGAGACTGCATATCTCGCGATTGTGGAGAGTCTTAACGTTTAAAAAGCCTCGACCTCCACACTTTCGCGGGATATACAGCCTCATAACCGATGACCGTGGGTGATGCATTCGATATGCAGTCAGCAGCGTACGGACCCTTCTATCCAGGGCGTCGAGTTCGGTCTGAGTCCATTTGAGTATGCCGAAAGAGTACATCAAAACCGGCATGACCCAACCGTTGAAGGCGCGCACCTTGTTTCCGCCTGAGAGAAGACTATTAAATACTTTCTTCAGGCGGCTAAAGAAGCGCTCCTTCAACGATTGCTTCATGTCAGTAACATTGATTCCCAAAGCTTCCGACATACCCAAATACTTATAGGTTTCGGATGTGGAGAGGGCTCGAAAGTTTGTGGAATCCGAGAGTTGGGTTCCCACGGATTCCACAATCTCCCCTCGCTTTACATGCATGACTGCACATTTGTCCACACCAAATTCCATCCTGATGGCGCTACTGAAGGTTTCAGTTATCTTCAGTAGTTCCATCAGTTGCAAATTGTTGTGGGCAAAGAGTTTAAGGTCATCCATGTAAAGGAGGTGTGATATAACCTGACCACCTCTTCTCAACCGATAGCCTATACCTGAATCCTCAAGCAGTGTGCTCAGAGGATTCAGAGCTAGGCAGAACCAAAGCGGACTCAAACTATCGCCCTGAAATATGCCTCGCTCAATCCTTATCGGCTCGCTATTCCTCTGGATATTTCGACATCCTGGATAGCGAAGGACCGTTCTCCATTGCCCCATACATGACATCAGGAAGGCGCGTAGAGTTGCATCTACTTTATACAACTCCAGCACCCTCATGAGCCATGTATGTGGCACCGAGTCATAGGCCTTCTTGTAATCTATCCAACATGTCGACAGATCCTTTCGGGAACGACGAACCTGTTGGCTAATGGCCATATCAATGAGGAGCAGCTCCTTAGTACCGCGGGACCCGTTCCTACATCCATTTTGAGAGACAGACATGATGGAGTTAGTGTCTATATGATTGTAAATTTTAGCTCTCAAAATGGATGTAAGAACTTTATAGACCGTCGGTAAACACGTTATCGGCCTATAATTTTTGGGTTCCGCGGTGCTACCTGATTTATGGAGCAGGTGGGTAACTCCTGTTGTAAGAAACTGGGGTAGCGAACCAGACTCCAAAGCAGTCTGGTACTGAGCCGCCAAGCGAGCGTGCGATCCTACAAACCATTTTATCCAGAAGTTGTGCAGCCCGTCCGGCCCTGGAGACTTCCAGTTGGGCAACGGACGAACTGCACGAGCAACATCTTGGGGGCAGATAGTAATAGCCCCCATTTCTGTTATAGGATCGCAGGCTCGCTCGACTTCTCTAGTCCAATCACCTTCGGTGTGACTGACAGGCACCGACCAGATACTGTGCCAAAAAGAACACATGGCGTCATTATCCGGTAGATGCGTGTCAGCCACACCTTGGGTCGGTCGCTCCCAAGCCCTATAAACCCACCTTTCATCACTCTGGAAGGTGCGATTCTGAGTGTATCGGTCCACTCGCCGCTTATACCTACGAATACGGCTTGCCCATGCATAAACTTTCTGCTTCAGGAAGTCTATGCGCTCTGTGACACGGGACATAAAATCCTGAGGGCTGGTATCAGTCCCTGAGAACGCCCGTCTCACAAAGCGCATCACTCTAGGGCGAGTGTTGCCCTCCCTGAAACAGATTAGTTTGCCGATGAGCGCTCTGGCCCCACTAATACGACGCTCAATTCTGCACTGCCAAGCTGGTACGGCTGGTTTTGGTCGTGTAGCTCTAGAGTCACTAGCAAATTTGACGTGAGCTACACGACATGCCGCTACAGCCGCGCAGTACAGAATTGCATGAGTATCAGTGAGGTCTTCGCAGTCATCAAAATAGTTTGACAACTGCGAATCCAGAGCCGCCACCAGCGCCCTATTTTTTTTATGCATGGGCAAACGAGGTAAACGTGGCCTAAGTTCTGGTGGTATGGACCGATATTCTTGAATCGCACTCTCCAAAGCCATCCTCAATTCCTCATTGCACTGGGTACTTACGTTTGTAGCCCTGTCATCACTCCCCTCGTCTGCTTGACTTGTGACGTACCGTGGTGGGACCACAACAGTCTGCAACGGAGGTGCGATGACATGGCTACTCAGCATTTCATTTCGAAGGCGATCAAGTACAGTGTCATCCAACATATGATTACGCTGGATGACCCGCACCTGATCCGATAGTCGTTGGGTTGAAACGTTGACAGTTGGCTCAAGCACCTGAAAAAGAGAGAGCATCCGAACACGGTACGCGGTCAGATTGTTTCCCCCCTCTGTAGCCCCATAGTATGAGCGCATGACATTCTCATTGATGGATCTTGTCCATCTCATGCGCTGCACACTTCCGCCGGGAGCTGGGACCCTATCAGAGGCCGGTGGGCCTCGAGGTCCTAAGCCGTCCTGCGGCCGGCGTCCTCTCCGTCGACGAGCAGGTGGTGGCGTCGTGGGCGGAGAGAAGTACTCGTCGCTCGAGCTCGACGCAACTGCCGCGGCCGGTGTCGTCACAGCGCCCACAGTGGGGCTGGGTACCGGCGGCGGCGAGGCGGAGCTGAGCGAGGAGTCCGGTGGTGGTAGGCGTGCATTCCGTGCTGCGGCTCTGGTCAACATTTTTGAACGTTATGGATTTTTCATTTTGTATTTATTGTTTTTCGGAGATGACATCTGTCATGTCACCTCCTCTTCTGTAGTTTTTGATTGATTTTTTGCATTTTGCTGTTATATAGTCTCTTTTTGATGATTTTCTGATATTTTGTAGGTTTAAGTTCACTGTAAAACTGGAAACTTATAATAAAATGGGGTCAAAATTATTTTTACTATTTAAACTGTATCTGATTGAAATGTGTGACGTCCTGTTGACACGGTGTTGCCACGTATTATTATATTATATTATATTAATATAATATTATATTATATATATTATATTACCTCTGTTGTTACCGTTCGTTGCCACAGTTTCTTTGTTATTTTAATCAAATTGTCCGTTGTTAATATAAAATATGTAACATAATGATTACGTAACACCTCATGCACTCTAAATAGAGTATTGAGTTAAAAACCTAATACAGTGGCCAATCTTTTTTAAAACTTTCTGGTATTATTAAGAAATTGCGCTGACCCTAAAATTACTGTTTACATTTAAAATTGAGTCACATAGAGATTAATTTTTTTTTAAAATGGACTCATCAGTTCAGGTCAGTGTGGTAATATTTTATTTTTTTAGTAAAAAAAAAAACAAATTAAGAGTTAGAGAAATCGATTCAATAATCAATTCTAAACAACGCACTTTCAGGATTTGCGTTTATTCTGTTACACCTTGTATATTAAACCTACCTTTAACGATACAATGTACCTCATAATAGTCACTTTAAAATTTACTATGAAATTAAACTCTAAACCTTTAATAACCATACACAGGCAGATTAAATAAATCTCACCATATTCCCTACATGCAGGCGTCGTATTAATAAAATACCTATTAACTACCCTTAACGAGCGAAGCGATAAACTGGATACACAAGAATAACGATAAAATCTACAATTTTACATATATTAAAGGAGATGTTGCATATTTATGTGGACATTGAGCTGATTACTACAATGTAGCACTTATGTTAAGTAAAGCTAAGTTTACAAAGGTACAACATTATGGTACGGTGCGGTGCGCTGCATAATGTAGGGCGCGGAAAATGGTTGCATGCTACAATAGTCAATATCATTGCCTGTACAGATTAATGATTAATGTACCATGTGGTGCCGGACGTAAAGAATACACCACCCCATTTCTTCGCGTGGGTGTCATAAAAGGCGACTAAGGGACTTACTAGAGAATGGGCAGCAGCGTTCTCTATGCATTTTACCACCATACTGCGATCGCCAACCCGTCTGCCAAGCGTGGCGATTATGGCAAAGCCCCCCAAATTGTGGGAGGCCTAAGTCCAGCAGTGGACGTCTTACGGCTGAAATGATGATGATGAGACAGATTAAATAGAAATGCACTTATCTTGGTACCTAGATATGTCTTTTCCTGCCAAGGTCGCGGATTTGGTCGAAAAAGATACCGTGGCCCTGGTATAGGCAACTGAAGGAACTAGGGCGGGTTTTAGTCAATAAAAGTCTGACCCGCCCTCCCGCTCCGCCTAGAGCGGGAGAAGTCATTTGATGATTTCCCGCCCAAAAAAAGTGTCTTTTAGCAAGCCACAGCAACTTGTGGCTTGCTAAGACACCGCCTTCCACTGGTGATGCAGCTATAGTCTGTGCCAGATGTGAAAAAAATAAAAGTCAAATATTTCAAAACGATACGAAAAAAATGTGAAGAAAGTGTCGCTAGCACGGTCGGGCAGGTGTTAACGACTTTTATTTTTTTTCACATCTGGCACAGACTATATATGATAGGTACGAGTACATGCTCTCATCTTTAAAGCATACGATGACATCCACGATGACGTCCTACTCTGTTTTAAGATGTAGCTCAAGTGTAAACTAAGCTTAAGAATAGCCTTGTAACTATAGATAAGGCTAGATGACCGTAAATAAAGCCATCATTTTACTAGTTCATTATTAAGACCACTTATTCGATACGATAAAAAATAAAGTCTTTTCCTTTTTTGTCCCGCATTTTGCCACTTCAGTTAACATTAATAAAAGCTGATGATAGTGTTTAGAGGTCTTATACAAAATCAATGATCAGGTTTATAAATAATTGATTAGGTAGGTGCATGCCTAAGTGCGTAGATCATATAAAGCTAATCAAATGTGAAGTTTAACAAAGCGGAATGTAAAGGGTGTTGTAAACCAATTACTTACACATATCGAGGTTTTCGGACAAAAGTGTTCAAAATCATTTTCGTCAAAAACTGACTTCAAGCCAAAGTTCAAAGTATCAGATGGCATCCATGTTGTAATTCAATACTAAAAACTAGACTCTAAGGTCAATGAATTCGTAGACATTAGCCACCCATGTAGAAGCAGTGTAAAAAGCAATCTTCATTTAGCAACTTCAAAATCGTGCTTACATTACACATTTTGCATGAACTTATGGAGTAACGTCGATTCATCGAATGCCGAGTGCTAGCGACGATGACATACTCATTTAAATAACCGTTTATCTTTCGTAGATCTAGTACCTACCTTATTTATGAAGCAAATTACGTAAACGAATAAATAACAAGAATGAAGACAATTTGAAAAATGTGGCTTTTTGTATGGAGTGATGTCAAGAACGATTGTAATGTGTTATGAACTGTTAAGATTTAGTTGGTTTTTCATACTTTGTTTTTCTTATTAGTTTAATTTGAGATTCAAGGTTGTCCCTTTGTTTAATTAATTAAATTATTTGTTTGTGTATTCAATGGGTAAATCAAACAAGAAGTTACAAAGACTTTTCAACACAGTGTACGGAGTGGTATCACGCCAAAACCGTAACTAAAAATTCAGCACATGATTCGGTTATCAAAAAAGAAAAAAAAAAACTTGTGTCATAGAATACCTACGCGGTACCAATGTATAAGAAAACATTCAAGGCAAGGGTTCAGAATGATTATTCCATGGCAACAGGCGTGTATGTAGATGTCGCAAAAGGCACACGGCTCTTGGGACATTTATATTGTGCTGATAAGCGTATTTAACTCGAGACTACCAATTTATTAATAAAAGCCACTTCTTTTTATATATCTAACTAGCTTTTGCCAGCGGCTTTGCCCGCATACTATACATATACTCCTTTTACCTATTCCTCTTGAATCACTACGTCAATTAATGAAAATCGCACTAAAACCCGTTGCTTAGTTTAAAAGATCTACGCCTACAAACACAAGATGCGCCTTTGTTTCATACTATGTAAAGATGACAGCCTCTTTTTTTCTCTTGAAATACAATAAATGAAGTGCAAAACACGGCTGAAACATTTAGGCATGATTAAAACATTGCCTAAATGTTTTCACACTGTAATTACTGTCATTAGAAACGTTGTTTGCAATTAAAACGTGAGTGACAAAAAAAAGAGGGTACATTACAGTTGGTTCTGCATTTCAACTGTCGTGCGTGACCTAGGCCATAGGCGTCAGGTAGCTCATCAGTCACGCTGAGTCACGCATTCAGAATACAGCACGCACGCACACATTGTTGTCAATTAAAAATGGTCCTTATGAATGAATGTCTACAAGCATCATAAAAGCTCACAATGGGACGTGGTCGCTCACAATGGGCCTCATAACAAGGTTGAAAGTCACCCAAAAGGCAATGTAGAGGGCTATGATTGGAGTTTCCCTGCGCGATCGAATCAGAAATGAAGAGATCCGTAGGAAAATCAAGTTAGCCGACATAGCCCGAAGAATAGCGAAACCTTAGTGGCAGTGGGCAGGGTACATTGCTTGCAGAAAAGATGGCTGATGAGACTTCTGTTGCGGTTCTGGAGTAGCGACCGCGTACTGGAAGACGTAGCGTTGGAAGGCCTCTCGCAAGATGGACCGATGATCTGGTGAAGGCCGCAGGAATTCGCCGGATGCGAGAAGCATGGAATCGGTCGAGGTGGCGGTGCTTGGGGGAGCCCTATGGCCAGCAGTGGACGTCTATCGGCTGAAATGATGATGATGATGATCATATTTTAATAACTGAAAGTAGTGTCACAAATGAGGCGAGTAACAAAAGTCACAAGTGGAACAAACCTGTAGCATAGAACTGACGAGCTAACCTTGTCCTGATCTGTGACGTCATCTGACAAATTGACGGACTATTTACATTCATTAGTTGGTTAGTTGGTTGTCCTAACATATTACAATTACAATTACATTAGTGCGTACGAACACATATGAAATGCACACACTTATCTGTGTGTTATGTTAAAACAAATCTCGCGCAGGCGCAGCAGTGGGTGCACGCTAACATTTAGATGCAGTTTTTGTGTGTTCCCTCACGCACAGTTCCGCAGACATGTTACATGCTATGCGCGCTCTAAAATTGGCTTGTTTTGAATATAATTAATTTTTTTTTTGCGTAAACTTTGTCGTGTTAGTTAATTAAACACTTTGTCAATAAATCCAGTTCTAAGTGACCATATAAATAATGCGACTCTTTTAGGAGTATGTTATCGTTTCGCCAATTAACATGGTTTATTTTAGTAATTAACGAGCCTACCTTGAACTTTTGTTGCTAATTCGTTTTTTTTGCGATAATGAATATCAATAAAATCAGGGACAACCTGTATAAATGTAAAGACGAAGTCACCTAATGGGAGTCTGATTTACGAACTATGCAATGAAACCTTAATTACCAAAGAAGTAATTATTGCGGGCGTAATTGCTTTGTAAATAACAGTTTTACAAATTATGTGGTGCACGCATGGTTCTTTTTCAAACGAAAATGTATCAATTCAAACATCTTTGACATAAAATATTAGAATGATTAACAAGAGTTCTTATTTTCTACAGTTCTTAGTCATAACTATCGAATTAAGTTACGGTAATCGTCACTTGAAAATTGGTAGCTTTATTGTTTTGAAGGTCATATAACATTGTAACAAAAATGTCGGTGGCTGCCATCTTCAGTTTTGTCTTTTATATCGGCATCAGCACTCTCGACAACTATGAATGATCGAAGAGAGGTACTGTTTTTTGGAAGAGTGCATACCATCATTGTTTTTATAGAGCGATAGTCTACAATACATTATCGTCGGCACAAAAAAGGCAACCATACGTTCGTATAACACACTTTTTAATAATATCAAATGGCAAAACGCTGTCACGCAAGAATAAAATATAACATGTAACGCCAACAGAGAAAGGGCGTGTATCATATTATACACTTACCCTTCCTTGTCCAACCTGTCCGTTACGTTACGTATCGCTTACCATGTAACTACTCTTGGACATGTCGCACACATCGAGTATAATTCGACATTTGATTAATCGTCTCGCTAGGGCCACAACTTTAATGTTTGCTTAAGGCTTGAAATATACATAACGTACTCGTACGCATATTTGTTAATGCGACTAACGTTGTAGGTTTAGAAAAGCACGTAAAACAAAGCATATAAAAAAAACACAACTTTTTAAACTTAACTATACGAGTATGTTTCACTTTTTAGTTAGTGCTTACCTCGCATAAATTCGTATACTCTCATCTACTAAATAAATAATAGTACCTGGGCAGAGCAAACATTCATTATTAATTTAAAATGATTGAAGTTCATTCAAAAACACCTAATCAGTATTTGACCAAATTTACATGGGATCACTCGGTAAGTATACCCTTTCAAATCATAGAAGAATTTTGCAAATCGGTTTATATAATACTTGCTTCTGCCCGCGATTTCGTCCGCGTCCAATTTCTGCTCCCGTGACCCTTCCCGTCGCATCGTATTGCCTGCCAGTTTTCATCCATTTTTCTTTCCTACTCCGCTCCTTTTGATCGTAGCGTGATGTTATATAGCCTATAGCCTTCCTCAATAAATAGGCTACCCAACACAAAAATAATGTTTCAATTCGGACCAGTAGTTCCTGAGATTAGTGCGTTCAAACAAACAAACTCTTCAGCTTTATAATATTAGTATAGATATAACCGTGTTCTCAGGTAAAAAAAATTATATATAATTATGTTACATAGTCGCTCACAGTGGGCCTCATTAGAAGACTGAAAGTTACCCAAATGGCAATAGAGAGGGCTATGCTTAGAGTTTCCCTACGCGATCCAACCATAAATAAAGAGGACTGTAAGAGAAGCAAACACTGACATATAGCAAAAAGAATTGCCAAGCTTCGCTACCAGAGCAGATGGTGATGAAGCCGAAAGGTTCTGAAGTGGCGACCACGTACCGAAAGGCGAAGCATTGTGAAGCCTTCCACAAGGTGAACCGATGACCTATTGAAGCCCCAGAAATCCGCTAGATGCGAAAAGCATATGCTTACTTGGCCTATGTCCTGCAGTGGACGTCTTTCGGCTGAGATGATGATGTTGAACTTATATGATATAGTTATAAAAGATGAGCATGCTCAGTTACCTTCCGGGCGCTGATGGAATGTAGGCCAACGTTAGCTTTTTGATTATAATCTTAGGTTAGTTACCTTCGTTTATGTTATACTAGCTTTTGCCAGCGGCTTCGCCCGCGTGGAGGTTGGAAAAAATCCCGTGGGAACGTACTACCGGGATAAAAAGTACCCTATGTGTTTATCCAGGCTATAAACTATCTGTATGCCAAATTTCATACAAATCGGGTCAGTAGTTTTTGCGTGAAAGAGGAACAAACGTCCACACATCCATACATCTATACATCCATACATACAAACTTTCGCGTTTATAATATAAGTAGGATTAATTATTAATTGATGTACAGATTATGAGTAGGCCCATATACAGCATTTGATATTGATCAGGCATGGGTTTAATGATGATACTAAATATTAACGTGTTTAATTAATTTAACCATTGTAATTAAACATTTTATTAATTTAAAGTGCGTGTTTCGAATAGCGCCTGTATGCAATTAATTTTCATTCAATTAAATACCATCAGTTTATTGCAAAAACATAAACAAAATTGATGGTTTGGAATTTATTGTTCACATTCGAATTGCCCATTTATAATTTTAACGAGTTTCCGACGTAACCTGTTAAATGTTATAACATAGAATACGTCTGAGAGTTATTTATTGCAGTTAACACCTTCTAGTTGGTAACAATATTGAGAAAGAGTAGGTTAATTATTTTTGTGAAAAATTATCAGGCACGATTATTGTAAGCAATCAAATCATGTAAATAATTCAAAGCCTTTAAGAAAAACTACTTTTAATGAAAAATATAGGGGTGAGGCTAAACAATAACAGCCCCACGGGTTGATCGATCAGGTTAAGCTACAGTTGCTGCAGTGCGTCCATGGACAGATGCTCTTTACGCACCAAGACCCCTCCGTGTCTTGTTAAGTTGTTAATCCCCACTCAATGATAACTGTTGCTGGGTTGTGGATGTCACATAGGCAGTCACTACATATAAAGTACTAGTACTCAGCTGCATCCAGTTAGACTGGGAGCTGACCGAACTATGTCAAACAGTTTGGGAAAGGCTAGGCAGATAATGGTGAACGCCGTTGCTCAGCAGTGAGATAAAAATTAAACTGCCGAAAAAACTGAAAAGCAAAACATAATAAAACTTTAAGGTTTTATAATTTTTTGCTTTTAAATTTTTTCGGCGGTTTAATTTTTGTTAAAAGTTTTTATTTTATAATTTATTGTGGCTTTAATACTAGGTATATACTAAAGTATTAATAATACTAGGCAAGACATACCCTATCCAATGAAAAAAGAATTATCAAAATCGGACTACTCTGTATAAAGTTATGCGTGGTTATACATTACAATCAGTGAGTGAACAATCAATCATCCCCTGTTTTCCGACCCTTAGGGTTCGATTTTGTTTTCCAAATTTATATGGGACCATCCTCGGAGTATACCCTTTCCAATAAAAAAAGAATTATCACAATCAGACTACTATGTAAGAAGTTATGCGTGGTCATACATAAAAAAAAAACAAGCAAAAAAAAAATATACGCGTCGAATTGACAACCTCCTCCGTTTTTTTTCGTCGGTTAAAAATAGCTGTAGAGCAGTGATGGCAACTTACGAGTTGTAGCTTGCAGTACAGAACCCAGGCGTTCTACATTGTGAAATCTATATACTCTCATAACGGTGAAGAAAAATATTATGACTACTATGTAAAAAGTTATGCGTGGTCATACATAAAAGAAAAAAATATATATACGCGTCGAATTGATAACCTCCTCCGTTTTTTTTCGTCGGTTAAAAATACGGCCAATAAAACATTTAATATTACAATTTTATTATTTTACTCGCTGACCCGTGTCCACTTTGCTGGACATCAAACATTTTTATTTGCGATCACACTACATCATCATCACTGCTCTCAAAACCGTGAAGGAAACGTAGTGAGGAAGATATGTGACATCTATCAACCCGCACTGGGCTCGCGTGGTAAACTACGGCTCACTCCCTCTCACCGAGAGGAGGGCTATGTCCCAGTGGGAACAATATAAACTGATTGTGATCATTGTAAGTGTAGATTTATATAATGGTTAATTTTTCGTTTACCATGAATTTCTTGACGAAAAACAGTCATTCACAATCTGCTCATAACTGCGTAGCGTATAGCAGTGGCAATGACCTCTAATTGTAGCTGTCAAAGCATTAGGAAATTAGTGGGACTCTTCTACTTACACATAACATCAGTAGTAATGTGAACTTTCTTTACTAACAACATATTGTAAGTTATCTTTATCTCATTAAAAATTAAAGTGCTACGTCTTTGTATGAAGTCCTGGGTTCGATCGTAGGTCGGGCGTTTGTGAAGAATTATTGATTTTTTATTTCATTACAAATATCTCAGTCTAGATGTGTACCCGATTGATGGCAAAAGGCTCGCCCTCCTATTACATGTGATTTAAACATAACTAGTTAACTGTGGGTGTAGTATCAGATCGTATCGGAGACAGGCCGGAACAAACAGACAGACAGAAAAAAGTATTAAAAAAATGATTTTGTTAGTAGTACCGTATATGTAAAATGTTGTATGCATTTAATAAAAAGCTGTTATCTTGACATTATAAATAGACAACTATGTTTTCATAATATTACATGTACCAGGCCACTCAGAAAGTATTGCGAAAAAAAAGTGTTTTTGTATGAGAGACTGGCCTGTTATAACCTATTATAAAAATAATGATTATTTATAAGTGAAAATAGGTACGTTCCAATTTCAAAATTTCGCTCCACATTTTTTGCGAGCTAATTAAATTATCGTGTCTCATTGGAAACTGGATTTGCGCCGGCAACATTTTTGCACTATGATTTTTTACGATTTCAAGTGTCGCCTGAAACCGGACGAATCATACGATAGACTTCAAATTGCATTAATGGATGAAGGTCCTTCCAAGGCAATTGTGTATCGTTGCTATAACGAATTCAAACGTGGTAGACTAACTTTGGGGGATGAAGAAAGAAGTGGTAGCCCTTTGACGACTGTTACGGAGGAAAACGTGCTAGCAGTGAATAATTTAATCCAAGACACTAGCCGAGCTACGTATCAGGAGATTCAAAACATACTGCAGATTGGATCGGGAAGCCTTCACGAGATTCTACACGTGCAACTTCACGTGAGGAAGATAGTTTCACGCTGGGTGCCGCACAACCTCACTGATGATTACAAGCAGGCCCGGGTGGAATGCTGCCGTGATATGATTAACAAAGAAGCAGGCTCGTCTCGGCGTGTTTATGACATTATTACAGGTGATGAGTCCTCAATTTATCAATACAATCCAGAAATGAAGCGCCAGTCGACGGTTTGGGTGTTTCAAAACGACTCAACGCCTACCAAAGTAAAGCGATCTAGAAGCGGGGTAAAGATTTTGATCGCGAGCTTTTTCAATTTGATTGGCTACTTGGTGTCAATCCCTTTACGGAACCAAAGAAGCATCAACGTCGCATGGTATACTACCAAATGCTAGGCAGAAGTTTTCTCTGTTGTGAGCAACAAGCGACCCAACACAGGGCTCTGCGGGCTACTGGTCCACCACGACAACGCGCGCACGCACACCGCGCTCAAAACGAAGGACTTCTTGGACAGCACACCGGTCAAACTTCTGGGTCACCCTCCTTACAGCCCTGACCTAGCACCGTGTGACTTCTTTTAATTCCCAAAAATATAAAAATCAGCTCAAAGGGATACAATTTTTGTCGCCGGAAGATGCGCTATCAGCGTTCGAGCAGGCTGTAAACAATGTGTCTGCGGCGGACTGGAAAAAGTGTTTCGAAAACTGGTTCAGACGCATGAAACTTTGCATAAAGGCTAGTGGATTCTGAAAAGATTTAATAAAAAATATTTACCTATAGAACACTTTTTATTTTCGCAAAACTTTCTGAGTGTCCCACGTATATAGAATTCAAATTGTATATAGAACACCTATCTATGGATATCTAATTCAAATTGTATATAGAACACCTATCTATGGATATCTAGAAACGCCTCAATTTAATATTTTTAGTCACAACAATAAATGACTCATTCTGTACTGGTGATAGTTTTGTTTAGTTTAAATCATGTTTCTTGTTTTGCAAAGATTTTACCAACAAAACTCATCTCACGCGTGCTCTATCAAAACACTTTTCCTTATTATCTTCATCATAACTCAATATTTCTTATTCACTTACAAAATCTTAACAAACAAACATGATACCCAATGATTGACAACACGGTTACTCCTATCACATTAATTCGATACGGTGCAAAACTAGTTAGTAGGTGACAGTTGCACTTCTATTCGTATTTGGAACCATTGAGTAACATTATGCGCACGAGTGGGCGGGACATTAACATTACCTGTTCTGACTAATGTTGGCGCTTTGTTATTTGACGCACTGTCAAGGCACAGTCAAGGAAACAGGCCAATTATTATTATTGTAATGCTTCCTCGCGGTTGAGCGTGGTTTTTACTCAAGGCAGAGAGCAGTTTGATGTAAATGAGTTTTGTACGCACCAGAGTGGCTTTTTGGTTGAGTCGCACGAATTACTCGCCCAAAACATTCGAATCAATAGTTTAAAATATTATATTATTTTCTCTAGGCGATTTGCACGAAGTTAATTTATTTATGAGCGAATCCCCCATTTCTTCCTGTGGGTGTCGTAAAAGGCGACTAAGGGACTTACTAGAGAATGGGCAGCAGCGTTCTCTATGCATTTTACCACCATACTGCGATCGCCAACCCGCCTGCCAAGCGTGGCGATTATGGCAAAGCCCCCCAAATTGGGGGAGGCCTAAGTCCAGCAGTGGACGTCTTACGGCTGAAATGATGATGATGAATTTATTTATGAGCGAATTGACAAATCCGGAAATACGTATAAGGTAATTGGCACATTTTATTTTTTGTTGCACCATAGATAGGTATTACAAAACGTCATTGCAAGCGTGACCCTTTCTTATAAATTTATTGTATAAAATACGATTCAATTAATAAGCCACCTGAGGTCGGTATAGGTATATATGTTGCAGTCAAAACTCTTAACCAGTCAATAGTACTATCGACTAGCAAAATCAGTCAAAAGTACTTTTGACTGAACAGGTTGGTCAACAGTGGTTTTGACTGAAAATTATTGGTTATTAGTACTTTTGACTGAAAATTTGCGGTTAAAAGTACTTTTGACTGACGCTCTTCGTCAAAAGTAGTTTTAACTGCAATAAAGCATCAGTCAAAAGCACTATTAAGCGAGTTCGTGACTTAGGGCACCCCGACTCGGGTTTTTTTTTAAACCACTCAGAAATAGGAGCCCCGCGCAGCGGGGTTCCATTGACCGGGGTTTCGAATTTTTAAGAGTTTTGAATGATACTACCAGTCAAAATCACTTTTGACGGAATCACTTAGTCAAAAGTACTTTTAACTGTTATTTTAGTCAAAAGCATTATTGACTAAAACATACGGTCAAAAGCACTTTTGACTGATTTTGCTAGTCAATAGTACTTTTGGCTGGTTAAGAGTTTTGACAGCAACATATACAAGATATTTATTGACATATAAACGTGTTTGTACAAACCTACTTACACAAATAAAATCATTTATTATTATTTTAATTTTTTTACACTTAATTACAAAAACTTAAGATTTCTTCCATGGGGATAGGCAAAAACTTTCTGTACATAATATTTTTGCTTCGTTAAAGTAATTAACTAAAACACTAACAGTAGAAATGGCTTTCATTTAGATGGTTCAACAACATTCATTGCGTTATTTACGTTGGCGAGCAGATTTTTTTCGGAACATATGAAGCAATCGATCAGCAATATCCTGTTATATGATTCAGATTGTGAATGATAGTGTATTATACAATTGGGATGCTGGTCATACACGTCGATTGCCATAATACCTACTCCACCAAAAATATTTAAAGACTTAATTTTAAAGAACATGTTATTTGATATTCAGGTTCCTTAATCGTTTCATTTATGGTTTACTAAATAAAATTAAAAACTGTCTATCTTTTCACACGTTATTGTTTTTCTGAAGATAGCCATTTAGTTAGCCTTTTCGAGGTTGTATAAACTTTAATACATAAATAAATGATACGTACTTCTAGCTTATTTGGTAAGACAGGCTTGTTGTTAGACAAACTGCGTAGGCTGTTAATGCACTTATATTCCTTATAAAAGATTCAATTTATTTCGGTATGTGAGAAATCCCATTGACACTCATAGACATCGACAGTAAATGACAAATTATGATCGAGTTGAACCGCTAATAATGGTCAATATCGCCACGATATTGTGCAACTGGCTTTAAATAATGCGTAACTGTATATATTTCACACAGAGCAATTTCAATTCTACGTTTCTGCACATAGTGTGAATTATTCAGTGTCACGATAAAAATCTGCAATTCCCTACTAAAATTCAATAGGATTATGTATGTGCGTGCAATTCCTAAAGGAATGTTGCAGAGAAAACAATTGAATGACTATGCATATTGATGGATTAAATCAATTAATTGATTTAATTAATGTCAGTGTACTACATTGACATAGTTTTGTAATTGTTAAACTACCTAGTTTTCTTTGTGTTTAAAATAATTTATTTGCCATTGTTACTTCGCTCGCAAATTATGTAGGTATTGTTGTTCATTTTCCTTTAGAAAATATATAAGACAAGTCATTGGTTGAGTGGATGCGATGAATAACAGAAATTTGATTTTGATTATATTATTTTTTTAGAGTTGCGGTAGGGCTCTTTCTCGCATAGGTTCGCAACATTATGCTGAGCGATGGCCGTTTTGCGTGATTGTGACGCATGTTTCCCTTCACGTTTTTATTTTTGATGTGTGTTTGGTTTTTCTATGCGTCTTGTTTATCACAATTAACGTATTCTCTTTCTGTATTTTAAAAATTAACAGGATAATGGTTTTAACGATTATACTATTCATTTTAAGTAGTTCATCTAATCAATATTAATAGCAGTTTTTTTTTCAAAATAAATTTATTCGGCTATTATGTAAAAGCTCATCCTACAAAATACATCTTCAATTACTGGTAAATCCTTACTTCCATAATACGCTAAACAATACTACAAACCACTCTTGCGGTTACGAGGTATTTTAGAAAATACCTCAACAACCACATACAGTTTCTCCTCACCGCAATGTAAATGGCACGCGTCGAATATCGAATTAATATAACCAATTGTAAATTACACGAGTTGGCAGCTAAAACCGTTTCACAACACTGTACGTACAAAGCATCGGGCTTTCCTGATTTATAGTGGAAAAGACACCTAAGTATAATGTGTACCAGCCAATTTATGACAAATTCCTACACACATTTAGGGAAATAAACACCTCTATTTGGCAACTAAGCATAACATTGACTAATAAACTTAAGAGGATTACCTCGCTCAAATCCTGGAAATACGGTGTGTTTAAAGAAGTTTGTAGACGAATCCTTTTGTGCGTTTTCAATATAAAAAATATATGTTAAACTAAAGGTCATCACAAATACATTGTATTGTTTAAACTTTTAATAAACTTACTCAAATTTTATCAAAAAATCGTAACAAATAGGTCCTTTTTCAACCTAAATTGAAAATGTTCTCTATAACGGCTCAATATCTCGGCATGAATTTTATACCAAAAAATACGTAATGACGTATTTAACAATTTGTATTGATTTTTTTCTCTTATTTCTTTAAGTATTTTAAAATATTTTATAAAAACCCGAAATTTCGCGTAAAGCACTATGTCACTCCCGCACCCGTCCCTCTCTCTCTCTCGTCGTTTCGTCGTAAGTTAGTACGGCCCTTAATTTAATTTATTACATCTCGCCGACCGATCGAAGCTTGACATCAACTTAGAAACTTACGCGTAAACTCCAGTCGATAATGATACTTATTTCATGTCGCCACATTCTTAAGATTAGGCGTCGCGAATATAAATGTTTAATATTCGCTGAGAATGGACAGACTGGTTGATTTAACAAATTGACTTACATATTTTGCTGTGCTGTGGGAATTGGAGAAAAACTTGTTGTAACCGTTGCCTGTCATCCCACAGAAGGCGTTGCTTCTTGCTGTGGGAACAAGGTTATTGTTGTATACGAAGATTATGGGGTTAGCAATATGAGAGACAGACTTTTATATACCCGATGTAGAAATCGTGTGGTACAGCGCGTCAATTGGACAAAACCCAGAACATGGCTAGTTAAAGAAAGAAAGACAGGAAATAGATATAATAGATTTAGCACATACTAAAAGGTACTCAACATACAACAGAAAAAGAGATGTAAGGAATTAGAAGGAACATGTACATGAATAAGCCTCACCGCTGCACCAAAAAAACCCAGTTCAGTATTCATCTGGACTTGAAAACTACTGACGCATCGATGTTAATGATCGATCCAGTTCTTTATCAGTGTCCATTGCCAGTTGCCCAACTGAAAACCTGGAGCTTAATCTATTGTATGCTTATTATCTTTCTACGGCCTTTTACCAATTTATTTACGATCGGTGTAACATGTATTTTTCTTCCAAACTTCTCTATTTCTTGTCATCTATTAGTAGTCACCCCCTTTCTAGCCATATCGTCTTTCACACATTCCATCCATCGTTTATTTTGTCTTCCCCTACTCTTATAGCCATCATCCATAACCATACATAAAACTTTCCTTACGACATTTTCCTCACTCTTCCGCATTACTTGCTTACGAGACAAATCGTTAATAATTTGGTAAAAATCAAAGTGATCAATGAAAACATAGAGCGTGCTTGAGTAGGTCCCACTGAGGCCTACCATTGATTCGGCTACTTAGCCCCCAAGGGAATAAGAGCGTGACCATTATAATTTGCATATCGTGAGTAATTAAATATAAACAAACAGTAATTTATTGCCTATCTTTACGCATAAGTTAGTCGAAGGTTGCATCATGAAATAATTGAACTTCTCATGAGTAAGTAAATGATGTTATGTTGTACCACTTACATTATAGTATAATTAAGGTAGGTACCGCCTCATCATCATCATCATTTCAGCCGTAAGACGTCCACTGCTGGACTTAGGCCTCCCCCAATTTGGGGGGCTTTGCCATAATCGCCACGCTTGGCAGGCGGGTTGGCGATCGCAGTATGGTGGTAAAATGCATAGAAAACGCTGCTGCCCATTCTCTAGTAAGTCCCTTAGTCGCCTTTTACGACACCCACGGGAAGAAATGGGGTGGTGTTATTCTCTACGTCCGGCACCACACGGTACCGCCTACAGCGGAAGAAGTGTTGAGTCGATTGCTGATAAATATCATTGAAGTTCAAAATGTTCTAATGCAAAAAACCAGAGACACGAAACTGTAGACTCTTGAAAATCAATTCTAAATATTGTTTCCAAATATCTATGCATAGTAAGTATTATTTTCTGCAATCGTAACAATATCAATATATCGTAACAATATCGATAATAGTAGTCGTAAATGAAATTAATCACCAAAATAATTAAAAGCATAGTTTTTCTTCACATGGTAGAAATTAAAATCAGTTATAGTTTTGATCATCATATATAAAATGTATTCCGGATGATTTCATTTTAATAAAAAATAAACTAAACAACAACTTAACCCAACATCTCAACTAAAGTTATTGAACTTATATTTAGATGGTAAAGAATTGTCGACCTTTTTTCAAGTCGTCAAACCGTGTGAAGAAAAGGCGGGTCGCTACTAATCTATAATCAAGATGAATGTTATAGAAATCAATAATTCATATTCGTAATCTTTGTTTTCAACGCGATATTTATATATTTAATGTTTTTGAAAATCGATCAGAGATTTATTTTACAAATGTTTGGTGTAGAAATTAGAACCTGAATAACGTACCACTTTTAAACACTGTTTATAATGAAATTAACGAATGAAAGTAACACAATAGATATAAATAACGCAACACAATATATTCGGAGATGCGATTTAACTAGTTATAGTCTTTAGAATATCGAAATAATACAAGGTCTATAACTCATTGAATTATCATAATCGTAACTCGTGACTCGGCTACAAATCGTAAAACTAATATCGAATTAAGTACTTACGTTGTATTGTAATTGCTACTGCTCTTGAGTAAATATTAACAATTGGTGCGGAATAATATGATGCAAATACAAGTTAATTAGACGGTAATATTTATTGTGTGCATTTTTTTCTTTAATTTATTGCTTTATGCGAAATATTGACAGCGGATCAGCGTTCAATCCATTGACTTGAAAAAACACTAAACGTAGTATCCAATTTTTATCTATCTATCTATCTATATGTACTAATAATAAAACTGAAGAATTTGTTTGAACGCACTCATCTCTAGAACTACTGATCGGAAGTGAAAAATTCTCAAGGATTGGGCTATCCCCAATTTTTTTTAAAGACTATTGGTTATTTAATATAATAGAATAATATAAAAGTGAAAAATAACTTAAAGTGAAAACGAAATAATAACGTGAGCGGGCGATGGAATGCGATGCAGTGAATCGGTGGCTAAAATTTCTCGTGAACGAAGTCGCTGGCAGAAGCTAGTAATATTATAAATTCGAAAGTAAAACTGTCTGTATGTTACTTACATTTTGACGCCTAAACCACTGAACGCATTTCAATAAAATGTCATTTGGCAATGGCATCCCGGGGAACGACATAGACTACTTTATATCCCAGTAGCCCGTAGGATAATTTCTGACATCAACATGGGCGAAGCCGCGAGCAGAAGCTAGTTCATATTAATAAAAATGCAAATGAACGATGTGAAACTGTGTGATACCAACATCATTTACTCTGACCTTACATAAGTAAAGAACCGTGTACGCATACCATTTTGAACATTAAACATTACTTTATGCACATATTACATACAATTACTTTGATTAAATACATTAAAAGAAATTACAAGAAATAATGATTTGTACTCATGTAAATTGGCTTTAATATTTCAACGACTGACACAAAACGCTTAACCTTTCAAGATGATAAAATTTATGTTCCTCGATTCTCCTTTTTAAGTAGTCGTAATGTATAAAACATATTTTATTCAATGTTAAATGTAGGTCTTTATAAAATACGCCTGCGGTTGCTAAAAGCAAAAGCAGAATTGTGGTAATCACTGAATGCGTGTGTTAAAGATTCAACACATCCATGCGTATTCCTGGCACGAATTTGTGTCGAGGCGTTTGCCGAAATACGGACATTGGCACTCAATATTTTAACATTTTGGTGCAACGTACTCAAATGCTAATAAATTTTCCGCCATGTTACCGCATTGGTAACTATGTCAAAATGAGTTTGTAATTTAGTCTTATCTATTTAGGCTTAAATTTGAACATTTCTGTCGTTTTGCTTCAAAATTATTATTAAGTCTTCGGGTTATGTAAAACCAATGTTGCCATCAAGAACATGGTTAGTGCAATCCATCAGAAGCATTATCCAATTAAGTAACAATAGGCTATCTATCAGATCAATGGCAAAACAGTGTTCAGATTTTGATTCAGATCGTATCAGTTTGTTGTATTGTATTGCTCGCTTACCCTTTATTATCGTGCAATTGATCATAGTTGTTAACTTCTCCGCAATAACGTTTAGCAATATGTTCATGTCACTAAACATTCATAAACTCCTTTAATTACGCAGTGTCATTGTTACAGAACGCTTTGTTTTCTTCATTATCATCAGTTAAATCTAGCTGTTATACAGTTTCGTTCGCCTCACTAATGTCCATATCATTGTACGCACATTCCAAGACCTCATACTGGTCGTTACTACTAACCTTATCAGATACAACCTTGTTAACCGTGTCATCGCTAACTTCTATTGTAAGTCTTACAACATAATCTGTTACCAGGTAGCTATAACAAATGCCAAGCTCTATTTAGTGGTAGCATTGTGATGCGTGCGAGATACGCCAACTTGTTCACCTTTCTTCCTTTTAATGTTTTAAAACAGCATACAAAAACGGTGCTGCTTAGGGTTATTGAATACTGTCTTTAAAGGTACGAAACTTATGAATAGCGTTTGCTCACCTGAATTTGTTTTATGATCGTTAAGATTTATATGATCTTAACTTTTATTTGTAAACTTAATTATTTCTCTGTAATAAGCCGTTGTATCTGCTTCATCTAGTATTGATGATACATCCTCTGTCATATTATCCACATTATTTATTTACTAGCAGCCCACGATTTCATCTACGATCCAGGATGAAAGTAGCTTATGTCCTTACCCAGGTCATGGTGTAATTGTGTGCCAAATTTCATTCAAATCTATTCACCAGATTGCCGAACAAATGTTAATATTAGTTAGAATTAACATTTTGTACCATTATTAACTATCTTTTATTTAACATTGGACACGCATCTTGAATGCTAACAAATTCCTAGTAAAGTTCATTCAGTAACATCTTTCGAAATTCAAAATGTTTCTCATAATAATTACTGCAATTCCCTGACTTAATCTGCGTAGTATGTAAATTAATGTTTTCATAATAACATTTTTTGTAAGTACCTACCATACGGGCTGTTGATAGCTGTAATTTCATGACAAGTTGATGGGGTATAATTATTTGGACACTGGTTATTACAATTGTAGGAGCTAGCTGTTCACAATTTTAATATGAAGTCGCATGTAATAATATCATCAACTTTTTTGTATGATTCACTGACAAATTGTACTAATTTATTTTTAACGTTGTTACAGAGAGCAGAGTCGAATGTCAAGGTAGTCAACACACAAACAAATAAACATGAGATTCTCGGCGAGGTTACAGGTATGTAAAACGGTTACACATATTGATATCATCTAATCTAAATGAAGATCGTTTGCCCCTGAATGCTGCGAACCAATGTGCTCCTTAACAAATATTAATCTGGTTCAATCCATTTGATGCTTGACTCTGATAACGAGCATTCGCACTTTATAATCGTAAGTTTGGAAATTCATGGTTGCAACAGTTGATGTGCTAACTTTACATAAACAATGGCGACCGGTACTAAAATGTGCAATTTGCTGAGCATTTAATAGATAAAGTTTAGTGAAAAAAACTAGCTTTTATTTGCAATCACGTAATGTGGTGGTAAAAGATGTTCGCGTGGGAAAGAGAAGCATTGAAGTAAGTGCGTCAAGGCTGTGAGATGAAGATGTATGACGCTGATTTAATGATGTTGTCTTAATTAAAATGAAGTCGCTTGGCGAAAACTAGGTACGTTTGTATGAGAATGGGGTTTTGATCGCGATCTAATGAACGTCTTATCTGCAATGCGTCGTTAAAAAAAGATTGTATCAGATACAACTCGATAAGATTTTATAAGTCTAATGTATAGATACATAAATTAGGATTAATGAGACACGTCCTCGGTAAAATCATTAAACTAAAAGCCGACATCGTATTTGGATGAGCCTATTTTACAATCGACATTAAGAGATTACCGAGATTGCATTATGCAACAGCTAATAATAATTTTCCTCCATTTGCATATCATTACTAAGATGCCACCACCAAGGTATCGTTACTTTGTAGTGCTGTAATGTTACCATAAATATCGATTATTTTGTATCGATAACTACGGTAATCGATGTAAGAACTGGTTTGTGCCTCTGACTACCAAGCAACATTATTCAATGTCATTGGCAAGAAAACATGTCATTATGTACTGAGGTACAGCTATAATTATGCCAAGTAATGTTATTCAATACAAGCTTGCCACTTAGCCCATCTTGGGTTTTATTCGAGAATATTATGTCTTGGAGTTTAACGAGATTCTGCTTGGAACTAGACGTTTAAATGTGGGCACTGTATTTAAGTTTTGCGGCTGTGAATATTGGCTGAAAACTTGTCATTACTGAGCGAGAGATCTATAGTCTATCTAAGGAGCAAAGCCCAGCCCACCAAATTAAACTCTTCTGAGTATTTAGATAGATTTTTTACAAGTTTGTCCATTTGTATCAAAGTCATACACAGCATATAAAGACTCTATCATCTATTCTGTGGCCTACAGCGACGTTACTAAATAGCTGTCACAGACAGAGCTGTGCTCTGTGTCCTTCAGAAAAGTTGATTTTAGATTTTAGATTTCTCTGCCGTATATAACAACTTATACGAATATAGCCTGCACTGCTAAACAAACTTCTCTCCCAAATCTATACTGGCATCATTTTCTAGAGCCTCTTCGATCCAACTGCGTAACGTAGCTGGTACGCTTTTAACTCATCTCACCACCTCTTTCTGGGCCGGCCTCCGTGGTACAGGCCATCCTCAGGCACTCATTGTATGGAGACTGTTGCCCAGCGGTCACTGTGCATACGGCTGACGTGACCCGCCCAGTCTCACTTCAGCCCGCCAGCCTTTTCGCTTTTATTTGAAAAGACCAAATACTGCTTGTTGTTGAAGACAAAAACTTAAAAAAGCAAAGACAATAAGGATAAAGAAACAGGAAATCTTTTAATAACATAATTATCTTATTCATCACATCTTAGTTCATCAAGATGTGATGTATTATACCTAATGTGTTTTTTTATTATGATAATGAAACTATGAGGGACGTTAAATTTAGGAGGGACTTCCTTATAATTTAAAATAGTTAGAAGGTCGTATGCATACTGAATTGGTCTAATTAAATCATGGTCCACATTTAATAGTGTATACTTATGCGTATCTTGTATTTAAATGTTAGGTGCAATTATTTCTGAGTGAATGATCTACTGAGCCGATTAGTGAGGTCCATGCAAATTGGGGAAATATTTTTTTAAACTGTTAGCAGCCTTGTGAGTATTAAGCAATTTTATCAAAAGACTTTATCCATCCTTTGAATATTCAAGATCCGACGGGTAATGTAAAACTGGAACAGCGTTTCTAAATCATCATCATCATCATCGTTCACTGTGGGATATGGGCCTCCCCAATTTGGGGAGGTTTGCAATGATCGCCACGCTTGGCACAAGAGTTGGCGATCGTAGTATGGTGGTAAAATGGATAGAGAACGCTGCTGCTCATTCTCTAGAAAGTCCCTTCGTCGCTTTTTACGACACCCACGGAAGGGAATGGGATGGTGTATTTTTCACCCGGCTCCAAACGGAACCTAAATCACCTTTCTAAATTACCAATCGGAAACTTTAATTTGTCAGCTTTTATCATTGAATAGTGGAAACAACTATTACACCGTAGCTGTGTAGGTCTAAAATATTTTTTAAGTATGCACCACATAAATAAATGTAGGTGCAGAATATTTAAGTAAATGAACCCAATAAGTAAGCTAAGACGTTTTAGCACATTCAAAGGCGCCTACGCAGGACATGGATCGATTATTATTGACGCGAGCCTACTTTATGGCCACAGACCGCTACTTTAAACATTGACGACAACTATGCAAACAGTTTGAAATGTTATATTTGCATAAATCAGCATCGGTTTCTTTAATCCAGCTATATTTCAATGTTATATTCATGAATATATGTATGATCAATAAAATCATCTATGTTGAAGTCTCTCGATATTATCCTCTAACTTAGGAGTATTGCAAGAGTAGTCGAAATTAAAATTATGCTAATGGGGTCGTTACTCTGATTATCGTGAAGTCTTTCTTGTCCACAATTTATCTACGAAACCAAATACTTATGGTTAAATTTCAATTTAAAATAAAGACTACTAGATCGTTTGACAAGACAAGTGCAATACTATAAGACCTACAAAAAAATGCTAGATACCAGACTAAACTTTCCTTCTTTCCACAGGTGCTGACATGCCTGGTGCTGTACGCATCAAGCGCACACGCAATCATGGTAAAGTACGGCACGAAAGGGGGTCCCATTGTACCTCCGACGCCAGAGCCGGTTGCCCCTCCACAACCCTACCGCAACCCTGCGCCTGTTTGGGAGGAACGCTCCAATGACACGCCCGACCCTAATGCTCAATGGTAAATTTTATAACATTTTTTATTCCATTAATGTTAAATAAGCCTACACCGACATGTTTTCTGGTCAGGACAGTTATGATGTCATCTGCAATTCCAGAGAGATCGAAGATGTGTTGCTGTAAATATTTTATGTGCAGATAATTGACACCAGCACCTACCCTTCACGATTATCAGACAGATTACTGCATAATATATTAATAGATTACCTAAAATAAGCCTAACGGGAACATCCGGATACTAACCACCAATTTTTTCACCCAGGCGACCTCCCTTCTTCGTGCCTCAGTCGAGATACACCAACGTCATCTACAACTCCCAGCCACCACAAGTACCACTGAACAACGCCCAACGCTTCGTCAACTCTTACATTCCCATCAAACCTATTCTTCAAAACCAGTATGGCCAAGCAAACCTGAACAGCCCACCGGCCATCCTTGGCAGCCAGAGCTTACCTGGTATCGGTCTCCGGTACTTCTACCCCGCTTACCCATCGACGCAGAAGCCAGCAAGACAAGACGATGCTAAGCTCAATCAAATAGATGGTCATGAGAATGTGGTGGCTGGAGTGGACTCAGCTAGTGACTTCCAGTGGAAATATGAGAAGGATGCGACGCGACGGAACATTAGGAATTCTTTGGAAGTAAGTAGAACTTCATTTAACACCGTACAGGAGTATCTATGACTGTAAGGGTTAAAGGCCCATTAAGAAATGAACCATATTAATGTACCGTTTGAATTAAACTAGCTGTTTCAAAAGTCAATTAATTACCTTTGGCTAAGTGTTATTATCAACATAAGTATTTGTAGTCTACTGATTTGATAGACTCTGCGTGATCGTCATACAAAAAAACTAGGCAGAAGAATTGTTATCGTGCATAAAAATAATAATACACTCTGATAAGTTTTTGTACCTGTGTTTGTTTGATCCGTTATGCTTAGATCAGCATACGTAGCATGACCACCGTAGAAAGGGGTTTTATCGAAAGAAGAATAGACAAAATTACAGATTGTATAAAGATTAAAGACAGAATTACAGATTGTAGAAATATTTGTACCGTTTTATGCTAGCGTAGCGTGACAATTCTGTCTCTATTCTACCAAGAATAGACAAAGTTCTTTCTATGGTGGTCATGCTATGCGTGCAGTGAGATTATTTCATATCCATGATTCAACCACGTCATACAGAATACAACTATGATTGCCCTAGCTGACATTTTCTTTATTTCCAGGGCACAGCGAGAGCAGTATACCAATGGCCAGTCTACGTCCCCCCGCGGCATCACTAACGTTACTAAGTTCTTTGCAACATGCCAACCATGTTGCTAAATGAACGCCGAAGTAACTGTGATGATTATTGTTAGTACTAGATTAAGACAAAAGTGCCAGATGTATCTATGTTTATACAATACGGAAATCGTTGGTGGCTCTAGTATGGTACGGCCTTTATAACAGATCAGAAAAAGAGTCTGGAGATTTTTATATATTTATTGATGTTAAATTATGACACTGCCTGGTAGCGCGGTATTTTTTTACACTGTGAACTTATGGACGAGGCAAAATTAAGACCATTGTGATATTTCTTAGGTAAAGTTAAGAAATAATGGGTACAAATTGACCTCACTGGAATTGAAACAAATCAAATGAATTTCATATTTTATAAAATGTTTTTTATATCACCTTCGGATCAGTTTGTGATCGTGTTGACAACTTGATTGTTTTGTATATTTGGATGGTAAAGCTAGACGGTTATTTTAAAGAGAGCTGTTTAACTGATTTTAAAGGGCACTAACTAAAGTACAAATAAAGTCAATTGAATATGTGTTAATACTTTCAAAATACTGCCTCTCTTTTAGAAATAATTAACAGTGATTATATTTTTATCCACAACCATCCAAAGGGAAATCTATTGCAGGTTGATGACGCGCAGGGAGCGTTTGCGCACCGCTTCTCTATTGTAAACACATTTACAGCAATCTAAGAACGCGTGTAAGCAATGAAACTGTAATCAACAGATTATTGGAAGATCTGTCGCACGTATCACACACTCAACACCACTTAGTTATAAGCAGAATTCATGCTGTTTATTCTTAACAGGCCATATTTTATCATGCAACCCACAAAAGGTTTGAGTACGTTCAGAAGGCGCTACCTTATGGTATGGGATAATTCAATCCCATGTCATAAGGTATTCCGAATTTATCAAAAAAGGCAGGACACAATCTTGAGCTTACAGGCACAATCTTTTGCGCTGATCATCAATTTGTAAATTAAATCATTTAACATTAAATAACACAAATTCTTCGAGCACGCGTGGACCTGTAAAGAGGACGTACCCAAAACTATAGTGGGCTGCATGATACTATCTGGCTCATTAAGGCCTAGCAACATGTATTCTGCAACAATTGATTTTTGTGTTACCTGTTGTAAACAGTTTATTTCTTACATTCGTTATAGCTTGCTGTAGATGTGTTCTTAATGTAGTAGCGGTTAACTTTCTCTCTCGACGCGAAATTAATCTTTAATAGAAAAATCCTTTGAGTGGCTGTAGTGAAAATTCTTAGTGTTCCTTGTCTTTGAGAGAGAATCTTTCTCTTGAAATTATTTAACACATTCGGATTAACTTAATTTGTATTGGTATGAATTGCAAAGTATACTTGGTAAGAAGTTAAATATGTCAATTTAACTTATCTTGAAAAGTAGTTTTTCAGTCTCATCTAATAAGAGAAAAAAAAATTAAACGCATAGCTAACTCACAGTGGCTCTTATTTTGGTTTACAGCAAAATATTTGAAATAATGTTTTGGCACGAGATGCATGTCATAGAAAGTACACTAAGAAAAGACCGACGTTTCAATTTTTTATGGTGACCTTACTTTGAATATTTAACATTGTTCTTATTCTCCATTTTTTTTTTGTTTGTACAAAACAGTCAGTTCCTAAAACAATTTTAACAAAATGATTCTAAAGGAACAAATTAAACTTCTAAGCCTCGTTTTGCCCTTCATACATGGCTAAATCACCGCCATAAATCATCGAGAAAAACGCAGTTTCAGTTCCAGTAAATTAAAATTAAATATTTTTGTTCGCTGCCAAGGTCATATTTGTAAATAAGTTAAATGATATACATCTAAGAATAATATTGCCATTACGTAATTTGTATTGTTCCGCGCTGACACATTTAATTTGGTTGCTGGTGAAATACTTTTGTCATCTAGCGACTATAAGAGCGTTGAAAATAAATACAAAATTAGTTTTAAAAAATACCGGCGTGTCCATTAAATCAGAGAGTGTGACGGAAGGTATTTGTTCATTGTGGTGAATCTCTATTGCTGTCTATACTATTAAGACGCGTAATTGTTCAGTATTTCTGGAACTTTCTTAAATCCATTAAGTAAGTTCAAATTCAATCTAAACAATTTCCAGCTAATGACGTTTGATAAAAATCTTTAATAATACATTATTGTTATACATTTAAACCTATTTTATGTAAAATGAAAGTAGATTTCGTTTCGTTTTGTTATTTCCTTTTAACGATTTAAGTTACTGTATTGTTTTAAATATGTATCACTTAGCTGTAATTATGCTTGTAAATATGTAAAATAAAGAATTATATAAACATTTTTGTGACTTTTATTGTGATTTGTTTATGTGATTAGGTAATTTAGCTCAAAATGGAATCAGGTTAGAGACTTCCTACTTAATATTAAAGTGCAGTAAAGTTTCGAAACAATAGTGCATAAAAAAAGAAAAAATGCAAAACAGCACGCGGTAAAAATGGGTAAGCACGTATAGAATGCGCGTATTAAGTATTGCATGGCCACAAATAAATAACATTTTGTATAACGATCTTTGAAGAATGCGCATTCTATTACGTACGTACTTTAAGTTATATTTATGTCACAATAAGTCATCATCATCTGCCCAGCCTTTTCACAACTATGTTGGTGTCGGCTTCCAGTCTAACCGGATGCAGCTAAATATCAATATGCTTAAGTTTTTTTTTTTAATGTGAATTGTCACATAAAAAAAATACTGAAAGAGCTCATATTTTACTCCGCACTTCATTAAGTGCAAAATAAAATATAAGCTCTCTTTATAAAATGCTATGAAATTATTTATTCTGTAAATAGGGTATCACACAATAACACGTCATCAAAATAAATAAATAAATAGAAATATAAATCTTAAAACTGTAAAAAAATCAACATGCCACATTAGCAAAGAAACGTCTACATTTTCATAGATTATTTTGGTGTTTACCGACTTATTACTGATTTGTCTCGTGGGCAAGTAATCCGGAAGGGTGAGGAAATCGTCGTGAGGAAAGTTTTGTGAATGATTGTGCATGAAGGTTTTAAGAGTAGGGAAAGACTAAAGAAACGATGGATGGACTGTGTGGAAGATAATATGACAAGAAAGGACGACTAATAGAAAAGTATGGATGAAAAAGACATGTTGCGCCAACCCTAAATACAATTGGAATGAGGGCAAGACAATTGTGACGATGACATGAATCCACGCTGAACATGTTGCCTTTATAATAAATGACAATTGGTGTGTGAACGTGATATAACGTATTGATGACGCAAACCCATAAAATTTGCGCATAGCAAGAATCGCTCAACGCAGCTAGATACATTTTCACATTTAAAAAAATCAGCTAGGTGGAGTCGTAGTTAGATAGGGCATCTATCTAATGATCCCTGAGAAGAATAATGATGAAACAAAAAATCAGCGATAAAAGTGTCTTCTTTAAACTCCAAACATATTCCATGTCAGATCATCTGAGAACAATGTGGATTACGATCTGAAATTGTCTTTTGAGGAACGAACTATATAGATTTAAGTGGACCTTGACAGTTAGTGCAAGCTTTTGTTAATAATCGTGTACATTAAACTAAAATTGTGTTCACCTATTAAAACCACAATCTAATTCAAAATACTAACAGTGTTTAAAACCATGTCAAGTGGGCGAGATAACTACTGAATGTATGAAGACATTCCACGAAGACATGTGAATGTCATATAAAAATCATTTTGTCACTTGCACATCATCCCACGCTGATATGACGTAAACTGCAAATATTATTTGACCGCTGACCTGTCACTACTTACGCACAATTGCTTTTTTTTAACTTAACACTTAATCGCTTCTTGTGGATTTAAGACACGGAATAAGTAAGCAATGGAGTGATGATCTTCAGAAAAACTGTTATTAGTTGTTATGATAGTCATCATCTACCAATCACAGTTGGCTTATTTCCCATGAATAACTCTGGAGGGATATAGGTATTAACACTCCATTTGATAACGACTCCGTGGTTTTTAACAATGCTGAGTCATCTACTTAGTGTCACTAACGATGTTGCGTTCGGCTAGGGAAAGGAAAAAATATATGTGCAATTAGAATTAAGTTATTACCTAAGTCTATGCTTTATCTGAACTAAAGAATAGCTCGTTCACTGTCAATCAGGACAGATAATTATCTTCAGACGTTTGAAATGCCTGACAGTCACAATGAAATGATGAAAGATTAATTATGAAATATTTTCCAAATGTTAGGCTATCAAGATTGTCAAATCATCTCGAGGATTACTGTAATCTGTCATTAGGTTGCTGCGACACCTATCTTTGGATAAAGTAATTTTGTAAAGAATGTCAGCGATTCAGATATTAGAACTGCAGTTTGAATGAGTCAACTGTAGTTTAAACAATGATTTTCTTGGTATTTCCATCTTCAAAAGATTTATTTTAAAATCATCTGGGGTTTTTTATTCTTTGTTGGAGAAACAGATTGGTGTGACACAATATTTACTGTCTTGGCAATGTGTCAGCTGCCGATAAATGCTGTCACGTCAAGATTTATTTATGATATGTTAAACCGCGGACGACTAAGTAGTTGAACAATCATGCGACAAATAATGACCAATCTATATTATAAAGATAGTAATTTCAGTCATAGACATCTAGAACTAAAAAGGGTATGTTCAGCGCTGAGATAAGACCGTGACTCAAAACCTGTGCAATTTAATTTTGCTCAAACGTCAGAACAATGTCGTCAGCATACAAAAATATTGTTAAATTAGCCAAGAATTCCATTCGTACGGTCTCATCCCAGTGCCGAACTTACCCCAACAACTAATCTTCTTATGAGGTGTCTGGTTGAACTTGTTACCTTTATAATATACAAGATGAAAATAAATTAGCTAGCAATACTTAACAGACGTTAATGGTATCATCAACTAAACATGTACTTTTTTTTTATTTGTGGCGTCATGGACCGCAATTTGTTTCACTTAAATATCTTTATTTTTCTTGCGGTGAACTTCACGGACGTGATAAGACTGATAAGTATCGATATCTTAACAATCGTGTAAAGATAAAACTAAAGAAAACAGATTTTTGCAGCTTATACTTCAGTCACAAAACTATCAGAAGTCATTGCGCCCCAAAAGTTATCCATTACATCGTGTAATTTTAATTTCATCGTGAATAGACATCGATAAACATTACATCTGCAGTTTAATTAGCTAATTTAATTTAACCCTTGATATGTCATTATTTGTCGCACGATTGTTTCCATTACTTACTCTCAACGCCAAAGTTACCCAAATATACACTCTAGCGCGAAATTTACCTCGTCAGACTAAACTCACACTAGCGCAAAACTTACCCCAGCATACTTAACTCACACTGACATAATGTTACCTAAATTAGCCAAAACCACCAAAACTTTAAATAACAATATGGCGCCGCGCCGGCAATACATGAGCCATCCATCTTTCGTGACTCCGTGACACGTGAAGATCGTGTTTCGTGACGATTGTTGCACAAATGACACTTCCTGGTTTTGATGATCTGCAATATGGATAAGCAATAGTGCTCTTAGTTAGATAAGTGACTCGACGTCTTTATTACTTTAAGTTTTTGGTAACAAACTTATCTGTGCATCAGTCTGGGAGCTTTTTTACTGAAAGCAAAGTTAGTTCATTTCACTTTTAGGTATTGAGTTCCGGTTATGAAAGCAAAAAGTATGTTCAAATGAAAAGGTTGAAGTCACAAAGACTTCTTTTTGCTCGAAATTATTTGAACTAAAGATTCCCTTTCTTCTCAGACTAAATCCATCAGGGTACACCGAGGGGCAATTGCGTATTGCGTAATACGCTGTTAGTAGGAATCGCGTTCATATTGACAGATCCACAACATACATGGCGTTGTTTACGTTGCTAAGCAGACAACGTTTTCGAACATATGAAGTAATGGATTAGCAATAATCTTCAAAATGATTCTGATTGATAGTGTGTTACGCAATTAGGATACAGTTGTAATGTACTATTTATTTGTTATCTATACTAATATGATAAAGCTGAAGAGTTTGTTTGTTTGGTTGAACGTGGTTATCTCAGGAACCACTGGTCCGAATTGAAAAAATCTTTTTGTGTTGGGTAGCCTAATTATTGAGGAAGCTAGGAGGTTATTTAACATCCCGCTACAATCAAAAGAAGCGGAGCAGCAACAACAAATGGACGAAAACTGGCAGGCAATTCGATGCGACGGGAAGGGTCAGGAGAGCAAAAAATTTACACGGATAAAGTCGCGAGCAGAAGTTAGTTTAACATTATCGAGAAAACGTATCATTTATGTAAATATCTTTATGCAATGGCACATGACAATATCACATAAATCGCATGTATCTCGTAAGCGAAAAGCGCATTAAAGTGCATACATAACTGTATTTATTAAGCGGTTACCTAATAAAAGGTTGCATTCATTACAATGTATGAGCCTATGCCTTAAGGTGACCAAAGATTTATTACACTCGTAAAAATGTCAATGCGAAGAGTTATGAAGATATTAATTATAATTAGGAATGAGTTGAAAGGTAAGGAATTAAGGTAAGGAATTAGCTACAGCGACTGTCTTTAAGGCGCTGCCCAATCGTTAGATTGTAAAACGCTAAGTTTTGTGTCGCACAGTTAGGCGTAAGTAAAAGCACACATACCAAGCTAGAAAAAAAAAATAGTGTATTGGAAAATGTTCAAAGAAAAGACTTATTCAAAAAACTTACTACTATCAGAAAATTCATAAATATGAAATGTTTGGATGTTTGCTACTCAATTACGCAAAAACGACTGAAGAGGTTTGGATAACATTTGGCACACAGATAATTTAACCTAGATTAAGACAAGGGATACTTTAAATCTCTGTACTATGTTCCCGTGGGATACTTCCCGACCAGGAACTGGCAAGAATCTCCAAGAAACCTCTTGAAACTGGATACCTAATACAAAATCCTCTTTACATTATTCTTGTTACTTCCACATGTGAGAACAATGCATAAAAATTAAGAAGCAATTGTAAATATAAGATTTTAAAAAAAGCTGTGGAAGTTAGGAGATGACCAGTCGCAACTGCCAGTGCCCGTTCACGAACATGACGCGTAGATCAGCACCATCCAGCTCAACTAGTATGTCAAGTAGCTATTATAAGTACTTCCTCACAAAAAAATTACTGTTTTTAATGAATAGATCGACGATACGACGAAAACTCTTTATTATTAGTAGTAATAGTATTAGAAGTAGTATAAATCATATCATTTAACAATGATGTCAAAATCAACCAAAGTACTTTGGTACGCGCAAGCGCATGACGAGAAAGTTCACGTTAAAGTCAAGAGTTCGTCGTACAGTAAATCTATCAACAACAATACTAGATGTTCTGCATTGTTAGCAATACTTAGTGTTTCAGACAAGACGTCACGATCTGTCGATCATCTGCGCTTGAGTTATGAAATTATTATTACTTCCAACGAAATATTATATTTTTGTATGACTTGACTAAAAACTAACTTTATACTAGTTAACTTAAACATAACGTCAAGCTAGTTTTCCCCGAAACTTTAAGCGAAGGTGTACCTATCAAATGTTCTACCTTTACCTAGGAACAGCTGGGGCACAGGCCTTCTCTCGATGAGAGGGAGTGGACCGTAATCCACCATGCGGGACCACGCGTTTAACGATGAAGGTGTACACCCATACGGAGCGAGAAGGCATGGGAAGCCGTCACCTCCTTCTGCGAAGCAGTAATGCTCGCGAAGAGGGAGGCGAGGCGCGTGAGGGAGTGGCAGTCTCTGCACCCTCACGTCCCTAGCCGCCGCAGAAGGAGACGCCCCGGGCGCCGGGAGTCGATAACTGACTCCCGGCCACCGTAGGCGCGAGCTTGCGGGCGGCGAGCAATGGGTAGTTCGCCGCCCGGTAAGGACTAGGCTCGGGTCGACGGCGCGTAGTGTTCCACGCATGCCTCAAAGAGATGTCAGCAGCACTGAAGGGGTCTGCTAGGACCGATGCCTACCGGGGTCGCGAGATTATTCGAAAGAGATACCGTGACCCTGGCACACGTGCAACTGAAGGAACACGGGTGGGTTTTAGTCAGTAAAAGTCTGACACGCCCTCTCGCTCCGCCCAGAGTGGGAGAAGTCATTTGATGATTTCCCATCCAAAAAAAAAGGTGTACACCCATATTTCGATGGTTATGTTTTTAAGTCCCGTGTAATAAGGGGACGATCACAAATTCAGACCTGGCTACTGAGAATTCCTGACAGACAAACCCAATATCACTTTACCCAACCTGGAAATAGAAACTAGATTTAGTTTTGGTACCTACCCCACACAAATTCGTATATCTTTACTTGCTAAGAAAATAACAGTGACATGAAATTTTAATAAGATCATCAATATAAATTAATTGGAAAAAAAAATATGTATTGTTGAAGCTAACTCGAAAACCACTAATCAGAACTTGACTAATTTACATGGGACCTCGGTAAATATCCTTTCAAACCAAAGAATTTTTTTTAAACTATTTAAATGTTGTGATGAAGTGTGTAATTTTAATTTGTGAGATAACAGACAAAACACAACTGAAATGAGAAAGTCCTCATTTTTAGAAGTCAGCTAAAAAACGCTACCCACGACAGATATGATGTCAAATGTTAGTTTTGGATAGTATTTGCAATAGGAAGCACTTAAAATATGTTGTCAAAATATTACCCAAGCTATAGAAGCAATTTACGTCGACTCAGCTAACACAAATTGACGCGACTCGGTCCAAATTACCAGCTTTAAGCTTACAAGAAAAGGTCACAAAATACTACTTACGTTCCTCCATTAACATAACTACCAACTAAATAGCAAAACATAAAATAAACACAATATAAAAGCCATTACGTCCAACAAGTTTGAACCTCCTAACCTTTGAGATTCGCGCCAAGCCCAGCCCTATCTCCGAACTGACTATAATACCTATGATTTTCACTAAACAACTATAATAAGTCGTCGTGGCTTACGGTTATTATCGTTTCCAGGGAGACTGTTAGACTCTCCTAAGGCTAATATGTTTTACCATTGCGAAATGGAACGTGAACGTAAGTACTCCATAAGTTTGGTCTAACTGATTGATCCATTAGCGACGAGAAATCTTCGAATCGTTCGGATTATTCGATTCCAGTTGTGGAGAAATTTCCTTGCAGAATCTGGGGGCATAGTTCTGGCTGAACTTAAGGGCGTTTCCTACCCGTATCACCTAAGAGCATGAGATTAGTTCGAAGCCTGATCTTAGAATGAATTACAATCCAATTTGTCAGCTGTTCCTATTCGTAACGTGTCCATTATCAACTTCTTTCGGATGGGCCTCTAAGTCAGGACTCTCAGTAAAGATATGCTTTATTCATTACGTCTTAGAGAGTAGATTATGATACATATAGATAAAGATCTCCCTATCACAGACAGGAATATAAGCTGTTTAAAATTACTTACAGATAAACATGAAAATGCTTTGAAAATTGACGTCAGCCAGATTTACAAATAGCATCATGTTATCCTATCATGAATGCTTAACATTTGGACTAAATGCACACTGTGCTGCGGGTGTGGTGATTATAAGCGGATGTAATATGACGAGATTACGTCAATCAGAGACGATAGAAACAGATCAATAGCCAGGTGGGATGGACAAGGCACAGAAAATCGCTTCTCCGCGATGACGATGACGACCTGGGTGAGACTCACACAGACCAGGGAAGCATGGCACTAAATGGAGTAAACCTTAACTCAACAGTGATTGGAATAAGGTTGCCCGTGATAGTGATGACATCAATCAGAAAAGCAGAAATCAGAGAAGCGTTATTGATGTTTCTATACTTATCAGTATTTTCAGCCCTTTAGTATTACATAAGAAAATATTGGTTGGTACTCAGTTGCATCATAATCACATAATTATAATAAACTGGAAGCCGGCAGATTTTTGTAGCAATAGGCTTGTCCCATATTACATGGGACTGATATATACTCATTACTGGCAAAATGTGCTTGAGTGTATTATAGGTACATCAATGCCTAATTCTCCGGGGACTTCAGCCGTGATGCTATGTAAGTGTATGCAGAGATAAATAGACACCATTAACAGTGTCCATCAGCCTTGTAACGTCGGCACTACACAAATAACGTCTGTTTGTTCCTCGTTTATTCTCGTAAGGTTAACATTCAACATCGGTACAAAAACGGTAATCAACAATATAATAATAAGTCGTTGATATTTAATTTTATCTTCCTGAGTTTATTTGTGAGAATGCCAATTGAGATTGTTGATACATAACATCCTTCGTAAGTAATTGACTGTATTAATCCCTTTCTCGGAGTCCTTTCGATTCTTGATTTATACCTTTTGTACCTACGTTTTGTAATTTAAAAGTTGTTCTTTTTTTATTCCGTATTGAATGATGTTAATAATTAATTACGTATGTTGCGAATAAAGTAATCATGCTTACTTTATAGATTCAGGGGCTTGAGGCTAAGTACCTAATAACAGCTACGCCGATCGATTGATCAGGTTAAGCTACGCTTTCCGCGGTTATTCCGCGGATGGATAACGATCTTTACATATCAAGATCCCTGTGTGCTCAGAAAGCACGCTAAGCCGCATGTCTCAGCTGTAATTTGTGAATCTTTGGCAGTCGTTACGTGTCGTCAGATATCCAAAAATTTGAGAAACTAGTCTTAACAAAGGGTATCGTAATACCCAGTAACTGGCGGACTCCCGGCCACCGTAGGCGCGAGCTTGCGGGCAGCGAGCAATGGGTAGTTTGCCGCCCGGTAAGGACCAGGCTCGGGTCGACGGCGCGTAGTGTTCCACGCGCGCCTCAAAGAGATGTCAGCAGCACTGAAGGGCAGACCCCTTACGACCGATGCCTGCCAGGGTCGCGAGATTGTTCGAAAGAGATACCGTGACCCTGGCACATGGGCAACTGAAGGAACACGGGTGGGTTTTAGTCAGTAAAAGACTGACACGCCCTCCCGCTCCGCCCAAAGCGGTAGAAGTCATTTGATGATTTCCCATCCAAAAAATAAATAAAAATAATACCCAGTAACTGAGTTGTGGACGGTAGATGGGTAGTCGTTCCATGGAAAATACTGGTATTCAACTGCATTCGGTTAGAAGAAAAGCCAACAACCCCAAAATTGTTGGAAAACGCAAGGCAGATTGAGTGATATATTTGTAGTCAACCCATCAAAAATATTGCCTAGATATACGACAGTAGAGTTGATCGATCGCTTTGATAATGTTTTCAGAAACCAGGGAGTATGGGAGTTGAACTACTCCACATAGTAATGCGGAATAAGCAAATGTGTTATGATGAAGATTAGATAATACGACAACAACCAGGAACACTGCTTGCCACAGAAAGGAATGATCTAGTACCCACCTACGCATTCGGATTACGTCTTTGCAAATTCTACAAAGAAGGGATTGAAATATGTATGCATTTAGATCAGGAAAACATCAAATAATAAGGGCATAGCCTATAAGTTAAACCTTTTTCAGTCGTTGGTACAAAAGGCTAGCAAAGGTAACTACTTAATACTGATTAACACTAGAAGCGCTGACCATACTGACTGAGGTAAATTTGGATAAAAAAATTGTATATTGCAATTACGTGGTTGAAGTCTCAGTCGTGGTTGATAGGTAATCATCATATTTCATGAAAAGTCATAAAAAGTTACGATTATATGCATAATAAAATATTAATTACAGCAGGAAGAACATCGAAATGGGTCAAATTTGGGACGCCCGCACTTCTAGTGTTAATGATAAAATTATGAAAATGCAAGTAGGTTCCCCCCCCCCCCTTTTTTTTCTTTTGGGTGGGAAATCATCAAATGACGTCTCCCACTCTGGGTGGAATGGAAGTGCGTGTCAGACTTTTACTGACTAAAACCCACCCGTGTTCCTTCAGTTGCCCATATGCCAGGGCTACGGTATCTCTTTCGAACAAATCTCGTGACCCTGGCAAGCATCGGTTCTAGGGGACCCGTTCAGTTTAGCAGGTTCCCTTTCAAACGCGCACTATTCATTGGTTTTTTTCGGTCGGATGTTTTGATTTAAACAAACAAAAAATGTTAGAATGTGAGATACACAAGCACTTAAAAATGTATTCTTATCTAATGTACTGGGACCCTAAGTATAATTTGATTCCGACCGTTTCAGAAGCAAGAATAGATTTTTCTTAGGTAGAAGTAAAAGAAATAGAGTATCAATCATTTAATCGCTATAGTCGACCGTTTAAATTAAAATGACACGAAACTTTTTACTTTTCTCAAAAACTTTAACAAACATTCTGATGTTAAATGCGAGAAAAACAATAATTCATAGTTAGTTAGCCTTTAGAAAATCTATAGATACGTACGTAACTATGGAATAAATGAATTGAAAGTATCAATTTCTGGTACTTACTTTCCAGACTGTACATGGCGCAACACTTTAATTAATGCGAAATCACAACAGCTTTTAAGTAAAGAATTGCAAGAACTCAGCAACGGCTAGCCAGACCATTATAACATTTTACTTTGCAATTAGAAATGACCTATAATTGCGTGGCTCTATAAGCATTTCTTGTTTCTAAACCCACTGAATTAGCTGCGGCAACAATGATTACCCACGAAATGTGAGGTAAAGTCTTTTAATTGGTGCCTTGCTATTGGTTATTATAACTTAAATGCTCCAGTCGTAAAATTTTGTAAGGGTCTGGTTGTAACGTTAATAGGCGGGGCGAATCGCTTGTCAATTAATCGATCGATATGGTTCATTTAAAAGGGATTAAGTTTGTACAATGTAAGTCAAGGTTCTGGCTTGCTGTTTTAGTAGAATTGAAACAACTAACCTTCATCATTTCAGCCGAATTAAGTCCATTCCTGGACATAGGCTTACCCAATTTGAGGGGGTTTGAAATAATCGCCACACTTGGCAAGCCGATTAGCGATCGCAGTATGCTGGCAAAACTATGTATATCTGCATTTATTTCAGATTTTCCTCGTGAAGAAGGTTAGTTCTGATTGTAAATTTCTGAAACAGTATAAAAATGTATAAGCTCTAAGTTGAGCCCTCCAGCTGACAATCATCTTTATTTAGTTTCATAAGTCAAGGTTATTAAAGGTTGTGTCTGTCTGTTTATCTTTCTGGGTGGTTACGTATAGGTTTCCACGATACGCTGACCGTTGCACTACGGCCATCACTGAATAAAGCCTAGCCTTAAACCTCTGTTTCGGAATTCAAAATTTATTAGCAGACCTCTTAGAATTACTAGCAGAGCGATTCGGCTTATTTTATACTATTACGTCTCATTAAAGTCATGCGGCCAAATGCTTAATTGCCCTACATTTTCAAGATAATCAGCGGTTATCCCATATCTTAACGCCAGAGTTGTGTGAGAAACGCAATGAGAAACGAGGTGGTTAGTGAGTGACGCGTTCAATGTGGCCATGTCATAATTATGGTCACTGGTTGGTATTATTATCTAGAATGTCCCATGCATGTCAGGAATCTGTTTCTGTTCAATTATCACCATATAAAGTGTTAATTAAGGAAATTCTTAAGATATTGTAGACAATTTTTATCATTATTTGTTCTATTTGTGAAGTAAAAAATCCGGTTCTCCTTTTCCTTATCGAAAGCCTCTGTCCGATCGTAGGTCAGGGTAATAACTATGACCTAAATAAAATATCTTATATTTTTATCTACCAGTCAAGTAATCTAGTAGGATTTCTAAGTTTAGTTTTGGCTGTTTGAATAAGTAAAACGTGTGAACAGTGGGGGCCCAGAGGTATCGGCCGTGACTTACGAGTTGTTGGTCATAAGTTGGCATCCAGACGGGCACTTTACTTTGTGTATTTAATTTCATCACTACTGCTCTCAAATTGCTGAAGGAAAAGAACGTGACAAAACAAAAAAAAAAAAAAAAAAAATTAATTGATTATTTTTTTTTTTTTTTTGGACTGTTATTTTTTTTTATTTTTGACTGTTAATTTTCAATTTTTGACTGTTAATTTTTAGTTGTTAATGGGGATAAATATAATGACCACCATAAAATGCTTTGATACCCTTAGTTTTGTAACCAAAAATATCTACTTAACACCAGAAAAATAAAGTCTAAAAATACAATAGTACCAGCTATTTTAGTCACGACTACACTTTAAATTGTATTCGACCACAAAATTTAGTAAATGATCACCAAATCTTAATAATTGGGTGTACTACGTGAGCTCGACAAATGAATGTACGAATGCACGCTTGTGCGACACACTCGAGCTCACATAGTACACTAGGTTAGGTTAGGTTAAAACTGTGACCCCCTACGCACGAGCCGAGCGAACGAAGCGAGCGGTGCCGCGGCAGCGGCCGGCGAGTGCTAGAAACGACTTGATTCAGTGTGCCGCACAAGCGTGCATTCGAACTATGTCAGTCGCAATACAGTTTTGTCGCTCAAGTATTATTCGCACATCCATTTGTCGAGCTCACTCTTAATAATTTGGTGTTCATTAACAATTTTTGGGTTAACAATGATTTTTTAGGAGTCAATTTACTTAAATAGGATAGCAAGATGTAAAAACTTTGGTTATAATTTTACATTGAAACGCTGGTTTAATTTTGGTGATCATTTACTACTTTTGGATTAACAATGATTTATTTGGAGTCATTTTGCTTAAATAGGATAGCGAGATGTTAAAACTTTGGTTATAATTTTACATTAAAATGCGGGTTTTAATTTTGGTGATCATTTACTATTTTTGTCTGTTATATGTTACTATATCTGGTGGTAAGTTAAACATAAGCCGTTGTTAATTCTGATTTTGATTTTAATTCTAAATTTTTATGTGTATTATTTTTATAATTGTGTGCCTATGCCTAATGAGTCCATTGTTACTTGAGTATGAATAAATAATAATAATTAATTAATAAAACCGGCATGTCCGAGAACCAAAAATTCGAAGAAACATGACGTCCATTAACCCTCACCAATGATCGCGTACTATTGTGACGATTGCTTCCTGACGCGACCGGATCCTGTATGGTTAGTGAATTCCATCCTATAACAAGCAAATTTCTTTTCCCGTGGGTAAAACTATATTATTATAAGAGTACAAAGAGGCTAAAAGATAATAATAACTTTCGTGAGAACAGATCCCAGATCATGAAAACATTTACAGTTTAGAAAAAGTAATGTTTTGAGAGTAACAAAACTATAAACAGTCTAGGCTAACTCGACACTTGGTTATTGCACGTACCTACAGCGGATATAATTTCTTGGAAATGTTGAATATGCTCTTCTAAAAGAACAAAGAAAAGTATGCTTGAGAATTTTATTTTGTTGATGACTACACCGAGGTAGGTGTGGGTAAATAATAGACGCTGAGACCTACGATACAACAGGCTCCCTTATCCTGTTAACGAGTGTGGTAATGGAAAATCCTTCGCCTGACCAGATACGATACCTGCACCTGCCATGTTATCTCTCTAACTCTTCACCGCCTTTGGTTGAACGGTAGAGAATGCCTAATGCATTACGTTTGCTTTCGTGCCTTTAATCTAAATATATAAAATTCAAAGTCCTGATTGACTGACTGACTGATATATCAACGCACAGCCTAAACCGCTGCTCCTAAAGACATGAAATTTGGAAGGTGTGTTCGTTGTGAGGAGTAGGTATCCACTAAGAAAGGGTTTTTTGAAATTCGATTCCTAAGAGGGTGTAATGGAGGGTTGAAATAGTGAATTTTTCGACATCCACGCGGGCGAAGCCGTGGGCAGAAGCTTGTGATGCATAAAGTTCGAGAAATAAATCTATTAACGATGGCCACAATTACATCAGTACGATAGAAAAAAAAAAAAAAAAAACTACTAATCTTCTTAGTTCTTCATTCGAATACCGAACAACCCTAAAATGCTTACTGTCGGTCACGCAACCGCTTCCTCATCAGCAAACGTCAGAATATCAACACATTCACTGCTACCAAACTCGCTACATCAACGTCACACGACGTGACGCGCTAGTGACGTCTTTCGCGTCACATCGAACAACCGAAATGTTAGATTCACTTTCGCCGATTCACTTTCGTTGAAAGTGCAAGTGATCGTGACCTACCCCAGTTTGCGATGACGCGAATGACGTGTATATGAGTCAATACTTTCGCGTCACGTCACACTACAAAAGTAACAGTGAATTGGATCATTATAACCTAGTGGCTTACTTTCGGCGCCAAAACTGTTACTTTCGTTGTTACATTTTGTCAGTGTCCGTCGATCGATGCACTAGTACTAAAGCCGCGAGAAAGAGAAATATTTGACTTTTAATTTTCTTTCGTTTTCTTTGTTTCTTGTGTGCGACTCCGTGCGAGTAACGAAGACCACGTTAGGAGGTTATCCCTTGATTTGCTCTAGTTTCCATGGTTGACGGAATTTGAAAAGAAACTGTCAAATATTCTTCTCTTTAATGTTTTGTCGCTGCCGAGGTTTTTAAGAAGATGGGTCACGAGACTCCCAGAATAATTTTTAATCAATTTTGCCAATTAACCTTTTGAATTATTTAATTACAATACATACATATTATATCATTGTTTCTTGTAAAAATATAGCTGAAGCATAAATTAATTCACACTGATTATGAAGTAGCAAAATGATAATTTTCATATTAAAACGTGTATAATATTGTGAGTCTTCGATACCATTCTGTATAAATATATAATATTTAAACAGGTTTCATCCTCACTGACTCATCATTATGCATCGCACACCCTTGACCCAGAAACATGACATTCATACAATAAGCACTTGTCTTGTTTACAGGCTTTTAAATATACATATTTCACTACTTGTTTAAATATAATATTTAACAAAGACTAAAAGAGGTTATTTTTTCTGATGGTTTGAGTATAGATGACAGATAATAGTAGCCATTTTTGCCGAATATATTTTCCCAAATAATCTTATACTTTATTAATCTTAAATAATCCTTAATTATATATCATGTTCTATGAATGTCCTTTATGTGGTGAACGGAGATAAAATTGCGTGTTTTGGTGAATGCTAGTTCCACCTGTATTTAATCGATAGTTTAGTAAAGATTGATAGGTTTCGTTCTGCGAGAATTATACACTTTTAAATAGGTTAGGTACATTTGTAACTTCAGACGGATAATAAACACTTGAATAAATCTTACGAATGAGTATGTATAGTGTTGCGGTTAATTTTACGTATTCAAATTTATTGATATTTCGTTGTAAAACAAATTACATTTATAATCAGACACATTATTTTGGCCACGGTTTCGACCACGTCGATGTCAAAAAATATCCTAAGGGACTTACTACTGGGACAAAAACTGCCCTATAATATGTTAATCCTGGTTGTAAATTATCTGTGTCTCAAATTTCATTAAAATTCGTTCAGCTGCTTTTGCGTCAATCCATGACATACATATATCTGGACAAACAGAAAGACAGAAAAACATAATCAAAAGTAATATGTTTATTCAGCAGATCCCAATTCCTGTAGCAACTAATTTAACATATTTTAAATATTCAATGTAAAGGTTTTGACATCGTTCATCATCATCATCTCAGCCGATGGACGTTTATTGCTGAACATACAGTGCCTTCCTGAAGCACCGCCTCTCTCACCTCAATTCTATGCTTCTCGCATCCAGTGTATTCCTGCGGACTTCATCAGGTCATCGGTCCATCTTGTAGTAGGCGTTACTTGTTCCAGTACGCGCTCGCCACTCTAGAACCTGCCATCGTTTCTAACTAATTTTGACGTGACGTGCCTGTTAGGGCAGGACTATTAAAAGAAACAAAAAGATGGAAGGTATGTACCTTCCATCTTTTTGTTTAATATATTAATATATATTAAGTTAATTAATTAATTAATTAGTTAATTATATATAAAGTGTAATTAAGATAGTGACAATTAAACAATATTTAAAACATAGCTAGCTCCAGCAGAAGGCTGGCGTGAGTCCTAAATATCGAGCGCGTATTTAATTCTAGCCCGCCTAAAGAAAACCACTATCCTGGTAGTTCTCAAGTCGTAGGTGACCGGTGTCAGCCAGGTAGGTGGGTAGGTCTTCCAGCAGTACGTAAGCAGCTCGCAGGTTGTCCAGCCACAACCCTTGCAGCGGCGACAAGGATATTCCTTCCGGTATAGAAGACGGTTTAAAAACTGTTGCTGGGTCGATCGCCACATTAGAATACCACAAAATCAAACATAGATGTACGTACCATCGTATTTAAATTTCAGATTTACAATCCTCTAGAATTGCATTCTACAAATCCATGAAGAATGCAAATCAATTCTCGTTAAAATATCTCCGTCACAATGGAAACAATACTGTTATATAAATAAACAATTCTCATCAACACAAAACAATTAAATGACAATACAACGACGATAAATTACATCCTCTACTAACTAACGTTAGCGTTAATCTCAGTTTAATCTTCTGATCATCACGCGACAAGTTTAAAGGTACAATAGAAAATAGCCCAAGGTTCGCTTGTGGCGACTCTTGCATAACGCTACGTCATACAAGGCGTACTGATGGGCAATAATGCTCTAGGTCGAGGGTCACCAGCTTTTGAGAGAACAATGGACATGGTTTCAAATTGAGTTGACAATGGTTGCTGGAGAGATTGTATTTGGCGGTAATTCAAACTCAAAGCATTTATTTCAAATAATCATGTAACCTTATAATCAAAGCCTATAACAGACACTTTGCATTGACAAGGGGTCGGTCAGTTATAAAGCTAGTTACTCTACGGAGAACAATATGCACGAAACTCCACTTGAAAAGGGCGTATTTTTGATTAAATGGAAGTTTTTGTTAATGCTGATGATTAATGATTATATATATTATGTCATATGGCTATTTACTGTGTGGTTGGGCTGTTGACATTGATTCCATCTTTATTTTACAAAAAACAGCTGTCAGAGCCATTTATCGATCGTCGCTCGCCGCGAATCTGTCAGGGAACTATTTAAAATGATTAATAATAGGTTGGGGAAAAAGTTTCAACGCATTTTTTAAGAAAATTCAAAACATTTTTTAATAAAGTTTATTTACATTTAACTAAAGTATGAACTAAATTTTTTTCGCGGCTTGCGTTGCATTTTTACCTTTTTTGTAGTAAAATTTTAAAATGTATCGAATTTCTTCATTAGATTCACTCATCTTGACGGTACGAAAAACAAATGAAAATCACATATTTTCCTAATTTGAATTTGGAATTATGTTCTTTAAAATTTAAACTTTCAATGATAACAAAACCAGCCAGATACAAATAGTATAGCCAAAGAGATTTTATTACAAGTTCATACATACTATAATGCGAAAAGACTTAGACTTTGCGACAAGACCAATTCATTTATAAAAATAAAATTTATGAATAAAAAAATGTACATCTTTTTAATAAAATAAGTAATAGACATCATTTTAATACTAGAATTAAAGACAAATTAGATTAAACATTTTTTAGTTTAGTTAAAGTATATACATCTTTCATGGGTTACGTATTGTGTTAAATGTTACAATAAAATACCTTGTGATGTCATAAGGTATTTTGTTGTAACATTGCAATTAATTCAAAGAAAGTTTAAAACTCATATTAAAAGTACAGTTTGTTAATAAGTGTATTACAAATTAGAGGATTATATCCAAGATAAGAATGCTTGTAAACATACTAGTTCTACCCAATAGGACATCCTTACAAGGATCTAAACTGTAGACAAAATTAATCTGGTTGCTAATTCTTTTTTATGATATTGATTTACATTCTGTGATTACTTTAACTCACACACTGACTTATTACTTGTTAAAAATTTAAAAAAGTCGTATATTTACTTTTACAATGTGTGACCATCATGTTTCCATTGAATTTATATATTTTTTTTTTGTTGTTTATTTTTATATTTTTTATTGTAATTTTATTCGAAATGGATCTTTTTTACTTATAATTAATAATAATATCTTATAATAATATCTTAGGACAACCAACACACTGTTATCTGATCCCAAACTAGGTAGAGCCTGTACTATGGTAACCAGACAACTGATAAACATACGTATATATTTCTAAATACATACATATTTTAGATAAATTACACTCAGACACAGAACAAATGATTGTGCTCATCACACAAAGATTGTCCTGGGTGGGAATCGAACCCACGACCACAGTCTTAGCAGTCAGGGTCACTAACCACTAGACTAACAGGCCAGTCATTATATAAGTAATGTTTATATATAGACCTCCAGACCGTATTTCGTCCATGGCAGCCAATCTTACCGGAGAACTAGCCTTCGGCGCAGGAGATATCATAATACCCAAGTGTGTGCGCAGACACAGGTGCACTCACTCATAAGTAACGTATGCAAATATTGTAAAACATTTTAAAATAGTAACGGTGAAGTTGCTTTCCCATTCTTCTCTATATGAGCCTGTCTTTTGAAAGGGGCGACTAGAGTAAATTCTATTTTAGTGTAAATTTAGACGTTCGAATGTGACTTACATATGAAATAAATGCTTTGATTTTGACTTTGGCTTAGACCGACCGACGGTCCATAGTATGGCCACTCCCTATATTTGTGAACATATTTTTCACATACAAATTTTAATAATAAGTCCTTTTTTGTTTGATCAGTTAAATAAATGGCAATCAAACACCTTTTGACATGACTGCCGTCACAAAATTATATATACCTACAGCTTTCTTCGGATTAAATGCAATAATTACTCCATTAATAAATAGTCGTAGACACCAGATTATACTTGTACCATACATAAATAAACCCGGCCCACTGTCCCCGTTCACGGCAAATGTTGGCCACCGAGCGGTTAACAGTACACGATGCGATGCGCTTACGCCTAACCGGTCCGGTTACACGGCAGTTTTATTTATAACTCAGCGTGAACTTTTACGATCTTTTTGCGATTTAACTTAACTTTGAATGGTCCATCTATTAAATTTGTGCAGTTTATTGCCGTGATTCAATTTATTAACACATAAATGGTTCTTTAGCTAATTAATTGCAGTCCATAGATAAATTCGTTATTTTAGGCGTCAACATTCCATTTCCACCATGGATGAATTAGCCGACTTTATTATTACTTTAGCAGCAATTTTTGTGTTTACTTCTTGTCCTTCGTCTTGATTTTATGGTACCAAAATACAAGATGATTGCGTTCTAAAAAAAAAGTAAATGGTAGAGGATTACCATTTACTATATTCTTTAAAAAAAAATTAAATTAGGTAGGAACCCAATAAGTGTAAAAAAACTATAAAGGATGGTAGAAGCAGGGCATGTATGGAACAGCAGTTTAAAAAAAGTAACCAATGAAAAATTTCAATAAATGGACGTTCAAAATCATGTACGGAATCGATGGGTACAAGTGGCGCGCCGATATCCTTGCAGTCTGTATTTGTATGTTACATTTCTTGGTCTCAGCTGTCCACGATACGTTACCGTATATTTTTTCTATGCACTTTTTCATAGGAATGTTATTCACGAGAAATCCACATGTTACATGGAAAAAATGAAAGCCAAGTCAAGTGTAAAGATATTCAAGAGGCGTTCCTTTCCACTTGCCACGTTTGTCATGTCTGTCATGACCTATTCAGAAAACTTGGATATATTGGCAAGCATTTACAACGATAATTGACTTTATCGAAATCAGTTATCTTGATAAACTAAAAGACACTTGGCACGGACATGGGCGGTAGAGTAATGTTCTATACCTAAAATGTGGGTGTGACAATCTTTAAGTACTACATTACGGTTCCTTTTGACACGAACTTATTTTGATTAAGGTTTAGTTTGGCAACTAAAGGCATTAGAAAATCCTTTGAGAGAGTTTTACTTGTCAAAGTTTATAAAGACGAGTGTCTCCTAAGCCATTTGGAATGAGATCGAAAATCGGTTGATACCGGTGAAGGAAGAATTATGGTATAGTAATGTCCAAATTATATAAGTAATGTAAAACTGTATTAAATTAGTCCGTGGGATGCCGGACGTAAAAAATAACATCGACCCATTTCTCCCCGTGGGTATCGTAGAAGGCGACTAAGGGACTTATTAGGGAATGGGCAGCAGTGATCTCGATACTTACACCTTTATAACCATAGGTACTTATTCTGCCGTACTAAGCGCATAAGCGGTATCTCAAAAAAATCGTAAAGTTGATTTTAATGCATCCGTTGGCATTAAAATGAACTTTACGATTTTTTTGAGATAACGCTTTTGCGCTTAGTACGGCAGTATTGTGATCACCAACTCGCCTCCCAAATGTTGCAATTATGGGAAATCCCCCCAAATTTAGGGGGATTTTTTTTTAATTTTCAGATAATAGTTTACTGCTAGGGTCTTGAGATTTGTTCGAAAGAGATACCGTGGCCCTGGCATATGGGCAACTGAAGGTACACGGGTGGGTTTTGGTCAGTAAAAGTCTGACACGCCCTTCCGCTCCACCCTAGAGCGGGAGACGTCATTTGATGATTTCCCACCCACAAATAAGGGACTTACTAGGGATACCCTAGTGGCAGCAGTGATCTCGATACTTACACTTTTATAACCATAGGTACCTATTGCAATCATCAACCCTCCTGCCGAACGTTAACAATTTTAGGGGGAAATTGGGGGATTTCTTCAGCAGTGGATGTTTTTTGGCTGAAATGATGACAATTTATTAGGCTTAGTAACCAGAGATTTAAAGCCACTTGGCTTTAAATGATTGATATCTGGATACAGCCAGTTTACAGTTTAAATCGTTTTGTAACGTTAATAAAAGATTTAAACTGTAAACTTATACACAAATCAATGAGCATGAATGTTAAGAAATAAAAAAAAAACATCATCATTACACCTCCGTGGGAAACAACAAACAAAATAAAGAGATTAACACGAGAAAGAAACGCACACGTATAATTACATTACAGCCACTTAGCAAATAAATAGCATCCCCGCACATAAGTCACCGCTTGAGGGTACATTTACATGTTTCTTAAGAGTCACACTATTGCAAGCAGTGAAGTAAGAGTGATGGCACGAAGCCTGATCAACAATACCGGAGATGAGCCAACACTTTGTTAAAGCTAATGTGTTGTGAATCTTACGATGTAGGTAATATTGGAGAGGCAGATATAAGTAATGATATTATTCAAAGAATATAGAACGATATTGCTTTCGTATGACTTAATAAGTATGAAATTACATTACATCAGGATTACTCAGTAGCTGCTCGGAGTGTTGATAATGTCAATAGGCTTGCCTCTTATTACATGGGACTTAAACACAAATGGTGAAATGTGGGGTCTACCTCTGCTTACCTCTCTATGGAATACTGGCTTAATATTAAATGACATAAAGATTGTGAAACAAATCGATAACGTAGTAAGATTAATATGAAACAACATGACATTGAAGTTGTTAAATTCGCAGATATAAACAAGAAAATTTTGTAGGAAGATTAATATTAATTTCGTTAACGTTAATATCAAGTTGGATTTCAATACCTTAACCGTAGGAAGTGATACGAGATTAAATCAAGAGGAACAGCATACATCAGTCGCTCTATGTACTGTCAAAATTCACCTTAAAAAATATCCTATCAAAATAAATGTGAATCTGCCAATTTAACAAAACAACTGACACTCAAAAAGTGATAGTAAAATAAAATGAACATGATTCAAGATTTATTGAAGGCGTGGGAAATGTCAGTCAAACTCTAACAGTTTGATAAGGCGAAATGTGACGAAGCGGAAGTCGTTGTGCATTCCGTTGCGGATCAAAATGTAGGTGATTGTTTTAGTGTTACTGTAACAGCTATATGGAGCGACGATATTCGCAAAGTGGCTGGAAGCAGTTGGATGAGATAAGCCAAGGATAGAGTAAAATTATTTGCAATTAGCTGTTCTCCGCGACTTTTACTGCAATTCAGGATGATAGCCATGGTCATGGTTTATCCGTATGCCAAATTTACTAGTGCCAGTATTTTGCCAGTTCTAGCGTGAAAGCGTTACAAACAAACAAACGTTGCTTTCGCATTTATAATATTCTTAGGATTTCAAAGTTCCATATCCAGTTATGCACAGCAGATTTGGGTTGTTTAAAGGTTTTAAGCCCTGCGCCCTAATTGCGAGACTCACAATTTATCAGAATCTGAATGGGATTGAAGATTATTTCTAAACCATTGCGTCATTTGTTCGAATATATTGTCGGCTCAGCAACGTAAATAACGCAATGAATGTTGGTTGATTATTAAACTGCCGATAAAAAGTTCCGCAATTACCCCTCTGGCCTTAATTTATTAAGGTAGCCACAGGCAAGACCAGTTAAGTAGCCAACACCCTCATAGTTTGACCTAAGACATGTCATTAAAAAAAAAACAAATGAGATCGAAAGCTTGACTGATGATTTTATTGACTGATTCAATTTGAAACCACAATATTGTTCAATATTTAAAAATAATCTTAAGGTTGAGGTTCAAAATCACGATTTTCATCAATACGTTACGCAAAACAATTTTATAAAAGTAATCCATCTTTATCTCAGGCCAAGGACCTTAACTTTTTCAACCATTTCGCAATGAACTTATAACTAAGAGTGTACAGTTTAATTACTGTAATTGGTATCTTGGAACGGCTTTCAATGAATCAATCTCTGTTGGAGTCGTTTTTGTAATGTCAACAAACGATTAGTTAACTACATGATTATGTAGGAACTCATTTGTGATGGAAATTATAGAGTACATGTGAATGGCACGTGCAATTACTTAACTGCTTAAAAAAGACAGGTTTTAATATTTTTTTTCTTGCAGTCATAGGTAGTCACAAAACGGTGATTATTTCATTAATCATTCCGTACCAAAATCAAAATCAATGTAATTTTTCATAAAAGAAAATATATGATTGCATTAGCAAAATCTTGAAGATTTTTATGGGTATAGAAAAAGCAGTTCTAAAGTCAACCGGCCTGTATTGCCGTTCATAGCTTAGCTTAGCTTAGCGTAAGCTTTTAATTTGCTCAAATACACAGAACATTAAATGCTTACTTTATATTAAACGTGAATTAAATCCCTTTGCATACCATTCTCAGATGCGTCGAATTTATTATGAATTACATTTTAAATTATTATGTGTACAACAAAACTTCATGTAGTAACCATAACGCCTGGAGGACCGGGCAATGCCTGAAGTATTGCATCGTAATAAGCGTGTAACACGGTCAATGCTTACAAAGCACCTTAAGTTTAAGCAAGTTGTACTTGATTACTTAGCTGTTTTAAATTATGCTGTGTTACTGTTATGAATGCATGTTAACGTGTATGTTTTTGTGGCAATACTGGGCTGGCAAACCAATGGTACTAATGAGGAATGTTCAAATGGAACTTGGGGCTGTTTTTTTGTTGTTAATAAAAAAAGTGAAGAAATGGTGAAGGGATTCTTAGAGAACCGCTGTCTAGGAAAACTTCGTATCACTCATATCAGTTTTCAGTTTTGGAAATTCTAAAGCTAGTTTCTACTTTCTAAAATAGGAATGAAACAGGACGATAAATCAATTTAATTTTGGCCTTTTATCGATCAAGTTATTTAAATGGTGGACAACCGAATGCAATGGATCTATCGAATGATCAGCCGCGGCCCCTGCACGTCGAGTATGAAGCACCTATGGTGGTTCAATGACCTTTTGGAGAGGAGCGCAAATTCTGTTTTGACTGGAAAATGTATTTGCAATAAGACTTTGAAGGCTAAAACTTTACTAATGTTGCTCTTTATTGTGGGTTACATGGTCACATATTAGTGATAGTTTATACATATAAATGTGTTTTATCGTTTTATGCGTAGACATGGAACAAATTAAGATACAACTAATAGATTTAAGGATACCAGCGAGAAGGCTGTCTAGTTCTTAACTCATTAGTGTCACGTTAGAAATCCATATTACCTTTATCATAATTTGGCGTTAATAATATTACACTTAAAAAACATAAACATACTCATTATTATAATAAATCATACATTCTATGGCTGTATTGTGAGAGAGCCCAGACATTGAATAGACTTAATGATTTTCTCACGGAATATGTTCCACGTCATGCCACTTCCATCATAATGACTGTATCCTGCTGAACTTAACAGTAAACCATAGTCTTTATAGTACCAAAGACGGCTCTAATAAAATCGATTACGATCGAATCATTCGCCGCGTTGCAATCAAATTCCATATCTGCATCAATCCAAATCGATAGATTCCGCAGTTCGAATTTCAAATTTCTTAAGCCCAACACACCGTCTACGGTCATTCACGATTGAAGCAGAAATATTCTTCGTGACAGATCGGTCTTTGATCGTAATTTGAAATGACCAATAAGTGAATAAGTGATACATTGTATAATGTTGCTCGGGGTGCTCATTATAAATTAGCATGATGTTGAACCAAAAGGGTTATTGCAAAACAAATCATATAGCTACATTGAAGAGCTTCTAGGTCCTATGGTAACTCAAATCTCTAATAGAAAAGACATAGAAAGAACATAATAGAGAGCTTATATATTACAAGCATTCTGATAACCTATCGCATCAAGTTAGGCATAAAGCCGAACTCAACATAGCTGAGAAACGCAAGGCTTATGATTCAAAGCTAGACGATGATAACGGTATTATAAAGATACCAACCTTTATCATGTTATGCATTTATTTTGATATGCACAATGATCCAGAAAAATACATATTATCCTTCCCGAGTCAGATTGAGAAATAAAACAACACAGTCGTCATCAATTGGTTGTTATTTCTCGACGAGTGTTAACTGAATAAAATTGGTTATTATTCAATTGTGATCAATTGAATCAAACGCGTTAAACTGACATGTGACTGAGTGGAGCTGATGCATCGTGGAAATTTTATTGCATAACTAGTAAGCGTGAGTAGTACATGTGATAAGAGTAATGAAATATAAACGATATTTAAAGCATTATCAGCACCCTACAATGAGGGACCGTTCATTATATTATTGTGCTTGATTCAGATCAAAGTCGTAATTTTCAGTCAGTTTTGTTAAGTCCCAACATGTAATAAGGGGCGAGCTGAGAGTCGAGAATTAGATTATTCCCACAATAATTTCTTGGTATAATAAGAGATATTCCTCTAAGCGTACTGTTTTGACCGTACTTCACCTGAATTTGAGTTACTCGCACTAACCGCTCTGAAACAAAATGTTGATAAGTGCGGTTGGCTGCAGTTTATTAATAACTGGCTTCTGCCCGTATCTTCTAAATTTCTTGCTCCTCGGATCCAACTTTGTCGCATCTATTCGCCTGCCGATTCGAATACTTCGTATTCTTTTTTTCTTTTTGCTCGGCTCCTAAGATTCCTAGTGTGATGTTATTTGTTATTAGGTAGTACATATAACATCATGCACGATAAGTAATAAGTATATATTTTTTAATTCCACGAACTGCACGTAAGTTGGCAAATAGAATTAAAAAAAAATCTGAATGAGAAGATATTGAAAGTCAATACACAAAGAAAAGAAAGAAAAATAAGTTTATTTGCGGTAAATATGACGCAAAGACAAACTAAACACAACACCCTCATTGAGACCTATCCGGGCTCTTTGGTTTGCTAATACCAGTCATTTGTTATGCTTGTTACTACTTATTACAAGTCCAAACAAACGTCAGGATGGCCTAGGCGAGACTAGAATGTGCAGTAAATTTCTCGCTAGTGTGAATCAGGTTTTACGCAGTCAGGACGAGCACCATAGATGTAACGGATTTGGAAGCGCTCGCTGACCTGCATTGTTGAATATTAAACACTATGTTCCTTATTTGGTAAATAGATTCCAATCGAGATAGTTGAAGCTGTTTACCAGATAATTTGTGTTACAGAGGGAGTAGAAAAATCTTATAATGATGTTGTTCAATGTTGGCTTGAGAAAATAAGATTTGTGTCAATAGTTGATAACGGATCATTAGCCTTAATTTTCTGATTATGAGCTAGGTCGCAGAATCATAATTACCTGATCGTGTTTTTGTGATAAGGTGTTTATTTATTTGGACATTTATGTTGTTCGATTTCCATGAGACAACTATCTTCCTGTGATCACCAAAAAGGAACCTACTAAGTATTTGAAATGGGCAAGTAGGTTCAATTTTCTGACAGACCCCCGTGTCAATATAAAAGTCATCATCTGCCTCGCCTTTTCCCACCTATGCTAGGCTCAGCTTCCAATCTTACCAAATGCAGCTGAGCACTAGTATTTTATGGACCGCCTACCTATCTGACGTCCACAACCCAGTTACTGGGTAATACGATACCCCTTGCTAAGATTGTTTGTAAGATTTTCGTGCTTCTGACGACCCGTAACGTCTATGAAAGATTTGCGAATGATAGCCGCGACTAAAGGATTAACGTGCTTTCCTAGTCACGGAGAGGTCCTGATATATAAAGATGATCGCCCATCCACTACGGTCCCTCGATGAGGTACTTGTTGTCATGCGCCAGCGGCGGCGCGGGGCGGCGGCGCGCCTAGGACAATTCAAAAGCCTGTAGAGTAGGATTTCAATAAAATTACATTTTTGCAGTAAAAATGTCAACAAAGTAATTGCACTCATGTATCTCAATGGGAGAAAAGCAAGACGGAAAACACTTGCATGATGACGATGACCGTTACGTTTGACACCACTTAACCTGAAAGTGCTCTCAACATAAGTTTTTCCAGCCGTTACGTGTCTGTGGAGAAAATATCACATCCAATTATACCAATTACGTTACATACATAAGTACAGCAGTATCATCTAATTCACTTTACAAATATAATTTAGTTTCCACAGCAGTATACGATAAATAATATAATTTATGATTTAAGTAGTTATGTGAAATTTCATTTAGGGAGCAAGTCTTGGTTTGCAACATTCGTTTGGTAATCCAATAAATAGCTTTTGTTGGAGTGAAGTAAACATTTATTAGATGAATAGCTATGATACTCGATTTTAGTCTGGTAATTTTCTGTTCTGTTTTTTAGATCATAGCGACTAATGTTTTAGTAATAGGAAAGTTTATTTTTAGATAAGATTTTTTTTGGATTAAAACAAAGTTTTGGCATTCCAAAATGTGGGCTATCTATTTAACTAGTAATGTTATCTTATGTTTTTAATTAGTCATCCAGTAGTCGAAATCCGAGCATAATTCTTTTAAAAGTTAATGTATTTCTAATACATTATTATACAAATATATTAGGTTTCTGCACTCCTTCATATGAACTTTAACGAATATATACATAGATATAAGAAATCTTTGTATTTTCTAAAATAATTATAGAATCTCAACCTCAAGTGCAAAGACGTGTGACATCTACCAATCCGTACTGGGCCCGCGTGGTGGATTACGGCCCACTCCCTTTCACCGAGAAGAGGTCTGTGTCCCAGCAGTGGGAACAATATAGGCTGATGATGATGAACCTCAAGTGTAGGTCATCATCATCATCATCCACAGCCCATCTTCATCTACTGCGGCCTCTCTTTTCAAGTGGCAATCCTCAAATTCCTTCGTTATCATTGTTGCCTGTTGCTGCCTGGTTGCCTGGAAGAGACCGCAGAACGCGATAAGGCCGCCCATTGTATAAAATAAATATCTTAGGACAATCAACACACTGTTATCTGATCCCAAACTAGGCAGAGCCTGTACTATGGTAACCAGACAACTGATAGATATACTTATATATTTCTAAATACATACATATTATAGATAAATTACACCCAGACACAGAACAAATGATTGTGCTCATCACACAAAGATTTGTCCTGGGTGGGAATCGAACCCACGACCACAGTATTAGCAGTCAGGGTCACTAACGACTAGACTAACAGGCCAGTCCAGTGTATGTTGTTGTTATGTATTTTCTGGTGTACAACGCATATATAAATAAATAAATATCCAGGTTATACCCGTCAAGGTGTAGTTCACCGTCCACTCTGCAGTTTATTTTAACTATTTTCACTTTCTTATTTCAAATTTAAATTCAATGTTTTGGGTTGGCTGATAGAGCTTGATCAAAATTGGCCAGCTATAGGTAGATAAAATCTTTTAACGTTTTTACAAAATATTCCAATATTTTATTCATCTAACTTATCATATAACTTAACTCACAGAATAAATTGCTGCACCCTAATCGATGCAGATGTATTCAACGCTTAGCAGATTTGTATAAGATAAGATATATCATCATTCTCAGATTCAACACACGAGGATTTATTGGTTTGCACGTTTGCACCTTAATATATCGTGATAAACTCCTTACAAGCGATAAATTTAATCTATGCGTAATTTTATTCTAAATTCTATTCACAAATACTAGAATCTTAACATAAAATGCAGGCGTAGACTCAAGAGATTGAAAGATATCATATAAATTGAAATAACTAGAAAAGGAATTTTATTACATTCTTATGCTCAAATAAAAACTTGCGAAAGATAACATTTACATGATCTCGTTTCGCCTTTTTAAAAGCCTATTATGTTTCCCTGAAATATGTAAATGGCAGTGACATTGACTTAAGCTGACAATGAGGTAATTTGGTTCAAAATTGCATCATCAAGCGATCATGAGGGGAATAATATTATATCAGATTGTGACTTATGATTATACCTTTTCTCGAGTGTAAATAAACCTGGGATTCCATGCTGTGGAGCCTCTACCATTTTTTACGCATCTCCTTTGTCATGGTGGCTGTTTTATTTGAGGTATCTATCTATATTATATAATATTATAAAGCTGAAGAGTTTGATTGTTAGTTTGGTTGAACGCGTTAATCTCAGGAATTACTGGTTCGAATTGAAAAATTCTTTTAGTGTTGAATAGACTATTTATTGAGAAAGGCTACATAACGTCACGCTAAGATCTTTAGGAGCCAAGCAAAAATAAAAAAGTTACGAATACGAAGACCTCACACGGGCAAGCGATTCGATGCGACGGGGAGGGTCGGGGAGCAAGAAATTTAACGCAGATAAAGTCGCGGGCAAAAGTCAGTATTAAATAAATTCTTTAATCACATTTTGATCTTCGGATGATTTTCGTCTCTTTTACTCAGTGATCTTCTTTCACCTTTCTGGTATTTTCAGTGACCGTAGTTTAAAAGCCATCTGAAGCGTTACAGTTAGTTGGTCACTGTTAGGTACTACAAAGAGCATATGCACGAACAAGCAAATGCAATGCATATGCGATGCATATGTATGATGTATCGATAAGTACCTTCAGGAATTAAAATTGTAGATGGATAAAATACTAACAGTACAGCAAAGTAGATGCGTGAACATAGTGGATAGCCAGCTTAAGAAGTCTGATTATTTAGACTCATTTGGCAAGCGAGTAACCCGATCCGTTATAACTAATGTCTACTGGAAAAGGTCACTGAGGCTAGGCAGATGGTGGCCAAGCCCAAAAACGTTTGTAATAACTCAGCTTAGGACAATATTTACTTATGTGACTAGATTTATATTTACAAACTGACCCCTGGTTTCAATGTAATCTGGTATCAAATGTCTAGTCAACTTTGGGATCACCTGTTGGTTTGATCACAATTAGCCTATCGAATTCTAATTTATGGGATACAGGTCTCCTCTCTTTGAGAGGGAGTGTGTCATAAGCAGTGATCAGATATTTGGATGCATATTTACCTAACGTTACTATTTAGCTGTGGAAACACGGAAGCGGCTTCCTATTTTTTAACCGACTTCAAAAAGGAGGAGGTTATCAATTCAGATGTTTATATGTTTTTTTTTTTTTTATGTATGTTCGGCCATAACTCCGTCATATATAGACGGATTTGCAAAATTCTTTTTTTGTTCGAAAGGGGTTTATTTCGAAATGGTCCCATATAATTTTCATATAGATCTGATGATGAGTTCGGGAGACAGACACCGGAACTCTCACCGGAAGTCGGTGGCAAAAAAACCATAAATACAGATCCTAAGACACCGACTACCGAAATTAAAGTTATTTTTCACTTTGTAGTGTTTTTAAGGAAGTCGGTTGTTTTTTTTTTTGCAAAAAAGTTTTTTATTAAAGCCGGGTTTCTTGAATCATATTTATTTAAAATTTATGTTTAACCCCAGATGCAAATACATATGTGTGTAGGGTGGTATGTGTTAGTTAAAACAACACACATAACACGGTAAAAACGCGCATTCCATATTAGCCATTTCAACTTTAAGTGAATATGCATCTGAATATTCGTATTTTTTATAAAAGCTGGGTTTCTTGGATCATCATATTTATTTAAAATTAATGTTTAACCCCAGATGCAAATAAGTATGTGTGTAGGGTGGTCTGTGTTAGTTAAAACAACACACAAAACACGGTAAAAACGCGCATCCCATATTAGCCAACATTTCAACTTTAGGTGAATATGCATCTGAATATCCGATCTCTAGTCATAATCCACCACGCTCGCCCAGTTCGGTGGACGAAGTTTTATTGATTTAGCAATATTACTACAGCTAACTATCAAATTACCATTCCATAGTAGATTTACTGATTAGATCTAATCTTGAATGAAACAGTATCTTTTTCCACTCAAAAACATCTGTAATTTATTTAAAAAAATGTATCTTATTGCGATTAACCTCGATCATTATCAGTTAAGAACTTTATTTAAAATTGAAATAACATCTCCAAAGTTCTGTTTTATGATTTTTTGCAACCATGGCAGTTATATATTACACATGATTGATATCACGATAACAGTGGTCGAGTTGTAAAGGGCACTTGAAATTATTCACAAATAATAATTGGTAGTGATTTCTGTGCAAATGTGTATGCATAAATTTGCTATAACATTACTATTAGTAATAAAGATTAGTGGAGTAAGTTCAATTACTATTAATATGTGTCTGATCTAGAATTTACATGGAAACCCGATTGGTGAGTTTATGATTTAATTGATTTCCTCCATTGGTGAGTTGTAAATCTCGTTGATAAAATCGATTTAATATAATTTGATGACAAAACACTATCACTATTGAGAAAGGTCGTGGAATGCTCCCCATGTTCTTGGCGCAATTCCTACGAACTTCAGAAATTAGTAGTTCATGTAGAAGAGACCCTATACTGTATGTAAGCAGATAGTAAATCAGCTAGTTTACTAATAAGTTTAGAACGGAGAAAAACCCTTAGATGACTCGCACTACTTGCCCTGAATACCAAACGGTAACCGCACTTTAAGTAAGCCATACTTATATTGTATCCAAACTCTTGTGAAAACCCGCACAGTACTAGTACAAAACTTCTTATAGATATAAGGCTACCTATATTCTTTCTAGACAAATGAGAAAAAGAATACATGTTATATCTTGTGTTCTAGAAATGAATATTGATGAAGCTGAGGCATTTCGTTTAGATCGATTTAGATTTGAAGATCATTCATGCGAATAATCACCTACAATACTAAATTCCACCACGCACCAACGGTTGTAGTGGTAGTTATATAGAGACGGGTATTTATATATTTTAGTATATAAATAAGTATATATTATAGTAAACATGTGTGTGCGTATGTGTATTATTAGTTTTGGTCTACTTATATACTACTGTTTCCATTTTATTTGTAATTCAATATGATGATTGTAGTTTTAATAGTATTTTAATGAATTGTTCCCCTCAAACAAAGCACCTGCCATTTAATCTCTTGACCACTCTTGGTTGACTGGTAGAGAATGCCTAAGGCGTTAAGTTTTTTTGTGTGTGAGAAGTTTAAATAAATAAATAAATATTAACTATTATTTTTTCTTTGCGTGTCGGTGTCAATCTAAATAGATGCGGTCCAGAAATTAGATACGTATTTGGCGCCACAAGCAGGAGATGTGTCCTATTTGTTGCAGAACAGCACCACATTGTATTGCAAAGCGGACTCATCTATGAATCTCCATCTAAACAAAGGGGTAAATGCGTATCACTCTCTCAATAGGAGTCGCTTTCATTTTGACAATTCAACAACATTCATTGCGTTATTTACGTTGTTGAACAGACAATTTTTTCGAACTTATGTAGCAATGAATTAGAAATAATCTTGAAAACGATTCAGATTCTGATAAATAGTGTATTACGTAATTAGGGTGCAGGTTTTGCTTGTTTACTGTTGAAAAAAGCGGGTAGAAATTTAAGATGTTGAAGTGCTAAAAACTGATTATGTGACTTATAAAAATTGAAAATGCTTATAAGTCACATAGTTGTTTTAATGTGTAGGAACGCATTTAATTTTAATGCAATCAGCGTCATTGAGGAGAATGATTATGATGTATCGTTTCTTTTTTAGTCCAGCAAGGGATAAAACTGTACTTTTGGTAACTGCTAAATATTACGAAGAAGAACATTCAGCAACGTTATTGCTCATATAAATCACGAGACGACATAAAGAGTGGTACATAGCTAATGGCTATAACGACGAAGGTTTTCTCAATTCCAAGGTAAGTGTGAAATCGCACTCATCAACATTTAACCTACTTTCAGTGCAAAACATTCTAATCGTGAATTTATTAATTAAAGTAGGTGTATAGTGCGTATACATACTATTTTTACTTGTATGAATGGTAATTCATTTTTCTGTTGCTAAGGAGTTTATAGTTTTTATTTTGCATCGATCGGTTACGTCGTTCGTCTTGTGGTCGCAACCACAACTGATGACCGTGAGGTTCTGGGTTCGATTCCCAGGTCACGATTTCCGTTATGATTTTCTCAGAAGCAGCCCAGATTCTACACCTGGCCCTAGTTGAAGGCAGTAGGCTTGACCCTTGTACATGGGACTTATTAACTGGCGAAGTAGCATAATACAGGCGTGTTGTTATGTGTGTTCTCATATTACCTGTATGTACTCTGAAACAATAGAAACGCTCCTTTCGATCATTTGCAGTATGTGGTTAAAGAATCTTTATTTACTCAATAAAAACTTTTTACCAAAAAATTTAACCGCCGAAAAAACTGAAAAGCAAAAAATAATAAACCTTAAAATTATGAGTCGGCGCTTTGAGTGATCTTCGTTCATTGATTTTTCAGCGCCGACTCATAATTTTAAGGTTTATTATTTTTTGCTTTTCAGTTTTTTCGGCGGTTAAATTTTTTGGTAAAAAGTTTTTATTTTATATTTTTTTGTGGCTTTAATGTACTTATAATACTTGGCAAGGTATACCCTATCCAATGAATAAAGAATTATTAAAATCGGACTACTTTGTATAAAGTTATGCATGGTTAAACATTACAATCAGTGAGTGAACAATCAATCATCCCCTGTTTTCCGACCCTTAGGGTTCGATTTTGTTTTCCAAATTTATATGGGACCACCCTCGGAGTATACCCTTTCCAATAAAAAAAGAATTATCACAATCGGACAACTATGTAAAAAGTTATGCGTGGTCATACATAAAAAATAAAAATATACACGTCGAATTGATAACCTCCTCCGTTTTTTTTCGTCGGTTAAAAAAAAAACTGAAAAGCAAAAAATAATAAACCTTAAAATTTTGAGTCGGCGCTTTGAGTGATCTTTGTTCATAGATTTTTCGGCGCCGCCTCAAAATTTTAAGGTTTATTATTTTTGCTTTTCAGTTTTTTCGGCGGTTTTATTTTTTTGTTAAAAAGTTTTTATTTTACAATTTTTTGTAGCTTTAATGTACTAATAATACTTGGCAAGGTATATACGTTGTCAAGTATAGGGTATACCCTATCCAGTAAAAAAGAATGATCAAAATCGGACTACTCCGTATAAAGTTATGCGTGGTCATACATTACAATCAGTGAGTGACCAATCAATCATCCCCTGTTTTCCGACCCTTAGGGTTCGATTTTGTTTTCCAAATTTATATAATACCACCTTTGGGGTATATATACCCTTTCCAATAAAAAAAGAATTATCACAATCGGACTACCTACTACGTAAAAAGTAATGCGTAAAAAAAATACATTAAAAAAATATATATATATACGCGTCGAATTGAGAATATCCTCCGTTTTTTTTTTCGTCAGTTAAAGATAGTTACCGCTTAATGAGAAATATTTAAACTATATAATAATAATGACATTCGTGAGCAGAGCTAATATGACTGTCCCGATACATATTGTAAGTCTTTGGTATGACACGCACAAATATTAAAAGAACACAATAGTGTTTAACGTACATAACAAGACATTGAAGGTAGCAGTAAACGACTCCAGCGAAATAAAAATCAAATTTTTGTGGGTAAATTAAAGACATAAATCAGTATCAGAACGAATGTATTTCTAAGAATGTACTTTTACATAGTATAGTGTTAATATTTTTCTATGTTCTGTGTATTCTACCAAAATATATTACGTAGAAATATTCAAATTTCATTCCTGTATAACTCTTATTTCGAGATGTGTGATTAACAGTCACTCCAATATGAATTAATGTTATTATGATTAGTCAATCATTACTTTAAAATGAATTTCAAAATGCAAATTGTAATGACATGTATTTTTTTTTAAATTCTTGGTTGTTTAGGCCAGTCAAACTTGTCAGGCTGCATATATTATTATAATAAAAAAGAATCTTCCTAGAACATCTCAGTAAGTGTATAAATTTATTAAAATAAACTGAATTATCAACTAACTTCCTTCCTGAATAGAACTGCATATCTAAATATCGATTCGCCTACCTGCCATCGTAAATCATATGATCCTTGAGATTAGAGACGATTAATATATAACTACTTATTTACAATTCACATCGTGTGCCCGTTCTTTCTATTAACATTTACATACTAGTTATAAACAGATATGGTAGATCAAGTGCATACTGATAATTAGTCAGAATCTGCCACCTGGTTCTTACGGAGCGTTTACACGAGGAGAGTTTTTATTAACACGACTTTATTAGCTTCATATGTATGTTAGTATGTGCCTTTGTAACGAAAACTTTGAACATGATTTTGACCCCCTTTAAAACGTCGGATTTAGTCGAAATTTGGCGTACTTATCAAAGACTAAAGACAATACAATAATTTTACTTTGTGCAACCCTTGCCGGGGCTATCAGGATAGCAACAAAACCTGTATTCGAAAACTACGCTGACATACGTCACTAAATTCGAAACACCCTAAAAAATTGAAAATAAATAAGAGTTTAAAAAAAAACTAAAAAATTTGCTTCCATAGAAAACCATACTAAAAAGTTTGGTATCATTTTCATCAAGAGGCGAGAACGAACATACGAGTCTTGTTGGATAGGTTTGCCAGGTAAGTAGATCACTCTCATGTTTAATGTACGAGGGAAACAATAGCTCGCCTCTTATTATGAAAAGATTAATCAGGAGATTATCTCGAACTGTGATTCGTGTCGTAAGGGACTTACAAGAGAATGAGCAGCAGCGTTCTCTATGCATTTTACCACCATACTGCGATCGCCAACCCGCCTGCCAAGCGTGGCGATGCCAATTATGGCAAACCCCTCAAATTGGGGGAGGCCTATGTCCAACAGTGGACGTCTTTCGGCTGAAATGATGATGATAATGATTTGATTCGTAAACTCGAAAAATGTGGGTGTTATTTACAAAAAAAAAAACAAAGTGGTTCTGGCGCTTTGACATGCCAATTCACGCTACTTTTTATTCCACTCAAAATTTTTTGGTTAATACTTCTTTTGATAATCGCCTATACGAGACGATAAACTGACCCCATGTAAATTATCTGTTAGATGCTTGTCTAAAACGGTGTGCTAATAATATAATTTTGATGTAGTATTTAACATATATGGGCATAATAGTCGCTAGAAATTAATACCGAGTTGTGTCCCATATTCGTGTCGTATAATTTTATGTGAACAATATTTAATTATGATACTTTAAAAGCTTGTCGTGTTAAAGGATTTCTTGAGTGTACTTATTTGGGATTTCTTAATTAACTCGGCACGCGTTTTCCACAAGTTTATTATGTGTTTCATTCTTACTTATTTTTGTATACCTATAGTAATACATGATAATACATTTTAGATTGTGTAAACCAATCAGGAATATCGTGAAACTAAGTTCATCAGTTCACTTTATTTTAGTATAAACATATGAATTATATTTTTGAAAATTATTAGCTACCATACAATTTGCAACCGGTGGCGGTCAGGCCTTCAGGGAGAGGAAACTTTCTAACAATGCGAGCCAGAAGCACCGTTTTTTGAATCAAGCCCTTGATCCAGGTGCCCAAGGAGAGCCTCCTTAGGTGTTGGTCGAGGCTCTTGGCTATTAAGCCATTGGCAGTAACGATTATCGGCACAATGATAGCTAAATCCACATCTCACATGTCGACAACCTCGCGAGCTAAGTCCAGATACTTGATTTGCTTAGACACTTATTATATTTATGCTTTACTACGAAAATTAAAGAAAGAAGAAAAGTAGGCATTCTACTTATAGACTTAAGCGCCATCTCGTGGAATAGACGCAACACGTTATGTCTACTTGCTAACTAACAACAATCGTGGCTAGATGTAATGAAAATTCAATACCGCTCTATCTGGTTGCCGTGCGTTAGCGCAGCTGAAGCTCTACGTAACATAGCAGCGGTTGAAGTTCGAGATAATCTCTCTAGATGGCGCTGTTTATAACTTTTAATTTAAAGCTGACTTAGGAAAAGCGACTAGGTAAACCAAATAAGTTTCTACGTTTAAAAATAATGGGTTCGTGTAATTTCTTATAGATAAGATTTTTTTTTTCAAAAAAATCTTTGTCTCTAAAATTACAGCCAAAATTCCGTATAAGTAGCCTGTTGTCCGAATAAGTAGTCAGTGCCGATTCTGTTGTACACCGAACTAAACTAACTAAACTATCTCTAAAATTCCTTACTTTTGGCTATGAGAATTTTAACGCTATTCTGCAAGAAAAAATATCTAAATTTAAAAAATATTTTGACACGACTAAAAACAAATTACACATACTGCGTAATATTGGTTGTGTACCGTGTGGTGCCGGAAGTAAAGAATAACACCACCCCATTTCTTCCCGTGAGTGTCGTAAAAGGCGACTAAGGGACTTACTAGAGAATGGGTAGCAGCGTTCTCTATGCATTTTACCACCATACTACGATCGCCAACCCGCCTGCCAAGCGTGGCGATTATGGCAAAGCCCCCCAAATTGGGGGAGGCCTAAGTCCAGCAGTGGACGTCTGACGGCTGAAATGATGATGATGTTGATGATGAAAAACGAATTTGACAATCAACATGGATTTCTCTTTCTTTTGGTTTCGCAACGTGGTACTTGTGTGCGCTACGCAATGAATTTTTTAGAGACGAAGGCGCGCGCAAGGGGGCAGCCTGGACGTGTTTTATATGGAATTTATCACTTTTTGTTTGAAAAATATAAAAAAATATTACTCACGTGTTGAGATTTATATGTTTCGGGGGGTCGAAAATTTCATTATTTTTGCGACACGTCAATTTCGAGATACCTATAAGCAAAAATACATAAAGCACTGTTTTTGCACGTGAAGGCGAGGCGTTGGTGTGAATTTTTGTTCACGACCACTAGTTTCATTCCAAACCTTTTTAATCGCGATTAAAAATAGTCAGATTTAGTCAAAATAAATTATTATAGTCTAAATTTTTGGTGAAATCCGGCAAACTCAGTATGGCGAAATTGTCATTTTCACTAAATTAATAATTCAGTGCAATCTTAGTGCTGTCAAACTAAAATATAGTTAACTTGTGTCACTTTATTTATTTATTTATATATGCTTTATTGTACACCAGAAATTCAGAACCACCACTATTTCAGAATAGGAAATCGTCGTTTGACAGGAATAAACCAAATTTTAGTGATTTTAAGTTTAGTTTAGAGAATTTTGTACAACAGAATCGGCACCAGTAAGTGAGCAAATGCTGTAATAGTACTTGTAGGTGTAATAGTACTTATGTGTATAATGCCGGAAAACTGGCATAATTTTTATGTAACTTCATTACTTCCTACTGCCTAACTCACCCGCAGTATAGTCAATGTTTTTAACTGTCGTATTTTCAAGTGCCATAAAACAATACAGAGTGGCAGGGACACCAACGAGATAATATATGAGCTGGCATGATTTTAACACATGGTTCTGAATACGCTATTGTAGAAAATTTTCGTCGGATAAGTATAAAAAAAATAAGACGCAAATTACGAAGGCTGCGGCCGGGATACTTAAAAAAACCAATTTAGATTTTAAAACTAGTTTAATTCAAGTAAAAGGAATTACAATAAAAGAAAACTATATCTAGCTAAATCTAAAGTTATGTCTTCCTTCAAAGCCGAAATAGAAGTGCTCGGCCTCATGTTGCGCTGGCGCGATGGTGCCGCGGTATTTTGTTAGTTCAGCACCTTTGCCTCGCGTCGCTAATTGCGCATTTTACTTGTTTGTTATAATTGATTGAGGTCGTCCTTAGTCAGCGCTTTAGATATACTACGCCTGCGTAACACCTCCGCCTGTAGTTCAGCAACTATTTTAAAACGCTTAGTGAAAATGTTGCTGGTAGGTTTTCTCGTTGCGTATGCGTTTCAGATGTTACAGGAACTGCGTCTTCATGATTTCCTGGTCCTGTGGATACAGCATCGTTTTGGTTCCGTTTCCTGGAAAGGGTTCTTCCAGGGAAATATCTTCTGGTTATCATCGCAATTGTGAGTATGGCTGCGATACACAGTATAACATAAAACGGTATAGTGGTATGATATAGCGTTTCAGTTGTTTCAAACGATGAAATCGGCGACTGAAGAGTTATTCTGTCCTGAATAGTGTGTAGTCTATCCAAGTTAATAGATGTTAGATTTGCATGTAATGAGCTTATCTCCTGCATTTCAGTAGTGTAGGGGACGTTCAATACTTTTACAGGTTGGCCTTTTATCTCGTCCTTGGTGTTTAGTAAGGTAATTTCGTTTGTGTGTATCGAGCAGTGCAATGGAATGGTGGCAAGGTAGCTTCCCCGCAGTGTGTCGTAATCGTCGCTTCCACATTTCATCTGGACTCTAGTAGGTTGAGGAAATGATATAACGTAGTGTCTACTGTCTAGTTCTTCTACAGCCGGTTTAAATAGATGTACAGTCGTTAGTTTACAGGATTTTAGTAATGTCTTGCTTGAAATGAAGGTTTGCACGCAGTCAGCTTGAGTCTGGATATAGTGATTTGTCTTTTGCTCGCAGAGATACCGATTATTATCTAACTTCGGGCATTCTGCCTCCATGTACATGAACGTTTTCCCATTTGTTGCTATGAAAGGATAAGGAGGTATGAGGACTTGGTTATTCTTGTTCGGGACTGTGGAGAGTTTGTAGAGTGTATAAGTATCTTCTGAGACTATGGGGAACCTAAATGCTATTACTATTCTCTTGTCGTCGTAATAATATCCGGCTTTAATGGTGTCATAGTACTGTCGTAGTTCTAACTCTATTACGTGGTTCTTACCATAAATCTCCTTAAGCCTATTTACTACGCTACCTAAAATGTCTATTCCTAACATGCTATGATGGGTAGTCATCACGCGGGTGAACGATAAAATATTCTCTATTCTATATAATTCCGATAACACGTCCTCTATGTTTTCGCTGACGATAGTCAACAGCTGATTGAACTTAGCGACCTGGATCATATTTATGCTACTTTCTGCTTGTTTTATTAATAGACTCAGTGTGGTGTTAATTTTGTTCTGGTTTTCAACAATTTTATTTATAATATTAGTATGAGATAGCATCCACTCTTTACTGATGCTGATATGCTCGTTAAATTCGTCTACAGTTTTTTTTTGATTATTTCTCAACGTCTCTATGGCGTTATTATATCGAACAGCATCCGAGTAATCGAGGTTACCTGTAACGCTTTTTATGACAGATCCTAGGCCGTCTATAAGACCTCTTTTCGACCGTCTAGGCTCCAGAGTACGTAGGTGGTCAGTGACTCTACTTAACTTATCCGAAAGGTAGTCTATTTGATACTCGTAGAGAGAATATGCATCCTTCATCATGTGTAATTTAATGTAATCGAATTGAGTTTGTAGGGTGGAAAGAGTGTTTTCAATGTCGTCCAGGTTGACATATTGAAGGAAAGTATGATAGTGGGTTATTAGTCTGAGTGGTCCAAGTTTAAAGGGTAGTAGTCCAACTCCAGAGTCTAGGCTTTCAAGTTTTATCTCCTGGCTCCGTATTGCATGTATTGTCAGTATCAGCGTCATCCTGCAACAATTTAGCAGTCTTAGGTACGCGTTTAAGTCGTGATTTTGCTACGGGGCCGCGTTTCTTTGACGTATAGATGTGGATAGGTAAATCTGCTAAGACTACATCCTGAGTATATCTAGGGGCTAACTTTTGTCGCGGGGCTGATGGGTTTTTTATGAAGATCTGTTGCTTGGGTTGATACTCCTCCTCCTGCTCGCGGGTTTTATTTCTATTTTCGATTAAAGAGGTGCGATTAGTAAGAGAGGTTTCGTTTATGATTTGGTATACTTTTTTCATTTGATCTCTATGGTTTAATACGTACTGTTGCAATAGGTGGCTACTAAGATCGATGTCCCACGGGTCTCGGCTATCAAGATGCCCAGTTATTACATCGAATGGTCTGCACTTAGTAAAACTATGGATTGAGCTATTATATCCGAGTAAGGCGTATGGTATTAGGTTATTGGCGGGTTCTTTTTTATGTTGAATACGTAGGATTCTTATATGTTCGAGTAACGTGGAGTGGAACCTTTCTATGTTGCCGTTATCATTGGGACTGTGAGCTAGCGTTTTATGGTGATTAATTTTGTGGAGTCTAGTGAATTCAGCGAACAGCTGATTAGCATACTCGGTACCGTTGTCCGTTATTATAGTTACAGGGAATCCGTGGTGAGTGCAGAACTGCAATAGGCCCTGTAAGATACTAATTGCGGTGCCGTCTTTCATAAGATATGCTTGCCCGTATTTAGAGAATACATCGATGAATGTTAGGTATTTTTCATTTTCGACCGTGAAAAGGTCCATATGAATTATCTCGAACGGTTTAGTGGCCGGTGGCACTATGTTAAATTTTTGTTTGATGGGACTTCGATCGTATTTTGCCTGACCACAAATAGTGCATTCGTTAACATATTTTGTGATCTGGTCTCTCATCTTAGGCCAGTAATATTTATGCGAGAGGGCTAGGTGACATTCGTTTATGCCACGATGATTCGTTTTTCCGTCATGATAGTGCCTAATTATTTCCTGCTGCCTAAGGTACTGTTTTACATTTTCGAGTTCGGATTTACATAGCACGAGGTTCATTGCAGAGCTTTTAAAGTTGTCTTGTATTATGGGAATGATGTCATACATACTCAAAGGGGGGTTAATAAGAATGCCGGTTTTTACTTTCGGGTTTACGTACTCTTTTATGGCGGCTACAACGTCATCTATTAGGTTAGATTGTGAAACTTGTATGGAGGTGCGAGTATGGGTGTCGAAAGGTTTGGTCGCGGTCGGTCTTTTTTTAATGTCTCCTACTACTGTCATGATTATTTGTCGGTGGAATTTATTTATAGGTTCGTCGGTGATTGGTACCTCGAGTATAGGGTTTTCGTTACTGGTATGGGCTGTTTCAGTACTAGAGTCTGCTATCGACGGGGGTTTCTCGGAAGGGTTCGCTATTATCGAGCTTATCTCGTCATTGTATATTTCTACTCGCGAGAGGGCATCGGCATTGGTGTTGTTTTTGCCCTTTTTGTACACTACAGTAAAGTCATACTCACTGAGTTTCAATCTCCATCTAGTTAGACGCGAGTTAGGTTCTTTCAAGCTCATGATCCATTGCAATGGCTTATGATCCGTAACTATCCTAAACTTGCGTCCAAAGAGGTAGGGTCGAAAGTACTTAGTGGCCCACACGATAGCGAGAAGCTCTTTTTCGATGGTGCTGTAGTTTGTCTCGCTTTCGTTCAATGTTCGGGATGCGTATGAAATCGGTCTGTCTGACCCTATATGCCCTTGTGATAGTATGGCTCCTATTGCAAAGTTGGAGGCGTCTGTAGTCAGTATAAATTCCTTGTTAAAATCAGGGTACTGTAAGATTGGGTCGTTTGTTAAGAGGTTTTTACATCGTTCGTAGCAGTCAACGTAGTCTTTAGTAAGTGTAACGGTCCTACCCTTCTTTAAGCACTGAGTAAAGGGTTTCGTAATTTTAGCGAAATCGGGTATGAATTTTCTGTAGTATCCTATAAGTCCGAGGAACTGTTTTATCTGTTTTGCGGTTTTGGGTATGGGGTATTTCTGTATAGCTGCAATTTTGTCTGGGTTCGGTTTAATTCCCTCATTGCTTATTATATGACCTAAGAAAGCGGTTTCTAGCTTCAAGAATTCGGACTTATCCATCTGAATCTTAAAGTTAGACTCCCGGAGTCGTTGGAATACTTTTTCTAGGTTATTTAGGTGCTCCTGGAGCGAGGTACTGTACACTATGATGTCATCCATGTAGACCAGGCAGATCACGTTTTGTAGGCCTCTCAGAACATTGTCCATTACCCGTTGGAATGTTGACGGGGAGTTCTTTAAACCCATGGGCATTCTTAAGAACTCAAAATGCCCATGTTCTACGTTGAATGCCGTCTTATGAATATCGTCAGGGTCTGTCTCCACTTGATAAAAGCCGCTGGCAAGGTCAAGGGTACTAAAATACTGACACTTCCCTAATTTGTCCAGGACGTCTGTTATGTTCGGTATGGGGTATTTATCGTCTATGGTTTTTTCGTTTAATTTTCGGAAGTCTACTACGAGTCTCCATTTTTGTTTCCCAGAAGCGTCTGCTTTCTTAGGGACAACCCAAATAGGAGAGCTCCAGGCTGAGTCAGAGGGTCTGATTATATTTTGCTCCAGCATTTTTGAAATTTGCTCCCTAACCTCTTGGCGATGAACGAAAGGATATCTGTAAGTCTTGGTATAAATAGGTGTGTCATCTACAGTCCGTATACGGTGTTTTACTTTATTGGTGAAAGATAAGGGTTCGCCTTCTATGTAGAATACATCTGCATACTTCGAGCAAATATTTACTAAGTTAATTTTCTCCTCTTCATTAAGATGATCTGTCCGCAATTTTGATATTACTTTATTAATGCGAGATGTGTCGGGTATTTGTTCTAGGTTCATGCATTCGATATTATTTAAGGTTACAGCCTCTACCGGGTGGTCTAGGGATAGAATAGTATCGTTGTTTGATGGGTTTAGAATTTCTACAATGCCGCGGTTATTACAAACGGCTGTAATGCATTCGCTTACAATACAATTGCATAGGTATTGTTGTGAGATATGTACGTCACCGTCTTTAGCGTTTATGGGTAGTCTGATAAGCTTAGTAGTGTTGGCTGGTATAACAGCCTCGTAAAGGTTTACATTCCGCGAATTAAACATTAAGATAGGGTTCTTTGCGGTAGCCGTAATCAGTAGGTTGTCCTTTAGGTCAATCTTCGTATTCCATTTGGTCAGTAAATCTAGTCCGATAAGTCCATCAAAGAATTTGTGAAAGTCATATATGAATAATTTAATTTCGCTAGGGTCATTGAGTTCGCGGAAAGATGGTATAGTTATAGAATAGTCGTTTCTAGTTGTGGCATGGACGTTAGTCACCTCGAAGGGGTCATAGTTAAGAGGGTATTCCGAGTAGTACCGTTGTACAGCTGTAGGACTAATAAACGACTGGTTTGCTCCGGTATCAATGAGTAGGTTTAGTGGGGGGTCGGATATTTTTATGTAGGGCAACTGTCGTTGCGTTTGCAAGTTGACTTCTATTTTGAGGGTTTTAATGGGGGTTTCCTCTGAAAATCCTGGTTTGCGTTACTAGTCGAGGGTTGGGGTTCCTCGCATTTAGTAGAGGGTTGAATTGGTTTTTGCTCAGGCGGTACGGCCGGTCCGAGATCCTGTACGTAATAGTAGTTGCCGTCGTCGTAATAGACGTTATTATAGTCAGCGTGGTCGTAATCATAAGAGTAGGGTTCCTCCACGACGTAATAATCGTAGTTATATTCGTTACAATCGTTGAAGTTCATCTCACGGGTCTTAAAATAATTTATTGGGGGCGGGTTGCCAAACTTGCCCCAGTCGTGAGGTCTACTTGGCATGGGTTTAGCAATAAAATGGCTGACCCCGCTCATTGGCTGAGGTCCCGGGGCTAGGGCACGTGGCGGAATTCTGAATACGTTACTTTGCGCGTTATAGTTAGGCGGCGGCGCGCGGAACATTTGCTGCGTACGCGTTTGATTATTAAGTGCGATGGGCGCACGTGGCGCGCCATGTGGTTGGAACATAGGTGGTCTCCCACTGCTCTGCGGAACCGGTGGCCGTTGCCAGTTTGAAAAGGGTTTCGGCATCGGCATGGGTAGAAAACCTGTGGGCTGTGTTAGTAATTTGGGCATAGGAGCGGTTGGAAGTGGCCTTTTTACACTCGCGCTATCATTACGGTCTTGCAGGTACATCACATTTAGTTCCTCTTGAACAAACTCCAGCGCCCTTTCGATGCTTTCAGGACGCATGCAACGTATGCGGGAACCCAGAGGTTCTTTTAGGCCACGTACAAACGCTTGCATTGTTAGTTTTTTGTATAGTGTACGTTTCGCTTCTATGGTGGTATTCACTGTTTCATGCAACGATATATAAGTCATGATGGTGCTGAATAACGATTGACACTGGTCGTAGTACTCTTGTGGAGTGCTGTTACCTTGAGCTGATACTAGGAGGTCATTATAGAGGGCCGTTTCGTCCCTCTGGTCGGCAAAGCTATTAATTAGAGTATTCCGTATTCCTGCCCAACTATCTGGGATGCCATTCGAATTAATTCTAGTTGCCGCGGTGCCTGTTATTTTATTTAGTATGCCGTTCAAAAGGCATAGATTACCTAACTCACTGCCCTGTGCATTACTTAAATAAGTACTAACTATCTGGTCACATAGTTTAATAAATCGCGTGAGTACGTTGGGGTTCCCATCGAACTCGGGGACTGGGCGTAGAGCCTTATAAATCGTGTCCGGATCGCACGACATTTTGCAGTCTTCGTATAAACTATTTAAACCTAAATCTATATCCCTATTCGAATCTAATACTAATTGCCTACTATTGGGTCTACCTGATGTAGACTCGCGAGGTTCTAAATTACGTGGGTGGAAAATTTTGAAGGATTAAGAGACTTGGGTACACAGGAAGCAACACAGGGAATAATTCAAGCGTACTCACATAACCTTCATATCGGTCTCTGGGGTCGATGTCTGGATCCCGTTCTCTCCCGGCAGCAATCCTTGAGTTCGGATACTCGATGAAGCTTGACAGCAGGTTAGCCGCGATCGCTCACGCGCGGTAGCGATAATATCGATATAAGATAGACCTAGCTAACCTCGAGAATCCTACCGACTGCGCCAATTACGAAGGCTGCGGCCGGGATACTTAAAAAAACCAATTTAGATTTTAAAACTAGTTTAATTCAAGTAAAAGGAATTACAATAAAAGAAAACTATATCTAGCTAAATCTAAAGTTATGTCTTCCTTCAAAGCCGAAATAGAAGTGCTCGGCCTCATGTTGCGCTGGCGCGATGGTGCCGCGGTATTTTGTTAGTTCAGCACCTTTGCCTCGCGTCGCTAATTGCGCATTTTACTTGTTTGTTATAATTGATTGAGGTCGTCCTTAGTCAGCGCTTTAGATATACTACGCCTGCATAACACGCACAAAACTTAAAACTTTAGAAACAAGACAATACAACACAATCACATTAGCTTGTCGGTGACGCGAACCCATATTTTTTGCTTCTACCAAAAATCGCTCAACACAGCTAAAAGCGTGTCCCTTTAAAAAATATGCTATATCATAGAAAAGTGCAATACGCACTTAAGCGGTCAAAATGTATGGAACAGCAATTAAAAAATAATAATAATGACGTTAAATTTCAACGTCTACAATCCTTTAGAGAATCCATGAGAACAGTTTGCGCGTAAATGTCCTTGCCACCTTGTATATCACTCGAAGTTATTGTTATGGACTCATAAGCCCATGACTCAGCACTAGTCCTCCACCATCATGTCTTCAAACAAGGCTGTTGGTCTCTCCGTGAGAACATAACTACTCACGCGTCACGCCCTACTTTCAATTTCATAGTGCTAATAACACATACTGCGTAATATTGGTTAAAAGTACCAATTGTAGAACGAACGAGATACTTATTCGGACTACTCAATTAGGCTTTCAAAAGTAATTGTTGATGGTATTGCAATGTCTGTTATTGATTCATTTGTTTTTACTTATTAGGACTGGGCCATCATTCCCAGTACCTAAAAGTATTTTCAGCCTATAATGTCTTCACTGTTGGGACACAACGGGCCGTAATCCACGACGCGGGCCTAGTGCGAGTTGTTGAATATCACGTGTATTTTTTTTTGTCGGTGGGAATCATCAAATAACGTCTCCCGCTCTGGGCGGAGCGGGAGGGCGTGTCAGACTTTTACTGAATACTACCCACACGTGTTCCTTTAGTTATCCATATGCCAGGGCCACGGTACCTCTTTCAAACTAATCTCGCGGCCCTGGCAGGCGTTGGTCCTAGCAGACCCCTTCAGTTTGCTAACATCTCTTTGAGGCACGCGTGGAACACTACGCGCCGTCGACACGGGCCTGGTCCTTACCGGGCGGCGAGGTACCCATTGCTCGCCGCCCGCAAGCCCGCACCTACGGTGACCGGGAGTCCGTGATCGACTCCTGACGCCCGGGGCGTCTCCTCCTGCGGCGGCTAGGCATGTATTGGTTCTATAACATGCCGGTTTTCTTACTCTCTTCCTTCTGTGTTTTTCTTCACCGTTTTGGGAGTAGTGGTGATGGAATTAAATACATGCGTAAAGTAGGCACTTTGCTTCATGTAAAGGCAGGCTCCATTACTCATGTATCACCCTGCGAACCCTGCCAGGGTTCTCGTTTATCTCGGTAAGTAGGGGCTGACACCACTTCTCCTTATTGCAAATATCTCAATTTATTTACCTCGAACATCTACCTCAACCTCTACCAATGTCACAAACTGTAAATTCTGGACACCAAACTTCAGATTTATAATATCCTAGCTAACCGTACAGACGTTGTCCTGTTTCCTAGAACTCGATAGCAGCACCATCTGTCGGGCTGATTTGTGAATCTTAACCATCCAGGGTGCCACCAAAACGCATACAAAAAAATTCATTAAAATCGGTCCAGCCGTTTAGGAGGAGTTCAGTGATAAACACACATACAGTAGAATTATATATATAAAGATGAGGTGTAAAGAGCAAAGACAGTAGTAATAAAATGTTGTATGTTTATCACCATCATCATCATTATGTGAGCTTGTAACCACTGCTTCTATTCAGTACCAAAGCCTCTTTGTTAAACATATCTTAGCGATCTAATGCCATCCGTGTTTACAACATTCCAGTTAGGCTCACAATATCCTTTAAAGCTTTCTGATCGGGGTCCATTTCATCATTCGATTATGGACACAATGCTGGTTTTTGTTTATGACCAGCTTCCATCATAGCTTTAAATTAAAGACATACCTAAAATATTTATTTTCTTACAAATAATTCCGTTTCTTCAACCCCTTTATTCATGCTTCAAATGCCTCTTTTTGTTGCATACAACATACAATTAACAAATTACTGATTTTGATAAAAACCGACAAATTCATGTGAGCGTAACATACAATCATTCGTGTAAAATCATTGCCAATAACACAATAAAGATGTATGTACCTATGTAAGAAACACCCATTTAATAGTCTGCAATTGTTCGATACCCGTCGTGTACAATTCTGAGGAATTTTGTCACAGCGACACCCAAACGTGCCTGTGGCATGTGCCAAAAGTGTCTGATGAAAATATACACAATTATTTCAGAAACCATAATTATACTTATTTCATTGCAACTTATAAATTGAGTGCTTTGATTTGAGTAGTCGAAAATTTTAAATAGATTTTTGATTTTAAATTACCATAAAAATGATTTTCATTGACAACTGAGGTTATTTTTGAACCTCAATTTACAGAGATTTTTAATAACAATTTAATCATACTTTCACAAAAGAATTGTTGGAAAAACTGTTGAGAAATGAAGTTGAAACATTTAAATATACACAGTTGTGATACTGCGATTTTTCACAGTAGCAGCCCAGAGTCTGGATTTGTACCCGGTTGACGGCAATAGGCGTGCCCTCTATTACATGGGACTTAAACATAACAGGCAAAATTTGGGTGTACTATAGATACACCTCGGCCCAACGCTTCGGAGGAAGGCGTGATGTTATGATATGTTAGATGTAATACTAATTCCCATTAATGAATGTCTGCGTAGCAAAATTCCTACATTCCTACATGTTAAATACCTGTTTAAGTTTAATATAGTCGTTTACATTTTCTTTCTTTTGGAACAGACATTACTTACCTTATGTCACAACAGCCTATCAAATACCAACATTTTTTGTCATAATTCTGATGTAAACACGTCCAAATAGTTTGTCACGCCAATTCCTTTGGCCAACCTTGGCGGCAAAAGTACGTGTGTTGGTTATTTCACCGTTTTTCCTTGGCCGAGAAGCACGTACCAATGTGGTTCATTTTTTCAGTGGAATCTTGAATTTTGCAATCTTTGTTGTGATTGTACCGTGTTTAATGAGCTGTAGGTGAATCGTTTTTGTAGTTCAATGCTAATCAGCATTATTGATTGCTTTTTAGGGTTAAGCACTTAAGGTTTATAAAAACTGTACCGGTCGAAAGAAATAAAAAGTTATAAAGATTTTTCATAAGTTTTAAGAGAATTGAGTCTTTTAGCTTTGTTTTTAGAATAGCTGCGCATTTGTAATGCTTCTGATATTACGGATCGATTAATTTTTAACCGACTTCAAAAAGGAGGAGGTTATCAATTCGGATGTTTATATGTTTTATTTTTTATTTTTTTTTATGTATGTTCGGCCAGAACTCCGTCGTATATAGACGGATTTGCAAAATTCTTTTTTTGTTCGAAAGGGGTTTATTCCGAAATGGTCCCATATAATTTTCATATAGATCTGATGATGAGTTCGGGAGACAGACACCGGAACTCTTTATAAAATGACAGCAAATCAACCGCGATTTCTGCTATCGCATAAATATGCATTGTTTGTTTGGAATTAGTGCAGGGTGAATACCACAACTAAAAATTTAAAAATAAAAACTTTTTTACAAAAAAAAAAAAACAACCGACTTCCTTAAAAACACTACAAAGTGAAAAATAACTTTAATTTCGGAAGTCGGTGGCAAAAAACCATAAATACAGATCCTAAGACACCGACTTGCGAAATTAAAGTTATTTTTCACTTTGTAGTGTTTTTAAGGAAGTCGGTTGTTTTTTTTTTTTGTAAAAAAGTTTTTTAATCGGCCTTTTGCCATCTCATGAAATTTAAAAACTGTGTATACCTAGTTTATTTGAAGTTTATCAAAAAATCAGACTTGGAATAGCAGAGGATTAAAAATAACTCTGAATAAATTGATTTACAAGCTGTTCGTTATATATATTACAATCATCACACACACAATACCTAACTATACCTACATTCTACCATTTTCATTAGAACGATCTCCCCAAAGTAGATAAATGATAATTGATTTGATTTCTGAAGTAGTAGGTTTGTACAAACACTTTTACACATCAATCATATTTTTAAAACTAGATTAAAACAAGTTCGACTCGATTACTCGAATCGATACCACGCGATTGCCGATTAATTTGATGCACTGATTAGTAATGATGGTAGCTTTGTTCTTATCATCGGCTGCTCTAATGGAGGGTTTGGGTTCGACGCGGTATGGTGCTGCAATCGTTGCCTTGTACTGATTCCGTAACCGGAATATCAGTGATTTTATCGGATTTTCGATTGCTAATCGAAGAAGGCACTAAGTGGCTTCTAATCTATTCTTTTTTTACTATTTTTAATTGGGTTGTTAGGGTTCCGGTTTATAATGAATTAGATTTGATCATCGCAGCATTTGATTAAACTTTTTTCATAAGCTCTTCAGACATCTTTAAAAATTAGAATAAAAATATGATTATAATTAACTAATAGTCATTTAAATTACTTTTTTATAAATATCCTTCGGTGTAGATATTTGTTTTATGTCAGTTTTACATATAATCACTTTAATAAGGTAGCAACTTATTTTATTAAACTAATCGTTTCCCGTCCAATGGACCATTTCCGTTTTCATATAATAAATTCTAGATAAGATATATAAACTAAATATACCTACAGTCTATATAATAGGTTGGGGAAAAAGTTTCTTCGCATTTTTTAAGAAAATTCAAAACATTTTTTAATAAAGTTTATTTACATTTAACTAAAGTATGTAGGTAACATTTTGTTCGATAACGTTTTGCCATCTTGTAGGTAGGGACATGATCCCATTGCTATAGAAATTTTGGGACTTCTGGTCAAAATACCGCGACAAGTGGTTTTGGCAGTCCTCTCGTGATGTTAACCTGACACTGCCTAAATAATTCTGAAGAGACCGAAACAGGTGGAAATCTGAAGGTGCAAGGTCAGGACTATAAGGCGGATGCATTAACACCTCCCAGCCAAACTCTCTTAATTTTTGTTGGGTGGCTAAAGATGTGTGAGGTCTAGCGTTATCATGATGAAAAACCACACCCCTTCTGTTGATTAATTCCGGCCGCTTTCTCTCAACTTCTTGCTTTAATCTCATCAGTTGTTCGCAGTAGAGTTCAGAATCAATGGTCCTGCCTGGTGGTAATAGCTCATAATGAATAATGCCCTTCCAATCCTACCACACACACAGCATCACCTTGTTGCGAGTTAACCCGGGTTTCGCCACAGTCTGTGAAGCCTGACCGGCCTTTGACCACGACCTTTTTCGCACGTCCTTGTCATACGTGATCCACTTTTCATCACCAGTTATCAGCTTCTTCAAAAATGGTTCGGTTTCATTACGTCGTAATAAAGAATCACAAATGAGTACACGGTTCATTAGGTTTCTTTCAGTGAGCTCGTGAGGTACCCAAATGTCGAGCTTTTTTGTGTACCCAGTTTTTTTCAAATGCGCCAAAACTGTTTTGTGGTCAATTTCCAGTTCTTCAGCTACGTCGTAACTACTGGTATGCCGATCTTGCTCCACTTTTTCAAAAATGGCATCCATTTTATCCGTAATAGGGCGACCAGAGCGACGTGCATCTTTGACATCAAAATTTCCGGATTGAAAACGCTTAAACCAAATTTGTGCTACTCTCACAGACACAACACTAGGTCCATAAACATCGCAAATTTTTTTCGCGGCTTGTGTTGCATTTTTACCTTTTTTGTAGTAAAATTTTAAAATGTATCGAATTTCTTCATTAGCTTCACTCATCTTGACGGTACGAAAAACAAATGAAAATCACACATTTTCCTAATTTGAATTTGGGATTATGTTCTTTAAAATTTAAACTTTCAATGATACCAAAACCAGCCAGATACAAATAGTATAGCCAAAGAGATTTTATTACAAGTTCATACATACTATAATGCGAAAAGACTTTTTCCCCAACCTAATAAATTAAAAGTCATTGGGATCAATTTAAAAGCGCAATCAAGCCAATTAAAAAAGAATGAGTTGCTAAATTAGACAGAAAAAACATGAATATCTACAGTACTGTACGTATGTAAGTATATTACAGTATGTGGTAAATATTACCCCAGTTACTGATAGGCATCGTTTAGCGGATCAATAGGTATTGTAGCTAAGTTACGACACAATACTGAGTCAGACCACGAAGATGTTTCCAAGAAACGAGCATCTAGCTCAGTATGTACTTTAATTAAAGAACGTACCCAATTGTAATTACAAGAAGCAATAAATATATTGGAATAACAGTAGTTAAGTAGAAAATATTGTTCATGAGCGGCGTAATCCAATTTAAAATGAGTAATTTACAGATTGGGCTAACAAAATCATTAAATTAATTAATCAGAAACAAATCAATTAGAGCAGCATTTAATTTGATACAAAAATAACTATCTGGGTGAACTGCAGTCTGCCATTATGTTTTCATCGCTTATGCATTCGCATTATGTTTTGTTCACTTGTTTTAAAATACGTAATACTAATATTAGGTTGGGGAAAAAGTATTTTCGCATTATAGTATGTATGAACTTGTAATAAAATCTCTTTGGCTATACTATTTGTATCTGGCTGGTTTTGGTATCATTGAAAGTTTAAATTTTAAAGAACATAATTCCAAATTCAAATTAGGAAAATGTGTGATTTTCATTTGTTTTTCGTACCGTCAAGACGAGTGAATCTAATGAAGAAATTCGATACATTTTAAAATTTTACTACAAAAAAAGGTAAAAATGCAACGCAAGCCGCGAAAAAAATTGCGATGTTTATGGACCTAGTGTAGTGTCTGTGAGAGTAGCACAAATTTGGTTTAAGCGTTTTCAATCCGGAAATTTTGATGTCAAAGATGCACGTCGCTCTGGTCGCCCTATTACGGATAAAATGGATGCCATTTTTGAAAAAGTGGAGCAAGATCGGCATACCAGTAGTTACGACGTAGCTGAAGAACTGGAAATTGACCACAAAACAGTTTTGGCGCATTTGAAAAAAACTAGGTACACAAAAAAGCTCGACATTTGGGTACCTCACGAGCTCACTGAAAGAAACCTAATGAACCGTGTACTTATTTGTGATTCTTTATTACGACGTAATGAAACCGAACCATTTTTGAAGAAGCTGATAACTGGTGATGAAAAGTGGATCACATATGACAAGAACGTGCGAAAAAGGTCGTGGTCAAAGGCCGGTCAGGCTTCACAGACTGTGACGAAACCGGGTTAACTCGCAACAAGGTGATGCTGTGTGTGTGGTGGGATTGGAAGGGCATTATTCATTATGAGCTGTTACCACCAGGCAGGACCATCGATTCTGAACTCTACTGCGAACAACTGATGAGATTAAAGCAAGAAGTTGAGAGAAAGCGGCCGGAATTAATCAACAGAAGGGGTGTGGTTTTGCATCATGATAACGCTAGACCTCACACATCTTTAGCCACCCAACAAAAATTAAGAGAGTTTGGCTGGGAGGTGTTAATGCATCCGCCGTATAGTCCTGACCTTGCACCTTCAGATTTCCACCTGTTTCGGTCTCTTCAGAATTCTTTAGGCAGTGTCAGGTTAACATCACGAGAGGACTGCCAAAACCACTTGTCGCGGTATTTTGACCAGAAGTCCCAACATTTCTATAACAATGAGATCATGTCCCTACCTACAAGATGGCAAAAAGTTATCGAACAAAATGGTACCTACATACTTTAGTTAAATGTAAATAAACTTTATTAAAAAATGTTTTGAATTTTCTTAAAAAATGCGAAGAAACTTTTTCCCCAACCTATTATATTATCCCGTTAATTAGTTGAAATTCATGAATTGCGTGGTCTAACATACGTAACGGTATTACCCCTTCAATTCTATTCTTATCTGGTTTTAAAAATATGATTGACATGTAAAAGCGTTTGTTTAAACCTACTTACAGAAATGAAAACATTTATCAATTATTATTTTGGCCGATCTCTGAGGGCTCTTAAAGAACTTTTGCTTAGCGCCAGAACGTGTCAAATATGTAGCTAGCGAATTCATGATGTGCCTCTTTCCAAAAGCCATGAAAATCACCAGTTGCCTATTTAACAAAACCGACAGGCAAATGTTACAGGCAAAAATCAGACAAACCTACAATTTTAAAAGATTTTTTCACACATTTTTGCTTTATACACCATCTGTAAAAAACCATCTATAAAAAGGTCTCAATTTGGTCTCAATTATAAATTGACCAATCATGTCACATTGTCAAATTTATAAAATAAAGCTGTGCTTGTAGACTGTCTCTTACATGTTTTCTCATGGGTATCTATTAGATTTTCCACTCGAAAAGGGACTGATTTACTATATTTACGTGTTCAAAAGTATCAATCCTAGGTAGGTACACGTTACCAATTTCGATATCGTCAATTGTCCGCATAATAACACGAAATATCACGACGCTAATATGCATAACGCAACTGGCTAATGCAAACAACCGCATACTATTTCATTAATTATCTTCAGTTTACCAAATTACAATTGCGGCTGCCCAAATGTAGAACTCTAACAAAATGGGCACCGATGTTCGAGCTTCAAGGTTGATAAGGAGCAAATGTAAGTATGTTGGGGCATGTATGTAGAGATTTTAGGTTACCGGCGATAAGTTGCATAGTCCCACTTATCTACCACGTTTATTTTTTGCGTCAATTAACTAAAATTTATTTGTTAGTATTATTACATTAGAACGTAAGCGTTTTCCGATGTGTGCGACGACATTGCAATGTTAATCCAGTGGTAGGTAGCAAATTTACCAATATTGTCGAGTTGAATTGAAAGAAAAATCATTTCTGTAAGGATTTGTTTATCAGCCTTTTTCTATCATCATCAGCCTATAATGTTCCCACTGCTGGGACACAGGTCTCCTCTCGGTGAGAGGGAGTGGGCCGTAATCCACCACGCGGGTGCAGTGTGGGTTAGTAGATGACAAATGTTTTCTAATTTTTGGTTCTAGGACATGCTGGTTTCCTCACGATGTTTTCCTTTGCCGTTTTGAGAGTAGTGGTGATGAAATTATTTACCCAAGGTAAAGCGCTTGCCTGGGTTTGAACCCACGACCGAAAACTTGTAAGTCAAGCCCGATACCACAGGGCCACCACTGTTCCCCTTTTTCTACACTATGTATTTCTTGTGTCAAAATTATTTGAGTCGGAATGCAGGAATTCAGACTGAAAACAATACAAAACGCGGTTTTAGATAACAGTTTGTAAGGATTGCCTTTATGGGAAAAATCGTGACCATTACATTACAGAAGTATGTATGTAATGGTGTTTTTAAAAGTTTACCTTGTTCTACTATAATAAATAACAATAAAAATGTACGTCTCGGTGTCCATAAAACTAAATGCATCCGTAAGAACTTAAAAATGATTTATTGTATAGCCATAGTGACCTTTAACTACGCACTTTGATATTGTACAGCTAAATTTCGTTCTTTATCTGAGACTGAATTTTATATTTTGAATGTTTTTTCAAAGTTATTTTTGCTCATATTCTGGTATACTTGTTTCTGCTGGCTTGAAGCAAACATCCAGATAGATTGAAATGAGAAAAAAATCGTCTAGTTTATCTAAATCGTAATTTTTTAGTAACATGCCATTAAAAAATGTTAAGATCGGACGTCTACAAGGATATGACTAAGAAATACGGGATATTAACTACCGCACCTTATAATTATCAAATATCCTTCTTATGTTAAAATACCTAAGCATTGGTATTATTACATTATCAAATAATTTTATTTGCCACTGTCTGTCAAACCGTCGCAAGACTGCAGCACTACAGGATGCTATGATGCTATAATCAATACACTTTATGTTTATTTACATCAGTCTACTATATGTACAGAGTATTCTATTTATGTTCTCATTCTTAGAATAGAAGATAATGCATGGTCCAGGGTCGCGAGATTTGTTCGACAGAGATACCATGGCCCTGGCATATGGGCAACTGAAGGAACATAGGTGGGTTTTAGTCAGTAAAAGTCTGACACGCCCCCCTGCTCCGCCCAAAATCGGAAGACGTCATTTGATTATTTCCTACCATCAAAAAAAAAAAATGCATGGTGTCGTGTATTTCCTAAAGTTTCCATTTTTACCTATGTTCAACACTGGACGTATTTCAAGCCGTGGCTTCTCAACATGAAGAAACCCTCGGAATAATGTGTTCACTCCGCGAAGAGTGTGAAGCTCCCAGGAAGCTTGCTGGGATGGCTTTATTAGCCAGAACCCCCACGCACAATGGGCTGAATGAGAGTCTAATAGCAGAAAAGGGAGTCCCCATCAATCATCATCATCTGGACGTATTTTGACTGCAAAACATAAATTTCGAAAAATGTGTATCTAGTGTATATACTGGATGTTACGAAACTATCCGTTTGAGGAAGATGACAATCCACTAACATTGATTTTTCTAACGCCAATCACTTCACCTGGCTTATCAAAACAAATTATTATCAGAGCATGAAATCATTGATCAGTGCCCTCTGCTATTATGAGACAGCGCTTCTTTATCAATACTATTTATTCCACCTGCTGAGGAACTCCGTTGTGGGAATGAGTAATCTTGACTGACCTTAAAGTCTTTAAACAAACCCCGGACCAACGTTCGTTGAAGCAAGGAAAATCTGTTAATATGGAGATTCACAGATGATTCCACAAACGATGGGACACTTAATATCATGTCTTGTGTATCCTGTCGTCTGCATATTACTAGACATTTCGATAGCCCTACCGAATAATCGTGTAAGAGAAAATTAACAACTTTTCAGCAAAAAATAAAAACGTTCAAACTTCAATAACGCTCATTTCATTGTAAATTGGTATAAACAATGTGTAATCGAAATATAAGTAAAAAAATAAATAAACTATAGACTTGTATGTTTACTTTTTTAAAACATCAACAAGTTTCAGGAAATTAATGAAAAGCTATTTAATGTTTTTGCTCTTGTGAAATTTGCTTGACTAGGTCACATTAATATATACAAGATATATATTACACGATTATTCGTGTAATAATACACAACGAATAAAGCGTACTGTAATATTACACTATTATTCTCCATAAATCAAGTCTATTTTTGAACCCAGCTCTATTTACACGCTTGTTTACAGTACTTTGTTCTGCTATTAAATGATTGGAAAGATCGTATACATTTATATTAGAGTTAATAAGGTCAGTTTTCATTTATGTAATAGGTTTTAACATGTTTATTATTGTATACTTGGCGACTCAAAAAGCCTGTAATAATAGCATAAACTATTATTCCTATAATTTTAAAATTAATTATTTCCCCAGAATAAAGAAATTCACTATTATAATAGGAGTGCTTGAGTCCAAAATTCATAAAAAAAAATTAAGTAGGTGCACGGTAAGCAAAACAAACAAAGAATGAAATAAAAAAAATCGTTTAAGAACTCTTGCACGTTTATTCGGTGGGGCCATCGATTTGTAGCCGCTAGTAATGGCGCTAAACACACTAACTCCTGGGAGTTATCGACACACTAAGAGGAAGAAGAATGCTATCTGGAATCTATTTAGAGCTATAATCATAGGCATGTGTAGTTATTAGGTAGCCAGCTCATCAACTAGCGTAACATAGGGCCAACAGTGCCAACCCATTGTATTTAAGCAACAATTTTAATAACCATCTAAGTTACCTGACTATATTTACACTTGTAACCTCATTGAATATGAATACAAGCAATTCTATCTCGATACAATGTGCGTACGCAATTCAGCTAAATAATTATTAACTGCAATAAATGGCCCACCAAATGAACTATGTATGTAGATCAATTTGTTCGATAGTCGAGGCACGTAACAATGTAGGTAATATTGAGATCGACGCTTGCGGCTTCGGGATTTCGAAAAATATTCGTTGTAATAAGCTGGCAGTGTATGCAAGAAATATGTACCTTATTACTTGTAAGTAGCTGCATACTTCATCATCGTAGTTCTATAATGTTTCCTGTTGGGATACAGATCTCGCCTCTGTGATAGCGACTGGGCCATAAACTACCACCATAGCCCAGTGAGGTGTGTTACTTTTTAACCGACTTCAAAAAAAGGAGGAGGTTATAATATAACCTCAAAAAAAAAAAAATACATACAGTCGAACATATTATGTTCGACTGTATGTATTTTTTTTTTTTTTTTTTATGTATGTTCACCGATTTCTCCGCCAATTGTCAACCGATTTTGAAAATTCTTTTTTTATTCGTAAGGGTATACTTCTGAGGTGGTCCCATATTAATTTTGTGAAGATTTGATGTATACTTTGGGAGATAAACGAAGGAACTCCTCAAAAACAAACAGTACACGTAATGTGATTTGGATATTGTACTAAAGATCAAAAATAATTGCTGGTTCTATCTATCCATCCGTGGTGAAAGTTTAGAAGGTTAGGGGATAATTCTTTGAATATTATAGGCACGTTTAGACCGTTACTTGTATTCTTATATTCCGTTGAGCTGATGATGGAAGGTACAACTCCTTATCGATCAGGAGTTAGAAGATATCTTGTCCTAGATAGACATACTCGTTGACATCGAGAATTGATTCCTCAGCAGACACTAGAGTGGGCTCTTACCCACTCTACTGTCTGCTTAATAAAAAAAAAGCAGCCTTAACCATTTTGGCCTGGCCATTTATTATATTTTTAACCGACTTCAAAAAGGAGGAGGTTCTCTATTCGGATGTTTATATGTTTTGTTTTTTTTTTTTTTTTATGTATGTTCGGCCATAACTCCGTCGTATATAGACGGAATTACAAAATTCTTTTCTTTTTTTGTTCGAAAGGGGATTATTCCGAAATGGTCCCATATTAATTTCATACAGGTCTGATGATGAGTTCGGGAGACAGACACCGGAACTCTTTAAAAAATGACAGCAAATCAACCGCGATTTCTGCAATCGCATAAATATGCATTGTTTGTTTGGAATTAGTGCGGGGTGAATACCACAACTAAAAATTTTAAAATAAAAACTTTTTTACAAAAAAAAAACAACCGACTTCCTTAAAAACACTACAAAGTGAAAAATAACTTTAATTTCGGAAGTCGGTGGCAAAAAAACCATAAATACAGATCCTAAGACACCGACTTCCGAAATTAAAGTTATTTTTCACTTTGTAGTGTTTTTAAGGAAGTCGGTTGTTTTTTTTTTTTTGTAAAAAAGTTTTTTAATCGGCCTTTTGCCATCTCATGAAATTTAAAAACTGTGTATACCTAGTTTATTTGAAGTTTATCAAAAAATCAGACTTGGAATAGCAGAGGATTTTTTTTTTGTAAAAAAGTTTTTTATTAAAAAGCGATATCAAAATGGCTGTACGAGACAAAGACTTTTCGTAAAACAGTTTTTAAAGCATAATCAGCCTATCAAGTTCCCACTGCTGGGACACATGCCTTTTTTTTGTAAGAGGAATTGGGCCATAATCTACCACAAAGGCCCAGTGAGGTAGATGTCACATTTCTTCGAATTTTTGGTTCTAGGACAGGTCGGTTTATTCACGATATTCTCCTTCGCCGTTTTGAAAGTGTGATAAAATAGTTTTCACAACGTAAAGCGCTTGTCTGGGTTCGAATCCAGGAACTAAAACTCGTATGGCGCGGCCGTAACCACTGGGCCACCATGGTCTATAAGTACGGAATGAATTGTATGCCTCGGTACAAAAATATGCAACTTTTCAAAACGTCGTCGGTATTAATTTACTTTCCTATGACGCGTTCCGCGCATAAAGGTACCAGATGCCGACATTTAGTTTCCGAGTTATTTGCGGTTTTGTACAACCGGGTGAAAATATGGCATATGATTTTTACTGATTATTGTTAACCGACTTCAAAAAGGAGGAGGTAACAATTCGGATGTTTTTTTTTTAAGTATGATCGGCCATAACTCCGTCATATTATAAACGGATTTACAAAATTATTTTGTTCGAAAGGGGTTTATTCTAAAATGGTCCCATTTAAATTTCATATCAATCTGATGATGAGTTTCGGAGACAGACACCGGGAACTCTTTAAAAAAACAACCGCCATGTCTGCTATCGCATAAATATGCATTGTTTTTTTGGAATTAGTGCGGGGTAGATACCAATAACTAAAAATTTAAAAATAAAAACTTTTTTTCAAAAAAAAAAGTTTTTGAACAACAAATTTGGTACAATTAACATCTACATTTGTAAGCACATTTTTTATCAGGAAATGTTTAGTAATAAAAAGGTACCAGATGTCGATAGGTCTTATAAAATGTCGATATTTTTATAATTATTACGTTGAGTTTTTGAATTTTAATACTATTTGTATATTGGCAGTACAGTATCGCTTATGTTAGTAATACATTGATGCATATAATGTGTTGGGATCTATGTGGAAAAATCTATGTAACGAACGAGTACAACATTGTTTTTTTGTAACCTTAACTTTCAAACTCAATTTTCTCGAAACTAGTTTTTTCAGAATTTCAACTTTGGATGTCTGTTACAAAAAAAGTGTTAGGTTTTTTTTTTGTAATCATCTTAATAAAGGAACTCTTCTAGATTCTACATTCGGCCTTAACTCAATACCTCGATACTGGTACCTTTATGCGCGGAACGCCACAAATTTTTAACGACGCTATCTATTTTATACACACTATAAGTCAAAGTAATTTTTCGTGTCTGTTAGTTTGACAGCGTTGTTTTTCGTAACCACGCCACAGGTTTTGATGTGGTTTTTACCATCATCTAGAGAATTTATTCTGAAAGGCTTATGTGTATAATGCAACTAACATATAGTAAAGAAATCGCCATGTTTGGGTAGTTCACGAAAATCGTGCGAAGCAAGGGACGATCGCTAGTACGGTTGTACACCACATGTTTAGAAACCATATGAATTAGCCTTATAAATTTTCAAACTTGTTTTCAGGTCTGAAAATTACGTAGAATCGAGAATCGAAGAGAGAGAAAGAATAGAGATCGTGGGATTCTAGGTTGTAAATTCGGTATGATGCGTCAACATTAATTTGCACATTTTAATGTGTAAAATTATGAAAACATAGTACAAGGCGTTTCAAATAGCTGTGACCGTGACCTGATACATTTTGATTTGTTTTTCCCACGCTGTAAACATTTTTAATTTCTGGATTAAAAACGTACGACCTATTAAAAATGTGTGTATCATACTTTGTGGAATTAGTTTCTTCAGGTTTTTTAGTGGTTTTGGAACTGAAAAGGTTTTAGAGCATTCTAGCACCCTAATTGCGTAATGCACTATTATTCAAAATCTGAATAATTTTTACGGTTATTTCTAATCAATGGATTATGTACAAAAATATTGTCTGCTTTACAACATAAATAATATAATGAATTTTGTTGAATTGTCAAAATGAAAGCGAATCCTACTGATAGTAAGTTACGCAATTACCCCTCTGTTCTCTGTTAAAATATAAAGAAATAAATTATTGTTCTATTTCTTCGTTATACATATTCTAAAATGACATACATTGCTTTAAACATAGTTTTGTGCTACTTGAGCATTGTCATAATTCTTTAAAAGTATCATTTTTAATAATTCATCTTTAATTTCTTACAATGTTATTAATTATAATCTTGCACATAGTTGTAATATATAAATATCAATTATGTAACATTTCCAATCACAAAATAACTAGTTTAATGCATAAAACTTTATTGAATTAGTAATTTCTATTGATTGATATCCCTCGTAAAACTGATTAAAATATCCATTTTGATAAAATTTCCTTCTTACAATATCATATTACAAGTTTGTGCAACTTCAGTAATTCTATAAATTTTTTACTAATACAGTGCTTCTATGGAAAACAAGCTTCGTCCCGCGATTTTGTACGCATGTTTTCACATATCCTTATGCAATCGGCAATAGCGTAGCTTCCCATGTGTGGAATATTTTTTAACATCTAAACGCTTAAATTTCCCCTCTTTACCATGCAGATAAGTTAGGAAATCTATTAAAAACTGTTACAGATAATCATGAGACACGTCTTTAAATTTCGTCAGTTGGTGGACTCTATTGTATAATTTTTCAAATTCTCTCAAACGATGTAAAAATTCAATATTTATCCGTAATATAACCCCAATAATAAATTACAATCCCTCAAAACTTATTTAGATTTCCTACAAATCTTTAAAGTTCATTCTTCAACTGTCATTCGTAAACAAAACCCTACCCAACATATTGGTCAAAGAGACCGACACGGACGCCACACGACGCTACAGCCGCACGCACCGATGGTGCAACAGAGCTGCTTGTTATAAATACAGTGGCCTGCTGAGACCTGCACCAGTGTCAGTTCAGCTCCTGTCGGCATCGCTGAAGAGGACCGAAAGTGACCTACCTGTGAAAATGCGTGCATTCCAAGTAAGTGCGGTGATTTGTGCTCCCGTTAAATAGTTCTTTTTTAGGATTGATTTTCTTCATTTGTGGGTAATTTTTGTCACCGGATAGTATTAACGGGCCTCAAATTTTTACTTTATTTCAATAAACTATGGTAGAGAAAATAATTTTATAGGTTTTGATACATTCAAAATACGTAATGAATTGTATGCGATCACAGAACGCGTCACAGAAAACGGAAAAAGTAAGAGGTATCTTTGTGTTTTTTCATACAGTTTCCAAAACCCATTAAAGGTTGCCAATTTATTGCAACTCATTTGGAACAAAATAAGTTATTTAAATCACTATCAACATTTACTGAAAAACGTATAGAAAATCAATGATACTGAAACAATATTTGGCATAAACAACTAATTGTTTCCTGATTTGTCCAATTTTACTTTTGTCCATATTAAGGTAACCCATTAAAGACTCCTGATTTATTGCAAATCATTTGGAACAAAATCGCAATTTATCTAAGTTGACCGAAGAACACATTTTCGTCAATATACAGGGTTCTAGGGAAACCGACGCGTAATTTATAACTGTGGCCTCCGTACATGATTCTGAACTCAAATTCAAATGAAAATTCTGTATTTCAACACAGAGATGCGTTGAAATTTTTTGACAGTTAATAATAAAGTTTAGCTGCCCCGTACATTTTAGCAGCGAAGGTACTGCAATTTTCTATGAAACAGCAGATTTTTTGATAACCAACGAAAAATTTCTAAGCTTTGGGTCTCACAATCATGTTCTGAACTAATTTCTGTATACTTGTAATTAACCGTTGTCGTAGTGTGAATGTGTTCCCTTCCATTCGTACATATATCATATTTCACACAGTTCATCCAGTATTATAAAGTAAGGATTGTCAATTTTGTTCGCATCACTCGCATTCATTTACTTCCATCCAATGTTCCCAGTAAAAAGCGTCGAATATTAACCGCCCTTTTAATGTTGTTTTCTCTTTCAACACGTATTTTTATTGATGATCGAAGAGTTGAATTTATAAGTAAATTGTATAACCAAATTGGTATTCTTCAATAGTACGGGAAGCTTTCTAGTAACGCTTACATAAACTGTCATACAAAAAAATTAAGTAGGTCTTGTTAATATCCAATACTAGCTAGGTTTCAAAAATGCCTAGAGCACATTTATTTGTCAAGAAATATCTCTGTAAATTAAACTTACGTAACACTTTCAGCACCTGTAAAATTAAATTGTAAAATCGTTTCGCTACATTTATTTAGTTATCAAACGGCTTGAAAACGGTTATTCGAGTGACAAACGCAGCTTACGACATGTCGCAAAAACCACGTATTCATCATCGTTGTGGTATATTTGACAAACCTTGTTAGACGAATAACAGTAACACGTAAAGTTATGGGAAATATCGATGCTATAACGTGACAAACACGTAATCGGTTATGTGGTTATTGGAAAACTTATTTTTCTTTACGATTTTCTTTTTCTCGCACGTAACGAATAGTATTCTAGTCAATTCATTCGATGGAATATGCTTTTTTGCTTATACATAATTACTATGTTCATAATCATAGTGTATTGTTCTTCAATTGTCGTTTCCAAACATGTACCTACTCACATAACTTTAAGGATCTACTTACTTTCAATCATGGTTAGGCCTGATGGAATACTACATAATTATCTATTGCTTAGCATTGAATAATCTCTATACATTTTTAGTTCACATTAAAACATGACAGATTCAAGAATACAGTTCCTTAGTTACAGGTATTTCAGTATCAACTGAAATAACGTTGTTACTAAATTTTGATCACGTTGAGAAAAAACACGAACTGAAACTGAGTCTGAACCATTTTACGGAAAAAAACTCAAAACAGTTCTTGCAGTTTAGTTACTCTAGTGAGCGATACGTATCCAAGCTACGAACACGATGTTATTGCTATTTAACATTTCGCAGACACACTTGTGTTTTTAACACGTTAACTGCCATGGCTAAAATCAGAAAAAAGTCAAAAAATTTACTTAGTGTTATTTCACTTTAAATAGATTATTTATTCCATAACCACATTATGTATTCCAAAAACATGGCCGCCAGCAACGACATGTTCAGATTTTGTATGTGTAGTCGGTCATATAGTCCGACAAGGCCTGAATGGAACAAAAAGTGTCGGACATATAGTCCGACATGGCAGTTAACGTGTTAATTATTTATCAATCCAATACCAATCCGTTATGCTGAAAAATCTATTAGTTTATTTTTATTCCTTTGTAAAGTATCTTGGTGTGCTCGTAGGCCCGCGACTTACGAATTTAGGTTGTAGTTTCCAACCTAAATAGACGGTTTACTTGGTGTAAATAATTTCGTCACCACTGCTCTCAAAACGGTTATGGAAAACATTGTGAAGAAACCAACTCGTCCTGGAACCAAAAATTTGAACATATGTGACATCTACCAACCCTCACAGGGCCAGCGTGCTGGATTACGGCCCAATCCCTCTGACAGAGAAGAGGTTTTTTTTTAAAATTATTTATTAGATGTATTATTTTATATTATTACATGCATTTGTCAATTAATCATACTACACAAACCATCGCGGGTTAAACAGTGGTGTGGCCAGACACGGCAACTCGGTGACACTACAATGTATTAATTAACAACAAACAATATACCCAGACAAAAATAAAAACAAAAGATTTTCCAGATCGCACTGTAATCCAGAAAATAGGTCTATGTCCCAGTGGGCACATTATAGACTGCTTATGATGTAAAGTATCTTCAACTTATATTCGTTTCACTGCCTAAGGGGCCATCCATAAATTACGTCACACAAGTTTCATGATTTTTTTACCCCCCCCCCCCCCCGTCCTTGTCACAGCTGGTCACATTTGTGAGACCCCCCCCTCTCTAGTGTGACGTCACATATTTTGCAATTTTAGATCTATACATTGATTTTTTTTAAATTTTTGCTTTCATAGTTCGTTTTTTAATAGTACTTTAAATATGTATATTCAATTTTGTAATGTGACGTCACAAAATTTAGGGCCCCTCCCACACCCTTGTCACACAATGTCACAATTCGTCGACCCCCTCCCCCCCTTAACGTGTGACGTAATTTACGGGTGGGCTCTAACTTGTATTTGCCTATTGCTTCCTGGTAATTATAAAAGTAGTACTGCAACCAAATTCCAGAAATCGAAACACGCGTAGCCACAACATCAGTACCACAGAGCATCATATAATACTAACCGTACTATTGATTAGTTCAAAACTTCCTGCGTTTGTTTTTGCTTGTCCTATTGTTCTATATAATACCCATAACGTACTTTATGTACGATCAGTACATGATCGTGTGTAACAACATTGTTGCCCTCAGTTATGAATGAAATGAATCAAATATGACTTGTGGAACACTGACCTCTAATGTCACTACTGTAATTGGTGCGAATTTTCTTGATCGCAGTTCTATTGTTATTTGGAGCGATTTGATTGGTGTCTTGTTATTCTATTTCTGGTTAAGGTCAATGTAAGTGGATGTTATTAAGAAGGGTTGTCTGAGTATGTTATATATCGAAGGAAAAGATTAGGCGACTCGCATGAGTGTGGTGGAATTAATAAAGTACAACGGGTAATACAAGTTGGTCTTAGTCTATTCATATAATAAAATAAACCAATAAACCAAAATATCGGAAATTTTCATCCCACATCCCCGCCATCCCTTCCAATTTTACACACAAAAATATGCCTTAAATCATTATGTTAAAAGTTAATTTTTCACTTGCATGGTTTTTGCACCCCCACCGCATGCCATCCCTAATTCTTTATTTTGAACATCCACTAATATTATGACCGCGTAAAGGCCCTAATATCATTGTTCGCTAGATTTTTAAACGACAAAACGTTTGAACTGTCTTCGCCGGGCATACGTCGTATTCGTCAAGTGATATTTATTTCTGGGCATTTACATAGTACCTATTATTAGATTTTAAAACAAAAAGAGCAGGTACTTCTTCTGGTATGTGAATTGTTACAAAAACGAACAAAAAAACTCAAAAATTTTATTAATTAATTTACCTATTTTCTAATTTCAGGTGGTAATATTCGTCGCGGTGTGTGCTGCTGCTAACGCCGGCTACATAGGCGCTGGCTACGGAGGTGGCCTATCAGGTTACAGTGGAGGCCATGGAGGTTACAGCGGTGATCATGGAGGCTACAGTGCTGGTTACTACCCTGTACAGGCAGATTACGGTGGACACAGCCAGGATTATTATGTAAGTATCTTATCATTTAACAGATTTGAGAAATTCTACTATTGAATGAATGAACAGTTATGGTTGTTTTACATTACTGCTTGGTTATTAGATAGTTTATTGTACAACAATTTCGTAAACATCCTTGTGATCTCGGAAGTAAAAAATAGTACCATCTCATTTCTTCCCGCGGGTGCCATATAAGACGAATAAAGGACTTACTGGAGAATGGGCAATTCTCTACGCGTTTTACCACCATACTGCGATCGCCAATCATATATAATATAGATTGACGATCTGGCGATCTGTAGTCACAGCAACTCCCTCTTCCCCCTCAAATACCTCGGGGTGGCTTATGTAGACGTCTTCCAGCTGAAATGATGATAACAATATCGATGCTGGATACTTAACCTTTTCAACACAATGTTGGAGCCGGCATCAAGTCTGACTGGATGTATTTGAACCAGTGTTTCACAAAAATCAAATGCCTATTTCATTAACACCACCCAGTTTTGGGGTAATACGATACCCGTCTGTAAGACTGGTTCTCAGATATTCGGGCTTCTGAGTACCCAAAATTACTGTGAAATGATAGACAGGATCAATGACTTAACGTGCTTTCTGAGGTACATAAGGGTCTCCATTTGTAAAGGATTAGTACCCATCTACAGACAAACCTCGGAAAGCTTAGCTTAAAATTGATTGACCTGTGTGGCTTTTATTTTCTAACCACGAGCCTTTTTCTTTTATTATTATAAATTATTATTTTGTATTTAACCGAAACTTTAAAATAGTAAAAAGTAAGGTATTTACTTAGATTCGATATTACTTAACCGATATCTCAAGTTATTGAATTAAGGGTAGCAGGGACATCGACGCCCAAACTGAAACCATGAATTCAGCACATGATTCTAGAATATTTTTGTCGGTTAAACAAAAAATCTGCTGTTTCAAGTACAATACCTATGCGGTCAAAATGTATCGCAGAGCTATTTTGCGTCGGTTGTTCAGAGTCATGTTCTGAATCTATGGTAAAAGGAAGTGCGTCAATGTCACTGCGACTCTGATTGCAATTCAATAACTCTGAATAACCGTTAATTAATATCGAATCTAAGTGAATAATTTACTTCCCATTATTTTTAAGTTTTGATTAAGTATACGAAATAATCTCCACATAGTATAAAACAAAGTCGCTTCCCGCGTGTGTACGCTTATATCTTATAATGCGGTTTTTATCAATAGACCGAGTGATTCAAGAGAAAGGTTTAAATGTTTGATACGCGAGCGAAGCCACTGGCCGAAGCTAGTAATTTATAATAATATACGCAAGAGGGTTCTACCTAGGACACGGTGGAGATGTGCCCTGCCTGGGCGGAGCACCGCCGTGTCCTCGTGGAGGCGATCGGGGGCGGCGACCTCTCGCGTCCGGCCCTGGTGCGAGTCATGGTACAGAGCGAGAGGGCATGGGAAGCCGTCACCTCCTTCTGCGAAGCAGTAATGCTCGCGAAGGAGGAGGCGGGGCAGTGAGGGATTGGCAATCTCTGTGCCTTCACGTCCCTAGCCGCCGCAGGAGAAGACGCCCCGGGCGTTGGGAGTCAATAGCGGACTCCCGGCCACTGTAGGCGCGAGCTTGCGGGCGGCGAGCAATGGGTAGCTCGCCGCCCGGTAAGGACCAGCCTCGGGTCAACGCTGGCGCGTAGTGTCCCACGCGCGTCTCAAAGAGATGTCAGCAGCACTGTAGGGGTCTGCTAGAACCGATGCCTGCCAGGGTCGCGAGATCGTTTGAAAGAGATACCGTGACCCTAGCACATAGGCAACTGAAGGAACACGGCTGGGTTTTAGTCAGTAGAAGTCTGACACGCCCTTCCGCTCCGCCCAGGGGGAGAAGTCATTTGATGATTTCCCATCCAAAAAAAAGGGGCTTCTACCTTGTAGAATATTTACCTTACTAACCTAACAATGGTAGCATTGTTCAGAGCTAAATTAATACATCATCATCATCATCATCAGCCTATAGCAGTCCACTGCTGGACATAGGCCTCCCCAATTGCACGCCATTCAGCTCGATTCTCGGCAACTCTCATCCAGTTACTACCAGCCACCCTGCGAAGATCGTCGCTCCACCTAGCCTGAGGGCGTCCTACCTTACGTTTGCCGATTCGCGGTCTCCACTCAAGAACACGTCTACCCCAACGGTCATCGGTTCGATGGCTAATGTGGCCGGCCCATTGCCACTTCAGCTTGCTAATCCTATGAGCTATGTCAACAACTTTGGTTCTCTGCCGGATCACCTCATTCCGGATTCTGTCCCTCAGAGATAATTCCAAGCATAATTCATAATTAATACGCATCAAGTAATTTCGATGCATTTTCGGAAATGGTTTGTCAGTAAAGTCTAAGCTTTTATTTTGATGACATAAAACGCTCTAATAAATTCACTGATAAAATCATAATGTATTATAAAACGTCACAATATTCAAACCATATCATTATCATTATGCTGCACATCAAAACCCAACTTTATCTTTAAAGCCATAGGATCTTGATTCCTTTGTAAAGTGTATAAATCGTCACGCTTATGATGTTTAGACACCATGACGTCCCATACTTAAGGGTTTGCGTCACATTTGTCATTTGTATTGTGAAGTTTGAGGAAATTCGGATATGAGTCGCCTCATTACACTACTTGATGCAGGATACTAAGACTTTAGAGTTACGAAATTGTAAGCGACTATTTTTGGACGAATTTAATAGGGATGGTCTAATGATAATTCGAAATTGCTTGACTTGTTGTCTCTCAGGATTCGTACTTTAGATGTAATTTTAAATTGTTGACTGAAATTTCAGACATAATGACGGAGCTAAATTGTATGGTTTTTTTTCTCTCGTAATGGTTGTTTTTTTTTGTGTAGAAATACTTATATTTCTCTATTTCTTTCTTCTTTAAAAAAAGTCATATTTTATATGCGATAATTCTGTAATCTAGGCAGAATGTTTTATTCTTATTTTTATGCAATTCAAAACGAAATCCGTTTGGATTGAATATTTTAAATTGAGTTAATAACGATTGTTCCACTTGATAAATCATAAAAATATATAAAAATTGTGCCAATCATATTCTTTATTTCGAGCGCGTTGATGTCTTTTACTCAGCGGTTTTGAAGCTTTTAGTTCACTATGTTAGTCAAGAGACATTGACTTAATTTTTATGTTACCATTACCCTGTAGTTACATTACTTGTTTAATTACACATTATAAAATTAATTTATATTAGTTATATCACAAAATAATGTATTCGCAATAAAATAATGTAGCATAAAAATTCAATAAACATTATTATTTTGTGTCAAACTTAATTGTTAATTAGTATTCAATCTAGGTGAATTGCTTATTTTAATATTAATTTTGATAAATAAAAAGTTTTGCTAACTAAGAAAACAATAAATTCCATATCAGATAAAGTAAGCCAATAAAAATAATCGTTAATCAAGTTACGAGACGTTAATTGATACTTGACATTTGTTTATAATATAATATCTATACAGGGTGTCCAGTAAATAGCGCGACATACTCCAGGGGGTGATAGCTTGGGTCACTACCTATCAATACAACACAATATATGTTCAGCAAAATCTTACGGATTTACAGTTTTACAAAATTTTCCGAAATACCGAAAAATCTCTACCTTGAAACAGATTTTTAAGCATCTCGTAATGAAAAAATCCTTTTCTAGTACTTTTTTTTACATCAAATTATTCGTGAATAGTTACTTTACTCATTGATATGTCTTTTTTCTATCAAAGACAAGAATGTTTTCAAGAAATACAATTTTTTGTTTAAATTTGCACAGAACTATTTTCTTATCACTTAAGTTTAACCTACAGTGGTGAAAAAAAAAAATAAGTAAGATTTTGCTGAACATATATTGTGTTGTATTGATAGGTAGTGACCCAAGCTATCACCCCCTGCAGTATGTCGTGCTATTTACTGGACACCCTGTATAATATCTTAGGACAATCAACACACCGTTATCTGATCCCAAACTACGCAGAACCTGTACTATGCCAACCAGACAACTGATAAATATACTTACATATTTCTAAATACATACATATTATACATAAATTACACCTAGACACAAAACAGATGATTGATGATTGGGTCTTGTCCTGGGTGGTAATCGAACCCACAACCTCAGTGTTAGCAGTCAGGGTCACTAACCACTAGACTAATTGGCCAGTCAAGTATATTTTATGGTTTTTTTTTTCAGGCACACCCGAAGTACTCGTTTGACTACGCAGTAGCGGATCCTCACACCGGTGACCACAAGACGCAATGGGAGACCCGAGATGGTGATGTTGTTAAAGGTATGATTTTTTCATTGCTAGTTAAATAGAAATTGTGAATCTGCTAACCTAAGGTAGGACGCTCTCCGGCTTGGATAGCAACGATCTTCGTAGAGAGTTGCAGAGAATTGATTTTAATTACATAGCTCGCAGAGTAAGCAAACTGAAGTGGCAGTAGGCTGGCCATGTCTGTCGAAGGACCGATGGCCGGTGGAGCAGACGAGTCCTGGAGTGGACACCGCGTATCGGCAAGCGTAGCGTGGGATGCCCCCCAGCTAGGTGGACCGACGACTTAAAGAAAGTGGCTGGGGCAAACTGGATGCGGAAGGCGGAGGACAGGGTGTTGTGGCGCAATATGGAAGAGGCCTATGTCCAGCAGTGGACTGCGATAGGCTGAGTTGATTGATTTAAATTCAATTGTAGAGGTCTATATCCAGCAGTGGACTGCAGTTTGCTGATGATGAGAATTTGCTTGAAGCTTAGACAAAAAAGTAGTTGTGCACTAATATTTTATTTGAAACTTTGTCACGGTACAGTCGATACAAATACGGTGTAATGATGAAAATTTAAGGAACATCGTCGGGTTTAATCGTCAGGAATTGATTGAAACACTCTGCTCTGCCCAGATTCAGAGTATAACCTGTGAGGATTTTGACAAGAAAAAGAAATGAAGGTTCAGTGTTTTCTTTTCAGGATCCTTACTTATTAAAGTAGTTCGAACCCACATAATAAATCAACTGTTACATAGACCTTCTTTTACTTTAATATTACATTATACAAAAGTTGATATGGTGCTGAGACAATTTGATTCCCCAGGTGCGTATTCCCTCGCCGAACCCGATGGCACCACTCGTATCGTCGAGTACACCGCTGACAAACACAACGGTTTCAACGCCGTGGTCAAGCGCATCGGCCATGCACAACACCCACAAAACTACAACACACACAGCTCTGGTGGTTACTACTCCCACTACTAGATGGCGCTGTACAACTCACTGTGTAGTTCCAACGCTACCCAATAGATGGCATTGATTTAAGTTTGATCATTAACCTGAAAAATTCCAAAACCAGTGCCAGACTGTGATATTAACTTCGATGTATTATTTATAATATAAAATGTACTTATCGAAATAGTTATCGCAAAGATAATTATTATTGTTAGTCTGTAAGGTGTTTAAAGTAACGATGAATCGTTGAATGTTTTGATACTGAGGGATGAAAAATAAAGAAAATATTTTTCTAGAAGTGTGTCTTAATTTTTTGTCCATTCATAAAGGAAAGTGATGAATTAAGCCGTTTTTCCTGCTCAAATTCATCATCGTTAAAGGAGGAGTCCATGCATGAAACATTGTTGAGCGGTCATTAATAAATATTACTAGGACGTTCACACGTAAACGACACAAACCGCAGCCATATTATTAAATCCTAAACTTCATCGCTTTAGTTCCACACGTCGTGATCAACACTAATTTCTGACAAACAATCTTAGATTGACGCAATAGTGATCAAATTATTACGCTTTGTAATTGAAACTACACTCGGAAAATGTAGAGACATTTGTCAGTTGGTTGAAATTTACGGCCGCGCGATTTCTACGCATGTAATGTGGAGGTGGTTTTAGTTATTGACGGATGACGCCAGCTATTGTGGACGCATCGCTGTTACGCTTCAACAGACTGAACACTGAATATCAGGATATTAGCCTAAAGCTATGTTGAAGAAACGGCTATACTTCAGAACTGCCAATAAATTACCTTTCTTTCGACTATTGTTTAGACTACAATGATAGATGTATGCAATTAACGTCACCTGTTAGTGTTAGTCAACAATGTATTAATCTAGTACTAAAATCAGCTGTTTCTTTGTAATATAGACTATCGGGCTCTTAATCTTTTCTACCATTCCGGGTACGCACCGGAAAAATGTTGAGGAAAGATTCCATGATTGAGTGAGTCTGAGTTTATAGTAATTTCTAGCTGGACATGGTGAATTAATTCGAAAGTATAACTTGCAGTAAACGACTTCAATCGTTAAAGTTGGGAGTTGCTGGAGCTCAATTAATATAGACACTGAAGATTCGATTTGATAGGGTTTCTGTTTGATGGAGTCTGAAAGGGACCTATATCGCAGTTTGCGTAAGAGCGATTGTCTTTCAAACTTTTTTACGTATGAAGGAGATGATTTTTTTATTTGTATGTAACCTGATAATATCTAGCTATCTCTGATATTTATATAATTATATATTATTACTTTGTTAGTTCTCCTAAGGCAAATTACTAAAAAAACTTGTTACATAGTTTTAAGTAAAATATAGATCTGAATTCTACTACGTTACCCAAAATTATATGGAACCAAACGGCTTCCATTTGCATTCTGTAAACAGACACCTAAATGATCTACCTTCTATTTAAGAGACATGACATATTATTGTTCAACACTATTAAATATATGACGTGGGTGGTCCCACGCGGATCTAAAACACCGTCAAAGGCTTTTAGTCATAAATGAAATGCTGCAAACATTCTACAGTTCATACTTTCATTCCCCAACTTTATGTCAAGGTCTGCAATCGAAACCAGCTCTGAATATTGTAATATAGTCAGATTACAATTAGCATTGCAAATTACAGCATTTACGATAGTGCGTTATGCGTAGCGATACTGACTAACATGCCATCGTAGCTGAAAGCGCTCGCTTTCATTGATTTGCATGCTTAGTTGATTACGAAAGATGAGCTCATCTTTGGTATTTTTTTTAGATTCTTTGGCAACCACCACAGTATTTAAACTGAACACCAGGCAGGTGGGCGCTGTACCTTTGTCCAATTGACCGATCGCGCCTTCAGTATCCCTAGTATTAGTTCCTATTGTAGACCAAACTGTGGTCCAAGGGGTAATCGCGTAAAAACACACTAATATTAGAAAGGTCTTTTATTTTGACCGCTTTTTTTCTTTTTTATTATCTATGGCATCTGATAGTTGACCTTGAGAGGTCGTAACTATTAAACCGGGTTTCCTGTGACTGCCTTAAGCGAATTTAAAGCGTCCAGCCAGGGATTTGACAGTTCAATAATATACATTTCGGTATTTACGCTGTCTGTAGAGCAAACACATTTTTTTAAAGTATGAGAAATTATGCAACTCACAGATAAAAAGTTATATTAGAATGCCTAAATAATTGAAGATCTATATAGCTTTAGATCTACACTTAGGTAAATCTCCAATAATTTTGGCCAACGTCCACACGTAGGTCAGTTACGGTCATACATCCCGTTCGCAGCCTTTTGCATGTTGTCCGTATATTATTTTTGCTTTACCTGACATTTAAATGTTCGCAATAAAGTTAGTTTTAGATAACATTTCATTTCAGAAACGGATATAAGCAATAAAAGTATGATTTCATTAACATCAATAAAAGGTTTAATTTATGCCTTGCCTTGAATAAAGTGTATGGTATAATTATCAGATCGTTACCGGTAGCTGATCTACAATTAAATATATCGCATCCTAGTTGAGTAATTGTCACGTTTGTATGTGGGTGTGTGTGTGTGTTGCTGCATGGACGCCCGGGGGGTGTTCCTGTGTGCGTTTATAAATAGGTAGGTGGTGGTTGACGCGGCTCGTCTTTATTTAGCTTCAACCTTGAAATGGACAAGTTTATAGTTTTTATTTAAATTTTTTCTTGTGTTTTTGTTTTGTAATATCGTGACGTGACTTGATGTGGTGGAACACAATAATCATGGATAAAGCGCTTGTGATATTGGTACGTAGTTTATAACTATTATTATTTTCATTGCGTAATAATAGTCAGTTGCTTATAGTCGTTTGATTAGTTGCTTTATTATAAATAATTAAAATAAATTCCCTTGGTGACGAAAAATAATAGTAATTTCTGTTTTAGTTATTAATTAATTAAATTTCTACAACCGTATTCTAGTTTGGCAATAGGTACTTCTATTACAAAGTTATTACTTTAATAATACTACTTAGGACACTTTCGTTATTTCTAGATCCTCTTGGCAAATTTGTTAGCAACCAATTGTCAAGAAGAGGAATTCATGGAAGATACAATTGAAGAGACGTCGCAAAAAGTGAGTAGAAGTTAGAAAAAAATAATTCTTATTTTATTTATATAATATTACTAATTTTTGATATAACGCGATACGCTCTCTTTCCTGTACGGTCAAAAGGTAATAAGTTTAACCACAATTATATAAATTTGTCATAGTTAGTTCAATACTTATTTGTATTTAGTTTGAAATGAATTCAAAGCAGAAAAAAAGTATTTGTTTATATACAACATCAAATCACACACACTTTTAAAAATATTTAATTTTTAATCCTACTAATATTATAAACGCAAAGTATGAATTTTTAGATTTTTGGATGTCTGTTACTCAATTACGTAAAAACAGCTGAACGGATTTGGATGAAATTTGGCACTTTCTGTTTCTTTCCACGAAGGAGGCACGGGCGAAGCGGATAATATAAACCAAATTTTCATTGGTCGTGATAATGTCACAACATGATATTCGGACCAATACGTTTTTCTTTTTGCGGATAGTTTTATTAGAAGTAAAACAAATATGCTCATGTTTTAGTTTAATTTACAAATCAATTGTGACGTCTAAAATTGCCTAATTAATTCAGAGGTTTCGTTAACAGTCAATGTTTTCTCAATAATAAAAAACTTTCGCAAATCATACTAATAATATCATGTCTGTTTTACATTAAGTAATCAACATTAAATCGATACTGTACGTCTATACTATACGTCAGTTTATAATAAAAAAAAATATTTATTGCGATCATAGACACGATAGCACGCGAGTTTCACTATAATACTCTAGCTCACGCACCAGTGAATCAAATTCTATACTAGGCGTCGAAATTATAATTACGTAGCATAATTCGGTTTAAAGACATTTATTTCTCAAAAAACAAAGTAATTACAGTTCACTTAAAAATAAACTTAACTAAATTAGCAACAGGCTGTAGTTTAAATTACGACGTGCAAACCATCTAAGAAGCTGAACACCTTATTTTCATTTATGAAATACAGCAAGTATGTACTTAAGTCTAAATAAAATACAGAACATTTCAAGCTAAACTTATGTATCTATACTTCTATACTAATATTATAAAGAGGTAACATTTGTTTGTAAGTTTGTATGTTTGTAAGTTTGTATGTAGGGGGTAATCTCCGGAACTACTGGTCCGAATGGAAAAATTCTTTCTGTGTTGGGTAGCCTATTTATCGAAGAAGGCTATTGGTTATATAACATCACGCTCAAACCAAGAGGAGTGGAGCAGTAATGAAAAATGTTGCTAAAACGGAGAAAATTGCACGGGTATGCGATTCAACGCGACGGGAAGGGTCGGGGGAACAAGAAATTTATCGCGGACGACGTCGCGGGCAGAAGCTGGTATGCAATAAAAACAAAACCCTTTACCGCCCAACGAAGTGGGCACAGGTCAGCTAGTCTGATATATAAAAGCTAAACGTATGGGTCTAATATTTAATTCCTTAGGTCTTTTTAAAATGTTGGTATGCTTGTACACTGCCTGACTTTTTTAGGTAATTTATTGTGTAGCCGAACCACCTCATACTATATAGTTTTTCTGCCGTAGGGTTCTCGCTCTTGGTCCTTCTAGGTTGTTTTGATTACGGGTATTATATCTACGAGTCTTTTGTGTTTTTTTTTTTACTTTTAATTACCGAAATTGATATCTACTTTTCTTTACTCATTACCTCTATGGATATGCGCATTTTAATCTTTTAATTTCTTTGTGAAATTAAATGGGTAATTAGCAGTTGTAAAGTGTGAAATAATGCGTGAATTGTGTTCCTTGTTATTAACATAGGATTACGTCTACACAATAAAAAACTGACTGAAATGACGCACGTGAGTTACTACTAATGAGTATCTTTCAAGTGTACATTTGACTTTATTTGAGCATTATTCTAGATTTTATCTATACTTATATTATAAAGCTGAAGAGTTTGTTTGTTTGAACGCGCTAATCTCTGGAGTTACTAGTCTGAATTGAAAAAATATTTTTGTTTTGGGTAGCCTATTTATCGAGAAAGGCTATAGGTTATATAAAATCACACTACAACTAAGAGGAGCGGAGCAGTAATGAAAAATGTTGCAAAAACGGGGAAAATCGCACGGGTAGGCGATTCGACGCGGACAGCTAGTATGTAATATACCTGATGCATGTTAGAAATGAGGCAAACAAGTGAAAACTAAAATGGACATTGCCAACTTGTACATTTTTTTAGAAATTCTGAAACTTATTTTAGTTTTTTTTCTGGGTGGGAAATCATCAAATGACGTCTCCCGCTCTAGGGTGGGCGTGTCAGACTTTTACTGACTAAAACTCACCCGTGTTACTTCAGTTGCCCATATGCCAGGGCCACGGTATCTCTTTCGAACAAAATCTCGCGACCCTGGCAGAACTTATTTAAGTTACCTAAGCATTTACATTTTATTATTTACCAGTTTTATTCCACGTCTTAATACTCTATATTATGCACTACATCAGCGGTCGGCAACCTTTTGGCAGGCAAGGGCCACACGTTGGCAAAATAAACTAAAGGCGGGCCGCACTTGTGATATTATTTAATCCTAGAAGCCCAATAGATACCTACATGTATCCCATAGATGGTCATATCCCATAGAAAAAATGAAAATGCTATTCAAATTGTTAAAACATTCCCAATTTAATTCGTACACGTAATACTTACATTATGTGTATATGTTTGGGCTTTATACCTAGAAAAATAACCACTGAAAAATAGAAATGAAAACTACAAAGTAACTACTAACATGTAACTGATTTTTTTTTTATGTTTGAGGTTGCCTTTGGTGAGCTATTTTTAGTATGTTAGCTGTCATATTTGTAGTTGCAATTCGTAGAATGGGTCTCAAATGTTCACCCGTGAGACGAGAAGCATATTTATTTATTCTATAATAGACAGTTAAAAAAACTTTGTTTGCATAAATAAGTGCTACCAAAAATTGTAATGAACTGCTGAGCAAACCTTTTCAATTCGTCAAAATCTGATGGCAATCTGCCATCAAGATCATTGATTTCATAGATAAGCTTTTGAGAGCATCATTAGATTGGAGACCAATCACGTTAAGTTGTAAATGACTCGGTACTTCAATATCACAAGAAAAAGGGCTTGCTAAAATCTAGAGTTAGCTTGAAACTTTTTCAAAATCACCAAATCTGTCGCTGAATTGAGTTTGCGAGATAATTGAGAATTGAGTTTATTCAAATATCTTTCATTTTATCACTTTTTCAATGAAAATGAATTCCAACTTCCTCGACAGCCTTCTTACAATTCGGAAAATGATCCAGCTCTATTTCATCAAAATGTTTTATAAAGAGTTTCTTTTGGGATGCCTTTACTGTGTGCATATCAGAAATTATTTTTTTTTACCTTGAAGCCTTATATTCAGCGTATTTAATTCATGAGTTACATCTGTCAAAAATCCAAAGTCTATTAATCATTGAGTATCTGTCAGCTCTGGAATAAATTTGCCTTTTTAATTTATAAAAGTGTTGATTTCTTTTCTGAGATAAAAATCTTTTCAATACTGCACCTTTACTTAGCTCTCACTTCAGAATAATAAACAATATTTGTTCGTTTGCGGGCAGAGCAAAGCGCATTCTTAAGGCTGGATCCACACTACACGGTCGATCGCGGTTCGTTCATGCATCTATTTGATATTTCTTACTTATTTACAAAATTCACGGGCCGCAAGTAAGACGTCAGCGGGCCGCACGCGGCCCGCGGGCCGCGTGTTGCCGACCCCTGCACTACATAATAAAAGTTACAGATATAAATGCAGGAATTTCACAAGTCGTCACAAAATGGAAGGTCTTATCCCGCCCGCGTTTTTATTGGAAATTATCCAACGGAAACGTAATATAGGGATAAAAATCTATATAATCTGTAGCAAGTGTCCTAACCCAGGTCATGGGGTATCCGTGAGCCAAATCTCATCTAATTCCATTTAGCTGTTAAGGCGTAAACGGGTAACAAACAGGCAGACAGAGTTACTTTTACATTTACAATATTAGTATAGTTTACATACACATTTACATTTATAGTTATAGACAGTATAACCACCAATTACTTAGCTATTCATTATAACAATAGGTGCACTCGGCACTTTCTACTAAATGTACTGTTCACTCACAATGAAGATATTAATCAGTTATTACATTTTAAATCTGTTATTATTTATCATCTAGCTGGCATTCTCTTTCTATTATTAAATAGGATAAGCCGCTATTATTTATTATATAAGCAATTTGATTGGTAATATAATTAAGGAGATTTAATCAATCATAATAATCAGTGGCAGGTTCAATATAAATGAAAAATGCATTGAGTTGCAAAGGATTTTTTGCTTGGCGAGAATAAAACCACTTATCAGAACTTGGCAAAATTTATATGAAACCACTCAGTAGATACTCCTTTCAAACTAAAGAAGTATTATCAAAATGGATTTATAAATGATGAAGTTCTGAGGAAACAAATATAAAAAATACAACCTGATAGCCGAAATACAGGCTTTTGCCTAGTTCGGCTACAATGTCTAATTCATTTGTTAAAAGAAAATATAGCCTATAAGATGTCTGTAATTTTTAACCGACTTCAAAAAAAGGAGGAGGTTATATGTTCGACTGTATGTATATTTTTTTTTTTTTTTTTTTTTTATGTATGTTCACCGATTTCTCCGCCAATTGTCAACCGATTTTGAAAATTCTTTTTTTATTCGTAAGGGTATACTCCTGAGGTGGTCCCATATTAATTTTGTGAAGATTTGATGTATACTTTGGGAGATAAACGAAGGAACTCCTCAAAAACAAACAGTACACGTAATGTGATTTGGATATTGTACTAAAGATCAAAAATAATTGCTGGTTCTATCTATCCATCCGTGGTGAACTAATTATAGTCTTCGAAGATACCGCATGGAACTCCTCATCGGTGAACAGTACATATAGGAACTTACAGTGAAAGGTTAGAAGGTTAGGGGATAATTCTTTGAATATTATAGGCACGTTTAGACCGTTACTTGTATTCTTATATTCCGTTGAGCTGATGATGGAAGGTACAACTCCTTATCGACATATATAGATGGATTTGCAAAATTCTTTTTTTGTTCGAAAGGGGTATATTCGGAAATGGTCCCATATAATTTTCATATAGATCTGATGATGAGTTCCGGAGACAGACACCGGAACTCTTTAAAAAATGACAGGAAATCAACCGCGATTTCTGCTATCGCATAAATATGCATTGTTTGTTTGGAATTAGTGCAGGGTGAATACCACAACTAAAAATTTAAAAATAAAAACTTTTTTACAAAAAAAAACAACCGACTTCCTTAAAAACACTACAAAGTGAAAAATAACTTTAATTATTTTTCACTTTGTAGTGTTTTTAAGGAAGTCGGTTGTTTTTTTTTTGTAAAAAAGTTTTTATTTTAATTATTAATGAAAATAAACATTATTATTAAACATTATTCATCATTTCAGCAGTAAGACGTCCACTGCTGGACTTAGGCCTCCCCAAATTTGGGGGGCTTTGCCATAATCGCCACGCTTGGCAGGCGGGTTGGCGATCGCAGTATGGTGGTAAAATACATAGAGAACGCTGCTGCCCATTCTCTTGTAAGTCCCTTAGTCGTCTTTTACGACACCCACGGGACGAAATGGGGCGTAAACATTATTATTATTATAAAAATACAACCGAATCGAGGACAATTTTTTTTTTGAAGTAGCTTAAAATAGCTTTTATCTTCCTCGAGATTGTTGGAGGGAATCAATTGGCATTGATGATACAACTGCATTTACAGATTAAAAAAACAAACTTAGATGACAACTGACTATTTAGGGCTCCGGAAATACAACAGTCCTTTCTCAGAAAACTTACCAAAACTTCACATCGTGTTTTCCGATTACTTCTTTACATTTAAGACAAATATCTTTACTGTTCCTAAGCTTACTTATATCTTGAGGTTTGTAGGTTATAGGAATTCCATTATATTTAGTGCTGACATGTGCACCATTAATTCCGATGTGCGGCCTTCCACACATTCGCTGCCACCTGCACTAATTGGCCGTATCAATGAAATTCTAGCTCTAGATCTGGCATTTTCTGCTCTAAAAATAGATAGGCAACGTGTGCTTATCACTACGCTTGCAACATGTCAATACACACAAATACTCGTGTCGTAGGTACTATTGAAAGTGGTCGCTGAATGTCGAAACGAATGCGGCCGCGGTGTCTTGTTCACCCACTTTTCTCAAAGCAACACGACTAGTTGAACTGTAACACTGCTCTACTTGGCCGCTTTTAATATTTTTCTTAATGTTATGCAAATTATAATTGCAGGAGCGAGGAACACGAACGGTTGCTAATTAATACGTTGTCACCGGATTTTTTAAGTAGTAAAAGTTTCTTTACTTTCGGTTTTGATGTAATTATGCGCTTCAATTAGTTCAGTAATTGCGTTACTGATGACGGTTTCCATATCCGAGAACAGGTTACATGAAGTTTTGCACGATCAATTAAAATAGCACATTAATTCACGCCAAAACTCATGCTACACGTCTCCCATTTATCAAGAGAAGTGTAAATGATGAATGAATACATATTCACAACAACAAAAAAAGTGAATTGTGTTGAGCGAATCGAAAAGGAAACAAACGAAAGTGAACGATCCGTCATTGACATTGAGTAACAGCGCGCGATGCGCAAGCGCACCTGTCTGGCTCATCTTGAACTTGGCGAGAAGATGGCCGTCAACGAGTGACATTTATGCCGCCAATGTTTACAAACATCGCGAAACTTGTCTAGGGGTATTGATCTTTTGATTCGTTGAATTTACATTTTAATGATTTCATTAATATGGATTTAGGTGAATCAAGCTCAACATGATTAAATTATTATTTGACGCTATGACGGTCATAATCACAAAGCTTGTTTGAAGATTTGTCTTGACTTATTCAAAAGTTGATTTATTTTTTAACACTCAGTATCTACTTGTATACAATCATCATAGATTTTAATTAAAAATACTTCCTAGTACAAGTATCACTGTATTTTCTAAACACGTACTTATCTAGAATCATTTAGAACAATCTAACCTCAGTTGGGCAACCGTCAGTCGTGATCGAGAGTGATAAATGCCGCACGCGTTACGCCTAACGATTTGACGGACAGCCAGACATTAATACACTCACTCATTCTACCTGATTGTAATTACCCGCATACCTTAGCTATGGAAACGATTAAAGCCCTCATTAGTTATTCAGAATATTAAACTGAAATAGCTGGACATGCAATCAATTGTCATAATGAGTAAAATACCGAATTATTACACGCGAGCTATCGCTTCACACATTCTTCAAAGTTTTTTTTTATCTATAGAAACATCACGATGTAATTGTAGTAGTCGTAAAAAATGATTGCTGAATTAATGAGTGAATGCTTTGTTTTTTTTTTTATATTGACAGGGAAAATCGACCTATTCGTTCAGCTATGGAGTGGCTGATGGCAAAACTGGAGACGTGAAGAGTGTGTGGGAGTCAAGAGATGGTGACACTGTTAAAGGTAACTATAGTTGTTTTTATAAATATGAATGTATGTTCATCTTAAAAAACTTTGTACATATTACACCAAGACATTATCTGTATTAAACCTAGAGATTATCTAGGTACATTTGCAATATGCGTTTGTAATGTTTTATTTTCCAATTATGGAATCAACCTGAAATACTTTACTTCAGACCGAAAATGTTATGGTTCAAGAGTAGATCATCAGAACACAATAGAATTTCAGAACTAACTGCAGAGGATTTCAAATTGTTTATCTCATTTACAGGTCACTACAGTGTAGTCGAACCAGATGGCTCCACAAGAACCGTAGAATATTCTGCAGGACCGAATACTGGGTTTCAGGCCGTTGTTAACACCGAAAACCAAAGATTCGATTCTGAAGAAATAGGAAGAAGCATATTGGAAGAGAAAGCCATGCGAGATTACGACAAGTATTATGACTTTTCTGAAGATGCAGACGAAGATTACTATGAAAGAAGAAGACCAACTAAAAAACCTTACGAACCAGTACGCAAAGAATATTCTAATAAGAAAAGATCAAAATACCCATCATATGCGGATCAGCCGTTAGACTCAGAACCAAGTGATTACACGCACAGTATTTCAATTAAACATCCACGCGATGAATTCTCCGAATTTGAACCACAAAGTCACGTTGGCTATAGTTCCGACCCGAATTGCAAAACCAAAACTAGAAAAGAAAGTCACAATAACAGAGACAATTTGTATTCAAACATTGTAGATCTAGAATTGAATAAGAAGTATCCACCATTTCCCTCAGATTCTTATAGAGATTCTTACGACAAATACGCCGAACCGAGTTACGACTTTGATAGATACGTAACAAAACATTATGGCAACGGGAACTTTAAGGGGCATAAATACGATGATATTGATGTCAAACCTACATCAGTGAAATATACATTTCCATTGATACCTGATGTACCTCCGCCCGAAAAGTACTTCCCAGATGAAGCTCCTTCCAGACCTAAAAAGAAGAGGCCTTATAAACCTCGAGAACCAGAGCATCGCTTTCCTAGTGAAGATTTAAGTGACTACGTTTTAGTTCCTAAGAAGAAACTAAAGAAGCCTACACCTACTATTGAACCCTACGATTATAGAGTACCTGAGGAAGAATACGAGCGTCCCCAGTACTTAAGTAACTACGACGATACGTCACAGGATGACAGGTACCCCAGTTCCACTCGAGGAGCAGCACCGAAGGAAGTAGTTCGAAAGGTTGTAAAAAAACGAAAACCCGTCATAAACCTGTTAGATATATTCGATATTTAGGTTGTTTGTTGTAAATACAAATTAGATTATTTATACTTGTATAATTGTTCTGGCCAAAGCCGTGATAGATCATAGGATTAAAGTATTGATAAGATATATTGAAATAGACTGAAGTGAATTAACCAAATTATTTATTGTTATTTTGTAACGAGTGATTTTTTCGCTGTAAGTCGTTGTTGAAAAGATACGAATTGAAACCAAAGTTCGCTATACTAATTGACTGAAACGTTTCTGTAAATTAAAATGCATTTTAAGTATATGCCAATGATTTATTTGACCTTTTATCCAGACTATAAACATGAGTACAACAAAATTTGTTCATGTTTAGGGTAGGGATTCTTAGTCTCCAATTATGTTAATACCACATTTCTTTTACCTCTCATAACAAATTATAGGTAGAAATTACTACAGAAATCGAGAATATGAGCCTGAAATCGAAATTTTAAAACATGCATTACGCATGCAGTATACATGTTGCGCAAAACGGTCTCACAATGATAGTGAAAGTCCAAAGCCTCGGAAACTGGAGCAAGTGGGAGTGTCGGTATCGTATTACCTCACAAGGACGTTCGGAGATATTTTTGTAAGTCGCAACACACGATATTCCTATACCAAAAATAATTAATTAGGTCAGTTTGTGTAGGTGCCAAACTAGACGGCCATGGCTTTGTCTTGGTGCCGAAAGGTACTTACTTTCATTTTTATTTGGTCCTTTATGTAAGTGTAATATTGAAGTGAGTAACGTAATGGTTTCTGCAGAAATTGTGATAGCCATCTGACGGCAAACTTAATGCAATATTTATAACTAGTCCTAAACATATAATGGTTTTGGGTTGATTGTATTAATTTACAACTGGATTTTCTTTTCTTTTTTTTTTTTTTGTTATAAAGGATGGGTATCAACATTTATATATCAATAGTTAAGCCGTTTTTAGATCATACAAAACAGGCATTGAGGAACCTTCATCATTAATAGACTATTACTATAGGCTAATGATGACTATGATGATGATGTGTGGACTACTGTCCACTGTACTGTTGGACATATTGCTCTCCAATCACGTACCATTTTACTAAATGCTCAACCACTCTCAACCGACTGCTTCTAGGGAACTAGGAAAATATGGGAAAAATAAAAAACTATAAAAATATAGACAGGAAAATATTATAATATGTGCTAGCTTTTGCCCGTGGCTTCGCGCGCGTGGTGTAATTTTGTTGCGTTAGTTTCCGAAGCCCAAATAATAATTTTAATGATGTTTACTTTGACAATGAAGGACTTTCCACACAACTTCAGCCCGTTTTTCAGTTCTTCGGTATTAGAATTATCAAAAACGCTGAGATAAGTGTAATTTATTTTTGAAGCACAAAATTTAAAGAACCTAGCCTAGAAAATGACAGACTTTCAAACAAACTTTCACCCCCTATTTCCCCTTAACGGGGGGAGTTTCCTAAAATGCTTTCTTAGCTGACGTCTCATTATGTACTTCTGTGCCAAATTATAGAAAGATAAAAATATACCCAGAATGTTGAATCCATATTTTGCATAAAAATCTCTGACCTATACGATAAATTTAAATATTATAAATGCAATTCTATGCATTTTATGCACGTGAATTACCGGTCCTTCACAAATTAGCAATTTTGATTTGCACAAAGCTTCAATTTGCTTCGGTTTTGTAATATAATTCGTTTACAAGCTTTGCCAAGACCGACCTTTCTTCCTAGGGAAAATACGACTGAAAGAGTGGAATAACCAATTAATTCACAGTATTTGTCAATCATCAAATTGGTCCAGTCCTTAAAAAAGTAATTCGAGAGCAAGGTGCTCCGAATATGATCACAGTGTGACATTAATGTCCCACGATTTACGCGTACTGTTATGTTTTATATTTTAGTTGCACATGCCGTTCACCGGTGGCGGCCATGACACCGTCGGCATTGTCGCAATGCGTCCGCGCTGTGCCACGCGCCGCGCTCGCAGTCTCGGTACATGTCCCTAATTAGGGCTCAGAGAAACGTTTCCGCTATGGTAATATCATTTATGGTATCAATACTAAGGTATCAATACTAAGGTATGTGGGACGTGATAGCACTCAGGTGCGATTGGAGCGTTGCACCTAATACTAATGATTTAGCAAAGTTCTCTTTTAAAAGACTCATGGCCGAATGACTAGCCGAGAACTGCAGATGCGTTTATAACCAGAATAAAACCAATAAGGAAACTTACGAAAGTAAAAGTGATTGCCTCTCTAAAATTTCTTTTACAGAACATTACATAAAAGAGTTCACAAGAATGCATTTACCACGAATAAGTCGATCGCTATAGCATTTTTATCACTATTACACGTTCGCAGTCATTATTAACTTCAACCAATACAAGCGCTGCCCACTTACCTAATAAAGGTGCAATAAAAACCAGCGGAACTTTATGTTCGTATACATTATCTAAAAATTGTGGCCAATCGTAGCAAGTTAATAACTGATTAACTATTAAATCCTTATTATAATACCTTTATATCAAACGGTTGACCAAACATTGAAAATAATTATCTACTTGCTCTACTTCATTACCTGATTGTCGTGAGAAAAAGGTTTTGTAGCTAAGTCTGTCGATCTCAGAATTGGGTTGTGGTCCAAACGTATAAGGTTAGCAAACATAACATTAGGATACTTGTCTTGTCAATTAATCATAGCATTTGTTATAGTTTATGGAGTTCCTAAAAAATGTTCGGCGACATAAAATATTCCTTGTTTGGAAAAGATACCTGTTTCATTCTTGAATGTTATTTTTGATGATTACACAATAAATAACCATAATTATTGCCACCAAGTTTACTAACGAATATTTACATTATTAAAGAAAATATGTTTTCTCTTGCTGCATTTGAATTCTACATTTTAGGTTTTCTATTCATATTATCAATTGTTGCGCGTCAAAGTGATGATCAAACTTATCAATCAATTTAGAAAGTGATTATGAATTGTTTTGTTAATACTTCACCTACATCCTGTTTGTTGAAAACCTGTAGATAACGTGTGTGTGTGGTTTGAACTGAATACATAAATAATTTTGATTAATTTCCAAGCAATACTAGGAATGTGAACACTAATTGCCTTACATGAACTGGAGTAGGGCGATATGAGTTGAAATATTATCAGAAAATCATTCGCTTTATCTTTGTAAAAACGAACTTGACAGCTTTAATTAATGCATTCACTTTATCTCAAGGCGGAAAGGTTTCGCTTTTAACTGTAGCTACTTTAGAAATGTGCGATTGTGTCTAGTTTTATTCTTCAACAAACATTATTTTAATTGCCTGGAACATTCTATCGGTTACAGTTTATATGCGTTTATTGTATAGACTAAATCACTGAATATTTGATGAGTTTAAGAACAAGGAGTGAATTATAACGTGACGACTTCTAGTTGCAATGTACCAACATTGGTACATTTCAATCAATCAATAAATTATCTTGTTAAACATAGGTATGGTCACAAATAGTGTTTTGCCAATAAATGGCGTTCAAAATTAACACAGATAAGCAATTACAAATAAGGTGGCACACCAGTAGATTACATTTCAAAAAACAAAAAACTATTTAAAATATGACAGGGAAGCAGAGCATAAAAATTTAAGATAAATGAACGTATTTATACATAATCATTAAAAAAAATCATACGTGTTTAATTAGCAAATCAGAACCGTTTAATCATAGACTTTACCAAACACTCAACCACTTTACCTTAAAAAAATATTTAACTTGTAGTTAATTTATAATATAATTATGACACAAAAAAATGTGTGCTTACTGTTTCAACCGACAAACTGGGTGGGACAAATGTCTAGCATTGATCCGTTCTATGATTACCGATTTCCTTTTACAGCAATCACGGGCTATAAAACATTAAATAGCTAAACTATATCAACTCATGGTCAATTATCTAATCTTTAGAGTGAGTGAAAACTGACTCTCTCTATTAAATAGAATATGATGCGAGCAATGATGGTGCAGCGTGCGCACAACCGCAATTCATAAACAAAATTGTCAAAATTAATTCTAATAATAGAAAAAAAGAAGATTAAATCCATGAGACGAAAACTAAGATTTTTACCTTGGTTTTCTTCTTCTTTTTCTTAGCGTATCAATGGCAATTTTAATGCACTCGGCCTCTAATTTGGCTACATGCTTAGTGTCATCACTAACTTCTATCAGAATACGCAGGACATGGAATTAAATATCCGATCGTTTGTGAAACAGCTTCACTTTTACACTCTAAGGCGGAGCCGGAGTTATGAACCTCCAACTGAACAGATTTTTCTTGCTTTAGCCAACCTATCCAATACTTTCCAATATTTCCAGGCTACCCAAGGCAACTCATTTTGGTTTTAATACAAGCCAAAACTTCATGGTCTCTGATTAACATCGGTTACGACTGGGTGCTGCGCGCCGACCTCCCTAACGGCGTCAGCGTAGTCTGCTACGCTGACGACACGCTTGTCTTGGCGCAGGGGAGGTCGCACGAAGCGGCGGCCGAACTAATGACACGCGGGGTTGCGACAATCGTCGAAAGAATCCGGCAATTGGGACTCGAGGTGGCCTTGCACAAGTCTGAGGCCATGGGTTTTCATGGTCCTTGGAACACGCCACCTGCGGGTTCCCAACTCACGGTAGGAGGGGTTCACATCGGCGTCGAGTCGACGATGAAGTACCTGGGACTTGTCCTCGACAGCCGGTGGAACTTCGTCGAGCACTTCCGACGTTTGGCTCCCAGACTGGAGCGGGCTGGGGCTGCCTTAAAGCGGCTCCTGCCTAATCTGGGGGGTCCAAACGCCTCCTGCCGGAGGCTCTACACGGGAGTCGTGCGGTCCATGGCCCTCTACGGGGCACCGGTGTGGGCGCCCTCATTGAGGCTGCGCCCAGCGCGCCGCTTGAGTGCGGCCCAGAGGGTCATGGCCATTCGGTTAATCCGGGGATACCGCACGGTCTCCTGCGAGGCGACGAGCCTCCTTGCCGGAGTGCCGCCATGGGATCTGGAGGCAAAGGTCCTCGCCCACATGTGGGAGTGGCGCGAGGATGCGAAACGCCGGGGCGAAACTCCGCTGCCGCGACAAATCGCGGCACGGCGGACAGAGCTCCGGCAGGATCTCATGGCGACATGGCGGGTACGATTGTCGCAACCCAGTGCAGGGCACGCCACAATTGCGGCGGTAAGTCCCCTCTTTGAGGAGTGGATAGAGAGGCGCCACGGCGTCCTCACCTTCCGCCTGACACAGGTTCTCACCGGGCATGGGTGCTTCGGTGGGTTCCTGTTTCCATTGTGAGGATCGTCTAGAGGACACGGTGGAGCATACGGTGGAAGTGTGCCCTGCCTGGGCGGAGCACCGCCGTGTCCTCGTGGAGGCGATCGGCGGCGGCGACCTCTCGCGTCCGGCCCTGGTGCGAGCCATGGTACGGAGCGAGAGGGCATGGGAAGCCGTCACCTCCTTCTGCGAAGCAGTAATGCTCGCGAAGGAGGAGGCGGGGCGCGTGAGGGAGTGGCAGTCTCTGCGCCCTCACGTCCCTAGCCGCCGCAGGAGGAGACGCCCCGGGCGCCGGGAGTCGATTGCGGACTCCCGGCCACCGTAGGCGCGAGCTTGCGGGTGGCGAGCAATGGGTAGCTCGCCGCCCGGTAAGGACCAAGCTCGGGTCGACGGCGCGTAGTGTTCCACGCGCGCCTCAAAGAGATGTCAGCCACACTGAAGGGGTCTGCTAGGACCGATGCCTGCCGGGGTCACGTGATTGTTCGAAAGAGATACCGTGACCCTGGCACATGGGCAACTGAAGGAACACGGGTGGGTTTTAGTCAGTAAAAGTCTGACACGCCCTCCCGCTCCGCCCAGAGCGGGAGAAGTCATTTGATGATTTCCCATCCAAAAAAAAAAAAAAAAAAAGGGTACCCAAGGCAACTCATTTTGGTTTTAATACAAGCCAAAACTTCATGGTCTCTGATTAATAAAACTGTTTAGTGTGCGTACACTCTAAGAATAGTTAAGTCGCCATAGAAACTTAATTAAGCTGTAATCAGATACTCAAAAACTGTAGTTTTTCCCTCGTTTAAATGTTTTTCTTATAAATGGAATAGGTTAAATATTGCAAGAATTTTAACAGCTGTCGTTTGATCAAGGGTACTTAAATAAATGACATCGGATAGATACTTACTGTACGGTGTTAAGATTTGCATTTACAAGTTTGAAGACTTCCTGTTTCATCAGAGCCTGAGTAGGTTTTGCAAATAAAGTTAATTTGTGTCTCTTAAGATACAGGTAACCCTAGTTTAAGAGGCAGGGCTCACCAATTGTCTACAGATTTCTACAGCATAGGAAATTCAATTTGTATTTACTTCCTACCACTAATTGTAAACCATTTTGTAAAACTAATAATTTAAGTCTGTAATCTCTTTTTTGGAAATAAATAAATTATTATTATTTGTTTAAGGAACTTATGATTTGTCAACAAACTGTTTTTTTCGTTAACACTATATACATACTTATATACTATATTATGTACTTACTTACTATAAACATCTTAGATACTTTACATAATATACTAATATTATAAAGATGAAGAGTTTGTTTGTTTGGTTGGACGCTAAGATCTCAGGAACTACTGATTAGAAATGAAAAAATTGTTTAGTGCTGGGTAGCCCATTTATCAAGGAAGGCCATTTATAGGCTATATAGCATAACGCTAGGACCCTTAGGAGCCGAGCAAAAAGAAAAAGTCACGAATATGAAGAAATCGTACGGGCAAGCGATTTGATGCGACGGGCAGGGTCGAGGGAACAAGAAATTTAACGCGGACAAAGTCGCGGGCAGAAGCTAGTGCGTATATAATCGTGCAGAAATTTAATTCATAGATTCGCCCTACCGCATTAAAAGATAGCCGCTTTTCTGTTTCGGTTACCTTTGATATACACAATGTCGTAAATACATAATTCACTTGATTTTCTTCGAAATGCCATTATTATTGTGACTTTTTCATATATAATATAAGTTTTCAAAGTTCTTATGCCTTTAATCTTTATGTCAGTGTCCTTTGATAAACGTTAGGACTAACTGAATTACTTAATCACAATTGTGAGACATTTACTTATCCTATTAACTTTCTAAGTACTTCAATATCATATTTTACTTACAATGTTGTCTTTAACCAGGATTGTAACTCGTATTTGTCAATTACATAATTACTATAATCCGTGGACAGGTATATTATCCGCTCTCAACTGTCAGTTGTACTATCCGCTGTTGCAAGATATAATCTTGTTCCTATAGAAACCTGATAGATCGACAAAATTAAGATTAAATTACAGGTCAGACCACAGTATTGGGCGTGTAGTATTTTAAGGTTTATGACTTGGGAAACTATTATTAAACGGTAAGCTTGAGGTCCCAGGTTCAATTTCCTGATCGAGCGACATAGTATTTGGTTATCCATCAGGAATTTTCTTAGTAGTAGCCTGGAGCCTAGATTTGTGCCCTGCTTATGACAATAAGATTGCCCCCAATTACATGAAACTTAAACAATACTGGCGAAATGTTGATTTATTATAGGTACACCACTGCCTAACCCTTTGCAGATTACAGGCGTAATGTTTATGCATACACTTACTTACTAAATATACACTCAGAAATGAAAGCAAGTACCGGTATTCTGCATAAATATCTTAATAAAAGCGCTTAGTACAGATAAATAGCGATAGATCGCGCTACTGGTCTCATTTGGATTAATTTGAAGGTAAAGAGTAATCAACCGAATATTCATACTTTCATTATAATAAATTATATATATCTGCGTAGTAAAAATGACTAATTTCACATTAAAAAACCTACTAATATTATGAATGTGAAAGTTTGTTTGTTGTTTACTCGATCACGATGAAACAGCTGAACCGATTCTTAGCATACAGTTCTAACCTGGACAAACACTTAGGATACTTTTTATGCCGATAGCACGTTCCCCGGATTTCACTCCTAAAGTAAGTGAGATCAGAGAAATTAAAAGTACCTATAAAATATCGTTAGTTGAATAAATTAGGTTAAAAGAAGCTACGTCCATAAATACGATAAAAAATCCTTTGGAAAAAGTATAATAGAGGTTGACATAGAAGGGGGGAATATTTGTAAATTATGAGAGTTTATAATTTACAAATGTTCCGCAATCAGGTTATCATTCTCTTCAAGATTTTTTATTAATTAAAATGTTATCATAATTTAAAAACTAACAGTCTTATAGTTATAATATGCACAAGTACAAAAAAAAAGAATCACAGAGCATCAAAAAATTTGCTAGAATCGTTATCAACAGAAAAAGTGCCCAAAGGAACATTTTAACAAAATTCCTCAGAGTAAGTCTAGCATAAAAATATCGACATCGATATTTGTAGCAACTCCATAAATATGTCGAAAAGATAATTATCTATGAGTGAAATATCTTCAGGGAAATTAAAATAATTATGAATGCAAGCGATCGAAAAAAATTTAAAGGAAGTACTTTTTTTTTACCTACATACGTTAACTTAAATTATGTTTGTAATTTCCATACCTGGGGACTGTAAAGTAATATTATTAAGTGTTCCATCTAATGCAGGCCAAGTGTGTATTTTGCATTGAACAAATAACATAACGCTTGTGATCATCATTCCTGGAATAAGAGTTTTCATTTTTAGACCTGATCAGCATAGCCTTTTCCCAATGTTGGGGTCGACTTCCAGTCTATTCGGATGCAACTGAATATCACTATTTTACACGAACCGACTGTCTATTTGACGCCCTTAATCCGGTTACTGGGAAATACGATACGCCTTGGTAAGACTGGATGTCAGACTTTCGGGCTTCTGACAACCCGTAACGACTGCCCAAAGACCACGAATCGAGCCCGCCTTTTGTAAAGGGGGTCAGCCATCCACGGCCAATCGTGGCAAGCGTAGGTTTTCATATATTTACAGAATAAACCATTTCATTTCATTCCGTTACATCTGGTGCCAAGAGCAGAAGCTTGATTCTTAATCACCTGTTGCGTACTTATCCATGAGAGACATTATGTCACTGAAGGATGCTCTTAGTGACTTTTCCTACCTTAGAGCATTTTCACAATGATCATTGATTCTTCTTTTACCAGTGTGGGCTGGTATGTAAATTAGTTTTTAATATACACAGTGGAGTTTCATCTATCTGAAGACAATAGCAGCGGGCACTTGCACCTTAAAAGTATTTATCCACGATCGTCTAGTAGTAATGACCTAATATAGAACATTAATATTTAATTTTTTATTCCTCTAGTGGGATTCATTTACACCTGTTGGTTTTGCCGTGGCATCACGACAGGCGCTACGTAGTTCTTCCAAGAAGTCTGCGGGAGAATCCAACACCATCAGCTTTGGTATTCAGCAGTGTTTAATTCTTGCTGGTACTGAGATAACTGACCTTTTTGACATTGTAGGTAGTTTTTTCGTTTTCATGACTTCAATTTAAAAAATTGGACATACTACCAATAAAAATGAACATTTAAACTAACATTGAAATGTCCATTTATATTGATATTTTCCTGTGCGTGTACCAAAATAAAATATTTTTCTTTCTTATAAAGCTCTTTCCAATGAACTTTATATAATGGTGTTGTAACTTCGTTTGTATCAGACCTACGAATAATAAAGTCGTGCCTAAGTGACAACTTGACACGTTGAGTTACGAAATCTATAATGAGATTGACACGCGTGAATTATATTGTTGCTTATAATAATAGATTATGAACTAGACTTTGAAAGCCGTCGTGCACTGTGATCAAGACTAGAATATGAATCTGGAAATATAATTACAATATTACGCTTTGATCGCACTTTCCGAAAACTGAGACAGAATATCACAGCAGTTTCATGCAATGGCCTTGGTTTGGAGCTAAATTCTTTAGATTTAATTATTACATAAGTACAGTCACAAAATTCGATAAATCTGGTAACTTATCGTTACCAGATTTATCGAATTTTGTTGTGAGATATCGATGGATGTTCTTGAATAAAATGTATCTTAATTAAAATAAAACAAACAGTTAATTTATATAATTAACTGTTGGTAATGAATACATGAATCATTCTCCGTTACTTATTTTCTTTTGGTGACTGTATAGGTAGGTATGTACCTACCTATAGTCACAGTTTTTTTCATGTGGATAAATAGAAACTACAGAACGCCAGCTGCCACGATTCTTATACGCGTACTACTTTTGCTCTATAATCATCACGGATATTTGACAGATTGGCAATTGTAGGATGTTGTTGCTAGCGAAAACGAGGAATGCTGTCTATCCTTTTAACTTTATAATCGTTTAGTAGCCTATTATGACATTGTCGGATGTAGAGGACTTTTGTATTAGGAGTCAAAAGTGGCTGCAAATAGTTAGTGCAATAAAACACACTGGCTGCTGCGTCGACAATTGCCAAGCTTGACAGGCGGGTTGGCAATCGCAGTATGGTTGTAAAATGCACAGAAAACGCTGCTGCCCATTCTCTAGTAAGTCCCTTAGTCACCTCTTACGATACCCACGGGAAAAAACGAGAGTGTGTCATGTCTAAGTACTGGAAGCTAATTTTATATCTGTTAACATTACCTAGGTGTAGCCTAGCTACTTTGTAAAACTGCATTACACCAACCACTGAAATCTGTCAGCTGCAACTAAAATACGACCAGTAATAATTACTACGCATTTAAATTACGCTTACTAATTAAATTTAAGTTCTCAGATATCACCTAATGAAACTTCATATATCAAATAGATCACCTGTAAGACATTACTTCATTTACTATTATTAATTTAGTTTCTGACTGTTATAGTGATAGATCGATTCGTGAAGGTAGTGGCATTAAATTTAAATGAATTATGCATATGTGTTAAGGACATGTATGGCGAGGACTTGTTGGTTGGTTCTTTGGCCTTGTTTTGATGGCTTTATGCTAATGTGTCGAAACTTAAGGACATGTTTACTGTTGCAATACTTTGATTCAAATGTAGGCACTTAAATAAGGAGAATGAACTATTATTATCATAAGAGTATATGTTGAAGCATCATGTGCGGACTGCTCTCAAAATCAACATTTACGGGAATATTGACGTATAAAAGCAAAAGCAAAGCAAAGATCCTTTGAGAGAATATTCATCCAGCTATTGTAAACTTCAAAAGACTGGGAACAGTTAAATAGATCATATGGTAGGTGAAATGATTTTTACATGTAAAGTAATTGATATCTAGGTACAACCACGTCAGCTGCTTCTGTTTTGAAAAGAACTAGGCTAGCTTCGGCAGGAATGAGTTGACTTATTTATCTTTTTTTTATGTTATGATACACTGTCCCAGTGCTGATTAAAGGCCTCACCCAAATTCCTCCAGGTATCCTTTTTCAGGGCCATTTCGATCCCACCCTTGCAATATGTGTCTAGATCGTCTCGCCACCGGCGCCGTCCATCCCCAGGCACCCACAGTGTGGAGACTATTGACCAGCGGTCACTGTGCATTGATAGATTATTTTCAAGTAACGAAATTATTTTCGGATGCAACACATTTTTTGAATGCTTGCTTGGGGCTACAAACTATTTCTTCCATCGGAAGGGTATTGCCAACACATACTTCCATTTTCACCACAGTCGTTACGCCAGACCTAAAAGTGATGAACGAATGGTGAAGAATGATGTCAGGCAATCAAAAGGTTGATCGACCCTAACAATTAATGTTCGCCAAGCGGTTGATCTACCTTTAACGTGTAGGTACGGATGACTAGACTATTTTTAAATTGCAATGCTGTCAGCTTATTGGGCAGTTTCGCCATTGACAGCTATGCAAAATGACTTTTTGGTGTCCAATAATCTAGACCTCCTCTTTATATACTTAATTATTAGACATTTTTGTAATAGCTTGCAAAATGTACCTAAAAAGTTTGTCAATAAATCATATGATCATTTCGTGCGCAGTAGGTAATAATATGCGGCTAAGTCAGCTCATTCTGAATTGGAAGGAACTTGGCTGATTTATAGAAATAAGTCGAGTTAGAAATGACGGAAAACCACTCACCCACATACACTCAAACTTCATGTCAAATGTAACCAAACAATAATTATTCTGTCAATATATACATGAGTCCCCCTATCCCTACCCCCCTATCCCTACCCTATCTACCAAGCTATATGCATATCCGAGTCCTGGCTATCCTAAGAAAAAATTTCCCTAATACAAATTAGTGGCTATAATATTACATCGTCATACTGCCGAAAAACTCGAGGAGGAGGCGGCGTATGCATCCTCTTACAAGAACAATTTGAATACACAGAAAAGAATGATATCTCAAACATGTCTATAGAATATGTATTGGAAGTCTGCGCTACTGAGTTACCTAAACAAAACCTTTTATTAATTACTATGTACTGGAATAGAAGAGAGGAAGATATATTTACTGCTAAATTAAAAGAAATTTTAAACTATTTAAATATTACATATAGTAAATTTAACATAGTTATAGGTGGAGATTTTAATATAAATATTTTAGACAAAACCTTAAAAACTAATCAATTTCTGGATCTCATGCTAGAATACAATTTCACACAACATATTGAAAAACCCACGCGTATTACAGAAACATCGTCAACATGTCTTGATCTAATATTCACGAATTTCAGCGACAGAAACATGTCTACAACCGTAGAAAATCTCGGACTTTCGGACCACAGTGGAACAATTATAAATCTAACCCTACCTCAACCAGCAAAAAATAATACCTGGTACACAAAAAAAAGATTATTTAACACGGCGAACATAAATAAATTTAAATATATAATAAGTAAACAAAACTGGAACGACATTATACAAACAGACAATAATATAAATGAAAATTATAATTCTTTCAACAATCTTTTAATAAAAATTTTAAATCAATGTATTCCTATGCGTAAAACAAAAATTAAAACGACCTACAAAAAATACTGGCTCACCACAGGAATTAGAGTTTCCTGCAAAAACAAAAGGTTGTTAAAATTGTTTTCCCATAACACCAAAAACCGGATAATTACACAACATTATAAAAAATACGAAAAAATATTAAAAAGTACAGTTAACACTGCAAAAAAATTACAATATGTTGAGTCTTTCCCTACTTGTATTCGCTGACTCCTTATAGGTGGTAGGAATATGAAATGCGAGTTATGTGAACCGGATTTATTTGCGCGGAATATAGAACTCGGTATACAAGGTGTTTCTTACACGGTAGGGAAATGACTGGTGAGAGCGGGCAGCGTCGCCTCGTCGTGGCCTATGAAATGCAACCACGCATATTATTGCGTCATGCTTTGCACGTGTCCCAACAGTCATCCCCCTCTTACAAAAAAAAATAAATCAAAATAAAATCATTTCCCTTGTTTAAAAATGTTATAACATAATTCACAACCTAACGTTACTTATGTTGGCACACAGGAATGCGCTGCGTTGGTAAAAATCGTCACCATGCTATATTGAATGACGCAGTGCATGCAGTCAGTTCAAGTTACATATAAACAAGTTGATTATTACAAAACCTATGTGTTCATTGGTTATGTTATACAAAATTGAATTGAATGGTTATTTATGTAATTAGCTAGCAATTTCACAATCAATATTGAGTTCAAACATTTGTTACATCTGTAATTTTCAAATACAAGTAAATGTACCGGTTTCACCTATGTATATTTATATTACGTTAAAACTTATGTATCTTGTCTTGTTCATTAATAAATGATTACATCTTAAATTATATTGTTTATCTTACTTAACTCATCCTAATGCTAATTGCGGTAGCTATTCTAGTAGCACCGTCTTTAAGGTTGCTATTGGCAACGAGGATTCAATATATTAAGGGTAGTTACCATAGTGGCCTACTCTGCTATATAAAATTAACACCCCTTGGGGCCCTCAGTATCCCCTATGGTAACGCCACAAATAAACATACATAAATAGATAATTACAAGTTAAATCTTACTCGTGGTTTAACTATGCGTCCACTTCTAGTTGTTATTTTACATTCAGAATTCTTATTGCTAGTTTCTATCATAGGTGCTGTGGCTGACTTTATATTATCATTCATATCGGAATTGTTATGGTTATTGTTATCTGTCTGTTGGCTGTCGTATTCACTCAAAATAAACGCAGGCTTTAACCTATCAATGGATATATTTACGGTTCTATTGGGTAACTGAATTGTATACACCTTATCTGTTCTATTCAGCACGAGGTAAGGACCTTCGTATGTTGGAGTTAAGGACTTTTTTACCATTTCGTTCCGTATGAATACATGTGTACAGACCTTTAAATCTTTGCTTATAAATATTTTTCTTCGATCACTTACTGACCTCATCTGAGGTTTCATTTCACTAATTGTTTTACGTAACTGTTCTATGTAATCGTGGTGATTCTCGTGATGCTGATTTTGTTGGAAAAAGTCTGATGGTAATTTCAAAGGCTGTCCATAAATCAATTCTGCGGCACTAAACCCAGTGTCAGTTCTCAATGCAGCTCTTAACCCTAACATGACAGTTGGTGACTCCTCTGCCCAATCAATCCTATCAGCTAATCTTGCAGCTAACGCACTTTTCATCGAGCGATGCCATCTTTCTATAAGACCATTACTCTGTGGGTGATACGCTGTAGTATGTATTTTATGCACGCCTAACATTTTCATAAGTGCGCTGAAAAGGTCGCTTTCGAATTGTCTTCCCTGATCGGTGGTTATTCTACTAGGGCACCCAAATCTACATATCCACTCTTTATAAATCACTCTGGAAACCGTATCAGCTGATATGTCTGAAACTGGTATAGCTTCAGGCCAGCGCGTGAAACGGTCCATAATTGTTATGCAATAACGATATCCCTGGCGTGACGTCGGTAACGGACCGACTATGTCAGTATGTATGTGTTCAAATCTAGTGCATTGTGGGAATTTAGCTAAACCGGAAAGTGTGTGTCTACTTATCTTTGATTTTTGACATGGTATGCATGCTTTTGCCCATGTGTTTATCTCTTTATTCATTCCTGGCCAAAAAAATCTTTTAGTTACTAATTTCCTAGTTGTACGAATACCTGGGTGACTAAGGTTATGAATACTATCAAAGGCTAACTTTCTGAATTCCTTAGGTAAGTACGGTCTGGCTGTATTAGTTGAGACCTCGCAATATATTTGCTTATCACAGTTAGGTACAACTATGTATTTGAATTCGTGTTTATCGCTTGCTGAGACTGTAACTTGACGCTCTGCGTCCTGTGCTCGGGCTAATTCGCCGTAATCTATGGTCGTTGGACACAATATAGACTCAACACGCGATAACGCATCCGCTACTGTGTTTTCTGAGCCGTTAATATGCTGTATATCGCTAGTAAATTCGCTTATATACATGAGTTGTCTGGCTCTCCTTGGAATTTCTTTATCGCTATTTATTTTGGTAAAGGCGTATGTTAATGGTTTATGATCCGTAAAGATTGTCACTGGCCTTCCTTCTATCATATTTCTAAAATGTAACATTGCCATGTAAATAGCAGTTAGCTCTTTATCATAAGTGCTATATTTCTGCTGTGTGACTGATAGTTTCTTTGAAAAATATCCTAATGGTAACCATTTACCCCTAATCTTTTGCTGGAGTACAGCACCGACGCATGTATCCGACGCATCCGTCATTAAAGCTAAAGGAACATTTACACTAGGGTGAGACAATGTAACGGCGCTTTTAAGGCTAACCTTACATTGCTCGAATGCCTCAATACTTTTTTCGTCCCAATTAATTTTGGTTTTGTCCTTCTTTTTTGTGTTATGTAAAAAATTGCTAAGTACTGCCTGATGTGACGCGGCATGGGGTAGATGCGACCTATAAAAATTAATTATTCCTAGAAATCTACGTAACTGTTCTACCGTTTCCGGTCGCGTATAATCTGTAATCGCTTTTACCTTTTCCGGCAATGGACTGATGCCGTCCTCCGACACTAAATACCCTAAAAATTCTACTTTAGACTGACCAAAAACGCATTTGTTAACATTAATCGTAATACCTAATTCCTTAAGTCTATTGAATAGAATTCTAACGTGCTCTTTGTTTTGTTTCTCTGTGTCAGATGCTACCAATATATCGTCTATATAACAGAATAGTGCTGACTCGCCACTTTCATCTGATATGCGTTCTATACCCTTTAATACTTGTTGATCCATAAACCTTTGGAAAGTTTGAGCAGCATTCCGCAAACCGAAACTCATCCTGGGAAATTCGTATAGGCCGAAAGGTGTACAAATGCTAGTTTTCTCTATATCTTCTGCGGCAACTGATAAATTATGATAGGCCCTATTTAAATCCAACCTAGTATAACATTTCTTATCAGGCAACATGTACGTAAAATCCTGAAGTCGTGGGATTGGATATCGATCTGGTTTAGTGATAGCGTTAAGCCTTCTATAATCCCCGCAGGGGCGTAACTGACCGTCTTTCTTTAAAACTACGTGTAATGGACTAGCCCATTCTCCTTCACTCGGTCGACAAATGCCTAATTCCTGCATTTTCTGAAACTCTTCTTTCACTTTCATATACCGATCCGGAGGTAATGGCCTTGGACGCGCAAATACCGGTGGACCGGAAGTTATGATGTGGTGATAAACGGAATGAGATGGTTCTTTATACACGATAGGTTTAGTGATACTCGCAAATTCCTCTAATATTTCTCGATATGGGTTGTCGTTTTGTATGCTTTTAATCGATGGCTGAACATGTTTTATAACGCACCCTATCGTACATAAATTAGTTATACTGTCTGTGATTCTTTTATTGTATATGTCTACGATTAACTTATAATGTTCTAAAAAATCAGCACCTATGATAGCTTGCTTAACATCACAAATTATAAATGTCCATTTCAAGGCTCTTCGTAATCCTAAATTTAATTCTAGTGTTTTAATACCGTATGTTTTGATTTCGGTATTATTTGCGGCAAAGAGCTTGTATTCACTAACTAATTGTTCACATTTAAATTGACTCACCGGTAAAACGGAGACGTTGGCTCCTGTATCAACCAGGAAACGGATTCCGGTCGTCCTGTCCCTTATACACAAGCGGTGGCTACCTTCCAGCTCCATGCAGTCTGCCACCGAATTAGACTGCACTGCATCTAGTTTTCCGTCTTCTCACCATTGCTGCCTTGGGTCTTCTGATGTCTTGGTTCTATCCAGCTGCAGGGCTTCTCACATGTTCTCGCGCGACTTCTGAACCGGAAGTGATATTTGCAAAGCCAGTTTGGGCTTCCTTCAGTCCTCGGTCGTCCTCTGGATAATGAACGGGATCGTGATCTACTTCTGTTCCACGGGTTACTCTTTCCGCAATTCCTGCGACTTCCTCTTATTTCGTTGATTTCCACACGTAACGTCTGTAGTTCCTTGGTCATTTGTGCTAGTTGGTCGGTTAGATTGGGCGTCACTGATGGTACAGACGTCGATGGTGCCAGCTGCGTCGATACCGCGGCGACTTCATTGGGGCGCAAATTCTCCATGATTTTGTCGGCTAGCGCTGATAACTCGTCCAAATTTGTACTCTGTGCCACCGATAAAACTGCTTTCACTGAGCCTGGGAGTCTAGATATCCATAGGCGTCTTAATGCTTCTGTGGATACCTGTGTGTTTGTTGCGAGTTCTGACATCCTTCTTAATAGTTGTGACGGGCGTTGCGTTCCTAAGTCCATTTCAGAGACGAGCTTGTTGAATTGTCGTTCGGCACTCTCTTCATAAACGGCTATTAATCGATCCCTGATGGTTTCGTACCTTCTAGCTTCGGGTGGCGTGATAATTAAATCGTAAACTTGTTGTAAAGCTTCTCTGTCAAGCTTCGCTACCACCAAGTTGTATTTCGTACTGTCTCCTTGTTTTTGTGGCTCCATAACTGAATCGAATTGAGCGAACCATAGTTTCGGCATGTCTTTCCAGAACTCTGGTATTTTTGCAGTAACGGATATGGCTGCTAAGTCCGTGACAGTGGCTGTGGCGTCGCTTAGACTCGCTCCGGTAACTGTAGGCTTGTTCATCTTGACGTAATTGGTACACTGGTTTTTTTTTGCAAAAGTTCTAGTAAGTTCTATTTAATTTTGCGCACAGATCACGTCGGCGAGTATTTTAAAATCACGTCGGGGTCACCAATGTTGAGTCTTTCCCTACTTGTATTCGCTGACTCCTTATAGGTGGTAGGAATATGAAATGCGAGTTATGTGAACCGGATTTATTTGCGCGGAATATAGAACTCGGTATACAAGGTGTTTCTTACACGGTAGGGAAATGACTGGTGAGAGCGGGCAGCGTCGCCTCGTCGTGGCCTATGAAATGCAACCACGCATATTATTGCGTCATGCTTTGCACGTGTCCCAACACAATACATTAATAAAATAAAGAAATCAGACAACAAAATAAAAACGATGTGGAGCATTATAAATGAGAAAACAAACAAAAAACCAAAAAAGGAGAAATGTAACATACAAGTACAACACAATAATATTGTTATATCCGAACCCAAACAAATTGCGGATACTTTTAATGACTTCTTTGCGTCTATAGGAGAAAACAGTAACAATCCATCGGGCAGTGCACTGAGCGGCATATCAAAACTAAATCCCACGGAGAACACCATGTTCCTTAGCCCAGTAGAAGCTTGGGAAGTAAATAAATTAATTAAAAACCTAAAAAATAAACAAAGTTACAGTTTAGACGAAATCCCATCTACGTTATTGAAGAAATGCGCAGACGAACTCACTTTACCATTTTATCTACTATTAAACCAGTCTTTTACAGAAGGCACTTTCCCTGAATTGTTAAAGAGATCATTAATTAAACCAATCCATAAAAAGAACACGAAGACAGATCCTAGTAACTACCGCCCCATAGCTCTCTTGCCATCAGCATCCAAGATTTTCGAAAAAGCTATGTGTGATCGAATTTATACCTTTTGCGAAAAATTCCACGTATTAAGCGATTGTCAAAATGGATTCCGTAAAAACCGTTCCACCACATTAGCCGTCTACAAATATATTCAAGAAGCCCTAAATATTATAAATAACAAGGAATACGCCGTAGGGATACTACTGGACATGACCAAAGCATACGACAAGGTACAATTTAAAATACTACTGAATAAACTGTACGGAATAGGAATTCGCGGCAAAGCTCATGAATGGCTTACGTCATATTTAAAGAATAGAGAACAAGTCGTTGAAATCGAATACTATAACAACAATAGTAGAGAAATAGAAAAAATTCGATCTAAAAGCAGAACAACTAACGCTTCCATCCCCCAGGGAAGTGTTATAGGCGGCCTATTATTCCTCGTTTACATCAACGACTTACCGACAACCATAGAGGGGCCATGTGTTTTATTCGCGGATGACATATCCTTATTACTCTCATGTCAAAACAACACAAACATAGAAGAAAAACTCAATTCCACACTCACAAAAACATGTGACTGGATGACCTCACATAACTTAGAAATAAATTACAATAAAACTAAATTAATGACTTTTCACCCTCATCAAAAAGCTCCGCTACACTTAAATTTCAACTTTAATGGCACATTATTGGAGACTGTTGATGAATTTACATTACTAGGACTTACAATAGATAAACATATTAACTGGAAAACACATATACAAAGAACACGTTCAAAAATTTCAAGATTTTCATATGCCCTCCGCGAAATTAAAAAGACCACCAATTTTCAAACTGCCCTTACCACCTATTATGCGTATGCCAATGCATGGCTTAGCTACGGCATAACTCTCTGGGGAAATAGTACAGATACACCGACACTCTTTACTCTACAAAAGAAATTAGTCAGAATCATGGTAAACATTGATCAAACCGACAGCTGCAAACCCCACTTTCAAAAACATAATATTTTAACACTACCCAGTATTTATATTCTAGAAACATGTAAATTTGTCCGCAAGTATCCAGAGTTCTACACAAAGCGCGAAGACATCCAGTCACAATACACACTTAGGCACCGATCAAGGCTAAACATACCAACCTCCAAGCTAAAAATGCATTCTACAAGTCCCTATGTAATGTCTATAAAAGTATACAACAAACTGCCTGACATTATAAAGAATAAAGAAAAGTTCAATATATTTGTAAGAAATCTTAAGAAATTACTAATTAACAAATGCTATTACTCCTTAGAAGAATATTTAAATGATAAAAATAAATAATAGATATACATATAATTTAATATGATAATAAATACTATAATGATGATAATTGATAATAATAATTAATCATAAACACGCAATTTATAGGTATATGTAAAATAAATTAATGATACTAAATTGTATGTATGATGTATTTAAAAAAAATACATAATATAATAATAATTTATCAAATAATATAAAAAAACAAAAATTAAATCAAACAGAAATAATTATAAATAAAATTAAAAACTTAATAAATTTAACAATATAACTAATAATTATTGTTGAAAGAACAACAATCCATATAAATGAATAAACAGAATTATTATAATACATAGATACTTATATAAAAATCATATAAATTATGTTAATACATTTTATAGATAAATAAGCGATATATTGGTTTATTCTAGGACATCTCCTGACCAAATGATTTTCAAAAACAGAGCTTCCTCTCTCCTATCCTTTTGCTGTGCCCTACAGGGTCCATAATGATCTAAATTATATAATTACCACCTAAGTTCACATTATGGTAAAGCAATAAAGATATTGAGTATTGAGTATTGAGTATTGAGTGCACGCTACCTTACTGGTATCAGTCACAACTGTTGCAAAACTAACAATATTTCGACAAATATACAATATATTGCCTATTTGCCTACAAATTGAATGCTCATACATAAATTCCTTCATAACAACAGTCTATTTCTCAAAGCATATAGGGTTTCGGTATTGGCTCGCTATTGATTTACAAATATTTGGCGGGTAATTCGATACAACTCTCATAGGAATCCAGTTACATATGAGTGTGGGTGCTAAAGCGCCCATATTTGATGAATAGCTTGCACAACCTCACACTACGTCGGATACTGTACTAAATAACTTAATTATAGGGTAATTTCTGCTAAAGGTATTGGAATGAAGGTATGTTGGTTCTGATACACCGTTATGTTAAAACTAAACTAATGACTAATGAATTTCAATTAATCACTACATTAAATTGTTAGTGGAAACTAATTCCAGGTTATCGATAATACCAGCCTAGAATGGGTGGCAGATTTTAAACTTCTATTAACTATGACTTCAGGTTTCTTCACGATGTATTCCTTCACCGATGTCAGTAAAGTCTGAGATGAACTCAAAAAGTATGTCCGTATGAATTGACTAAGTTACATTGAAAGGTACTTGCCTGCTTTTCAACCCACCACATTATGCACGAGGCCTCAAATATTGGGTCCTCACCGTGATGTCCATAATAACGAAAAAATTAGTGTTTACTACTATCATGACCCAGCTAGATGGACCGACGACCTCAAAAAGGTGGCTGGGACTGACTGGATGCGGAAGGCGGAGGATAGGGTGTTGGATAGGGTGTTGTGTGTTGCCTATGTCCAGCAGTGGACTGCGATAGGCTGAGTTAACTATCATGATACCCTAATTGCTGGGGAGATTGTTGCGCTTCTTCTTCCTAATATAAGCATTAAGAAGTGGTGAAGAGGGGGTGGTTTTGGTGGAGTGTCGAATGAAATTTAATGTTCGAAAAGAGCTGATTCTCAGCGTAGCCTGTTTCATTGTTGATTTTAATTTTGCCCGACTAATTGCAACATAATGTATATGAATATGAAAGAAAATAAAAAATCTGGGTTGTTAACTTAAACACAGCTGCTACAAACATAATATTCACTGTAGACGAGTCAGTGGGGCAATGATCATTTCTGGGTTAGCTTTTATTATAAATTGCTAGCAATTAACTCTTTAATTGAATTGATGATACAACAAGAACATTGGCATTAAAAGTAGATCACTTACAAAATATATAGCTAGAACATTATTTATATAGATTACCAAGCCATTATATCAAATTAATTTAATGCATATGATTTAACTCTAGGCGCCGCTATACATGCTACTTGCTTTCATGTACCTAATATGAGACAAATTGCTCAATCAGTATGATTTATATTGCCCAAAGACTCATACGGTAATAAATCGCTAAATAACACGTATGCATATCAAAATATATGATTTATTGATATGAATACTGCAAGGAATTGTAACACATGTTGGTTGGTTGATAATGTTTTTTACACACCAGAGTCGCATGAGTAAGTTGAACGTAAATGTGGAGTGATAGAGAGGGAGAGGAAGGATAAAGAAAATATGTTTTTTTTTTTTGTAAGGAACTGTATGAAATAGTAGGGATTGATTGACAGCGAAACGTAAGGTGTCGTCGGTGTGGTACCGGACGTCAAGAAAAGCACCACCTCATTTCTTCCCATGTGTGTCGGGAAAGGCGACTAAGGGACTTACTAGAGAATGGGCAACAGCGTTCTCTATGCATTGTACCACCAGTCTGCGATTGCCAACCCGGCTGTCAAGCTACCCAATTACAGTAAACCAAATTACAGGAGGCCTATGTCCAACAGTGGACGTTTTACGGCTGAAATGATAATGAAGAATTCTGGGACATAACGTTAACAGGGGAAGAATGGAAGGGAAAATAATTCAATTATAGTTTTTTGTTGGTGTGCAATCAGCTTTATAAGAGCAGTCTGTTATCAATGGGCCGCCCATTGGTAATGACTGCGACTTACGAGTGTCAGTTCGCAGGTTCGAACCCAGACAAGCACTTTACATTGTGTAAATTATTTCATCAACACTCCGCTCAAAACGGTGAAGGAAAACATCGTGAGGAAACCGGCATGTCCTAAAACTAAAAACTCGGAAACATGTGACATCTACCAACCCGCACTGAGGTCGCGTGGTGGTTAACAGCCCACTCCCTCTCACCAAGAGGAAGCCTGTGTCTCAGCAGTGGGAATAATATAGGCTGATTGAAAAACAAAAAAATGTTAACGTTGATCAATGATATATTTTGCTATACTATATACATCAAAGCTTGGAACACAGAGATGATTCGTACAACTAGCTGAAAATAACACTTGCATGTATATGCATTATTTATTTCTATATTGAGAAGCCGATGAAAAATATAGTGAAGAGAAGACATGGACAAGGAAAATACCTTGAGAACTAACGCCACCTACCTCGTAAAACGAGAAGTAACTGTCTATTTATACCGTTTAAAATTTATATTATTATTACTAGCTTTTGCCCGCGGCTTCGCCCACGTGGATGTCGGAAATTATTGCAAGAGGACGTACTACTGCGGTTAATGTATTAAGAATGCATTGGAAGAAGAAGAAGCCCTGTTCACGAAACCAGTGTGGTTCAGCTCCGAGTGGACCCAACATGCTGCTGCGCCCTGCTGTGCCTACGACGCAGCTGTATATTTCACGTCTGCATCACTCCACCACGATTGAGGAAGTTGTGCAGTACTTAAAAGTAAAGACCAATTGGACTCTGAGGGTCGAAAGGTTGGAATCGCGCCACAACGTCAATTTTAAGTCGTTTGTGATACGAGTTCCATCCCACCATCTACAGACCTGCCTGAGAGAGGACTTTTGGCCGAAAGGTGTCTTGTATCGTCGTTTTCGAGGACGGTTATGCGACACCACGCAGCGGAATACGACGCCGTCATCATTACGTGTTTAGTGATAGTTTAAGTTTTGTTTTTATAAAATATGTATTAGTTTATAGTTATTGTTTTATATTATTTGTTTATTGTGTTTTTATGGGCCTAAGTTGCCTGAAATAAAAGATTGTATTGTATTGTATTAATCCAAGTTATATAGGTAATTATTACCCGCGACTAACAAAAAAGTTTTTCGTTTGTTTATTTTTTTCGTGATATTCTATTTTTTTTTTCTAAAATAAAAGTAGACTATGTTACTCCTTGTTACTTCAGCTATCTGCCAGTGAAAGTTCCGTCAAAATCGGTCCAGCCATTAAAGAGATTAGCGGGAACAAACAGATAGACAGACAAAAATTGTAAAAAAAAATGTCTTTGTATATGTACCGTGTATACATTCATATACACTTAGTAAAAAGCGGTTATTTTAATATTAAAAACAGACACTCCAATTTTATTTATTTGTATAGATTTTGATTTTTTGATTTGATTTTTGATTTTGATTTTGATTTTTGATTTTTTTTTTTTTTTTTTTTTTTTTGATTTTTTTTTTTTTTTTGTATTCTTTAAAAGGTTGGGCAGAGGTGCACCTATAGTATACCCACATTACGCCAGTTATGTAAGTCCCATGCCATATTGCCATTATCTGGGCATAAATTCATTAAGTCCTAGTAAGGACTGAGTAGTTTCATATGAAAAATCTCAAAAACGCTTTGTGCAACCCGGGAATCGAACGTAGGATGTCGTCACTGGAAGAATGAGGCGGCTTTTACAACTTGAAATAAATACTAAGCGCAATATAAACGTCATAATAATAATATTTTATTTGCTGTCACAGGTTTGTGTCGAAATACGAGGAAAACAGCTACCTACATTTTAGTACCTAGGTTATTGACTGGTGTCAGTAAACCTAATAGTTTATATCTTAATCTTACAACACTTCACACACGACTTGTCCAAACACTATCTTTCCTCCATCAACTGCACGATATCACACGTATAGTACAAGTATGTAAAATAATTTCACAACACTAAATCTTCATCACGTATGCAAATAAGTTTAAAAACTCGTTTAACTTGCAACACGCTGTGTAAGTTGGCGCATTTTGTGGGTAAGTATACACCGATCTTGTTGCCCGCGTTGCCCAATGAGGCTTGAGATAACCGCGACGAGGTCAATGATCTCGGATAGATGAGTCACTACCACTTGACATCCGAGACTATGCGGTAGACGCTCACGCCTCGATTTAAGGTGCGGTTCCACTGTGAAAGCTGTTGCTTTATGAATTGTACGTGGTAATTTTGGTGTCGTCAAGTAACATAGAAAAAATCAAGGCAAAACCCTGGACCGTAATCAAGCTAGCATGATAATGGTCCCGGGAGTTCATTAGATTTTTTTTTAAGCTAACAATGTGTGAATTTACGTACCTATGTATATATGCACAGCTTTAGCTAAAACCGATAGTCCATAAATATTCGCAATGCATTATAGAATTACTAGTGTAATTTTAGACCATAAGAAAAAACTCTAGTGGGTGGCCTATTTACTATACAGTTCAGACGATATAAAATGTTTTATTTTATTTAATTTTATTAGCATGCGCTATTTTACTCCTGGACAAAGACAGCCCTCTACTCCTTCCAGCAATCGCGAGCCCGCGAATGATTCTTTCAGTTTATGCGGACGTTTTAGCCACATTTCTAATTATAAAATTATAAAACTACGGACTAAAAATCGATGATAATGGAACTACTCCTTAATAAATGCACTGCGGTTTGCTAGTAGATCTAATTTTAATTCAGTGATAACTAGTTTGAGAGCTATTTTTGGACTATGCTAATACAAATGCCTTTGTAGTGATTCATTGACCATTATTATCTGAATCAAATTCCACTGTCACTTACACTTTTTATTATATTTTTATCCGACGAAAAAAAACGGAGGAGTATATATTTTTTTATGTATGACCACGCATAACTTTGTACGTAGTAGTCCGATTGTGATAATTCTTTTTTTATTGGAAAGAGTATACTCCGAAAGTGGCCCCATATACATTTCTTTTTTTTGGATGGGAAATCATCAAATGACTTCTCCCGCTCTGGGCGGAGCGGGAGGGCGTGTCAGACTTTTACTGACTAAAACCCACCCGTGTTCCTTCAGTTGCCCATGTGCCAGGGTCACGGTATCTCTTTCGAACAATCACGCGACCCCGAAATCGAACCCTAAGGGTTGAAAAACAGGGGATGATTGATTGTTCACTCACTGATTGTTATGTATAACCAAGCATAACTTTATACAGCCTAGTCCGATTTTGATAATACTTTTTTCATTGGATAGGGTATACCTTGCCAAGTATTACATTAAAGCCACAAAAAAATATGAAATTAAAACTTTTTAACAAAAAATTAAACCGCCGAAAAATCGGATAATTTTAAGGTTTAAAATTTTTTGCTTTTTTAGACTATTTTATTTATTGAATTAAGTTTATGTTGCTTAATTAGAATTGACATTGAAATGTTACAATATGTTATTGATTACCACCTCGTTTTAACTCGCTTATTTGTTTTTCAGGCTGCGGTTTTATTCACTTTTTAAACGATTTTATATAAAATAAAATCATGAGAAGTGATGGTGCAGTGGAATAGACCGTAACTTACGAACTGTAGGTCATAGGTTCAATTCCAGTCAGGCACTTATTTTGTGCAATATCACTACTCTCAAAACGGTGAAGGAAAACATCGTGAGAAAACCTGTAAGTTTTTTTTTTTGGGTGGGAAATCATCAAATGACGTCTCCCGCTCTAGGGTGGAGCGAAAGGGCGTGTCAGACTTTTACTGACTAAAACCCACCCGTGTTCCTTCAGTTACCCTTATGCCAGTGCCACGTTAACTCTTTCGAATAGATCTCGCGACCCTGGCAGGAACCTTCTTCTTTTAAGTCTTAGACCAAAAAAAATCCAGGAAATGTGACGTCCACCCATGCTAGGCCTTCGTGATAGATTACGGCCCAATCTCGGCCCTCTCACAGAGAGCAGACCTGTATCCCAGAACATGATAGGCTGATAATGCTTTAAAAAGTGTTTCAAGAAAAGCTTTTAAATAAATATCTAAGGACAACCAACACACTGTTATGTGATCCCAAACTAGGCAGAGCCTGTACTATGGTAACCAGAAAACTGATAAACATACTTAAATATTTCTAAATACATACATATTATAGATAAATTACACCCAGACACAGAACAAATGATTGAGCTCATCACACAAATATTTGTCCTGAGTGGGAATTGAACCCTGACCTCAGTCTTTGCAGTCAGGATCACTAACCACTAGACTAACAGGCCAGTCAGTTTTGTCTTGTAGTCATTTTGATATCAGTTGTTAATAAAAAATACACCTCCCTTTTTGCCTATCAGTCGGTACAGCGAAACGACATTACCAAATAAAACGTCGTAAGGGTATCCCATAACAAGATAAGCGGGGGCGTCTTGAATGCCTTTATGTCAAGCGCACACGCATTGTCATTACCATATCTCACAATCGCAGCTTTTAACTTGTCTTTCATGTCAGATGCATGTTGTATGCATTCTCGAGTAAAGAGCTTCGTCGCCTCGGCACTTTAAATGTAGGTAAATTAAGAATGTATTATTATTTATAAAGGGCAGAACTTTTTCTACAATTTATAGCAGAGGGTTCCATCCTTATTTTATTTTAATTATTATTTCGTAATTATTCTCCCAATTCATATGCCATTTTTTTTTTTGGTGTCGGCGCAACATATCTTTTTCGTTGTGTGTACGTATGTATTTATTTTGTTATATTATTATTACTATATTATTTTATTTCTGTAATTGGAACTGTGAAAAAAGTTGCAGAAATTCTGCCTCATCATCATAATAGTATATTGTGTACCACGTAGCAACAAATTTTACCTTATTTGTAATTATTACGTTGTCAATATTTATGGTAAGTAATTGAATTCCTGAGCTAATTCTCCAATCATTTGGAAGGTATTTATCGATAAATAATGGTACGAAAAAAAAAAAAAAAAAAACAAAATCAAAAGTCATTTATTCAAACTAGGCTGAGAGTCAGCACTTTTCGAACGTCAAAGTTACATGAGACAGCCCCCCAAAAACGCCCACCCCTCGACACCTCCCAGTGCTTTAGCTGGGAAGAAGAAGTGGCGGAACAAACTCCCCAGCAGCACAGCTGTCTGTTAAGTAAGAAGAACTTGATTCTATACAGTATTATGTAAGTAATTAATAGTATAAAACAAAACAAAACATACATCAAATTATGCGTCATATGTCAGCTAGCACACGCCAATATACGAACAAAACATTAAAAAACTAAACTCAAGCTGAAATAATAAAATCGTAAATAGAACTTAAAACCTAAATAAGAGCCTCCGGGTATAAAGGGCGTGCCCGCTTACATACACAATGATGAGGAAAGCTAATTCTGATTCTGGTTGAAAGAACATAAACATTGAGTTAATTACAGCGACCAACTATTCTTATCGTTTAAGAAGTCGTTGATAGTACACACGACACGTACTTCGCCGAATTCGGCCCGACTCTTGTAAGACAATACATAACGAACACAGAGTAACCAAAATTGTCAATCTGAGCAATTTTCCCATGGCCTTATTTATGGTCACAATGAGTTCATGCTTCTATTATGGCCAGGCGACATTTGGCACTCGCCCATTTTAGGCACAAAAGTTTTTTCAGCAAGTCACGAATTGGTTGTGATATCGAAAATAATAAATGTTACATATGTCCTATGAATTTTTCATATAGACTAGTTTTTCTGTTACTGCCATATTTTATAGTAGATAATTTATGTGGTTTTACGTGAGTTTCACCGGATGGTAACAAAAATCACATGCAGCAAAGCATTTCACCTCGCTTCATATTTCAAGATTGACACAATGAAATGAGAAGATAACGCTGTCTCATGAATATTAAATCTGCATGTGTTACGTTAAAAATGTCTGAGGAAGTGACATGAACAAGTAGATACATAAGTAGGGAGCGCTGTAGCGTTCCATGTTTGATATTACACACAGTAATAGTCTTTCATCACATCCTTTTTATCTTAGATGACTCTCGGCGATTATTTCTTCCAAGCCACTAATATTAGCAACATACAGACACTATAGATATGTATCAAAACAAAAAAACAACACAACTTATTTGTAAATTACCCAGGTTGTTGTTTGTTCTTAGAACTAACGGAGTTTCTGATTTTATTATTGACATTAAGGTGCTTTAGGCCCCAAAATTTATCGACAAAATGGCAATAACTTAGTGAAATTAACACCCACCGAATTCGCTCAAAATCCGTGTCTCTACGAAACCAATCATTTCAACAATAGCAGAAGTAGGTAGTTGGATTAAATTGATTGTCTAGAAGACAATAATTCAATAAGATACCTACCTACGTAGCGTGTTTCAAGTAAATATATTTTGAACTGAATGTACAGTAGGTTCAACTATGTGGCACTATAAATAAATTTATTTACCATTCTGATACCAATTCTTAGCGCAGAACGCTTTGAACTTATGGGTCGTGAGAATTGTGTGGATACGATATACTTATTATTTTCTTCGAGTAAAATATTAAGTTTGACAAATCATTTTCAGGTATACTTTAGGAATAAATAACGTGGTTAGTTTTACTGATGCGAAAATTATATTATTTATGCCTTAAATGACAGTATATTGCGCAAAAACCTAAAGTCAGAGCTAAAGACTGCGGATTTTGATAAGAATAAAATGTGAGTTATCCCTACGTCTATCTATATAGTCTTTTTCTTCTCATCTTCCGAACTATCGACAAAGCAACAAATAGACAATTGGGTTGTTGTTAAATTTTACTTTGATGACTGAATCTGTCACCGTCTTTTGATCCACCGTCCACCGTCGTTTTTGATTTGTGTGGCACAAATGGTTGTCGTTTTCAGAGTCTTCTTTTCTCATCCCCGTATTTAAGGTTTTTCAGGATAGCAGTTGTTATATTGAAACTGTAGAACTTGGAAACAAAAGGCAACCGTATCCAGCATAAGCTACCGATCTAGTTTGCGGCAGCGCCCACCGCCACATACGTGTACCTACACACAGTTTCCTGCGACACGCCCGAGTGAGACCCTAGGTTGTACTTATAGGACATACAGCCTCTATATAAACGCCTGGTATCTTAGAATTCGGCACACAACAAGCCCTAGTGCTTAGAGTGACGTACCGTTTGAACTTAGACAAAACTTAAACACAATGTTCGCTAAGGTAAAGTGATTTTGAGTTTATGAGTGGTTCTGGTACAAGTGGTCATTTTTTGTGGTTTTGTGATCTGGTGGTAGAAGTTTGCTGGTGGTAAAGTTTTAGAGTCCTAAAATAAATTGAGTCCTAAGTTTAATTGAAAATCCAATTAAACTAAACGTACTAAACATTTCAGGAGGAAGACTATAAATAGTTGTGGTCCATCTGAGATCATTTTATTAAAAGCGATTTTTACACGATCCATTAATCAGAATACCAAACTACCCTCAAAACGCATGAAAACAAGAATGGCAAATAAAAAAACCAAAACCTTTCTCTGTTTTCAAAAGAAATGTTATTTTGCAAGATTTCAGTATTCAAAAAAGTCAACAATGTAAATAGTAGAAAAAAGCTTATTGTAATCATAAAAATGATGCTTTTGATCTTTTGAAGACCGTGAAGACGGTAATTTCCGTAACAGCAAAATAGCACTTTAAGGTTAATTCAGTCCTGCCAGAGTCGCGAGATTTGTTCGAAAGAGGTACCATGGCCCTGGTATATGGGCAACTGAAGGAACACGGGTGGGTTTTAGTCAGTAAAAGTCTGACACCCGCCCACGTCCTACTCCGCCCAGAGCGGGAGAAGTCATTTGAAGATTTCCCACCCAGAAAAAAAAATTCAAAAATATTAATTCAGTTGGCTTTTTGATTAGAGATCCCTCTTCCTGCCACAGGTGTTATTCGCATGCGCGTTGCTAGGCGTCGCGCGCGCCGGTATACTCGCGGGTGGTCACGGAGCCCTGTCAACACAGAGCATTGTGCTCGGCGCCCCTGCCCTTGCGCATGGCTATGGTGGTTACGCAGGCTACGCTGCGGCCGCGCCGGCCCTTGCGGCACCCGCTTTGGGATATGGATTAGGTATGGTCCAGATTAAGGTTTACTTAATTTTGTAGTGTTATTTATTAAGAATCATTTTCTATTGAGTTTTGTTTATTCTGGAACAGCATAGTTTTAATATTACAATAATTTTCCACAGTGATTATTTCGATTTTACACCTTAAAAAAAGTTTGTGTATTTTCTTGTTAGTACCTATCAAGCTAATTTTAAATTCTGCTGAATTGCTCAAAGATCTTTCAGTGTCTTACTGCGTAGATAAATCTAATTATTTTACAGTAGGAAGCAGTAATAGTTTTTTCCTGTTCTTTTGTAGTAGGCTTTTGCATAGCAGTAGTAAGTATGTGTGATGACGTCAGGTTACTTGCAGGTCACGGTGCCGTGGTTGCGCACGCGCCGGTATACCGCTCAGCTCTCGCGCACGCCGCTGCCCCTGTTGAGATATATGTGAGTTTTATTGTATTCATTATTTATCCCGACCGACCATTGGTCAAGTCAGCCCTAAACGTTCTACCTGGGACTTGTCCTCGACAGCCGGTGGAACTTCGTCGAGCAATTCCGACGTTTGGCTCCCAGATTAGAGCGGGCTGGGGCTGCCCTAAAGCGGCTCCTGCCCAATCTCGGGGGTCCAAACGCCTCCTGCCGGAGGCTCTACACGGGGGTCGTGTGGTCCATGGCCCTCTACGGGGCACCAGTTTGGACGCCCTCATTGAGGCTGCGCCCAGCGCGCCGGTTGAGTGCGGCCCAGAGGGTCATGGCCATCCGGCTAGTCCGGGGATACCGCACAGTCTCCTGCGAGGCGACGAGCCTCCTTGCCGCAGTGCTGCCATGGGATCTGGAGGCAAAGGTCCTCGCGCACATGTGGGAGTGGCGCGAGGAGACGAAACGCAGGGGCGAAACTCCGCTGCCGCGACAAATCGCGGCACGGCGGACAGAGCTCCAGTGTGATCTCATGGCGACATGGCGGGTACGATTGTCGCAACCCAGCGCTGGGCACGCTACAATTGCGGCGGTAAGTCTCCGCTTTGAGGAGTGGATAGAGAGGCGCCACGGTGTCCCCACCTTCCGCCTGACGCAGGTCCTCATCTGGCATGGGTGCTTTGGTGGGTTCCTGTTCAGGATAAAGCGGGAGGAAACGCCCGTGTGTTTCCATTGCGAAGATCGTCTGGAGGACACGGTGGAGCAAACGGTGGAGGTGTGCCCTGCCTGGGTAGAGCACCACCGTGTCCTCGTGGAGGCGATCGGCGGTGGCGACGAGGGAGCGAGAGGGCATGGGAAGCCGTCACCTCCTTCTGCGAAGCAGTAATGCTCGCGAAGGAGGCTGCTGGGTGCTCGTGAGGGAGTGGCAGTCTCTGCGCCCTCACGTCCCTAGCCGCTGCAGGAGGAGACGCCCCGGGCGTCGGGAGTCAATAGCGGACACCCGCCCACCGTAGGCGCGAGCTTGTAGGCGGCGAGCAATGGGTAGCTCGTCGCCCGGTAAGGACCAGGCTCGGGTCGACGGCACGTAGTGTTCCACGCGCACCTCAAAGAGATGTCAGCAGCACTGAAGGGGTCTGCTAGGACCGATGCCTGCCGGGGTCGCGCGATTGTTCGAAAGAGATACCGTGACCCTGGCACATGGGCAACTGAAGGAACACGGGTGGGTTTTAGTCAGTAAAAGTCTGACACGCCCTCCCGCTCTGCCCAGAGCGGGAGAAGTCATTTGATGATTTCCCATCCAAAAAAAAAAAAAAAAAAGGTTTCTGCTAGGACCGATGCCTGCCAGGGTTGCGAGATTCGTTCGAAAGAATTACCGTGGCCCTGGCATATGGGCAACTGAAGGAACACGGGTGGGTTTTAGTCAATAAACGTCTGACACGCCCTTCCGCTCCGCCCAGAGCGGAAGAAGTCATTTGATCATTACACATCAAAAAAAAAAAAGCCCTAAACGCTGAGCCTGTAGCTTTAAATCCATATCTAAATAATCTTAATCTGATCTAACTACATCCTGGTACTCTCCCTCAATGGAGCGCTAAGCCGGGGTCAGCTCACCACCGGGAGTGTTTTTAGCGTGAAGTTGCTTAGTTTATCTATTAGTATTGGTGGTCTGGTTCTGACATCCCCATGGGTTGAAAAAAAAAAAGATTAATATTGAAGATTGCCTGAAAAATGAATTGTGGCAATGGTTGTATTTGGTTCATCTGTTTAATTTAATAGGTTGGGGAAAAAGTTTCTTCGCATTTTTTAAGAAAATTCAAAACATTTTTTAATAAAGTTTATTTACATTTAACTAAAGTATGTAGGTACCATTTTGTTCGATAACTTTTTGCCATCTTGTAGGTAGGGACATGATCCCATTGCTATAGAAATTTTGGGACTTCTGGTCAAAATACCGCGACAAGTGGTTTTGGCAGTCCTCTCGTGATGTTAACCTGACACTGCCTAAAGAATTCTGAAGAGACCGAAACAGGTGGAAATCTGAAGGTGCAAGGCCAGGACTATACGGCGGATGCATTAACACCTCCCAGCCAAACACTCTTAATTTTTGTTGGGTGGCTAAAGATGTGTGAGGTCTAGCGTTATCATGATGAAAAACCACACCCCTTCTGTTGATTAATTCCGGCCGCTTTCTCTCAACTTCTTGCTTTAATCTCATCAGTTGTTCGCAGTAGAGTTCAGAATCGATGGTCCTGCCTGGTGGTAACAGCTCATAATGAATAATGCCCTTCCAATCCCACCACACACACAGCATCACCTTGTTGCGAGTTAACCCGGGTTTCGCCACAGTCTGTGAAGCCTGACCGGCCTTTGACCACGACCTTTTTCGCACGTTCTTGTCATACGTGATCCACTTTTCATCACCAGTTAACAGCTTCTTCAAAAATGGTTCGGTTTCATTACGTCGTAATAAAGAATCACAAATGAGTACACGGTTCATTAGGTTTCTTTCAGTGAGCTCGTGAGGTACCCAAATGTCGAGCTTTTTTGTGTACCCAGTTTTTCTCAAATGCGCCAAAACTGATTTGTGGTCAATTTCCAGTTCTTCAGCTACGTCGTAACTACTGGTATGCCGATCTTGCTCCACTTTTTTAAAAATGGCATCCATTTTATCCGTAATACGGCGACCAGAGCGACGTGCATCTCTGACATCAAAATTTCCGGTTTGAAAACGCTTAAACCAAATTTGTGCTACTCTCACAGACACTACACTAGATCCATAAACATCGCAAATTTTTTTCGCGGCTTGCTTTGCATTTTTACCTTTTTTGTAGTAAAATTTTAAAATGTATCGAATTTCTTCATTAAATTCACTCATCTTGACGGTACGAAAAACAAATGAAAATCACACATTTTCCTAATTTGAATTTGGAATTATAATATGTTCTTTGTTGTATGTTCTTTAAAATTTAAACTTTCAATGATACCAAAACCAGCCAGATACAAATAGTATAGCCAAAGAGATTTTATTACAAGTTCATACATACTATAATGCGAAAAGACTTTTTCCCCAACCTAATATATTGGAAGTAGAATAACGCTACATATAGGATAGGCAAGGCTACAAAAAAAATAAAAAATAAAATAATCTGGACAGCTAATTGTAAAAAATATGGTATTAGTGTAGTAATTGACAGGAATCCTTTCGAATATTACTTCATAGTTTTTTCTATTATTCATTTAATTGCGTGTTCATTCAATAAAAATATTTTTAACTGAGTTATAGCTTAATAATTAATACTTCCTTGGGTAAAAACGCCATTTATAATTAACGGAATCACGTTTAAATTATTTATTGTTGGAGTAATGTACAATATACATAAATAACAAAATGCGTATGATATATTGACTATAGGTGCTATTATTTTTATTGAAATATAACACGCATTACTTTCATGTTTAGTAAAAGAAAAACAGTTTTCATAAATTACGATGACTTTCCTACTTGTATTAAATCAATCTGTCTAAATCTAACCGGATGCAGCTGTATACTAGTATTTTACATGGACTTCCTATCTGGCCTCGACTATCCCGTTACCGGGTACCATAATACCCCTTGGTAAGACTGGTTGTCCGCTTTTCGGGCTTTTGGGGACCCATAACGTTTGATAGAGATCCCAAAATGACAGCAACAATAGCTTAACGTGCTTTCTGAGGCACAGAGCGGTTTCGGAATGTAAGAATGATAATACATCCGCGGAGCAACAACGGCAAAAGTAGATTTACCTGATCAGTCGACCTGTTTGGCTGTTATTACATAGACAGGGCCCTCTCGCTTAGTCACGACCGCTTCTCCTACTTTATGTACTAAATACTGGTGTAAAAAGTTTTCTGTTGGGTGCTTAACTGATCACCGTCACAGACCACTGTCCTTCCGTCCTCGCCAATGAGGCCCACTGTGACGTCCTAATCCATGTTCACCCCGACCCTTGCTCGAGCCAGCCCACGCCGCTGAGCGTGTAGCTTTATCTTTGTCCCTATACTGGGTGACTTTTTTTAGCGTCTTGAAAAAAAATGGGGGTAATAGGTGAACGGAGTAGAAGCTTTTGGCATAGAAATTTTTATTATTTTTGAATATCATGTAATTAAATTGATCTAGCAATAAATACTACACATTTAAAGTAACATTTTCATACTAGAACAACAAAAACAGAAATTTGGAAAAAAAAAAACAAAACAATATATTTAAATTTATCGAAACTCAAATCATACGCACCCTACTCAATGCGCGGCATGTATCATTGATTTTGGAGCGCGATCCTACCCTTTGAAGCCGGCTGATAGGCGGCCTCATTGATATTTCGCAGGCGCACGAGCCGCACACGCATCCCTGTCCACCCGCGTCCCGCGCTCCTTTAGTCACCTACGATGAATCTGAAGGCCTTCCTGCCTTCTATTCTAGTTACACAACACACCATATGAAGGTCGAGACGGTAAAAAATGTCATCCGGTATAATAATCATTCAGATCCAGCCCGTCTCTTGCTGCCCTCTGCCAGCGATGCCCTAAGCCGAGGTCCGTACCACACCAGGGTTACACTTAGCGAGTAGTCACTCTAGTTATAATTTTTCAAGTTCTGGCTGGAGGCCTTAATTTATTAAGGTATCCACAGGCAAGTCCAGCTAAGCAGCCGACAACCTCTTAGGTTTACCTGCGAAATATCATAAAAATAAATAATAGTTTTAAAAAAACTAAAAAACACGCTTCCATGGAAAACTAAACTAAAAAAGTATAAAATAATGGAAAAAAAGCGTGCGGTGCTTTTTAAGGTATTCTTTTATTGATATCAGGCACCCCATGCTTTTTTTCCATTATTTTCTACTTTTTTAGTTTAGTTTTCCATGGAAGCTTGTTTTTTAGTTTTTTTTAAACTAGGTATTATTTATTTTCTATTTTTTAGGGTGCATCGAATTTTGTGACGTATGTCAGCGTAGTTTGTGGCGTATGTCAGCGTAGTTTTCGAAGACAGTTTTTTCGCTGTCCTGGTAACCCTGGCAAGGATAATGGCACAAATTTATGAAATTATTGCATTGTCATCGGTCCTTGACAGGTGTGCGAAGTTTGAATGAAATTTGGTCGTTTAAAGTGGGTCAAAATCGCGCTATAAGAAGTCGGTTACAAACAAACATATAAATAAACATACAAACATACAAGTGAAGCTAATATAGTGTGTAAAAAAGCTAAACTGACGAAGAGGAAACTAGACTTCTGTGTTATAGATATTGCATCCATTTAAGCGGTAAAAAAATATATATACACGTATATCCAGTTTCCGATTAAGGCATTTTCGTAAATTTATGGGCAATGAGTTTGAGCTAAGAACCTAGGCTTGGTAATCCTCTATTATGGGGGCCTAATCTTAATATTCACGCTAAAATCTTATACTTTTGGTATTGTTGTTTTTGTATAGGTGCTTAAGCACTACTTACTGCAATTTTGGAAACAGTGAAGAATTTATTTGTATGATATTCTGAATACTATTCCTTGTATATTTCAGGCCCACCCCCGCTACCAGTTCAATTACGGCGTCGCTGACGGTCACACAGGCGATCAGAAGAGCCAATGGGAAGCGCGCGATGGTGACGTCGTGAAGGGCCAGTACTCCCTCGTCGAACCCGACGGCACCGTGCGCACTGTCAACTACTCTGCTGATGACCATAATGGGTAAGGAGTAATTCCTCTTAGCATTATCTTAGTACTTCATCTGAATGAGACAGCCCAGACTTTAGTTACTAGCTTAGCGTTACCAGTAGCTTTCATTAGCTCCTCTAACGTGCTGTAAAGGTAATTAGGCATGCAGAACATGATATCAGAAGGCTAATTTTCATAATTAAAAACATTCAAAATTTTATCGCAGTATCATCTCGAAGACAAACAAATATAAAAAACTAGCTTCTGCCCGCGACTTCGTCCGCGTAAAATTTTTGCTCCTCTGACCCTTCCCGTTGCATCAAATTGCCTGCCAGTTTTCGACCATTTTTCATCGCTGCTTCGCTCTTTTTGATTGTAGCGTAATGTTATAAAGCGTATAGCCTTTCTCGGTAAATAGGCTACCCAACATAAAAAGATTTTTTCAATTCGGACCAGTCGTTCCTGAGATTAGCGCGTTCAACCAAACAAACAAATATACAAACAAACTCTTCAGCTTTATAATATTAGTATAGATGTGTCAAAAATATATGAAAACTTTAGGTATTTTTGATTTGAGATTGAGACAGAGATCGGACTGTGAGCGTTCTTAAAATTATGAGAATTTCACCTCAGCTGTCAAAGCGTTAGCGGCCTTAGGAATTTAATTGCCACATATTTTTTTAAGGGAACTGTATCATTGGTATATTGCATCATTGGGTTTGGATTCCTGGGTTCAGACACCAGGACAGACAAATAAGATATCGGGGTTGACGTTGCTATCAGAAGCAGAGTTTATACAAGCGGGTTTATATTGGTTACTAGCAATAGGCTCGCTACTTACTTATTTTGAGCATCGCGATCGCATTGGGAAAGTCAACTACTATTTTAAGGCCTTAAACATGTTTGCATGGCGAATAAATGCTCAATAATATTTCTCATTCATCAGTCTATTAAAAGTAGCACACTGATTCAATTCTTTGTCACACTCTTTCCAGATTCAATGCGGTTGTAAGCAGGAGCGGTCACGCGGCGCACCCTGGGGCTGTAGTCGCCGGCCACGGCCATCTTATTCACGGCTAGGCCCATCACAACTCTAGGCCTAGACCAACACCGACGACACCTATTTATTACTACGTAGCTTAAGCACGGACGGAATGCGACAACGAAAGAGCATCGTACAATGAACGGCTTCCAGACTTGTATGCTTACAACCTAATTGTTTCATAATTTGTATAGGGACTTAGACCCAAATTAGGATAGAACTTTTACATTTTCATTCATCTTTTGTTAAAACGCATTAGTACCTTTTGTATTATATTTTCTTGTAGTGTGTAAGTATTTCGTGTTTTTAATTTTTTCGAACTTCATACATTTTGTGAAACGTTAGACGATTGCTTGCGGGGTGCTGTGCAGAAACTTTGGTTTTTGTGACTGATAATGAATAATGTAAAGTAAATATAATATTTTGTCATATAACATTGTTATTTTATTGTGGAAATGACGTGAAGTGGAGGTATGACAATTCCTTGCAATCTAGACGACATATAAGTTGAGAGCGATTTACAATAAGTTTGTTCAAAAAGAGACACCATGCTTCTGAAACAGTTTATTATCACTCGTTCCGCGTGATTTCTGTGGCTTAATACTACGAAGTTTATATAAACTTGAGTCGAACACATAAATGGGCTTAAAAAAATAGGCTAAAAAAAAATCAGTAGTCTTTACCAGATTAGATCACGCAATACATGTGTGATCTAATGACACATGTTCACACATGTATTGTGTGATCTAATCTCTATAACCACATTAAATTACCACACACAAGGGCAACAGCTTAATGCATCCAGAAGATAAGGATATAAGTACTCGTAAAGCTCTACTTGATTAGTGATCTGTTAGGCTCAGTTTTTTAAGAAATTCTTTTTTGCCTTTCATTAACTAAAGATTCTGAGAAAATAAATGAATACACCGGTTACAGAACAGGTGATAAAAGTGGAAGGAACCTGTTTTCAGCTTGAATACGTAACAATAAACTGTCGCAAAGGAAAGATTTTACGCACTTGTTTTTGAGTATAAAAAGGCTCCTTGTTTCTGAAATTTTATCATTCGATTAATAAGTGCATAACAACACATACACGCACGATGATCTCCAAAGTAAGTAACTTTTTGGATTTAGTTCATAAACAAATTGTAAAGCAGAAAGTATTAAAAAAGAATATGACAATAACAGCACTTTTAAATCAGTTTTCGCTTTCTGTTGTTAAACTAATACACTGACTGATAAAGATCCCAATACAAACTGCTTTTTCCCGAAATATTTGCCGCATAACAAGTGAATCTGAGTCTTGAAAATAATTCCATTATTTCATTGGACTTTGCCTTCTTTTCAATACAGAATGAATGAAGGTTAGTAAAGTAAATACTAAATACTTACCCTTCTTTCAGATTGTCTTCGCCCTAGCTGTAGCAACCGTGTTCGCTCAAGACCACCACGGTCACGAACACGGCCACGCTTACTCCTCTCAGTCCATCCACATCTCCCACGGACACGAAGGTTCACACGGACAACATGGTGGTTCCCAAGGTCATCATGAAATTTCTCATGGACATCATGAAATCGCCCAAGGACATCATGAAATTTCTCATGGACATCACGAAATTGCCCAAGGTCATCATGAAATTTCCCACGGACATCATGAAATTGCCCATGGTCATCATGAAATATCCCACGGACATCACGGAATTGCCCAAGGTCACCACGGTGGGGAACACATCATTCATCAACAGCCCATCCATTACGTGCCCATAGCCGTGCACCATCAGGCTCCAGTTGCCGTTCATCACGAAGCTCCAGCTGTACACCATGTTGAGACTGGTCATCACGAGAAGAAAGAACACCATGGAGAAGAACACCATGTCGATTATTATGTAAGTTGAACATGTTTGTTATTTATGTGCAGACTTACAACGGACATTTTCTAGATCAATCCTATAAATTTTGCTTTGGCTAATCTGAAGCCGGAATAACTCTAAAATGTAAATTTGAAGCTTGTGGGAAAACTCCACGAAAAATTGGTAAAGTTTAAAGCGTTCTTCTTATCAAATAATAATAATTTAAAAAGCTTTTCTTATTTAGATATTTGATTTTATTGAAACATTTCATGGTTAGGTTGCCTGAAGATCATCAACCGTTAAATTATGATGCAATCACTGGTCAGCTCATTTGAATTAAAACACAGCATCGTGCATTTGGGCATTGACCCTAATTTAGCCTGTTTTTGTTATTCTCTTTGGCATTTTTTTTTTTCATTTTAACTATTTTTACATCGACGCCTAACATGTGACTATGGAAACAGTGCCTATATGATTCTGGAACACCCTCAATAATTGAGGGTGTTCCAGAATCATATAGGCACTGTTCACTGTACACTTTTCTTTAAAACACACTGTACACTTTTCTTTGAAACAGCATTTTTTTATTTGATAATTATTATCAAATAAAAAAATGCTGTTTCAAAGAAAAGTGTAATTAATAGGTACCTAAGCGATTTAAATGTATGAGAAACTTTATTTTTAATACCCTACTAAAATTTAAACGCAGATCGCTTTAGAATATTGTACTTGATCTATGATAACAGGTTGCGCGTTGATGTCCCTGCTACCTTCTGTGAAAATCAATTGTAACAATATTTTCCTACCAATTTGGTTTTTATTAGTTTTCTAATAAGCTATTTGCATATTGAAGTCACTTAAACCTGCCAGACGAATAATGATAAGATTACACCGCTGCATGGTTTAGAATTAGGGAATCTTATAATTGAGTTTAATTTCGTCGTGGCATCACCACTCATTTAGTCAAATACTTTACACCTACTCTCACAACACATACAGCAATATGCTGAGGGATAGCCAGTTTGCGTGTATGTGATTTTCCCTTGACTTGTTTATTTTTATTCTTAGCATCACGTTTTACCATAAATAAACGCATTTTCTTTCTCTTTTAACAGAATTTATAAAGTGGATACGGTTTAGTGCATCTTTAAAATTAATCTTTTTTAGTACTACTGCATCAAATCAAATCAAATCACATTTATTTGTAAATGTAGGTTAAAAATTACAATAGGATGTTATAAGAAGATGCACAGTTCGCTACATTTTACCCGAGATCACTCCTGCTTACTGTCTTTTAGATGTTCAACACTCTGCATACCTTCCGAATTGAATGAATAATGTTTCATACCTATCTCTTCCAGGCCCACCCTAAATACGAGTACGAGTACAAAATCGAGGACCCCCACACCGGTGACAACAAGTACCAGCATGAATCCCGTGACGGTGAGAATGTTAAGGGCGTCTACAGCCTGCATGACTCCGATGGTTCCATCCGCACCGTTGAGTACTCCGCCGATAAGCACAATGGGTATGAAGAAATCTTGATATTTTCTTAGAACGTTTTAGGTAGTGTAGCATTTATAGATTATTTTTTATACATCCTATTCTCATATTCCAAATTTAATTAAATAACACACTAAAATAATTTTCGGTCACGGATCTATCAAGTTCCTGCATTAAAAACTCATTGTCATTTGAGATACAACGATTCAATTAAGTACAAAATATTAGAACAGTTTCTAAATTTCTTTAAAATTGTTTAAGATTTCTATTCAGAAACCTTCCATTTTTTATCGTTATCCGCTTATTTGAATATGGAAAAACATGTCATCTTTGCAGCACAAACAGTGGTATTTCAAAAAAAGATGCTAAAATCCTATACATTATTCTCTATTTTCGAAATACTTTCTGTATTTGCAACTATATTCATTTCACTAATCTCCAATTTTCTTTTAATTTCAGCTTCAACGCGGTAGTGAAGACTGAAACCAAGCACGGTCATGAGCACCAGTACCATCACTAAGAACAACACCAGTACCTGATAACATGTTATATTATGTATGTTACCGTTAAATATATCTAGTCTAATGTGTTGAATTAATCATCTATGTTGCATTTTTATTTCTATTTTATGTTTACTTTGCAAACGAAGTTACTTAAAGACTCGAATCATGACCTACTTTATTTGAAATCTTCTATAAATATAGATAATACATGTTATTTCAAACAATTCAACTATATTACTATTGGGCATTCGAACGGATTTGATGACTTCCTATACAAAAATAAAAAAAGCGTAATGATCCTTTCGTGTTCAAGAAACATACAGATTTTTTATGAAGAAGCATTGTTTACGTTTTATCTTATCTACAAATTTACCAATAATTTACATTTTAATCTATCTGATAAATTATCCGTCTCATTTTAGTATTAATAAATACTTAACCTGTGTTACGCCAAGCCTTTAATAAGGTATTCAGAAATGGCAAACGAAAATGATTTGTAACTATACCGGTTCTAACGTCCTGTTAAATAACTTATTTTATGATGAATGTGTACCTAGTTTCCTTTCACACGTTCATAAACAAATATATCTCTGTCTAATTGTATAGTATGAAATGATTGATTTAAACTAGAATAATCGTGATCGACATCTATGCCATCAATGTCTAAAGTGATTAATCTCAAATCATTATCACTCTGAGTACATAAGGTACTTGTATAATAATAATTTCGAAACCAGCATTCACTTCCCGTAAACGTAATGGTATTATGTTTATATTGTTTTGATTGACAAACCAGATCACTTAGGCTACGGGTAAATTGAGTCAAGACCAACTGAATACTATCGCTCTATGAAAAGAAAACTCAAAAGTAGTCGATTGGTGTAGACAACCTGCTTTGATAGAAGATAAAAGTAGTATCTATGATGGACAAAACATTTTTGTTTGTAGCGTGTGCACTCTCTTATAAATTGATGTATTAAACATAATACCAAATTGTGAAGTATATTCTTGCGAAAATTTAATCATTATGCAATGGCCGGTGAGAGTATATTGTGGTAACTCCTTGATTAAATTTCTTTGTTACGATTTCGTTTGATTAAATCTAAATAAATACTTGTATCAAAATAATGTAATCGGCGTAGAAAAACATATTTGCTATAAGATTTTGATTGTCCAGCTGCATGTAATAGTAATAAAGCAAAGTCAGCCTTGCTATGTATATAATATTAACTTCTATTGCTAAATCAATTATTATTTCAAGAAATATTTCAATGATTACGAAGTACCTACGTGTCTCACATATTTTCTTAAATTACCAATTTCTAAAAAAAACGTAGCAATTTGTGAAAATCGAAACCACAAAATGTATAAAAATATTAAATAAACTTTATTAAGATTAATATAGGTAGGCAAGTACACATCTAGTAACAATAAAGACTATAAAACAACAGGACAGTGATCAGTCTTGTCTTAGTTGTGATGATGGCTCTCAATCTGCACATGATGACCAGGGGCGGAGTGTTTCACGACGGCGTTGAATCTGCAGAAGAAACAGCAGATAAATGTGATGATACAATATATTCAATATACAATGCAGGCTCTACTGCAGGTACAAAATAGAAAGCTAAAATACGATCAAAAGCAGTGCGTGACTTGACGCATAAAGCGGACAAAAATTAAGTCTCATCTGTCTGGAGTCTAGACGGACAAACAATTTTATCCAAAATAGGAACTGAATTTTGATTGGATTTCAATATGATATTATGCTTTTTGGATTTATGATCCAATATATAATATACAAGTAATTTTATTCGGACAGTGAAATAACGGTTTCCGTAAATCGCTTGAGGCTTTCTTGTCTCATATTAAGATTTGTTGAAGCTTAAATTTGTTTGAACGAGAATCATAGAAGCTTACCCAGTGTGTTTGTCAGAACTGTATTCAACAGTTCTGATAGACCCATCAGCTTCTTGAAGACTGTACACTCCCTTCACAACGTCTCCATCACGGAACTCATGCTGGAACTTGTTGTCCCCAGTATGAGGATCTTCTACTTTGTACTCGTATTGGTACTTAGGATACGCCTGGAATATCAAGACATTTAGATTTAATAAGGACCATTTACATGCGACTACTCAACTACTTTGGTTTAAACGGTTCAATTTGTGATTGGAATAAATGAATAGAAAGTCACTATTAAACTGCGAGTCGGAAATAAGTGTTTTATATTCTAATAATGTTGGGCACTTACGTAATAGTCGATTGGCTCATCGTGGGAATCGTGAGAGTGGACATCGTGGTGGGCAGGTACTGCGTGATGGACGGGTACTTCATGATGAGCAGGAGCTTCATGATGAACTGGGACAGCGTGATGAACAGGGGCAGCGTGGTGAACTGGGGCTGCGTGGTAAACTGGGGCTGGGTGATGAACAGCCGTGTGAAGCTGGGCCCCACTGTGGAAGCTCAAGCCTTCATAGGCGTTAGAACCGTGTTGGTAGCTTGGGCTTTCGTGTCCATTGGCGTATTGAGGTTGAGCATGATCGTGCTGAGTATAGGAGTGGTCCTGACTGACTTCATGCTGCACTTGAGCGGGAGTGAAATGAACCGTCTGGTAATGTTGAGCTGGAGCCTCGTGGTGAGCTGGAGCCTCGTGGTGAGCTGGAGCCTCGTGATGAGCTGGCGCCTGCTGGTGAGCTGGCTCTTCTTCCTCCTGTACGTACTGGTACACTGGGGCAACATGTTCATTGTGAGACTCCTGTGACTCTCCCTGGCCTGCAAGCGCCGCGTGATGAATGATACTCTGCGAAGAATACGCATGACCATGCCCATGGCCTTCAGGAGCGGCACTGTACTGAACTTCTTGGGAACCTTCCTGTCCCTCGTGAACCCTTACCGGGACATGTTCATAATGTTGCCTGTACTCTTGGGCCGGCTCATGGTGGTTCCTCAGAGTATATCCATATTCCTCGCACAAAACTGCGGCTAGAAAAGTAAGCACTAACACCTAAAACAACAAATAAATTGTTAAAATATGATTAAAACAAATATCAAATGTATTGTTAACTTATAGGATGTCACACACGCACTTTAGCAAACATTTTGTTCTTTCTCCTAAGACTTCCGTGGTGGAACTGATGAATTAACATAGTCATTAGCTCAATATATACCGGAGACGTTACGAGAGAGTATTGAATCAATTTGCTGCCGCTCGGGGCGTCATGTTTGTAACCCACGGCGCGCGCGGATCTATGACGTAATTTACGTAACCAATGTGAAGGTTGTCAATCTGCTAAATTAGAGCAGTACACATTTTGATAATAGTATTATTGCCTTATTAACAATAGCATTGCGGGCCGCTCTCCCTCTCAGAAAGGAGACCCGTATCTAAACAGTGGGAACAATCTATTCTGATTATGAAACTAAGCTATGATCTACCTATTCATAATTTCAAACTTTTAGACTAACAGTAAAATGTAAATGTCAATATTGGATATTAAATTTTTGTCATTAGTACTCTAATTTATATAGAGAAACTTCTTTAGTTAGTATTCTAGAATAGTGACTCGCTTTTTACTTCTTTAAATTCGATTAAAAATACGATTTCACTGTTAAAATTATTGCTTGAAGTAGTTAATATAATCCTAATCACGATTGTTCTTACGTACTGCGTTGGTTAAATTAACTGCATTAATGTCAACTTTTAGTAATGAGCTTTTTCAGATGCTTTTTGATATCCAAATCCGGGTTACGATCAGAATTTATTACCTTATCGTCAGAAGCCCGAGAGTCTGATAACCAGTCTTACCAAGGATATCGTATTACCCAGTAACTGAGATATGGAGGTCAGATAGGCGGTCGTTCCAGCTAAAATATTGATATTCGACCGCAGTTAGTCTGGAAACCTACCCCAAAATAGTTAGAAAAAGGCGAGGCAGATGAAGATGATTATCTGGTAACTCAAAATTATGAATCTCTATACATATAATTTCCTTTGATAACTTTCTATGGCATTTACTGGGAAGAGACAAGAAGAAACAGGATCAGGTTTTCATTGGGAGTTTCGAAAAAGATGTATTATATATTGTTTTAAACTAAGTTCTTACTTCTTACAGTCGTTAAAATTGTTTGACTAAAGACGGAACGTAATTACTCATATGACCATGATATTGAACTTACGGTCACTAGATCAATAAAATGGTGACCGCTATATAGCTGGCATGCGTGCATTTGTAAGTATGAATTAATTTCAACTAGCTGACTAAGACTACCTGCTAATGAATAGGTAGGTATAATGAATAGGTTCCAAGAGAAATACTGCCATCATCCCTAAATATGGCAAAATAGCTGCTTATCCTTGATGCACATAAGCTCGATTTTCGTCATAAACAAAATTTGCGAGGAAATTAAATTTTTGCTTTATATATTTCACAAGCCGGATGCGCCCTAGTAGGTACCTAGTGTGATGACTACATACATTGGAATCCGGTTAGACCTCACATACAGTTATCTAATAGTATTAGCAGTTTAGAGTAGGAGGGCATTCGTAAATCTGTATTTTTTTCATTCTATAATTCTGTTGCCTTTATTATCCCGATGTATTTGGGGTTGGTGCAAATTGTTTTTTTGCCTATACTTGTCTAATAGTCGTTATTTCGACCTCACCCCCTTTTTAACCATATCATCAGTAACATAGTCCATTCATCTTTACTTTCCGTCGACGCCTTCCCCTACGCTCTTAGCTTTCGAGTTACATACTCAAAACTTCATTGTAGTTCAATTATAAGAATCATTCTGTAGGTAGAGTAAATTATGTTTATGCATAATGCGGTGACAACTTAAAAAAAACAACTTCGGTATTTCCCTCTTTATATACATTTAAAATTTCTAGAAGGAGGCAAAATTGCTGGAGAAATTGGTTTTAACGACTTACATCTACAACGCCACTCTTAAAAATGAGCCACGGTGATCAGTCGATCATGGTAAATAATCAGTTTTTATAATGGATTAGCTCAAAGCTTTTTATATCCAACTCGTCCCTCGTGACAATGGAAAGTGACCTCAACGGTGCCATTGCCATACGGTTTTTTTAATTAAAATCAGGTGAACTGACTATTTACGCATATAACTCTTTATTGAATAACCATGAACCACATTTGAGTACCGCTTCTAGTATTTCACAACATCCTTTATGCGTAGCGTTGATTTCATTTTCATTATCTATAAATATTTAATCATTCAATTATTGTATTTTTTAATTGTTTTTTATATTTATTTTAACCGGATAGTAATTCATTTGGTACTAGTACATCATCAAAGTTTCTATTTGAAATAACTTGGCATTTGTAATAGATACCTACTTACCACGGTATACTGATATCTTCCTTATTGCTTAGTTTACATATGCGTTAGTATGTAAGTATATGTAACAAGTGATGCGGCTAACTTTCTATGTTGTAAGTTTAATATGGATTTCTTCTACTTATCGGAAAAATCTATGTCACCGATGCATACAGATTTTTACCTATTTGTAGTGTTTGTGACATCATGGTCTATTTCTTACAGTTCGGCAAATTAAAAACTTTTGCGGAGGTCTTTCGGTTGAATAAAATATTTGTGTGTCTTTAAGATTTTAAATATTTATTTAACAGCTTAAATTAATTTGCTTATAGTATACTGTGTGTAGAAAAAATTGACTATTTAGTGGTGGTAATGGTGTTCGTGCTTGAAGTGGCCTTTGTGTGACACCTCAGCGTTGAATCTGGAAAAAACAGAAAAAAATACATGAGTTTACTTCCTCTTTCTTTGGTCTGGCCCTTTATTTTCGAAGTTTGGTTGGAGTGTGTGAAAGATGCCATGGTTTAAAAGGATATGACTACTGAAATAATGATAAATAAAGAAGTATGGAAGCAATAGACATTCTGTGCCAATCACAAATCAACTGGAATGAGGCCAAGAGCATGATGATAACAATAATATTCCATCAGTAGGGTAAGGTTGTAATCTGTAGGGTAATACGAGGGTAATACAAAAAGAAGGCATAAACATGATCATCCCGCCTTTTCGATGCGTACTGGCAATAGTGTATTTAAAACAATGCAAAAATAAGATAAGTATAAATTAGGGGGTGTCTTATTATGGAATAAATTAAATAATCGACGTAGGAGCTTACCCAGTCTTCTTGTCAGAAGTGTACTTGACTGTCCTAATGGAACCATCAGCCTCGTGCAGGCTGTACACGCCCTTCACGGCGTCACCGTCTCGAGACTCATGCTGGTACTTCTTATCACCAGTGTGAGGGTCCTCTACTTTGTACTCGTATTCGTATTTGGGGTGGGCCTGAAAGAGAAACAAACACATATTTCAATATGTTTATGAAAATACATTATTTTCTAGTTTACTAAAGGTTTGATCAAATATTGATAAAGAATCTAATGTTTGCCGCGGTAATTAATTTCAACAGCCAAATTCCATGACGAATGTTTCGACAACTAATTAAATTGAAAAGGTTTTTAAAGAGAGGAAGTCAAAATAAACATTGTGGGAATGGGTTTCAACTTACATAGTAGTCAACATGGTGTTCATGATGATGTTCCTTGTGCGAGTCCTTATGTTCAGTTTCCTTATGATAAGTTTCCTCATGCTGGATTTCTTTATGTGCCTGATGGGAAGCCTGTTGAATCACATGAACAGGAACTACAGGAACGTACTTAAATTGAACCACAGGAGTTTCGACAGCAACAACTTCATGAACGGGAGCAGGTTCTTTGGCAGGGACAAAGTAATGTTTAGGAGCTATTTGGTAAATTTGTTCATGACCGTGACCATGGCTATCCTGACGGACTATGCTTTGGGATGTCACTGCAAGACCATGTTTAGGAGCAGCCTGGACTACATGAACTTCGTGAGTTTGAACTGGAGCTTTGTGTTCTTCATGGTAGTGGTGTTCCACTTTCTTTGGTGTCTCGTGGTGTGTTTCGTGCTTGACAACTGTTTTGAGGGAGGTAGTATGGTGGTGATGGTGTTGGCAGTATGCCATCGCCATAAACACGAATATCACGAGGATCTGTAATGAATTAATGAGAAAATAAAGTATTTATGTTATGAAATCGGAAAGAAATTAGTTAGTTGATACATTATAACTAATAATGTAAGATTTATTGATTAATCTGGCGAAATATTTCTTTAGACCAATTTTGAAAAATCGTATTCTTTATGCGACCTTATAGGCTAAGATAGGCATTGTAGGATAGGAAGTAAGTATTTAAGCACTAGCCGTAACAACAAATAGACTAGACGTGCTTGAACTCTAGATGGTTTTGCTGTATAATTATGACATCGAAACAAATGAATGATGTGTCATGATTAAAATAAAAACTTTTTTGCAAAAAAAAACAACCGACTTCCTTAAAAACACTACAAAGTGAAAAATAACTTTAATTTCGGTAGCCGGTGTCTTAGGATCTGTATTTATGGTTTTTTTGCCACCGACTTCCGAAATTAAAGTTATTTTTCACTTTGTAGTGTTTTTAAGGAAGTCGGTTGTTTTTTTTTGCAAAAAAGTTTTTATTTTTAAATTTTTAGTTGTTGTATTCACCCTGCACTAATTCCAAACAAGAATGCATATTTATGCGATAGCAGAAATCGCGGTTGATTTCCTGTCATTTTTTAAAGAGTTCCGGTGTCTGTATCTTTGAAAACTATAATTAGTTCACCACGGATGGATAGATAGAACCAGCAATTATTTTTGATCTTTAGTACAATATCCAAATCACATTACGTGTACTGTTTGTTTTTGAGGAGTTCCTTCGTTTATCTCCCAAAGTATACATCATATCTTCACAAAATTAATATGGGACCACCTCAGGAGTATACCCTTACGAATAAAAAAAGAATTTTCAAAATCGGTTGACAATTGGCGGAGAAATGGGCGAACATACATAAAAAAAAAAAAAAAAAATACATACAGTCGAACATATAACCTCCTCCTTTTTTTGAAGTCGGTTAAAAATGTTACAATTCTAAACCTTAATAGTTAACGATTCCAATCATAATCTAGTTCGGTGTTAGGTTGGATTTAAGAAAGTTGAAATGCCGTAGATCAATATTTTATATAGAATTACTGCACGAATCAGCTCCAGTAAAAGTAATAATATTTTAATACCTTTGAATACATTGTGTTGTTGTCCCTATAAAAGCTGTTGCAATTATGACACTGGACGCCAAGGAAGCTTAAGATTTTATACTCAAAAATAATTCGAAACAAAACAAGTTTGCTACAATTTGGGAACCGCTTTATGTGTGTAAATTACACATACCACTGAAAAACTGGTTCACGTATGTAATTTGAGATCATGACTTTACGCAAGTATTAATTTCTTTAGTACCCCCAAAGTACTCAATCCGTCATCAAAAGCAAAGTTTCGGACAGCTTAAACGAGTTCTTGAAAGCTTTTGTATATCCTATTAACCTTCGCCAAGGTATGTAATTGCCAATAAAGCAGAATTAAGATTGTTGGCAAGAAATTATGTTTTTAAGAAAGTGGGAAATTTTGATGAAATACATGGGACTTAAACATAACTGACGAAATGTGGGTGTAGTACGGATATACAGGCTATTATAATATCTTCGTCATTTACTAAGACAACAACTCGATAAAAGTTCGGAACAAAGATTAGAATAGGTGGCACTAGACATACCTTTCTTTTTTGGATGGGAAATCATGAAATGACTTCTCCCGCTCTGGGCGAGTGACTTTTACTGACTAAAACCCACTCGTGTTCCTTCAGTTGCCCATGTGCCAGGATCACGGTATCTCTTTCGAACAATCTTGCGACCCTGGCAGGCATCGGTCCTAGCAGACCCCTTCAGAGCTGTTGACATCTCTTTGAGGCGCACGTGGAACACTACGCGCCGTCGACCCGAGCCTGGTCCTTACCGGGCGGCGAGCTACCCATTGCTCGGCGCCCGCAAGTTCGCGCCTGCGGTGGCCGGGAGTCGCCTATTGACTCCCGACGCCCGGGACGTCTCCTCCTGCGGCGGCTAAGGACGTGAGGGCGCAGAGACTGCCACTTCCTCACGCGCCCCGCCTCCTCCTTCGCAAGCATTACTGCTTCAGAATTTTCATATTTAAAAAATAACATTAAATATTCTTCCTTATAAGGTGACTCTCATAAACGAGAATCTTTAGACAGGTTATCATATACCTTCTTAGCGAGTCAATGGCAATCTTAATGTGAACTAAATGGAGTTAGCCCAGAATTCTGCAACGAGTTTGGAGCCATCAGTAGCGTCCATCAAATCTTGTAAAGTGCAGACAACACGACACGCAGGACACGATATTAAATGTCCCATCGTTTGTAGCACAGCACCTGATTACTTCAACTAGCGTAGCCTGATCAATAGCAACAGGAGATAGTTAGTGATAGAGTGGTGGATGCGCTAAGGTATTAAGTTCGTTCATTAAATAGTCACTCAATGGGATTTTATTAACTTAGAGGGTTGTACTGATGATTTTCTGATATAAATTCTATAAAATATACGTGTCAAAATTAGATAAAAATTGGTCATTATGCTTGAAATTGTAACTTTCATCGATTGAAGAATAGAATGATTTCTGCTCTTTAGTTTTAACATCGCAATGCTTACGACGGTAGGACTCTTTCTACAATCTTTCATTTCGTCTATTCATAAATTGACAAAACCCGATTCTATGGTAGACATCACAAGCGTGCATGGTGGAATCATCGATGAATCTTCACCATCATCCATATACGGCAGCCGACATACGCATCGTAAAATTTGCAGACAATAATCATTAGCCCTTCTTATTGTCTGATTTTAAAACTTAGCTAGTCAACTTAAATCTGAAATTACGCATGCGTGTATACGTAAGTAAATTGTTAATAACTTGTCCTTTTATGATAGGTAGCCAATATAGCTTTACAAAATAAAAGCTTTGAACTATAGCATTTTCTTCATCACACATTATGAAAGCTGTATCGTTACTGCATGCGTTGCGTCCACGCACAAAAACGACGTCGTTCATAGCAACATTCGCGTTCATTAATTCTTGATCAGTTTTTCAATAAGAAAATTGCTGCAACTGATTATCACTTAGGCTGTTTTTTGTTCAATTATATTTGTGTCAATAATACACTGATCTTGCGCAATTTACTTATAACAAACTGTGGCAATGTCACACTGCAAGGTGTAAGTGGTCATTCCGAACAAACGCCTTTACGAAATTCATTGCTAATACTGTATACTGAAGTTCGTGAATAATTTGTACTGCTTGTTCATACCTAAGAGTGAAATCTATTTACCTTGGCTACCTTTGTTATTGATATAAAAGAGGTTGGATTTGATCATAATGTATCAGTCCACTATTGGTCTTAGTATCATTAGCATTACAACTAATACAATCTATATACCTAAAAATGTTCTCAAAGGTAAACACATTTTCAATAAATACCGAACTGTTCTAAGTGTGCCTTGTGTTAGTTTTGTGTGGAAATGTTCACTGATTTATCTCGCCTAATGCGTACATGGCTTAGAGTTAGACCATGGGTCATTTTGTCTCCTCTTCACTTAAACATTAATAATAAATTTGTTGGGAAACTTGTGCATCAGAAAACAGGACGCCTTTGAACAATCTTCTTCGTTGGTTTTGTCCCAATTAAGAGTTTCTAATGGAAAACTATTGTGACTCCCATTTTCCATAAAAATATTAACTATTGGAAAATAGTAAAACATGTCGTGTATGGTGCCTCTCAAAAGTTCGTAACACACAAAGGGGCTCTTGTTTACCTAAGTGCCTGTTTTTTAAACACTCTAATATGAATGTTTTGTTTTTAATTCAACTTAAAAAGAATTAGAGCATGAATATAAAAAAAAAACTCGAGGCTTAACTAATTATAATTTTGACGAATCCAGAACTTCAAAACTTCAATTCTCTTCGCTGCTAATCTTCCAATTTTTTTTATATTCCAGGTATTTTGTCTCGTAGCTGCCGTAGCTTTCCTGGAAGCTGTCTACGGACACGGCCATGGCTTCTCCTCCCAGTACATCCATCGCCACGATGGCCCAGCAGAGGTGGTCCATGTCCATGGTCACGATGGTGGTCATGGCGGATACGGTCATGGCCACGGACATGACGGTGGTCATGGACACGCCGTCGATTATTATGTAAGTCAAATATTATTTTAAGTAAGAAGCCCAATTATTTAACGTGACTAAGACGGAACCTAAACTCGATCATTTTAGGGATAAGTTTTCATAAGCAAAGTCGTGATCTGCAAAAAGTATAGTATTGACTTGATTTTATTAATCAGGCTTGTATTTAAGCCACATATTTCAGCTTTCAATGTAATATGAATGTGTTATTTTCCTGATATAAATATTCTCGTTCATATAAAACATAACACAAACGTTTTAAGGTTAAGTTAGAGGCGTTCTTATAGAACAATAACATTTTCGCTACCTATGTTTAATTTCCATCAACCAAACACACATCTCAGTGTAGCCTGTTATTGAAAAAATCCTGATGAAAAAAACAATTACAAACTGCCCGATCTAATAATCGAACGCAGGACTATATATGGTCAGCAGTAGCGCTTGTGACCAACAAAGACTTGTTTACTTTTGTTATTCCAGGCCTACCCCAAATATGAATTCGGTTACAAAGTAGAAGACCCTCACACCGGTGACATCAAGTCACAGCACGAGCACCGCGACGGTGACGTCGTCAAGGGTTACTACGCGCTGCACCAGCCTGATGGCTCCGTCAGACATGTTGAATACCACGGTGACAAGCACTCTGGGTAAGTTGACACTTTTAGGAATCTAGATGCAGGCAAGTAAAGCAGTTCAGAAAATTCGTAAAAGCAGCTGGCCGAGAATTGGACTCAAAGGCAATACCATTGAAGAAGCTTACTCGAAAACTAAACTAAACTACTATTTATATTGGCATGCAATAGATAATAATTGATATCGTCATCAACATAAAATCATGGAAACAAGTTATACCTCTCCTTGCTTAGAGAGTTTTAAATATTTGACTTGTGATATCATTAGAAACTTAGTCAAAAGCATTTGGCTGTGATTTCTATACTCATAACCCTTTTACAGTTATAGAAAAGTGACAGAAATATCCATTCGAGGATTACTTACAATCGTTACTTATTTACATTTAAACGAAAATAAATCTCATATTCAATACTTAACTTAATAAATAAACCCCTATGTTATATTCTATCTCTTAAATCTTTGTCTGGCTTTTCTCTATGGACAAAAACAACCATGAAGTGTCTATTACTAACTTTTTCTCTTCTTCAGGTTCCACGCGGACGTGAAGCACAGCACCCACCACGTTGTTCCCCACCACGGTCACCATTATTAAGCCACTGCTGAACCAAAACTGTGATCTTCACTACTGCCGTTATCGTTATGTACCTACTGTGATCTAATGTTTATTTGTTGGTGAATTTTTAGTTTTTGATACGTATTACACATTTTACTATAAATCTTTTTTTTATATTTATTCCTTATTTTATACCATCATACTGTGATCGCCAACCCGCCTGCCAAGCGTGGCGATTATGACAAAGCCCCCCAAATTGGGGAAGGCCTAAGTCCAGCAGTGGACGCCTTACGGCTGAAATGATGATGATGATGATGCCGCTTATGATGATCATGTTAGTAAGTTTTAAATATAACCAGCTATAAGCAAATATTCAGTACCCTACTTAACTATTCATTAGGATTTTATGTAGTAAAACTATATAATAAATTACAGATCTGCAATCAGTCTCTAAGGAAAACAGATATAAATCAATCTAAAACAGAAAACTTATTAACCACACAATTTCACAAACATAATTATTATGAGAAACTAAATAAGATCTACCTATTACGAATTTGCATAAAAAATCAGGTCGTTCTATTGTATGACAATAAGTTCAAAGCCATGTGGTTACATTGTGCCAATGCTTTTGACCGAATTAATTTCGCGTGGCCATGACCAAACCCCATTTTATGGTCCAAGAAGTTGCACTTTTTATTCCTTTTCTTGTGTAGAAAAGGAGACTGACATACACTATCATAGTTTTTTTAACATATTGGTAGTTTTAGAAATTCCTTCTTTGCACAGTAACTATTTAGTAGTGTCAGTCTAAATTAGGGATCAAAAGAAAAAAAAATAGTTTGTAAAAACATTAACCAAATGGAATCATTATTAGTTTGCAAACATGACTTATTATAATTTTAAACAATAAAATAATTTATTTTAATATTATGTACAAATAAATGTCAAATCTATTGAATTACAGTAGAAATTTTATACTAATTCAAAAATATCAAACGCCAATAAGGTAAAAATAAAAAAAATGTTAAATAAAACAGCATATCAATCGGTCAGTAATTCATCATTAATAAAGTCGTCAAATGTGTAATATAATTCGCACCCCTAGATCTAAAGGGAACTAACTCAAAAATCTTAATTTTGGAGTTACGCACACCTTCGAGTCTGTCATTTCAATACCTATCGACCAATAAACCAGATTCAAAACTATTTCCAATATATGGAGTCGAATATTGGAAATAGTAGAGTCGAGTATTGAAATGACAGACTCGAAGGTGTGCGTAACTCAAAAATTAAGAATTTTGAGTTAGTTCCCTTTAGATCTAGGGGTGCGATTATAATAACGTATTTTTTATAATTAACTGAGAGTTATTTCGAACAAAAAATATACAGGTATTTCCAGTGATAAATCGAAACTTTCTGAGAACAAACACCAATAAAACTAAACCAGCATTCAACAGTATCAGTGTCCAATATTCCACAAAAGTGATGACACTGACAACTCTTGATCGCGGTTTAAATGTGTTCACAATGAGGATCTATTTAATAAAACGATTTCTTTTTATGTGTCTACATTTGTTTCATTTTATCATGCTAACTTGCATTTGTAATTCACTTAAGACATTGACAGAATGGTCGAAACCAGCTTTGCTTGTCTTATAAAAAAATTGATGAGAATAGATTTGCTGATCGCGTCTTATTTAGTTAGTGAAAGTCACCCTTAGTAATTGCCTAAAAGTTGTTGAACTGTTGAAGTTTTCATGAGCTACATTCTACGATATGTGATTTGCATCACAAATTTCCCGACGGTTTGCTATCATGACAGGTACCAAAAATAGTTAAGACTTGCAGTTAGATAACTATCCTCGTTTTCTTGTTTTGTTACTGTTGTTAAATCATAGGTCACGGATAATGTAATCAAATGAACCGTTACTTGAAGCGAATTAGGAACTTTCAAGGTTATCTGAAAAAATTGAAACTACTAATGTTCGTGAACTGGCTGCTCCGATCGACTTTGTCCGCATGGTAGTCCGTGGTCGTGTTATTGTGTTCCTTCATTAGGAATATCTCGGTAGAAGCTAACCTGGAGACAGGCTTTGTGCCCGTTAGAAGCAATAGTCTCGGTCCCTATTCATTATTTCAGCCGTAAGACGTCCACTGATGGACTTAGGCCTCCCCCAATTTGGGGGGCTTTGCCATAATCGCCACGCTTGGCAAGCGGGTTGGCGATCGCAGTATGGTGGTAACATGCATGGAGAACGCTGCTGCCCATTCTCTAGTAAGCCCCTTAGTCGCCTTTTACGACGCCCACGGGAAGAAATGGGGTGGTGTTATTCTTTACGTCCGGCACCACACGGTACCAGATCGGTCTCTATTACATGAGACAAACATGACGAAAGAAATTTAGGTATACCTATGTATTAATAAATTAAGTATCAGAATATTGGTATCGTTTTATCTATGGTTTTAAGCCGGTAACAGAACAACACAACAACCTGATGAAAATAAAAGATTCTTAGAAACATTTATAGTATAAAATAATGTTATACCGTTTTTAGGGTTCCGTTGCCAATGGCAAAAAACGGAACCCTTATAGATTCGTCATGTCTGTCTGTCTGTCTGTCCGTGTATGTCACAGCCACTTTTTTCCGAAACTATAAGAGCTATGCTGTTGAAACTTGGTAAGTAGATGTATTCTGTGAACCGCATTAAGATTCTCAGATAATTTAAAAAAAAAAAAAAACAATAATATTTGGGGTTCCCCATACACAGAACTGAAACTCAAAAATTTTTTTTTCATTAACCCCATACGTATGAGGTATTTATGACTAGGTCTTCAAAAATTATATTGAGGTTTCTAATATCATTTTTTTCTAAACTGAAGTTTAAGTTTAAGAACTAGTTTGCACGAGAGACACTTCCAAAGTGGTAAAATGTGTCTCCCCCCCACTTCTAAAATAAGGGAATGGTAAAACTAAAAAAAATATATGATGTACATTACCATGTAAACTTCCACCGAAAATTGTTTTGAACGAGATCTAGTTAGTAGTTTTTTTTTAATACGTCATAAATCGTAAACCAAAATTTACCTTGCATTCAGTCAACTCAAATATAAAAATAAAAAAACATTTAATTTCATAAACATAAACCTTATGCATAAACCGTGAATACCTGCAGGTTTGTACGGAACCCTCGGTGCGCGAGTCCGACTCGCACTTGGCCGGTTTTTTTATATACCTATCAATGTACATCATCATCATCATTTCAGACGAAAGACGTCCACTGCTGGACTTAGACCTCCCCCAAGCTCCACCACTTTGACCGGTTTTAGGGTTCCGTTGCCAAATGGCAAAAAACGGAACCCTTATAGATTCGTTATGTCTGTCTGTCTGTCTGTCCGAGTATGTCACAGCCATTCTTTTTCGAAACTATAAGGGCTATGCTGTTGAAACTTGGTAAGTAGATGTATTCTGTGAACCGCATTAAGATTTTACACAAAAATAGAAAAAAAAAACAATCATATTTGGGGTTCCCCATACATAGAACTGAAACTCAAAAAAAATTTTTTCATCAAACCCATACGTGTGGGGTATCTATGGATAGGTCTTCAAAAATTATATTGAGGTTTATAATATCATTTTTTTCTAAACTGAATAGTTTGCGCGAGAGACACTTCCAAAGTGGTAAAAAGTGTGTCCCCCCCCCCCTTAACTTCTAAAATAAGGGAATGATAAAACTAAAAAAAATATATGATGTACATTACCATGTAAACTTCCACCGAAAATTGGTTTGAACGAGATCTAGTAAGTAGTTTTTTTTTAATACGTCATAAATCGTAAACCACAATTTACCTTTCATTCAGTCAACTCAAATATAAAAATTAAAAAAATAACATTTAATTTCATAAACATAAACCTTATGCATAAACCGTGAATACCTGCAGGTTTGTACGGAACCCTCGGTGCGCGAGTCCGACTCGCACTTGGCCAGTTTTTTATTCCCGCATCCAGCAGATTCCTGTTATTAGTTGTTGTCGAATGTTCATATCCTTTTAATTTCGAGCCCGATTGTCAGTGGCAGAGAAATTGACGAATTTAAGATCGTTTACTCAATTCATGGTAACAGGTTGTGCGTCAATGTCCCTGCCAACTTGTGTTTTTATTGAATACTAGCTTCTGCCAGCGGCTTCGCCCGCGTGGGTGTCGAAAAATTCACCTTTTTAACCCCCCATTTCACCCTCTTAAGAAAGGAATTTCAAAAAACCCTTTCTTAGTAGATATCTACTCCTCACAAAGAACACACCCTCCAAATTTGACGTCCCCACGATCAGCGGCTTAGTTTGTGCGTTGATATATCAGTCAGTCACTCAGGACTTTGAATTTTAAAAAGAAAGAAGTAAGCGTTTAATTTTAGCCCTAAAACATGCTTTTGCTCAAGGTCGGCTCAGATTACCAAAAAACTGACATACGCGGCAAACTGGTATTAAACGTATTGCGAAAAACTTGTCACTGTCCCTTTAATATGTTAACGTATAAAAAGAAAAAATTTTCACTGGGACATTATCAGTCACAATTTGGGACTTCAAGAGTTAAGAACACAAACCTTCAATATGTACAAGGTATTAAATTGTTTAATTAAATAACTACCTGATTCAAAACGAATAAGAAAAAGCATTCTTACTAATTTATTTATATTGAATTTACCCAGATCCTCCTAGTCACCGCTGTAGTCGCGATGGTCGCAGCGCGGCCACAACATGGTGACGATTACCACCACGGTCACGGTCACGCTATCTCGTCGCAGAGCATCGTACTGCACCAAACTCACGAGCCCACACACCACGAGGAGCACCATGAGAAGCACCACGAGGAGAAACATGAAGAGCAGCACAACAACCATGAAGAGCATCATCACGAGGAACACCAAGAGGAACACCACGGTCACGAACACCACCACGGTCACGCGTCTTCATCACAGAGCATCAAGCAGCACCACGGACAAGCCACCGAGAAACACGTCGAGTACTATGTATGACAAAGTTCCCTACAAAAATGTTCATAGTTCCTTTATATGTTAGCTATAACGCAACTTATTCGGGAACATTTGATACAGGCTCATCCTAAGTACGAGTTCGCGTACAAGGTAGTGGACCCTCACACCGGCGACAAGAAGTCTCAGCACGAGGCACGCGACGGCGACGTCGTGAAGGGTGTGTACAGCCTGCACCAGCCCGATGGCACCCTCAGGATCGTCGAGTACCACTCTGACAAGAAGACTGGGTAAGAGATAAATCACAATTAAATGCCGTAAAAAGAAAACTGAGTGAACTAAATTAATTAATACTTTTCCGTGTCAACAGATTTAACGCCAACGTTGAAATCAAGGGTCATGCCGTACACATTGTTCCTGAACATCATCATCACCACTGATCACTCTTCAAATCTGTTGAAAAACTTTGTTGAAACTACTGTAAGATTGTTGAGTAATGAGCCTCAAAGGATGTATTAAATTGTAAATATTTAAAATAAATACTACTAACAACATTACTTTTTGTTTCTTTTTGGTTCTCGGCAACGTGCTATGGAAATCGCTCTGGACTCTCCACAGAGTGTACTAAATTTGCACAGACTTTGGACACGATGCTATGTCACTGGCAGCACGGTACGGTGACATGAAAGACGAGCTCGTATCAGCACACGCAGACAGGATTGTTACAAATTGCGCAATCGACGAAATGGTACAATGTCCGTGATTATGTTGATTTGGCTGTACAGCTCTCCAGGGATATCATTAAGCGATCAAATTATAAGAAAGCGCTTGCATGAAGTCAATCTTCGTTCCTGACCGCTACGTGTACCACTTATTGAGCTCCGCAATAGAGTTCAGAGCCCGTTTATAATTGGTTCGTGAACATACAAACTGGACAGAAGAAGAGTAGCGTTTTGTGTGTTGTTCTAACGAATTTCGCTTTGTTATGATGCCAGGTACTATATTGTACGTAAACGGTACTGGAGGACCCATAGATGCCAAGAACATTTAAAACCATGCTATTATAAATAAACTAGCTTCTGCCCGCGACTTCGTCCGAGTTAAATTTCTTGTTCCCCCGACCCTTCCCGTCGCGTCGAATCGCCTACCCGTGCGATTTTCCCGGTTTTTGCAACATTTTTCATTACTGCTCCGCTCCTCTTAGTTGTAGCGTGATATTATATAGCCTTCCTCGATAAATAGGCTACCCAATACAAAAATAATTTTTCAATTCGGACCAGTAGTTCCTGAGATTAGCGCGTTCAATCAAACATACAAACAAACAAACAAACTCTTCAGCTTTATAATATTAGTATAGATAAATAATTATTTATTTCAGATTCATCTTACGATTACATCCATATTTGTTAGTATGATGCGAGCTTACAAACTAGTGTTAGTAAAAAATAAAAAATAGATTATGCAATCTCAGTGCACATATTTAAGGTGAAACGATTGTACCAGATGTTATCATCCCTTTGCGGACTCAATTTGGTGCTGTATTTTTGCTTATGTATGATAATGCGCATCGTTGCAAACCCAGAATTTAAGGACAACAACAATTCGCCGAACGGTTTCAGGGTTTCAGGATCTTCAAGGTGGTCTGAAAACATTGATTGACACTATGTTCGTAAACTGGCTGCTTCGATGGACTTTGTCCTCAAGGTAGTCGGTGGTCGTGTTATTATGTTCCTTTAATAGGAATATTTCAGTAGTAGCAAAATCTGGAGATAGGATTCGTGCCCGCAATTGACTCGCTCTCTATTAAATGAAACAAACATGACTAAGGAAATGTCAGTGTACCTACCTATTAATAAATAAAGTATTAGAATAGGTCAGGGTTTCTCAAAGTTTTGGCTCCACGTATCCCTATTCAAGTTTCCAGATGACAGCGAACCCCCAACCCAGAACAAGAAAAAAATAACATTGTATAAATAAAATAAAGTTTATTAATTGAATAAAACGTCACGCGCACCATGACACGCCACGAGCGAGCAACAGTCGCGCGCGCGCCTTCATGCTTTCCGCATCCACCTGCCAGTCACCCAGCCGCCATTACGTAAATTTTGCCGTCGCATGGCGAACCCCACTTTAAGTAACCCTGGAATAGGTAATAGGGATCTATTTTAATACGAGGTAGTGGTAGTAATCAATAGCAGCTAGAAATGAAAGTTACACCGACAATTTGTTATCGTCATAAAAACTGTATACACCGTGAAATTATCGTCTTACAACGGCTGCCCACTTCATGTATCCAATGACACATCCATAAGAAAATAAAATAACATTTGAATTACTAAAAATTAAAAATATTTTTCATTATGATGACGCAGGACGTAGTTTTAAATTGATATTTTGTCTCATGGAAAATGGAGATGGAATGATCTAGTCGACTCGTGCTCTGGGTAGATATGTTCTTTACCGTCTGATTCGTAAACATTATTAACATGATGTTTCATCATTCTAATGCATTATTTATTTTTCTTAGTAACTATTATCTTAATTAATGTTAACAATTTATTAATCACGCTTAGAGGTATATTATATCGGATACATTGACTGGACAACTTTTGTAAGACAATTAAAATGTCACGATGGATATCGAAATTTTACCTATGGTTTTAACAGTGAAACAGAACAACACAAACAACTTGATTAAAATAGAGGATACTTAGAAACATTTATAGTATAAAAATAATGTTTATACGGTTTTTAGGGTTCCGTACCTCAAAAGGAAAAACGGAACCCTTATAGGATCACTTTGTTGTCCGTCCGTCGGTCTGTCTGTTAAGACCCTTTATCTCGGGAACGCGTGAAGGTCATCATCATCAGCTTATAATTTTCCCACGGCTGGGACACAGGCCTCTTCTCGGTGAGAGGGAGTGGGCCATAATCCACCACACGGGCCCAGTGCGAGTTAGAAGATGTCACATGTCTTCGAATTTTTTGGTGCTAAGACATGCCAGTTTCCTCACGATGTTTTAACGCGTGGAGGTATTGAGACGAAAATAAAACGATATACTCAAGTCTCAAGTTTCTTGAAGCTGTGAAAAAACCAAACTTCTAAGTTAACGTGCAAAAAAGATACGGTCATTTATGCCGCAAAAAACATATATTTCGACACTCTTAAGGGAATCAAAATGTATAGGGTATTTCCCATTGACCTAGAACTATGAAATTTGGCAAGTAGTAGCGTCTTATATAACAAGTATAGGGGAAAATCTGAAAACTACTATTAATTACTTAAAATGGTTTTTAAGTAATTTTAAATCTATTTTTGATGGTATTGTCCTAAAAATTTGTACGGAACCCTCGGTGGGCGAGTCCGACTCGCACTTCTCCGGTTTTTTGTATATCAATGTTTATATTCTTTTAATTTTGAGCCTGCTAGTCGGTGGCAGGGACATTGACGAATTCAAAATCATTTATTCAATCCATGGTAACAGGTTGTGCGAAGGGCTTGTGGCTAAGTAATTACAGCCGCACGGGTGGATAGTTCAGGTTAAGCTACGCTTGCCACGGTTGGTCCATGGATGGGTGACCATCTTTACATACTTTAAGACCTTTGCATGCCTCGGAAAGCATGTTAAGCCGTTGGTCCCGGCTGTCTTTCGTAGATCTTAGACAGCCGTTGCGGGTCGTCAGAAGCCCGAAAGTCTGACAACCAGTCTTGCCAAGGGGTATCGTATTACCCAGTTACTGAGTTGTGGAGGTCAGATAGGCAGTCGCTCCATGTAAAATTCTGGTAGCCAGCTGCATCTGGTTAGACTGGAAGCCGATCCCAACATATTCGGGAAAAGGCTAGGCAGTTGATGATGGGAACAGGTTTTGCATCAATGTCCCTGCCAACTTGTGTTTATACCAGGCCACTCAGAAAGTATTGCGAAAAAAATTTTTTTGTTTAAGTGACTGGCCAGTTATAAACTATTATAAAAATAATGATTATTTATAAGTAAAAAATTCGTAGGTACGTTCCAATTTCAAAATTTCCCTACACATTTTTTGAGCTAATTAAATTATCGTGTCTCATTGGAAAATTGATTTGCGCCGAGAACATTTTCGCGCTATGATTTTTTACGATTTCAAGTGTCGCCTGAAACCGGACGAATCATACGATAGACTTCAAATTGCATTTATGGACGAAGGCCTTCCAAGGCAACTGTGATTGTTAGTATAACGAATTCAAACGTGCTCGACTAACTTTGGGGGATGAAGAAAGAAGTGGTCGCCCTCTGACGGCTGTTATGGAGGAAAACGTGCTAGCAGTGAAAAATGTAATCCAAGACAATAGGCGAATTACATTTCAGGCGATTCAACACATACTGCAGACTGGATCGGCAAGCCTTCACGAGATTCTACACGTGCATCTTTGCATGAGGAGGATAGGTTCACGCTGGGTGCCGAACAACCTCATCGATGCTCAGAAGCAGGCCCGGGTGGAATGGTGCCGTGATACGATAAACAAATTTGAAGCAGGCTCGCCTCGGCGTGTTTTCGACATTATTACAGGTGATGAATCCTGGATTTATCAATACGATCCAGAAACGAAGCGCTGTCGACGGTTTGGGTGTTTCAAAATGAATCAACGCCTACCAAAGTGAAGCAATCTAGAAGCAGAGGGAATATTTTGATCGCGAGCTTTTTCAATTTGACTGGCTACTTGGTGTCAATCCCTTTACGCAACAAAAGAAGCATCAACGTCGAATGGTATACTACCAAATTCCGCGGGCTACTGCTCCACCACGAGAACGCGCCCACGCACACCGCGCTCAAAACGAGGGACTTCTTGGACAGCACGCCGGTCAAACTTCTGGGTCACCCTCCTTACAGACCTGACCTAGCACCGTGTGACTTCTTTTTATTAGGGATACAATTTTCGTCGCCGGAAGATGCGCTGTCAGCGTTCGAGCAGGCTGTAAACGATGTGTCTGCGGCGGACTGGAAAAAGTGTTTCGAAAACTGGTTCAGACGCATAAAACTTTGCATAGAGGCTAGTGGAGAGTATTTAGAAAAGATTTAATAAAAAAATATTAGTTAAGTTAATGTATCTTAGGGTAAGTGCATTTATTGTTTGTTTTCTCTTTGATAAATAAAGATATTTGAAATGAATAAAAAAATATTTAGGTACATATAGAACACTTCTTTTTATTTTCGCAAATCTTTCTGAGTGGCCCACGTATAAAATATGTCAATGCACTAAGAAAGTAAGCATGTAAATATAGCTCTAAAACATGCTTTTACTCAAGGTCGGCTCACATTACCCAAAAACTGACATACGCGGCAAACTGGTTGGGTTATTAAACGTATTGCGAAAAACATATCACTGTCCCTTTAATAAGTTAACGTATAAAAAGAAAAAAATTACACTAGGACATTATCAGTCACAATTTGGGACTTCAAGAGTTAAGAACACAAACCTTCAATATGTACAAGGTATGAAATTGCTTAATTAAATAACTACCTGATTCAAAATTAATAAGAAAAAGAATTCTTACTAATTTATTTATTATGAATTTATCCAGATCCTCCTAGTCGCCGCTGTAGTCGCGATGGTCACAGCTCGGCCGCAAGACGGTCATAATTATCACCACGGTCACGGTCACGCTATCTCGTCGCAGAGCATTGTACTGCACCAAACCCACGAACCCACACACCACGAGGAGCACCACGAGGAGCATCACGAGGAGAAACATGAAGAGCAGCACAACAACCACGAGGAGCATCATCACGAAGAACACCACGACGAACACCACGGTCACGAGCATCACCATGGTCACGCGTCATCATCACAGAGCATCAAACAGCACCACGGACACGCCACCGAGAAACACGTCGAGTACTATGTATGACAATATTCTTTGCAAAAATGTTCATAATGCCTTTATATGTCAGCAGCTATAACGCAACTTATTCGGGAACATTTGATACAGGCTCATCCTAAGTACGAGTTCGCGTACAAGGTAGTGGACACCCACACCGGCGACAAGAAGTCTCAGCACGAGGCGCGCGACGGCGACGTTGTAAAGGGTGTGTACAGCCTGCACCAGCCCGATGGCACCCTCAGGATCGTCGAGTACCACTCTGACAAGAAGACTGGGTAAGAGAGAAATCACATTAAATGCCGTCAAAACAAAACTGATTGAACTAAATAATTTAATAAATTTTCCTTGTCAACAGATTTAACGCCAACGTTGAAATCAAGGGTCATGCCGTACACATTGTTCCTAAACATCATCATCATCATTGATCACTATTCAAACCTGTTAAAAAAGTTTGTTAAAACTACTGTAAGATTGTTGATTAATGCTCAAAGGATGTATTTAATTATAAATATTTAATATAAATACGTTTTTACCTTACAACATTACTTTTCACTTTAAAATTATCGTAATGATTTATTCATATTTTGTCACAATAAGGGATTTAATATTGACTAAAGTTTGATGGAAAAATGGAATTCGAACATGCTGACTAAGCTTTGAATAGTACTAACAGAGGACCAAATAGGGCGGAAAAAGGATGCAGTAAGCTGTTTGCTTTATGTATTTTTTGTAACTCATATAGTTTTAGTTAATTTCATCAATATAGATCAAAACATTAAAATCTTCTGTCAAGTCGTATTCCTATAAAATCCTGCAACGGGGTTGGACGTTAAATAATAACGTACTTCAAGGTAAGCTTAGAAAAACTGGTCATAGCTGTTTCCCACAGCTATGACCATTTTCTGTTGGAAGCTAGTCCTCTGCAATCTGCTATGGCAATCGCTCTGGGCACTCAGCAGAGTGTTATAACTCAACTGTGGACACCATGCTAAATTATTGGCAGCGTGGTAGAGTGAGACGGAAGACAAGTTGGTATCAACACATGCAGACATTGTTACAAACAAATCGCGACGTCATTAATGAAATGGTACCATGCCCATAATTATGTTGGTTGAGTGGTTTCATAAGTTTCCAGGGACATCAATTAGTGATCAAATTATAGAAATCGCTTGCATAAAGTCAATTTTCCCAAAGGCACGTGTACAACTGTCACTGCCAGCTCCGCCATAGCAGAACCCGATTACGATTGGTTCGTGAACACAGAAATTGGGGAGAAGAAGAGTAGTGTTTTGTGTGTTTCTCTGACAAATTTCGCTTTAGAATGATGCTACGGTATTGGAGTACCCATAGACGCTAAGAACATTTAAAACCATGCCATCATGTAATCTCAGTGCACAGATTTACGGTGAAACGATTGTATCAGATGTTATCATCCCTTTGCGGACCCAATTTGGTGCCTCATTTTAGCTAATGCATGATAATACACGTCGTTGCAAACCCAGATCTTAAGAAGATTAACAATTCAAAGAACAATACTAAAGAGATGAGTGTCATTTGGGTGAGCAGCATAAATAACTCAACTGCCAGACTGTGATTCCAATTTAATGGGGAAAAGAAACAGTCACACTCATAATATATTAATTACATAACAAAGTAAATATTGATGTCAATTTTATTATAAGAATCCGGCAACAATCGTGGTCGGATCATTTGAGGACCATGAAGATCGATGTCTGAAATGGTTTGGAGGAAAGAACCACACAAATGACATGTGTAGACCAATCAATGCGCACATTTTTCAATTATCGTGCAGCTCAGTACAAAACTTCTGAACTCAATATCAGATCAACTTTAAAACTAAATGAAATAAAGAGAAAAAATCTGTTCACCCACATAGTCCTTACATACTCAATAAATAAATAATATTATATCTACTTAACAAATTAAATGTTCATGTATTTTTTTAAGTGGCAAGTGTAAAGTGCTAAGCAGAGGGAAAAAAAGTAAATTTATTGAAGCAGCTAAGTTTTTGTCTTCACCAATATAGTCCTTAAGAATATAAAAAAATTTTCAGGTTAACTTTCCGCTTTATTAAAGATTTGAATTTATTAAAGCTTTATTCTTGAACTAGGAAGTTAATTATTAAAATATATACATCAAGATAAACGAGCCACCTTTTTGCTTGCCGTACTGACGTACAGACAAAAAAGAGATAATATGACCGAGCCCTTTCAGTATATCTATAAAAATATTTTCGATGCTGATATATGTCTGGCACTATGTTTCTAAATTGAACGAATTTGCCTTTTTTGTATACAAAAATATCTGAATGTAGACCCCATTTCCACACAACAGAATACCGTACGATATCACACTATGAAAATAACTAAACTAAACGGGCTGTCTCTAAATCAGTTAAATCACAAAATCTAACTGCGTATGCTGCAGAGCTAAGCTTTTTTGACTATTTATCTTTATGGGGGATCCATTAAAGCTTGATATCCGAAGTTCTTGATGACTATGAACACTGTGGTATTTTTGATTAAATCTAAGATATGCTTGGAAACATACTGGTTTTGCTCCATAGGACAGTCTTGAGTCTAGCAAACTAGTTGCTATCTCTATTGTATTGTTTTTTTTTTTGACACTGATTTACATTCTATGATAAGTTTAACTCTCACACTCACATAGAACTTGTTAAAATATTAGGGAGTTCGTATACTTGCCTTTACAATGTTTGTAAATACGTGAGCACCGTGTATGTACCTATCATATACTTAATTTATTTCTCATTGCTTCAGTTTCAATTATTTTACCTAATGTGGTATGGTAATTTAATTCAAGTACGCACGGCGACAAATCAAGCTTTACATTTCTAGTATAAACTGACTTCTCATTGTAAACAAGGTCAGCTGAAACTGGAAATGTATAGCTTGATATGTATCCGTGTGTATATCGTCTACTCATCCTATTATTACTACATATTATAAACGCGAAAGTTTGTATGTATGGATGTGTGGATGTTTGTTCTTCTTTCACGCAAAAACGACTGACCCGATTTAGATGAAATTTGGCAAGCAGATAGTTTATAACCTGGAATAACACATAGGGTACTTTTTGTCCCGGTAGTATGTTCCCGCAGGATAATTTTCGACCTCCACGCGGGCGAAGCCACTGGCAAAAGCTAGTAACATTATAAACGCGAAAGTTTGTATGTATGGATGTATGGATGTTTGTTCCTCTTTCACGCAAAAACTACTGACCCGATTTAGATTAAATTTGGCACACAGATAGTTTATAACCTGGATTAACAAATAGAGTACTTTTTATCCCGGTAGTACGTTCCCGCGGGATATTTTCCGACCTCCACGCGGGTGAAGCCGCTGGCAAAAGCTAGTATAAATATAAAATTATTTTACACCTACTAACATTGAAAACATTTTAAAAGTGTAATGGTAGAGTTTCTTGCCCATTCTTCTCCATACGATTCTACCATTTGAAGGAGCGATTAGAATCAATTCTATTTTACTTTAAATGTTGTCGTTCAAAAGTGTCTTTTTTGTGTTTATTTGAAATAAATGCTTTGACTTTGGCTTTGGGATTCAACTCTTCGCCCTATATCAGCTTACTACATAGTTTGTACTTGTTTAACATGAGGCATCGTAAGCTTAATACATTTATAATTTTTCATGTAAAGAACTAGGTTCAAGTAGGTCAGTAACCTGCTGCTGATCTGTAAAAAAACAACCGACTTCCTTAAAAACACTACAAAGTGAAAAATAACTTTAATTTCGGAAGTCAGTGTCTTAGGATCTGTATTTATGATTTTTTGCCACCGACTTCCGAAATTAAAGTTATTTTTCACTTTGTAGTGTTTTTAAGGAAGTCGGTTGTTTTTTTTTTTTGTAAAAAAGTTTTTATTTTTAAATTTTTAGTTGTGGTATCCACCCCGCACTAATTCCAAACAAACAATGCATATTTATGAGATAGCAGAAATCGCGGTTGATTTGCTGTCATTTTTTAAAGAGTTCCGGTGTCTATCTCTGAAACTCATCATCAGATCTATATGAAATTTATATGGGACCATTTCGGAATAAACTCCTTTCGAACAAAAAAAGAATTTTGTAAATCCGTCTATATATGACGGAGTTATGGCCGAACATACATAAAACAAAAAAATAAAAAAAATATAAACATCCGAATTGAGAACCTCCTCCTTTATGAAGTCGGTTAAAAATGAAGTGTCGTCTGCAAAAGACACTATATCATGACTATCATTTATTAGGTAACGATAAGGTAATCATTAATATAAATAAGAAACAGAAGGAACAAGAATTGAGACCTGGATCCGAAATCAAAACGGGTGACGGAATTTAGAAATGATCAGAGTGAATCAAAAACATGAATCAGGTGGTATAAACGTATTTATTTAACATATTTACAATAAAATCACATTCTTTGAGGCTCAATAAATCAACAATAAACAATCTTAAAGTATGAGGTTCAACAATCAGATTCCAATAGTTAGGATCAGTGATGATGATGGTGTTCAGGAACAATGTGTACGGCGTGACCCTCGATCTTAACGTTGGCGTTGAATCTGTGAACACCGAAAAATAATAAATATTAGTACTTAAATTCTGGTGAGTCATTTGTTATTTTATTTTTTATTCGGAATTCGGTTTGATATTTCTCTTACCCAGTTTTCTTGTCAGCGTGGTACTCGACGATTCTGATAGTGCCATCGGGCTGGTGCAGGCTGTATACGCCCTTCACGACGTCACCGTCGCGCGCCTCGTGCTGAGACTTCTTGTCGCCGGTGTGTGGGTCCACAACCTTGTACGCAAACTCGTACTTGGGATGAGCCTGTATCAAATCATTGAGAGTAAGAAACCTTTTAGCCATCATACGAACCAAAGGATAGGAACATTGTTATACGAAACATTGTCATACATAATATTCGACGTGTTTCTCGGTGGCATGTCCGTGGTGCTGCTTGATGCTCTGTGATGAGGACGCGTGTCCGTGGTGGTGCTCGTGACCGTGGTGTTCCTCGTGATGATGCTCCTCGTGGTTCTTGTGCGGCTCTTCATGTTTCTCCTCGTGGTATTCCTCGTGGTGCTCCTCGTGGTGTGCGGGCTCGTGTTTGGTGTCATGAGTTTGGTGCAGTATGATGCTCTGTGACGAGATAGCGTGACCGTGACCGTGGTGATGATCGTGACCATGGCCTTCTTGCGGCCGCGCAGCGACCATCGCGACCAGAGCAGCGACTAAGATGATCTGTGCATCACACAAAATATATGAATAAAATAATGTTGTTATATTATAACATGAAGTCTGAAATTTACAGAAATTATTTATTTCACAAGGTGTTTGAAAACGATTTGATTTTGTTTTGTTAATATTAATGAAGATTTCATAAACAAGGCTGTAATACAAAATTTAAGTAGTACCTTATACATTTTGAATGAATGTTGGTATGCTTTACTCAATGATTGCCAAACAGTGACTGATAATCCCTCAGTATATAATTTTTCTTTATATACAGATTATTAAAGGGACATTGATACAGTTTTACGCAATATTCTCAGTTGCCCAACCAGTTTGACTGAATATATCAATTTTTAGCAAGTTGCACTGGCCTTGAGTAATTACATGTTTCATTTTCGGAATTAAATTTTTTACTTTCTTAGTGCATTGGCATTCATTCAGTAAAATGCAGTCCTATCAAGTCACTATTACGAAACTGTACTTAAGTAATGATTAAGTACAAGTTATACTTTTTAAATATTCTTTAGTATTTAACAACATGATCAAGTGGTGTCGCAGACAGCATTTTTTTGTATTTTGCCATTAAAATAACGTGATATTAATAACTGTATTTTATAATGGCTATCAATTGTATTAATGTTTATGTAATTGTGCTGTTGTCTGGAATTGTACCCGGTCGGCAATCAAGTATTATATATGTGAATTTAAAGCCGTTGATCCGCGCTGTCTTTTAGTAGATCTTAGACAATCGTTACGGGTCGTCAGAAGCCTGAAAGTCTGACAACCAGTCTTACCAAGAGGTATCGTAATAACCAGCAACTGGGTTTTGGAGGTGTTGTGGAGGTCAGATAGGCAGTCACTCCATGTAAAATACTGGTACTCAGCTGCATCCGGTTAGACTGGAAGCCAACCCCAACTTTGTTGGGAAAAGGTTAGGCAGATGGTGGTGGTGATGGTGGTTCTATTTAAACCATCAATAATTGTGTTCACATCTAGTGTTGTATTAACTATATAAACTTTAAATTTTTATAACTATACATTAATAACATTAAAAATAAAATAAATAACTAACTATACAAACAAATAAAAAAAAACCAAAAGACACTTAGGCGTCGAAGTACTCGTCCGCATCACTGTCATCTGGAAACGTACCCAGAAGACTGGCAGCATTGCCACGTTGAATGGCAATGCTAATTCTTTGGCCAAAGAATGAGCCAGCCTTCTGGTCACGTGAAGTGTCGATCAGTCGATGAGAGATTTCCTTAAAAAGGAGACGCGCACTCGGGCCCCATGGCCCAAGCGTTTCAACCCTAAACGGCTCAAAACTGTAGTTACCTATAAGGTTACAGTATTTGCGCCGCTTGAGGGTCTCGGCAGCCACAGCAACTTTAAATTATGTTTATGTTTTTAAATTGACTTGGTATTTTTTCATAATAATATAAAACATGGCATGCCATTTCTATAGAAAATTAACATCTACCAAATTTCCTCGTTTATGGTGTTTTAAAATGCGTTCGCTTTTCAGAATGATTTGCAGCTTATTTTCGCATTATGTATCCCATCAGAACCCCAAATATCCTGGTTTTAGTGTTCTAATTTTACCATTTAGATAAACCAACTGAAAAAAAAAACAGGATCTGTCGAATCTGGTAAATATAGGGGCATTTGTGGTCAACAACTCTTGGAATTTGGTATTTAGGAAAAGTTCCTCTCAAAGTTTCGTTTACATTTCGTGATGCATGGTTTCTGGTTCGATCTTATTAGAAGTACGTGTTTTTCGGTCTAACTGAATAATTTGATGGAAAAAAAAATAGAACACTTAATTCTATGGTGATTGCCGATCGCAAAACAGCAGCACCTGTGCTGTAGCCTCTTCAAGGCAATATGGTGCAATTGCTCCGGTGGTGCTCGAGGTGTGGATGTGGAGGTCAGCACTATTCTAGAGTCCGCTATCCATTCAACAAAATAGCATCCCTGTTACTATAACAGGACTTAATGCATAGAATATTGATAGCACATAGATAGCTTTCTGCAAGGTTTTTATTCGACTCAAAAATTGAAGTTGTTGGAATGCTTTCAAATGATTGATTACAGTCCCAAATGTGCTCTAAACTTATTAAAAAGCCATTTTACAGTTTAATAGCGGTATGAAAATTCAATAAGTGCAATCTTTTACAGCACTGGAAACGCCCTTTTTGTCACAACAACAACAACCATATTTGCTTTTATTTAGTGAAAATGGGCTTTAATCGATGGTGTTTTTTATGCTTAAAGGACTGTAGGTTTATATAAATAAGAAACAGAAGGAGCAAGAATTGAGACCTGGATCTCGGTTCCTGTTTCTCGGGGTTAGCTGGATGGCACCAACGCGGATGTATACGTGCATCCGCGGTGAGGCGACCCAGACTGCCAGGCACTTCTTCTCCTGCAACCGAGCGGGTGGGCAGGTTGCGGATAGCCCAACTCCGGCTGTGGGATCGACCGCCTTGCGGAAGTTCCTCGCACTCGGAGAATCTTGAAAGAGATCCCGGACAAGAGAAGTTCCCGAAGGCCAAAATCCCAGGCATAGGGTAACCAATCACCATTTCCCCCGTGTACCGCCATCCAAACAAACCATCCCTCCCCTTCCGGCTATCCCTTCAATCCGAAATCCCTAGGCCAGATCCCAGACCTAGGGTGACCCCAACGAACCCATTCCATCCCACAAAGCTCCTCCCTCCTATCCTCACATCCTATCGGTCCCAGAGGAGGGGTAACCTCTGCTCCAAAAAAAGCCCACCCCCCAACAAAAATAAAAAAATGCAGCAGGAAAAAGTAACTACCCAGGTGGGTCCCGGCCAAGCCGGGGAATCCCACACCGCCACGGCGGTCAGCCCCCATCGTATTCTGGGGGGGGCAACCGACTGCAACTTTTTGCCGCGCTCTTTAGCGCACTCGGCTGCTGACTCAGCGCCAATCTCACAGGCAGCGATAAACGCGCCCAAACCCACAACATCGGCTGCGACAAACGCGCCAATAACTACACCCACGGCTGCGACCCACGCGCCAAACCCCACGACAAAACATGCGCCTCCCGCGAGTCTCTGGCAACAGAGCATCGTGCGGAATAGCGTGACCAACCCAGGAAACGACACTGACCGACACAGACAGAGAGGGACGGGGAAGGATGGCGAGCCTGGTAGCTCCAAAACTTTCTCGGGTGATGGAGTACGCCTGCTGAACAAGCGCGGAAAAATCACAGCCCGGGAAAAGAAAAAGGCAAGGGTACAGGCAGTACGCGACCAGACGCCGGTCCGCACAGGGGAAACCCCGAGCGAAAAGCGTCCGGACGCGGAGCCACGCGACCGGCCGTCGGTCCGCACAGGGGAAACCCCGAGCGAAACACGGCCGGACGCGGAGCCACACGACCAGCCGCCAGTCCGCACAGGGGAAACCCCGAGCGAAACGCGGCCGGGCGTGGAGCCACGCGACCAGCCGTCAGTCCGCACAGGGGCAACCCCGAGCGAAACGCGGCCGGACGCGCATCAAAGCGGGCGAGGGCAAGTCCGTGCAGGGGAAACCCAGCGCGACCAGCCTCCGCACGCGGCGGGATCCGCCAGGGTCGCCAGTCGACCCCAAACTTCCGACAAGACCGACGACCAACCTGGACCTAGGACGAGGAGGGGGCGGCGGTCTAGACCAACACACGCACAGGCGCCGCCGGCGATACACACCCTGCCAGGGCCCTCCAAGCCGCAGCCTGGACCAAGTGGTACAGGGCCGGTGAAGAGAGGACGCCCGGACGACACGGCCTCGCCGAGTACGTTCCAAGGGGACGCCAAGCGTGTGAGGGTCCACTCTGCTCAGGGGGAGCAGAGAACCTACGCGCGGGCCACGAAGGACATCCCTGCGAGGCTGGCCGTAGCAATCTGCTTCCCTCCCCCCTCCAGAGACCTGACCAAGGAAGAGGCCGAGCACATAAAGACGGCCCTAGAGGACTTCCTAATGGACACCGACCCGACAACACCACTCCCGGCCTTCCGTGGGTACCCACGGGTAGCGGAAGGCACCGTGCAGATGTGGTGTGAGGACGACAATGCCCTGACCTGGCTGACACAAGCCGCACCCAAAATTAGACTCCCCGACACTGACCTAACACTGACCGTACTTAAACAGTCCGACGTGCCCACCCGTGTCCGAGCCTCGCTCTTCGTCCCTCGTTACAGAGGTGACGTGGCCAAGCTCCAGAGTGTTCTGATCCGTCAGAACACTTGGTACGACATTGCCAGGTGGTCTTTGTACAGGGCAACTACCGTCGGTGGCGACAACTACGGGACGTATCTGACCCTAGGTGTACCACCGGAGGAAGTTGATAGGGTCCTAGCCCGGGAGCGACGGATATCGTACCTCCTGGGGTCGATATACGTGCGCTTTTGGCCCACGACCCTACCCTCTGTCACCAAGACCGACAGCACTGACGAGACAGCCGCACAACCACTGACACAGACGACTGACACCGACATTGCCCAACTCGAGCTGGTCATGGCCCGAGCAGCAATGGAGGATGACAGCGACACCTTACCGCCCTCATCACCCGGCTGGAACGAACGATTACTCGCCTCGTCGCCGGGCGACCTACACGAAGACCAGCTCAGGGTGGAGGTAGAGGAGAGACTTTCCGATGGATGCAGCTCCGACTAACTCCACCCCACCACCGTCACCGCCCATACACGTCATCCAGACCAACCTCCAACACAGCCAAACTGCCACGGCCAACTTACGCAGAGCTTTGGAGGTAAAGCCCCGAACCATCGCACTGATCCAAGAGCCGTGGATCAGGAACAACAGAATCTGTGGCCTCAGTAACATCGGAGGTAAGCTAATTCTCAACACACACGGCGCAGACAAACCACGAACCTGCGCCTACATTCCCAAAGACATCCCTACCACACCACTCACACAATTCTGTTCCAGAGACCTGACAGCAGTCAGGCTCCAGACTGATGATAACGTTCCAGACGTCGTACTAGCCTCGGTATACATGCCAGGCGAGGACGCTAACTGCCCGCCAAAGGAGATGGCCGACCTAGTGCAGCACTGCGAACGTGCCAAACTGGACCTGATCATCTGCACCGACTCTAATGCCCACCACCCGCTCTGGGGTAGCGACTCGCCGAACGCCAGAGGAGAGGTACTATCCACCTATTTATTCTCTACTAACCTTAACATTGTTAACAGAGGCTCTGAACCCACTTGGGTCACAGTCCGAGGACAAACAATCATTGACCTGACGCTTGCTACAGAAAGCGCGACAAAACTCATCACAAACTGGCACGTCTCGGATGAACCTTCCTGCTCCGACCACAGAAGAATCCGATTCACACTAACTACTCACACTGGGGAACCTGCACCGAGGCGTAACCCGCGGCGCACTAATGTGCCCGAGTACAAACGCCTCCTTGCCTCCTTACTAGCTAGGCATCTATCACGAGTAACCATAAAAACTTCCGAACAACTGGAATACACCGTGACAAAACTATCTGAATACTTAATCGAAGCATATCATGCATGTTGCAAACTAAGGGTGCCACAAAACAACAGCGAGAGAAATCCCTGGTGGAACGCCAACCTTAGTAAACTCAGAGATACACTACGCAAACAATTCAACAGGGCCAAAAACACTAGGCTCCCTGATGACTGGGAGCAATACAAAGAAACCCAATACACATACAAAAAGCAGATCAGAACTGCCAGAAGGGCAGCATGGCGGAGATTCTGCGAATCCATCGAAACCAACAACGAAGCCGCAAGGGTAAGAAAAATCCTCTCGACTGATCAGGATCGAACCCTTGGTGCGCTCAAAAAACCCGACAACTCATACACATTAAGTGACCATGAAACCAGTAAGGTCCTCCTGGAAACCCACTTCCCCGGCTGTAACCTCCAAGAGGTCAGGACGTGGGAGGCTGAACCAGAATGGACCCCAACGAACCTAGATTGGTCCAGGGCTCAAAGCATGGTAACAGAAGAAAAGATAAAGTGGGCCATTGACACCTTTCAGCCCTACAAATCTGCAGGGCTGGATGGCATCTTTCCAGCCCTCCTACAATGGGGGGCTGACCACCTGATACCATGCTTGGTGGAGATCTACCGGACCTGCATTGCATTTAGATACATACCCCAGGCGTGGCGCGAAGTGAAAGTCATTTTCATACCCAAGCCAGGCAAACCCGACTATACACAACCAAAGGCCTATAGGCCTATAAGTCTCACATCCTTCTTACTAAAAACCCTCGAGAGACTCTGCGATAGACATATCCGAGACGGACCTCTCCGGGTAAAACCCCTTCACAAACAACAGCACGCGTACTCCACGGGCAGATCAACAGAGTCTGCGCTACATAGCGTGGTCTCCAAAATTGAATGCGCAGTGGACCACAAATGCTCAGCACTGGCGGTTTTCATTGACATTGAAGGCGCTTTCGACAAAACTATGTTCAATAGTATCAGCATGGCCCTCGACAGACACAACATAAATCCGACCTTGAGCGGATGGATCACCAACATGCTCAAATTGAGAGCTGTACAAGTCACCGTAAACGACACTACAAGGGCGGTAGTGGCGAAAGGCTGCCCGCAAGGGGGCGTCCTCTCGCCACTTTTATGGAACCTGGTCGTAGACAGCCTCATCAAAACACTCAACGATAAAGGTTACTTCACCGTAGGCTACGCCGATGACATAACCATAATAATAAATGGCACCCATGAAAACACCCTATGCCACCTCATGCGCCAAGCCCTGAAAATAGTAGAGGACTGGTGCAATAAACACCAACTATCAGTAAACCCCACAAAAACCGAGATGATCCTCTTTACAAAAAAGAGGAAACTCGCGAAACTCGAACTGCCACGACTGTTTGGCACCACCCTAAGCCTTTCAACTGAAACCAAATACCTGGGCATATTTTTGGACAAACAGCTGAATTGGGCAAAACACACCAACTACATAACTACAAAAGCCAGCATATCCCTGTGGCAGTGCAAGAGAATGCTTGGCAGGAATTGGGGAATCAGCCCCAAAGTAACCCACTGGCTATACACCACAGTTATTCGACCAATCATCACATACGGCTCAATAGTCTGGTGGCCCAGAACAGACCTGAGCACAGCCCAAAAAGACCTTGAAAAGGTGCAACGATTCGCTTGTGTAGCCATCACTAGCTGCATGAGAACTACACCCACTGCTGCCCTACAGGTAATGCTCGGGCTACCACCTCTACACCTAATCGTGCGGGAGGAGGCTGCCCTGGCTGCCCTAAGACTGAACATAGCAGGGACCCTGAGCAAGGACTCGAGGGTCAAGCACTCACGCATTAGGGACGATGCGATCAAGCGACAACCAATGATGGCATCACCCTGCGATAAAACTCCAAAACTACACTACTTTCAAAAGCACTACAACGTTATACTCACAGAAGAACAAAACGACCACTCGGGCCCGGAAGAGCTTAGAGTCTACACTGATGGCTCAAAGACCACCTCTGGGACCGGAGTCGGAGTTTTCTCACACGACCTTAACATAAAAATATCCAGCCCGCTGGGAATGTTCAACACCGTCTACCAGGCGGAATGCGTGGGCATTATACAGGCGGCATATGCCATAGAAGCCAGAAGAGTTACGGACACTCATATACGTATACTCTCCGACAGCGCTTCAGTCCTCCAATCCCTAGCCAAACGATACATAACCTCAAGTCTTACACTAGAATGTCACAACGCATTAGAACGGGTAACAGTTTCTAATCGCAACAAAGTGACACTGCAATGGATAAAAGGACACAGTGGATCACTAGGCAACGACGCTGCTGACGAACTGGCCAGAAAGGCATCCAGCGCGTCAGTCTGCGGCCCCGAGCCCATCGTGCCCATCCCCTTTAACCAGCTACGCAGGTGGCTGCAGGAATTTACCCACACACAAGCGGAGACCTGGTGGACCTCGGCACCAGGCTGCAGGCAGTCCAGGGAAGCTATGCCATCCCCGGATGGCAGGCTAACCAGACGTCTGCTACGCCTGGACAGGGATGGTCTGCGTCTGATGACGGGCACCATCACAGGACACTGCCCGCTAAACAAGCACTTTCACACAATAGGCATAACGGACAGCCCCCTGTGCAGGGCCTGCATGGAGGCTGAGGAAACCGTTGCGCATGTACTCTTCGAATGTACAGGCGTCACCCAGATTAGGACAGATACCCTCGGGACACCCAAATCATACACGGACGTTCTTAGCAGACCAGGAGACATGATAAACTTCTGGAGGGAGGTGGGCTGGTTGGAGTAAACACCGACGGCCGCCATGGCCCACGTACAATGGTCCACTCAAAGGACTAAGTGCGGAAACCAAATCCCCATAACATAGAACATAGAACATAGAGACCTGGATCCGAAATCAAAACGGGTGACGGAATTTAGAAATGATCCGAGTAAAACAAAAACATGAATCAGGTGGTATAAACGTATTTATTTATTTAACATATTTACAATAAAATCACATTCTTTGAGGCTCAATAAATCAACAATAAACAATCTTAAAGTATGAGGTTCAACAATCAGATTCCAATAGTTAGGATCAGTGATGATGATGGTGTTCAGGAACAATGTGTACAGCGTGACCCTCAATCTTAACGTTGGCGTTGAATCTGTGAACACCAAAAAATAATAATAATTAGTACTTAAATTCTGGTGAGTCATTTATTATTTTATTTTTTATTCGGAATTCGGTTTGATATTTCTCTTACCCAGTTTTCTTGTCAGCGTGGTACTCAACGATTCTGATGGTGCCATCGGGCTGGTGCAGGCTGTATACGCCATTCACGACGTCACCGTCACGCGCCTCGTGCTGAGACTTCTTGTCGCCGGTGTGTGGGTCCACAACCTTGTACGCAAACTCGTACTTGGGATGAGCCTGTATCAAATCATTGAGAGTAAGAAACCTTTTAGCCATCATACAAACCAAAGGATATGAACATTGTTATACGAAACATTGTCATACATAATATTCGACGTGTTTCTCGGTGGCATGTCCGTGGTGCTGCTTGATGCTCTGTGATGAGGACGCGTGTCCGTGGTGGTGCTCGTGACCGTGGTGTTCCTCGTGATGATGCTCCTCGTGGTTCTTGTGCGGCTCTTCATGTTTCTCCTCGTGGTATTCCTCGTGGTGCTCCTTGTGGTGTGTGGGCTCGTGTTTGGTGTCATGAATTTGGTGCAGTACAATGCTCTGTGACGAGATAGCGTGACCGTGACCGTGATGATAATCGTGACCATGGCCTTCTTGCGGCCGCGCAGCGACGATTGCTACCAGAGCAGCGACTAAGATGATCTGTGCATCACACAAAATATATGAATAAAATAATGTTGTTAAAATATGAAGTCTGAAATTTACAGAATTTATTTATTTCACAAGGTGTTTGAAAACTATTTGATTTTGTTTTGTTAATATTAATGAAGATTTCATAAACAAGGCTGTAATACAAAATTTAAGTAGTACCTTATACATTTTGAATGAATGTTGGTATGCTTTACTCAATGATTGCCAAACAGTGACTGATAATCCCTCAGTATATAATTTTTCTTTATATACAGATTATTAAAGGGACATTGATACAGTTTTACCCAATATTCTCAGACGCCTAACCAGTTTGACTGAATATATCAATTTTTAGCAAGTTGCACTGGCCTTGAGTAATTACATGTTTTATTTATTGACATTAATTCAGTAAAATGCTGTCCTATCAAGTCACTATTACGAAACTGTACTTAAGGTGAATGCTCCAAACCAGCCCGCGAAATTCAAAATTTCTTGCGTTTTTTGCAATTTGCAGGCCAGTGCTAGGTTGAATGTTGATTAAAATATTATTCGCGCCTGTAAGACATATGTAGTTACAGAATTATAATCATCAAAATCGCCAATACAACCCTCCAAATTCATAAAGGCCTAGGAACAAAAAAAAAAAACAGAAAAATTAATTCCTACAGCTTTATGAACTTAGAGCGTTGTATTGATGATTTTGATGATTATAATTCTGTAACTACATATGTCTTACAGGCGTGAATAATATTTTAATCAACATACAACCTAGCACTGGCCTGCAAATGGCAAAAAACGTAAGAAAATTTGAATTTCGCGGGCTGGTTGAAGCATTCACCTTAAGTAATGATTAAGTACAAGTTATATTTTTTAAATATTCGTTAGTATTTAACATCATGATCAAGTGCTGTCACAAACAGCATTTTTTAATATTTTGCCATTAAAATAACGTAATATTAATAACTGTATTTTATAATGGCTGTCAATTGTATTAATGTTTATGTAATTGTGCTGTTGTCTGGAATTATGCCCGGTCGGCTGTCAACTATTATATATGTGAATTTAAAGCCGTTGATCCCGGCTGTCTTTTAGTAGATTTTAGACGGTCATTACGGGTCGTCAGAAGCCCGAAAGTCTGACAACCAGTCTTACCAAAGGGTATCGTATTAATCAGTAACTGGGTTGTGGAGGTCAGATAGGCAGTCGCTCCATGTAAAATACTGGTACTTCGCTGCATCCGGTTAGACTGGAAGCCGACCTAACTTAGTTGGGAAAAGACTAGGCAAGGTATGATGACATAATGCAGGTGTACTACTTTTTTTTTAATGGGAAATCATCAAATGACTTCTCCCGCTCTGGACGGAGCGGGAGGGCGTGTCAGACTTTTACTGACTAAAACCCACTCGTGTTCCTTCATTTGCCCATGTGCCAGGATCACGGTATCTCTTTCAAACAATCTCGCGACCCTGGCAGGCATCGGTCCTAACAGCCCCCTTCAGTGCTGCTGACATCTCTTTGAGGCGCACGTGGAACACTACGCGCCGTCGACCCGAGCCTGGTCCTTACCGGGCGGCGAGCTACCCATTGCTCGGCGCCCGCAAGCTTGCGCCTCGTGTGTCAGACTTTACTGACTAAAACCCACCCGTGTTCCTTCAGTTGCCCATGTGCCGGGGCCACGGTATCTCTTTCGAACAATCACGCGACCCCGGCAGGTGCAGGTGTACTACTTTATAAACAAGTTGTGATGATAAGTTCTATTTCAACCATTAATAATTGTGTTCACATCTAGTCTGGTATTAGATATACACCATTACGTTTTAGTCATCTTACAACGGCAACCCCACTTCATGTATCCAATGACTACTACACGAACATTTGAATAAATAAAAATAAAAATATTATTAATTATGACGACACATGACATGGTGTATATAACTTTAAATAACGTTTTTGTTTTTAAATTGACTTGGTATTTTTTCATAATAATATAAAACATGCCATGCCATTTCTATAGAAAATTAACATCTGTCAAATTCCTTAGTTTATGGTGTTTTAAAATGCGTTCGCTTTTCATAATGTTTTGCAGCTTATTTTCGCATTATGTATCGCACCATCAGAGCCCCAAATATTCTAGTTTTAGTGTTCTAATTTGACCATTTAGATAAACCAACTGAAAAAAGTCAGGATCTGTCGAATCTGGTAAATATAGGGGCAATTGTGGTCAACAACTCTTGGAATTTGTTATTTAGGAAACGTTGCTCTCAAAGTTTTGATTACGTTTCGTGCTGCATGGTTTCTGGTTCGATCTTATTAGAAGTACGTGTTTTTCGGTCTAACTGAATAATTTGATGGGGAAAAAAAAATAGAACACTTAATTCTATTGTGATTGTCAATCGCAAAACAGCAGCACCTGTGCTGTAGCCTCTTCAAGGAAATATGGTACTATTGCTCCGGTGGAGCTCGAGGTGTGGATGTGGAGGTCAGCACTATTCTAGAGTCCGCTGTTCATTCCTGTTACTATAACAGGACTTAATGTATAGGATATTGATAGCACATAGATAGCTTTCTGCAAGGCTTTTATTTGACTAAAAATTGAAGTTGTTTAAATGCTTTCAAATGATTGATTATAGTCCCAAAGGTGCTCTAAAACTTATTGAAAAGCCATTTTACAGTTTAATAGCGGTATGAAAGTTCAATAAATACAATCTTTTACGGCACTGGAAACGCCCTTTTTGTCACAACAACAACAACCGTATTTGCTTTTATTTAGTGAATATGGACTATAATCGATGGTGTTTTTTGCTTAAAGGACTGTAGGTTACCTATGGAAAGTAAATGAGATGCATAAATGATTGAACAATCAACATTTAAATTGGCACTGACCTCGAATGACGAGCGATCAAATAATACCTATAAGTGTAGTTTCTGTAGGATATAGGTAATAGGTAGGTAGAACGGGTTGGTGTCCGCAACTCCACGTCTGAGCGCGTATTTTGCGTACGGGTGGGAAATTGGTTATTCGTTCCACCCCAGCTCCTCGAGGAAAGCCAGTAACGCCTTGACGTTGCTGACTATCTCACGTAGGGGGTACCTGGGTTACCGAAGTACTTGGCCCTGTATGTGGCGATCGCCGGGCAGTTTAGAAGCACGTGCGCTGCTGTCTCGTCGTCCTCAAAGCAGGCCCTGCTCAGCGGACTGTCTGTAACTCCTAATGCAAAAAGATGTTTATTAAACGACCCATGGCCAGTTATTGCTGCTGTAACCATACGCAGCTATCGTTTGTCTAACCGGAGGACCTGTTTTGTGAGGCGAGCATCGATGGTAGGAAGTGCTTCCTTGGCCTGCCTGCACTCACTTTGGTCCACCCATAGCTTAAAGTGTAGATCCCTGGTACGTTTCCCTACCAGAGAGCGTAGGAACCCAAAGGGGAGTGGCGCGATGGGTTCTGATCCCACCGGTGTCATACTCGACCCCCTTCTGGCAAGTTCATCGGCAGCATCGTTACCTAACGAGCCGCTGTGTCCTTTTATCCACTGAATGGTGAGTGGTTGAGGCGCTGGTGGCACTCGTATATACGCCCGAACAATTGCCAAACTTAAGTGGCAGTGGGCAGGGCACATTGCTCGCAGAACGGATGGCCGATGGGGTCGGAAGGTACTGGAGTGGCGACCGCGTACTGGAAGACGGAGCGTTGGAAGGCCTCCCACAAGATGGATCGATGACCTGGTGAAGGCCGCAGGAATAAGTTGGATGCGAGAAGCACAGAACAGGTCGAAGTGGCGGTGCTTGGGGGAGGCCTAATTAGCCCAAAGTCAATCGAGTGACTGTCCAGCGCTTGCAAAACAGCCATACTGTCTGAGAGTATGCGGATCGAGTGGTTTTTAACTGCCCTGGCCATAATGGCTGAAGAAGCAAGAGTAATCCCAATGCATTCAGCCTGGAACACTGTGTTTTGGATTCCCAACGGTGTGGGTATTTGTATGTTGAAGTCCTGCGAGAAGACTCCAGCACCTGTGCCACTGTCTGTTTTTGATCTGTCCGTGAAGATGCGTAGCGTAGCTGTATTTTTTATCAAAAATGAACTGTTTGGGTTCTGTAGGATATATTCACGGATCTACTGATTATTAATTAATTTGTGAAACATTTATTAGTAACGTATGTTCTCTGATATATACCCGCTGATCAAGACTTCTTATAGTAATTATAAATATAATACACTGAAGGCAATGCTGCTTGAAGACAATGCTTTTGCTGTCTGAAATAAGACAACTAATAGGTTGGGGAAAAAGTTTCTTCGCATTTTTTAAGAAAATTCAAAACATTTTTTAATAAAGTTTATTTACATTTAACTAAAGTATGTAGGTACCATTTTGTTCGATAACTTTTTGCCATCTTGTAGGTAGGGACATGATCCCATTGCTATAGAAATTTTGGGACTTCTGGTCAAAATACCGCGACAAGTGGTTTTGGCAGTCCTCTCGTGATGTTAACCTGACACTGCCTAAAGAATTCTGAAGAGACCGAAACAGGTGGAAATCTGAAGGTGCAAAGTCAGGACTATACGGCGGATGCATCAACACCTCCCAGCCAAACTCTCTTAATTTTTGTTGGGTGGCTAAAGATGTGTGAGGTCTAGCGTTATCATGATGAAAAACCACACCCCTTCTGTTGATTAATTCCGGCCGCTTTCTCTCAACTTCTTGCTTTATTCTCATCAGTTGTTCGCAGTAGAGTTCAGAATCGATGGTCCTGCCTGGTGGTAACAGCTCATAATGAATAATGCCACTACACACCCTTCCAATCCCACTACACACACAGCATCACCTTGTTGCGAGTTAACCCGGGTTTCGCCACAGTCTTTGAAGCCTGACCGGCCTTTGACCACGACCTTTTTCGCACTTTCTTGTCATAAGTGATCCACTTTTCATCACCAGTTATCAGCTTCTTCAAAAATGGTTCGGTTTCATTACGTCGTAATAAAGAATCACAAATGAGTACACGGTTCATTAGGTTTCTTTCAGTGAGCTCGTGAGGTACCCAAATGTCGAGCTTTTTTGTGTACCCATTTTTTTTTGCAAATGCGCCAAAACTGTTTTGTGGTCAATTTCCAGTTCTTCAGCTACGTTGTAACTACTGGTATGCCGATCTTGCTCCACTTTTTCAAAAATGGCATCCATTTTGTCCGTAATAGGGCGACCAGAGCGACGTGCATCTTTGACATCAAAATTTCCGGATTGAAAACGCTTAAACCAAATTTGTGCTACTCTCACAGACACTACACTAGGTCCATAAACATCACAAATTTTTTTCGCGGCTTGCGTTGCATTTTTACCTTTTTTATAGTAAAATTTTAAAATGTATCGAATTTCTTCATTAGATTCACTATCTTGACGGTACGAAAAACAAATGAAAATCACACATTTTCCTAATTTGAATGTAGAATTATGTTCTTTAAAATTTAAACTTTCAATGATACCAAAACCAGCCAGATACAAATAGTATAGCCAAAGAGATTTTATTACAAGATCATACATACTATAATGCGAAAAGACTTTTTCCCCAACCTAATATTAAGAGCATGGCAGTATTATGTTCTAATAAGAATTAAATATTTGTTATAAACTATTTGCGAAGAAATCTTGCACCCCATGAAAATAATAACTAAAATGTAAGTAATATAGACGATAAATTTAATTCTGCATATGAAAGTTAGACTTATAAGCTAACTTTGATAGGTCACAAATTCTTGATCATAAATGTGTTTTGTTAACCTTACTCTTGTTCTTGTGGCCCCTAAATACTACAAAAATATATCTATATATATTTAGGTGGGATTCAGAACCGAGTACCCTGACCTAAAAACCCGAATTAACTGTCAACTTATATTTATTTTTCTTGAAGATAACATAATACGTAGGCATCATGTCGGGACAATTCAAGTTTCGACAGTGGAAATTGTTAGATGCACATTAAACGTATACAGTAATATTCTTTTAAAAACCTTCATTTCATGTGTATAAAATAAATTAAATTAAATGTTATAAAAATATTTTTTATTCCTTGCTGTTTGAATTACAAAAAATAATATTGAAACTGAATGTGTTATATTAAGCAGTATATAACTATAAGTGTATATACCGAGTGATATTTAATAACGTCTTGAAAAAAAATGGGTGTAATAGGTGAACGGAGTAGAAGCGTTTGGCATATTTTTTTTTTTTTTTTTGTATAACAATTATTGAAATTGATCTAGCAATAAATACTACACATTTAAAGTAACATTTTGATACTAGAACAACATAAACAGAAATTTAGAAAAAAAAAACAGTTAAAATCTATCGAAACTCAAATCATACGCACCCTACTCAGTGCGCGGCATGTATCAATGATTTCGCAGCGCGGTCCTACCCTTTGAAGCCGTCCGATAGGCGGCTTCATTGATCTTTCGCAGGCGCACGAGCCGTACACGCATTCCCGTCCGCTCACGTCCCGCGCTCCTTTAGTCACCTGCGATGAATCTGAAAGCCTTCCTGCCTTCTATTCTAGTTACACAACACACCATATGAAGGTCGAGACGGTAAAAAATGTCATCCGGTATATATATACCAATTATCAAGCTTTGAATGTCAGAATGCTAACAGCTTGTTTACTGTGTATAGGAAACGGTTTCATTAAGTAAAGCACAGAATGACAAGACTAGACATTTATTTCAATTAGGCTTGTCAGCAATCTAGTCGTCCGTTCCAAAACTAGGTCTTCATGGAGAAGAAGGACAAGAAACTCTATGGAAACAGTACTGAAGTATTATATCAACACATTTCTTACATTGCCATAAATTATCATTATATTAAATACATTAATTCTATCTCTTGGGCCATTGTCCAAGAAAACTCAGAATAATATCGACATAATAACAACAATATCTAGGAAAAGAATGTGAATATTTCATTTATATGATTTTAAACATTAGCAATATTGGCAACACTATAAATAATACAATAACATTGTCATAATAGGCAATAATTAGGATATAATATCAATTACTTAACTTATGTGACCTCTGTTCGATCCTTTCCACACAACAACAGCACTAGAACTAATAAACTGAACATCTACTAAGCAACTGCCTGTTTCACTGTGACTCCGGCGTTTTATACTCGTTAACAAACAACTATGATTCAAAAGTGACAGTTGAGTCAAATCAGTGTTTGAGTCATGGAAAAAATAAGTTTGTTATAAAAATCATTTAGTAATTTCAATAATTAAATATTAGACACATAATAATTACATGTATATATCAAATACAAACATAAATTTAACATTTCAATTCATATTATAGCACTATTTTATTTAAGTAAAGTGGATTTATTAACAATGCCCAAGAACCTATCTTATTTGAAGATGAATACCTTCTCTTGAGATGACCAGCGGTCTCCATCTTCAGCTATTCGCATCTAGCAAGTGCCAGCGCTTTTACTGATGTCATCGCCCCAGCGAGCTATAGGCCTTCCTCTCTTACTTGGGCTTGATGGGCCCCGCCATGACGTTACTCTTGAAGTAATAAAAAGATACTCCCTATCTTTTTACTCTACGCTTTTTTTCACTCAAATAATCTAATTTATTAATCACTATCCTTATTTTATTTTTATAGGAATTATAATATTTTCTACGTTTTGGTTTGAGTTTCTGTTACAAGGTTCTTTTTTTTGTATTTTTAAAATTAATATTGATGTTTTGGTTCGGCTTTTTTTGCTATCCTAGTGATTCTGGCCAGGAAAATGACATAAATACATAAAATTATTGTGTAGTCATCGGTCTTTGATAAGTGAGCAAAGTTTCAAATTAATGATGACGAAATGACGTTTTGCAGGGGGTGAAAATTACGTTCAAAAGTTCCGAGACATAGATATGTATACATACTAAGGTAATAAAATAAATGTGTTAATAATAGGAATTATGTGGTATGAACGTATTTATTTAACATAATTATAATAAAATCACATTCTATGAGGCTCAATTAATCAACAATAAACAGTCTTAAAATATGAAGATCAACAATTAGGTTCGAATAGTTAGGTTCAGTGATGATGATGATGTTCAGGAACAATGTGTACGGCGTGACCCTCGATCTTTACGTTGGCGTTGAATCTGTGAACACCCAAAAAACAATCATAACTAGTACATAAATTCTGGTTACCCATTAGTTTGTTTTTTTTTTTTTTTTCGGCATTCGGTTTGATTTTTCCCTTACCCAGTTTTCTTATCAGCGTGGTACTCGACAATCCTGATAGTGCCATCGGGCTGGTGCAGGCTGTACACGCCCTTCACGACGTGACCGTCGCGCGCCTCGTGCTGAGACTTCTTGTCGCCGGTGTGAGGGTCCACTACCTTGTACGCAAATTCGTACTTAGGATGAGCCTGTATCAAAAGTTTCAGAATAAGAAGCGTAACAGCTATAATATAAAGCAAATGATATGAAATTATACGAAAAATTGTCATACATAATATTCGACGTGTTTCTCGGTGGCATGTCCGTGGTGCTGCTTGATGCTCTGTGATGAGGACGCGTGTCCGTGGTGGTGCTCGTGACCGTGGTGTTCCTCGTGATGATGCTCCTCGTGGTTCTTGTGCTGTTCTTCATGTTTCTCCTCGTGTTTCTCCTCGTGGTACTCCTCGTGGTGCTCTTCGTGGTGTGCGGGCTCGTGTTTAGTCTCGTGTGTTTGGTGCAATACGATGCTCTGTGACGAGATAGCGTGACCGTGACCGTGATGATAATCGTGACCATGGCCTTCTTGCGGCCGCGCAGCGACCATCGCGACCAAAGCAGCGACTAAGATGATCTGTGCATCATATAAAATATATGAATAAAATAATATTGTTGTACTATGAAGTCTAAAATTTACAGAAATTATTTATTTCACAAGGTGATTCAAAACTATTTGATTTTGTTTTTATTAATATTAATAGCGTACTCATAAATAAGGATGTTATTAAATTAAAGTTATACCTTATACATTTTTAATTAATGTTGGTATGCTTTACTCAAGGAGTGCCAAACAGTGACTGATAATCCCTCAGTATATAATTTTTCTTTTTATACATATTATAAAAGGGATATTGCTACAGTTTTACGCAATATTCTCAGGCACCCAACCAGTTCGACCGAATATATCAGTTTTTGGCAAGTTACGCTGCCCTTGAGTAGTACCATGTTATTACCGTAATTAAAGTTTATACTTTCTTAGTGCATTGACATTCATTTAATAAAATGTAGTCGTATCAAGTTACTTTTACGAAATTGTTCTTAAGTTATAATTATGTACAACTATGTAGGTGAAATGTTCGTTACTATTTTACAGCACTATCAAGTTGTTCAAAAATGCTGTACGCATTTATAATGCGGTACAGCATTTTTGAACAAAATGACGCTATAGGTAATTTTTATTAGAAATAATGTAAGCTGTTGCTTATTACTTCCATTATTTGTGATTAAACACAGAATTTGCTGATGGAAATATTATTAAATTTTAAAATTAAAAATAAAGTTTGGTTCCCGTCTTTGGTTTAAAAAAAAAGTTAAATAACTTATTTCTTTAATAAAAGTGTCCTTCACCACGCATTTGTGGTATTTATGGTGCGCCAACCCCATGAAGTGATGCAGTGTCCATGAAGTATTTTGGCCATAGAAGACTTATGTACCTATCATATTATGAACTGACTTCACTTTAATTTTTGCTTTCTAATTTTTGTTGAGATGATTTTGCTTGTCATAATATTTTAAATTTATTTAATAATTTGCACGGCGTAAATTAGACTGTAGTCGATCTCATTAATTTATGTATAACATGTTATACCTGGACCTACATTCATAGCATATAAGTACTGATTCTGATTCAGTACTAATTTAGTTATTGATTGACATGGGCCAAATGAACTTGTTGGATTACGTGTGTCTTATGTGTTATACCTGAAACTGAGCTTCTTAGCCAAAGTACGTTCGAAGTTTTGACCTTTGGGTCAAAACTTCGAACGTATTTTATTTTTTGAGTCTAACCAGTCCTAACATAGTTTGGCTTTGGGATGTAAAAGCTTGTTTGTAAAAAAATATGAACAATGCTATCAAAGTCGCATAAAAATTTCTACTACGCTGTATAGCTAGGTATATTACTAGTATGGATGGTATAAGAAAACATTATTCTGTTACATAATAGTTTTATATCTTTAGATACTGATAAGTATCTTGCTAGAAGTATGCATTTCTGATCAGGATTGGAGGGTTCAAAAACTGACAAAACACAGAATGATACTTTCAGTTTCATAGGTACCGAATAGCACAAATGCGTGATGGAGGACACTTTTAATTAAAAAAATAGTGTCGACTGCCTCGCACGCCATGGCCCATCCTGCAGTAGAAGCCAGGCTGGATAGCACGGCACACTAGTATCAATGACATCATCCGTCGTGCTCTTGTCATCACCGGGGTGCCAGCTGTTCTATAGAACCAAATTGCTTAGCGCGCAACGATTGGAAGAGACCAGATGGAATGACAATCCCATCTTCTTAGCTCGGCAGGCTGTGCTGGAGCGGCTACTACAGATGCGGAAAACCTCAAATGGCGCAAATATTACAATAAACCACTGTTTTACATGATTTTTTCAAACGATTATGCAGCATAGTTTTTATCAAATTGTTTTATGCGACAACTTAATAATACTTTTATACACCGTGTCATTGAAAATTGTGAAAATTGTTATCATTAATGAAGACAATAGGTACTCAGAAAAATAAATAATTCATTAGAATTATGAAACATCCTGTTAATAATGTTTTGCGTGTCATACGGTAGAGAACGTACCTACCCAGTGCACGAGTCGACTAGATCATCACATCTCCATTTTCCATGAGACAAAATATCATTTTAAAACTACGTCCTGCTTCATAATAATTAATAAATATTTTAATTTTTTAGTTATTCAATTGTTAATTTTTTTCTTATTGATGTGTAGTAGTAATTGGTTACATGAAGTGGGCTGCCGTTGTAAGACGACTAAAATGTCACGGTGTATACTAGCGCACGTTTGAATTGCATTACTTGGACAAAATGTATGCAAAGGTTCAGTTTCGTAACGTGACTTCATAGGACTGAATCTTATTGCATAAATGTCAATGCACTAAGAAAGTAAAACTTTAATTACCGCTATAAAACATGTAATTACTCAAGGTCAGCGTAACTTACCAAAAACTGATATGTTCAGTCGAACTGGTTGGGCGCTTGAGAATATTGCGTAAAATTGTATCAGTGTCCCTTTAATATTCTGTATAAAAAGAAAAATTATATTCTGAGGAATTATCAGTCACTGTTTGGCACTCCTTGAGTAAAGCGTACTAACATTAATTTAAAATGTATAAGGTACTACTTTAATTTATATAACAGCCTTATTTATGAAATCTCCATTAATAACAAAACAAAATCGAACAGGTTTTAATCAAATGTAACAACATTATTTAATTTATATTTTATCTGATGCACAGATCATCTTAGTCGCTGCTCTGGTCACAATGGTCGCTGCGCGGCCGCAGGATGGCCATGGTCACGATTATCATCACGGTCACGGTCACGCTATCTCGTCACAGAGCATCGTACTGCACCAAACTCACGAGACTAAACACGAGCCCGCACACCACGAGGAGCACCACGAGGAGTACCACGAGGAGAAACATGAAGAGCCGCACAAGAACCACGAGGAGCATCATCACGAGGAACACCACGGTCACGAGCACCACCACGGACACGCGTCTTCATCACAGAGCATCAAGCAGCACCACGGACACGCCACCGAGAAACACGTCGAATACTATGTATGACAATATTTCGTAAAATATAGGTTCATATCCTTTGGTTTTATTATAGCTGTAACGTTTCTTACTATGAATCATTTGATACAGGCTCATCCTAAGTACGAGTTTGCGTACAAGGTAGTGGACCCTCACACCGGTGACAAGAAGTCTCAGCACGAGGCGCGCGACGGTGACGTCGTAAAGGGCGTGTACAGCCTGCACCAGCCCGACGGCACCATTAGGATCGTCGAGTACCACGCTGACAAGAAAACTGGGTAAGTGAAATATCAAACTGAATCCCGAACAAAAAACAAATGAGTTACTAGAATTTAAGTACTAATTATTTATTGATTTTCTGTGTTCACAGATTCAACGCCAACGTAAAGATAGAGGGTCACGCCGTACACATTGTTCCTGAACACCATCATCATCACTGAACCTAACTATTCGAACCTGATTGTTAAACCTCATACTTTAAGATTGTTTGTTGTTTATTTATTGAGCCTTAAAAAATGTGATTTTATTGTAAGTGTTTTAAATAAATACGTTTATACCACCTAATTCATGGTTTTGTCTCATAACATAACATCACACTTTGTATTTAAAGTAGTACGTCTGCATTATGTCAATCATTTTAAATTCACAAATAATAGGGGAGAGCCTATTGCCATCAACTGGGTACCATTCCAGACAGGTTCGGCCCACCTTGTGGAAGGCCTTCTAGTGGTGCTTCTTTCAGTACCCGGTCTCCACTCCAGCACCTTTCTACCCCATTCGTCATCCTTTCTACGAGCAGTGTGCCCTGCCCATAGCCACTTAAGTTTGTCAGTTCTTCGGACTATATCGGCTACCTAGGTTCACCTACGGATCTATTCATTTCGGATTCAACTGGGAAGAGAAATACCAAGCAAAGCCCTTTACATTTGCCCGTGTGGGTGGCTTTCAGCCTTCTTGCCAATTAATAATTAACTATGACTCATTTTAGTAAACTTATGTTAGAAACTACGATAACCTTATCTACATCGTAAACAAAGCAAATTCTTATATGATATACACTGGGTCAGTACTGTCCGAAGCGTCACCGTGGCTGCACTATTCCATGGAAAATGGCGCATCATCAATCACGTACGAACAGTCCAGCCTACTTTACGTTAGAGACAGAATACTGTCGTTGCCACCCCATACCCCACACACCAGGCCACCAACAAAACATTCCATTTATCTGTTCGCGAACATTCCCGATGCGCTGCAGTAGTGGGACAGCATCAAGGGCACCTAGAACACGTTCTTAGATAGCACACAGAGGACACTGTACAATTTTGGAGTATATCTAGACCACAGGTGCTCGTGTAAAACGTAGTGCAGTATGATCTGAAAATAATTATTTTAACGCGTACTAAACAAGCAGCAGACCTCAAAGCTAGCATGTTCGCTTTAACCAACAAGACGCTATCACTCATCCTCCCTTCTCCTCATCTTCTTCGTCCATGAGATCAGAGGTAAGTATGTGACCAACATGTTTAAAATTGTATGCTCTCGCTAATGACATACTGTTTAGGTAAACTGGTGGTACATGAATAGGATACCTACCCCGAGCCCCAGTCATTAACTTTTCTTATAATTGTGATTTATGCGACGTGAGTCGGCTACTCCTCACAAATGGCCACAAGTTTTCTGAGGCCATAGAGTAACGCACTCAGCAGAACCATATCGTCTGCGTAGCTGATATTACTAACGCAGACTCCATCTATATCACAACTGACCTTGACGCTGCTGAGCTTGCCAATCACCCCGTCGACATATATGTTAAAGAGAGTTTAAACTTATGAAGTCCATTGAGAGCAACCACGTTTCAGAGCCGTAGATCATCACTGGCAACAAGCGCTAGTCGAAGTATTTCATCTTGAAACGTTGCCCAGCCGAATCGTTTTCAAAACTGCCACATTCTAAATAGTTGATATCAAAAAACCATATCTATTGTAATAGGTTGGGGAAAAAGTTTCTTCGCATTTTTTAAGAAAATTCAAAACATTTTTTAATAAAGTTTATTTACATTTAACTAAAGTATGTAGGTACCATTTTGTTCGATAACTTTTTGCCATCTTGTAGGTAGGGACATGATCCCATTGCTATTGAAATTTTGGGACTTCTGGTCAAAATACCGCGACAAGTGGTTTTGGCAGTCCTCTCGTGATGTTAACCTGACACTGCCTAAAGAATTCTGAAGAGACCGAAACAGGTGGAAATCTGAAGGTGCAAAGTCAGGACTATACGGCGGATGCATCAACACCTCCCAGCCAAACTCTCTTAATTTTTGTTGGGTGGCTAAAGATGTGTGAGGTCTAGCGTTATCATGATGAAAAACCACACCCCTTCTGTTGATTAATTCCGGCCGCTTTCTCTCAACTTCTTGCTTTATTCTCATCAGTTGTTCGCAGTAGAGTTCAGAATCAATGGTCCTGCCTGGTGGTAACAGCTCATAATGAATAATGCCACTACACACCCTTCCAATCCCACTACACACACAGCATCACCTTGTTGCGAGTTAACCCGGGTTTCGCCACAGTCTTTGAAGCCTGACCGGCCTTTGACCACGACCTTTTTCGCACTTTCTTGTCATAAGTGATCCACTTTTCATCACCAGTTATCAGCTTCTTCAAAAATGGTTCGGTTTCATTACGTCGTAATAAAGAATCACAAATGAGTACACGGTTCATTAGGTTTCTTTCAGTGAGCTCGTGAGGTACCCAAATGTCGAGCTTTTTTGTGTACCCATTTTTTTTTTGCAAATGCGCCAAAACTGTTTTGTGGTCAATTTCCAGTTCTTCAGCTACGTTGTAACTACTGGTATGCCGATCTTGCTCCACTTTTTCAAAAATGGCATCCATTTTGTCCGTAATAGGGCGACCAGAGCGACGTGCATCTTTGACATCAAAATTTCCGGATTGAAAACGCTTAAACCAAATTTATGCTACTCTCACAGACACTACACTAGGTCCATAAACATCGCAAATTTTTTTCGCGGCTTGCGTTACATTTTTACCTTTTTTGTAGTAAAATTTTAAAATGTATCGAATTTCTTCATTAGATTCACTCATCTTGACGGTACGAAAAACAAATGAAAATCACACATTTTCCTAATTTGAATTTGGAATTATGTTCTTTAAAATTTAAACTTTCAATGATACCAAAACCAGCCAGATACAAATAGTATAGCCAAAGAGATTTTATTACAAGTTCATACAAACTATAATGCGAAAAAACTTTTTCCCCAACCTAATATTATTTGGCGCTAAATGAAAATGCTAAAATAAGGCAAACGATTCTCAACTTATATTTCTTTTTCTTAAAATCACTCAAAACCTGCCCCCTTCATAATACGTAGATTGCTCCAAAGTCTTGCATTATTAAAGACCTAGCAAGTTTTATCTTGTTTGATTGATTGCATAAATAAGTATAAAGAGTAACAAGTTCAAAAGTGAACACAACTTATTGTTGTGCTCAGTCTGTTTGTTGTATGATTTGTGGAAATTTGTTTAAATTGATTAAAATTTATTGTGTGAGTGCCCTTCTGTATCTATTGTATTTCGTTGATACAAAGAATTTCAACGTGGATGTTTCAATTTAGATGAAGATGATAGATCAGGCCGCCTAGAGACGAGCAGGACTAAAGAAAACGTTGCCGCAGTTAAAAATTTAAATACTTGTGACCGACGTGTTACTAACAGACAAATTCAGGATACGAGACGTGAGATAGTCAGCAACATCAAGGCGTTGCTGGCCTTTCTCGAGGAGCTGGGGTGGATCGAATAACCGATTACCCACCCGTACGCAAAATACGCGCTCAGACGTGGAGTTGCGGACACCAGGGGGTCTAAAAAGGCCACTTTGGTAGAATCATAATAGGAAAATATTATGAATCATATTATAATCCGTAAAATGGTCACAAACTGACAATTCATAATATTTTCTGCGTACAATTCATTAAACACAATTCATCTATTTGACAGTTTTGTATGGAGATTCGTAAAATGGTCCACCTAATATGAATTGCTTTATTGAAGTTTACTGTCAAATAGCAGAATCATAAGAAGTTAGTCAAGAGGATCATTTTACAAATCATATTTGGGATTTTGTGAAAAATTATCGTAATAATGGCAAATTTAGGCCTTAAGAAAATTTTCTTGAGCACGCTCGTGATATGTAGTCCATTTTAAGTCACCATTGAATTGTGGCACTTCGAAAAATGGACATAGCGTTTCAAATGTGGGACCTCCAGGTTTTTTGGGTTATATAGGCTAAATATATGTCGTGATAAGGTCAATGAGCTGGAGCCGTACATATGTACTGCCGCGCTGGTATGATTACTACCTACCTTCAAGAATAGTAATGAAGTAGTCAGTTTTAAGGTAGTTCCAAATAGACCATCTAGTGTTGTGAATGTTACAAATTACTACAATCTTCTATTCATATTTTAGGCACTGAGTAGATCCAATTAGTACTTAAGCATCTGGATCATACCAAGGGCTAATATGGGCGCACACCATATACACAACAAAACATATATATATAGTTACTTACTCTGTATTAAAAACGATCCAACTTACATGAAATACATACAACCTACCTTCAAGAATAGTAATGAAGTAGTCAGTTTTAATGAAGCAGTTCTAAATAGACTACCATCTAGTCTTGTGAATGTTACAAATTATTACAATCTTATAATCATATTTCAGGCTCTGAGTAGATCCACTTAGTACTAAAGCATCTGGATCATACCACAGGTTACCAAGAGCGTACACCATATGATACACCAAGTTAGTGTATAAAACAGTGTGATAGCTGTACCAGTAACTCGGTCACACTTCAGTGCCCAGTTGAAACAAAACTTATTCAAAAGTACACACTATTCACACCTAGCTTATTTTTGTGATTTGCACCCGTAATAAACATTTCCAGAGGAAATATGTAGGTATATTTATTTTCCACATCATACAGCCCACTCACAGACAGACAGATGAACGGACCAATCGACAGCGGAGGCTTAGTTATAGGGTCCCGTCCTGGTTACTCTTTGGTTACGGAACCCTAATAAAAATCTACAACCTACGTGGGACATAGGCCTTTTATTACTTTAATTCCAATTTTATTAGGTAGTGTGTACCTATAAAATAAGACATACATTTTATCTTTATACCTATTATTTAAATAAAACAATACACAAAGTTAAATTATTTTAATAAATTTACAATTCTCATGTTATACTGTATAAAAATCTAGCAATAATCAAATAATGAAACTAACAAACACTATAGTTAATCAGTTTATTTTTCTATGAATATTTTATGTCTTGATGCTAGTCACGGAGCTGCAGAGAGGCAAACGATGACTGCTTGGAACAACTCCACCAGGCTAAAAAAGAAAATGTGTGGTTTTTAAGAAAGTCCAATCATCAGTCAATAATTAACATAACTGCTAAATAAAATGAGATTGAAAATAATAATATCATTGTTTAAGACACCCTAAGAACAACAGTGATGACAGGTTGACAACAATAGTAGACTTGTAGCCCAATAGCTTCTTAATTATTGTTTAGTTAAATGGTAAAATATAGTTTATTTTCCTCTTTGTATTTCGTTATATATTTGATACTAGGTACTCAGTTTTATGTCGAGCCAGAGGGCACCTAAAATACGTTATATAAATAACATCTTAATCATTTTCAATCGTCATCTTAAGTCTTAGTCGCAATAAAAATAGCTGTAGGGTTAGAAAACTCCACTTACTGCGGTATCTTGATTGCGAGTCAAAGCCGCTGTTGTAACATCGGCCGGAGTAGAGCTTGGTGCTGGCACACGAGTCTGGCCAGAACTAGACACTGCAGTGATCTCGATAAAGGGTTTAACAACGACAGAACTCCCACTATCAATGCAAAAAGACGAGCAGAATATTCCATTGTGTTTCGGATACTGCAGGTGCACGCCATTCCATGCCTACAAATTATTACGTCCAATTAAATACCTTTGCACAGTTATACAATTAAATATTGATTCAAGATAAACAAGTATTCACTTACTCTGTATTAAAAATGACCCAATTTGCATGAAAAATAACTAAGTTTTATTTTGTTGATGCTTATTGTTGACATAACCACAGATAATTATGACCACAGAGTAATTATGACATACACATGTCATATCTGAAGGGAAAACTTTTATGTATTCATTGCCAGCTTATAAAGTTTTTAACAAACACTGCGACAAGAGAATTTTATACATTAGATATATAAAGTAGTTTCAAATAGACACTATCATCTAGTATTGTGAATGTTACGAATTACTACAATCTTCTATTCATATTTTAGGCACTGAGTAGATCTACTTAGTACGTAAGCAACTGGATCATACCACAGTCTAATATGGGCGCACACCATATGATGCACCAAGTTAGTGTATCTAATATATGATAGCTGTAGGTACCAGTAATTCTTAATAATAACCATTTCTAAAGGAAATATGTAGGTATATTTATTTTCCGCATCATTATTATTGCTCATAAGATACAGCCCGCTCACAGACAGACAGATGGAACATCAATGGACAGCCTCTGCTGTCCTGTCCTGGTTACTCTTCGGTTACAGAACTCTAAAAAAAATCTACAACCTACAAGGGACATAGGCCTTATCTCACAGTGAGATATGGCCTATGTCCCTTGTAGGTTGTAGATTTTTTTTAGAGTAAAGTGAGATTCTCACTTTACTTTTAGTCCAATTTTAATAGGTAGTGCATACCTATAAAATTGGACATACATTATATCTTTATACTTATTATTATAAAATAAAACAATACACAAAGTTAAAATATTTTAATAATTTACAATTCTAATCTTATATTTTATATAGATCTAGCAATAATACTAACAGAAACACCATAGTTAATCAGTATATTTTTCTATGAATATTTTTTATGTCTTGATGCAAGTAGCGGAGCTGCGGAGAGGCAAACGATGACTGCTTGGAACAACTGCCAGCTAAAAAAGAAAATGTGTGGTTTTTAAGAAAGTCAAATCATCAGTCAATAATTAACATAACATCTAAATAAAATTAATTTGAAAATAATAATATCATTGTTTAGAACACTCTAAAAACAACACTGATGACAGAGTGACACCAATAGTAGACTTGTAGCCCAATAACTTCTTTTTCTTCAGTTATTGTTTAGTTAATGGTAAAATATAGATTATTTTCCTCTTTGCATTTCGTTATAGGTATATTACATGAATGTTAATGATAGTACTCAATTTTATGTCGAGCCAGAGGGCGACCATACGTTACATAAATAACATCATAATCATTTTCAATCATCATCATAAGTCTTAGTCGCAATAAAAATAGCTGTAGGGCTAGAAAACTCCACTCACTGCGGTATTTTGATTGCCGAGTTCGACTGTCAAAGCCACTGTTGTAGCATCGGCCGGGGCAGGGTTTCTGCTGGCGCACGAGTTTGGCAGGAACTAGAGGCTGCAGTGATCTAGGTAAAGGGTTCAATAGCGCCAGAGCTCCCACTTTCAATGCAGAATGTCGAGCAGAATGTTTCATTGTGTCGCAGCACGCTTTTCCATGCCTACAAAGAATTACGTACAATTAAATACTTTTGTACAACGATGCAATTAAATATTGATTAAGGATAAATAAGTATTTACTTACTCTGTATTAAAAAACGATCCAACTTGCATGAAATACTTAGGTTTTAAAATAAACACAAGTTTTGTTGATAATAATTTATTGTTGACATAACCACAGATTACACATAATAAAAAGGAAAACTTTTAAGTAAGCATTGCCAGCTTATAAAGTTTGTATTGTATTTAGTTTCCCTTTTCAGGGCTTATCTGTGATTATTTGATAAGTTTTCATGGATATTATAATTAATAACATTTCAACAGTTAAAAATAATCAACTGTATTAATTAAATCTGTTAAGAAATATTTACCGGTAAAATTACGGTTTTTAATTTTTTCATGCTGCAACATTTACACCAAATATGATAAGGATATGAATTGAACTGCGTGCGATACCGCTAATATGTGTCACCATTTTACGAAAATTAGAGGAATTGCTAAGGTATTGCTGGGAATTCATAAAATGAATTGGTTTTAGAGGAAATGCTTAATGTGGCCTTTTTAGACCCCCAGCACGTTCTACCTATTACCTATTCAGGATACGAATTTTGCATGAATATTTGAACGTAAGAAAATTATGTTCTTTATGGATCTCTCATTCCCTCAATGAAAACTAGCCAGCAGCTCATATCAATTGGTCTAAAAAAGATAAAGAAAAATGACTCTGGCCGTTCAAAGGATGTTGATTCAATCGTCACAGGCGGCGAAACGTATATTTTTCCAACGTTCCCAGTAAATCTCGATAAAAACTATGGGTGTTTGAAGATGAGCCTGCACCAATCACGGAAAAACAACAGCGATCAGTAAAAAAAAAGAATGATTGTAGTTTTCTTTGTTTAAAGGGGCCTTATAAAAATAAAAGGGTGATGTTGGATTCATTAAAGGCTGTCACCGCTGCCTGGTACACAGGCACTTGTTTACCTCAAGTTATAATTGAGCTAAAGGGATTGCGACCAAAATCACGCCTCAGTACTTGGTATTTTCAAAACGACAACGCGCCGGCACGTCGAGCAAGATTTACTCGAGAGTTTTTGACCGAATCCGGGGCTCACACTGTTGGGTCATTCTCCCAACCCAGACCCCCCCCCCCCCCTATAACCCAGATCTTGTGCCGTGTGATTTTGGACTCTTTCCTTTCATAAAAAATCAATTAAAAGGCCAAAATTTGTAACTGAGGAGTTTTAGGTGCTTAGAACAATGCCAGTGCTTCCGTTTCAAAGAATAAATGGCAAGATATTTTTAATAGTTGTATTATACGTATGCAGAAGTGAACATACTGTGATGGTCAATATTTTGAAAAATGTTAATTAATATAACTGTAGTTTTCTAAAATTTTTGGAGCAACCTACGTATATAGGCATCACATTGGTACGCCATAAGGAACTATCAAGGCTGGATAATGGACACAGGTGGATGTACATTAAACATGTACAAATGTATTCTTTTAAAACACTTCGTTTCAAGTTTAATCCCTCGATAAGCCACTATTGCCACATTCCAATTATTGCGTCGAACTATTTTGACAAGTTGCGAAGCTTAATATAACTAAGTAGAGTAAAAGTTATATGATTAACAATAAAATAAGAAAAAAATATATAATGACTAATGTGTATCTAATGAAATGCGTTTTTTTTTTTTTAAATAAAGGAGCCTTTTATAAAAATGTATGTATCCTAACGATGTACAGTCAGTGACCTGCATTACCTGACGTACGCTTCTATTTCAAAATGAGATACTTTTTACTTCCTGTTGTTTCTGATACTTGCAGAGTAAAACAAAACCATGAGTTAGGTGGTATTAACGTATTTATTTAACATATTTACAATAAAATCACATTCTTTGAGGCTCAATAAATCAACAATAAACAATCTTAAAGTATGAGGTTCAACAATCAGATTCCAATAGTTAGGATCAGTGATGATGATGATGTTCAGGAACAATGTGTACGGCGTGACCCTCGATCTTTACGTTGGCGTTGAATCTGTGAACACCGAAAAATAATAAATATTAGTACTTAAATTCTGGTGAGTCATTTGTTATTTTATTTTTTATTCGGAATTCGGTTTGATATTTCTCTTACCCAGTTTTCTTGTCAGCGTGGTACTCGACGATTCTGATAGTGCCATCGGGCTGGTGCAGGCTGTATACGCCCTTCACGACGTCACCGTCCCGCGTCTCGTGCTGAGACTTCTTGTCGCCGGTGTGTGGGTCCACAACCTTGTACGCAAACTCGTACTTGGGATGAGCCTGTATCAAATGATACATAGTAAGAAACGTTACAGCTATAATATAAACCAAAGGACATGAACATTGTTATACGAAACATCGTCATACATAATATTCGACGTGTTTCTCGGTGGCGTGGCCGTGGTGCTGCTTGATGCTCTGTGATGAGGACGCATGTCCGTGGTGATGCTCGTAACCCTGGTGTTCCTCGTGATGATGCTCCTCGTGGTTCTTGTGCTGTTCTTCATGTTTCTCCTCGTGGTACTCTTCGTGGTGCTCCTCATGATGTGCGGGCTCGTGTTTGGTCTCATGAGTTTGGTGCAGTACGATGCTCTGTGACGAGATAGCGTGACCGTGACCGTGGTGATGATCGTAGCCATGGCCTTCCTGCGGCCGCGCAGCGACCATGGTGACCAGAGCAGCGATTAAAATGATCTGTGCATCAGAAAAATTATGATTAAAATAATTTTGTTATATGAATTTTGAAATTAACTGAATTTATTTATTTGACAAGGTGCCTGGAAATTGTAAGTTTTTGTTTTGTTTATATTAATGGAGATTTCACAAATAAGGTTGAAATATAAATTAAAGTAGTACCTTATACATTTTGAAATAATGTTAGTATGCTTTACTCAGAGAGTAGGGAGGCCTTCGCCCAGCAGTGGGACAGAAACGGCTAATAATAAATAATAATAAATAATGCTTTACTCAAGGAGTGTCAAACAGTGACTGATAATTTCTCAAAATATGTTTTTTCTTTTTATACAGAATATTAAAGGGACACTGATACAGTTTTACGCAATATTCTCAAGCGCCCAACCAATTCGACTGAATATATCAGTTTTTGGCAAGTTACGCTGACCTTGAGTAATTACATGTTTTATTGCCGTAATTAAAGATTATACTTTCTCAGTGCATTGTCATTCATTCAGTAAGATTCAGTTCTACTAAGTCACGTTACGAAACTGATCTTGAGTAAAAATTTCGTACAAATTATGTAATTCAACGTGCGTTAGTGTATATCTACATTATTAAGGTTTCATAACAGGTCTAACAACCGACATTTTGATAAAAAAAACTTGTTAAAACAGTGTCTTTTTGCTTCCATTATTTATGATTAATTATTGAAAACGATTGTCGCTGATTAAAGTTATGCAATTTAAAAAAAAAACAAGTCTAATCCGTTTCTGACAAAAAATTTAAACAATTTATTATATTATGTCTTCAATAAAAGTTTCCTCATTACTCATCACAGTCATCACACATTTGTGAATTTGAGTTATTAAACTAAAAATGTAATTTTGTGTTCTACAAAACTATGTATGGTAGCTTCATCTGCGGCTTCGCTTGCGCTATTTCGATTTTTTACTGACAAACTTCATTATCCCATTCTAAACTTAATGGGGTGACTTAAAAAAGAAAATAAGCTAACTTCCTACCTCTTGGTCAAAGCTAAAGCTTTACTAAATATCTAAACCACGACAAAAACCCAGAGTTAGTATAACACAAATTGTACAGTTATAACAGTGTTAATACGACTGCAAGTTCTGATGTTTATTTACATACGTTTTATATACGTTCTCGAATGGATAGGTCCAGGCTAAGTAATTTGACATTCTTTATTTTACGATTGGGATCGGATCGTTTCCTTGATATCTATACTAACATTATAAAGCTGAAGAGTTTGTTTGTTTTAACGTGCTAATCTCAGGAACTACTGGTCCGAATTGAAAAAATATTTTTGTATTGGGTAGCTTATTTATTGAGAAAGGCTATACGCTATGTAAAATCACGCTACAATCAAAAGGAGCGGAGCAGCAATGAAAAATGGTCGAAAACTGGCAGGTAATTCGATGCGAAGGGAAGGGCCAGGGGAGCAAAAATTTGACGCAGACGAAGTCACGGGCGGAAGCTAGTTCACATTATACGTCGTGTTTTTTTGTTGCGGCGAATGCGATACTTCATACATCATCGTCCGAATGCGTTGTACATTTTTGTGTGCAAAAAGAATGCCATGAATTTAAGTGACTTCTGGGTAGTATATTTAGCTACTTTTTATACCGTTATTGAGCCCTCGTGAAATGTGTTCTTTTTGGAATAACCGACTTCGTTGTGATCATTTTGAACAGATCGTTGTTCCCTATATTTTAACCTGTAACTGTAAATTATAAAAATATTTTTTAGCCTATAGTGTCCTAATGCTGGACAAAGGCCAACCTTTAATCTTTCCAGGGGTTCTTTTTCCAGACCCACCTCGAACCAGGCCTCGCCGTACGCGTCCAGTTCATCTCACTCGACGATCCTGCCTTTCCTTTCCTTTAGCTACCTGATTTGTTAGTTATGTATCCTTTAATGTTATTATGTCGTGTATCCAATTATCAGGCATCTAGCCACGGGAGGGTCCTGGTGACTTGTAATACAAGTTTTTAAATAAATCTACCTCAGGCACCATTCTTTCACAAAGTTAGCTCTTTTTACATTTCCTGGGTGTTTATATTCCGTCATTGTGTTTGAGACCGCATCTAGGATTTTCTCTTTGTGGCTCCGTGTATCAAAACCCTTAAAGATGTGTGTTTTCCTAGAGCTGTGAAGTAATATTTCTTAGATCTTTCCTTATAATTATTTAAACTTCTCTGTGTAATTTTTTTTCAATTTTGGCTGTTTTTAGTAGATTTCACATACCTTGTGCGTTAGGGTTAGTATTCTTTACTATTGGAGTAAAGAACGGTGTCTGATAATTTCCCAGTTCATAACTTTTCTTTTGATAAACTAGCTTTTGCCCGCGGCTTCGCCCGCGTGGATGTCGGAAATTAACGCAGGAGGACGTACTACTGCGGTAAGAATGTATTAATCAAGGTTATATAGGCAATATAGACTCTGTGTGCCATTTTCGATTCAGATCCATTCAGTCAGTCGGGGAGAGGGGGAGAGGATGGAGAGGGAGAGAGAGAGGGAAAGAGAGAGCGAGGTAGGGAGAGAGAGGGAGAGAGAGGTAGAGAGAGAGCGAGAGAGAGGTAGAGAGAGAGGGAGAGAGAAGGAGATAGGGAGAGAGAGAGAATATTTTTGTTGATGGTATACAGGTTTTTTGTACATAATAAATAATTAAAAAAATTATAACTATTATGAATCCTGGAAAGGAACTTCGTTCCATCCGGGTGTCCCTTGACACCTCTAAAGTTTTTTGATCAATTTTGTAGGGTTCAGCCAGCGTTCGCAATGTAAGCGCAAAAAAATGAGTTTATTTGTGACATCACATTAGAAATTTCTAAAATTATCAGCGTTTCTTTACTATATTATGCATGTTATGTACATATAAACCTTTCTCTTGAATTATTCTATCTATTAAAAAAACCTGCGTCAAAATCCATTGCGTAGTTTTAAAGGTATAAGCGTACATAGGGACAGACAGACAGCAAAGTGACTATATGTTACAAACTTTCATCCCCTATTCCCTATAGTTATTTTACCCCCTTAAGGGTAAAAATTTAACAAACTTTAAATATAATTCATACATATATATCATGTAATAAAAGCCAAATAAAAAAGTTTCATCATTCCAGCTTTAAAAATGACAATACTTCCCTACAACCGTTCATCCCCCCTTTCAACCCCTTAAAACCCCTTTTCCGCAATAAAAAGTAGTACTATGTCCTTTCTCAGGCTCTAAGCTATCTGTGCACCAAATGTCATTTAAATCGGTTCAGTAGTTTTAGCAGGAAAGCGAGACAGACAGAGTTACTTTTGCATTTATAATATTAGTGTGGATTACAGGGGGCAGTGAGAGAATTTTTCGCGATAAGTGTGAACCTCTAATCAATTTGATTTGTACGTAAATTGGATACTACGCTAACCTTGAGTAAAATTAAATTACTTTCGTGAGTTATGCCGTAACTTTTTTCGATGAGAATTAACTTGCATTCATGACCAACTTTTGTCAAACTGGTTTGACATTTTTTACACCAATTACGGTAACTTGTATTTGGACTGCAGCTACACTGTACTTTTAAACGGTATAAAAAGAAAAATTATGTGCCGATAAGGTATCAGTCAAAGCTTGATTTTACAGGAGTAATCAATTTAAATAATTCAAATGTACAAGGTACAACTGTCGTCATCAATAATTTATTTATACAATAACAGCTTATTGTAGGCGATAAAATCATCAGCATTCATTGTCATCGTTATCTTGTCGTTAACCTAAAGAATTTGGAGTAGGCGCATCATTGCTTTTTCTTCCATACATGTTTAAATTAATTAAATAGAAAAATGTAATGCATAATAAAATATTTGTATTCCCGCGAACAAATACAGAAAATCACAAATTAACAAGTATGTATATTTCACAGATTATCCTAGTCTCCGTTTTTATCGCGATTGTAGCTGCGCGGCCGCAAGATAGCCATGGTCATGATCACCACCACGGTCACGCTCACGCTATCTCGTCTCAGAGCATCGTACTGCACCAAACTCACGAGCCCACACACCACGAGGGGCACCACGAGGAACACCACGAGGAGAAACATGAAGAGCAGCACAACAACCACGAGGAGCATCATCACGAGGAACACCACGAGGAACACCAAGGTCACGAGCACCACCACGGTCACGCCTCCTCATCACAGAGCATCAAGCAGCACCACGGACACGCCACCGAGAAACACGTCGAGTACTATGTAAGAAATATCCATATTAATTCAAAACTTTGGCTTCTTTACAGTTGGAATCACTCATGCTAAATATAAAATTTGTTGTAGTCTCATCCTAAATACGAGTTCGCGTACAAAGTGGAGGACCCTCACACCGGCGACAAGAAATCTCAGCACGAAGCTCGTGATGGCTACGTTGTGAAGGGCGTGTACAGCTTGCACCAGCCCGATGGTACGATCAGGATCGTCGAGTACCACGCTGACAAGAAAACTGGGTAAGTGTGCACACTCATTCAATTTAATCTGAGCGGTAACTGTATTGCAAGATTTTGTTTTCTATTATTCTATTATCTTTTTCAGTTTCAACGCCAACGTGAAGTACGTGGGTCACGCCGAACACATTGTTCCTGAACATCATCATCATCACTGATTCTAACTGTTGTCGTTAAATTTGCCTTAGCTATTGTTGAACCTAATGTATAAGTAGTTATTGTTATGTTTTGAGAATCAAGATGTGATTGTAAAGAATAATTGAAGTCAATATATTTATTATCGTACCTACTCTTTGTTTCTACTTTCATTTTTCTTGTAAATTGCTGGGATTTAGTCCTCATATTCATTGTATGGTTTTACGATTTTACCCCATCCAAACGCCTAACTCAGAAAACCTTTCCTAAATGTTGAAGATTAAGGGATCATGGCTATTAAATTGAAAGCTTGAAAATTATTTACTTAGTTATAACATTAAAAGATAAATATATTATTTCCTACGGCCTTCACAAAGTCATCGGTCCACCTTGTGGGAGGTCTTCCACCTCTACGTCTTCCTGGATGTGGGAAGCACAAAACCGGTCCATGTGACGGAGGCCTGTGTCCAACAGTGGACGTCTTTTGACTAAAATAATGATGATAAATATTTCAATATTTTCGAAATATTGTAAAAGTACAAAGTGTTTTTCCGGTTAATAATAATTAAAATCTTAATTACACTTCACAATAGTTTTCTATATTTAACTATTGAAGTAAGAGTGAAAAAAAATAATCCCGTAAGTTAAGTTGAAGAATAGTTAAAGAATTATTAAAGTGGATGATACAATCAACTACATCGACCTCATAAGATTGATGCATGTCGGGCAAATTGTAACACATAGATGATGAATTTCTGTTGCCGCTATAACAACAAATACTAAAAAAGTAGAATAAAATAAATATTTAAGGGGGCTCCCATACAACACATGTGATGTTTTTGCCGTTTTTATAGATAAGGGTACGGAACCCTTCGTGCGCGAGTCCGACTCACACTTGGAGGGTTTTTTAAACTTAATAAATTACGCAACGTTCGCTACTATCAACACCCGTCTTACTTAAATATGCTCAGCTGAACGTATATTTCTCACAGCTAGTTACTAATTTATACATATTCTTTTTTGCTACTCTAACATCAGACTCTGATTATAGTAAATATATATTGAGACTTACCACTTACCTTTCCAATGAGCACCGCTCTTCTTTAATATATACACGAACGAGCAAATATAGAGCCTTAACACGTCCTGCGTCCTGTAAGCAGACGATATTGCCCTTACCTCGCAAGCCACCACATTTGAAGACGCTGAGGGCCACTTGTCAGACGCTCTGACTAAACGTCATACTATCTCGCAAACTCACTCAAATCAAATTCGAGCATAACGTAGTTTTGCATATTTCATCTTCGCAACAGAGAAGCGGGTCGCAAACTTAAATCGTGTGGGGTGGGGTGCCCATTGAGCACAGCAACTTCCCGAAATACCTTGGTGTTACGCTGGACAGATCATTAACATTCAGCAAAAATTGAATAAGCTGAAAGAACATCAAGCAGTAGGTACATTCTCGCAACAACCTCCTGCAACGACTTGTCTTGTCAAAGTAGGATGCTTCGCCTCACGTTTAGCAGACTACTTGGATGGCGCTATCTTTCACTGCAGGTGAATTCGCGTGCTCCATGTTGAGTCTTTCAGCCCATGCAAAGTTAGCGGATACAGCTCTGAATGACACGTGCCGGATCATCATTGGCTGCCTCAAACCGACCCCGGAGCAAATATTGTATCTACTGGCTGGAATAGCGACACCAGAGCAGAGCGGTGGCAAGCTCAAGTAAAAGAGCCAAATTTTGTCACACAACACCCTTTGCATAATAACATCCTAGTGTCACAAGGCTAAAAAGTCGCAAAAAAATGTTGAAGTGTGTCCTCCCATTTCCGTCTACGGAGAGACTAGACCTGGGGCGACCGACGTGGCGCTTCTAAACCAAACCCATTCGTTCCACCTGCTGAAAATTACACACCTGGCCACGAGTTGCCTTGGCTTTCCTGGAAGTCTTTAAATAGGCTCTGGAATCAGGTAGGACGAAGTAAAGAAAACCTGCTCAGGTGGAGAATCACAAATGACTCCGCCTTGGAGTGTAAATAAGGTGCAAATGTGGTGCTGTCCCACAAACAATGGGGCATCTAATATCTTGTCCAGCGTCTCCTGTTGGGGCCTATGGGGTCCTGGGCTGACTATATTAAGATTGCTATCGACGCTAAAACGAAAAAGAATGAGCCCAAACACAATACTTTTACTGTCTGTTGGTGAGGTAGTTGGGTACCCTGCTAACTCTAGTTGATGCTGCACCTTCAGTTCAACGATACTTTGTTTTTCTAATATCAATCACAAACTAGAATAACAAATTTCGACTCGATCTAACCTGTGTAAGATGCTCAGACCCTTGCATCAATTAAGAGTGAACTGATCATCTGCAAATGGCTGAACAGATTTTCTTGAATCGTAGCTGAGAACACTCGATTAAGTCACCTATCCTATAAAACAAAAAAAAAAAACTGGCCAAGTGCGAGTCGGACTCGCGCACCGAGGGTTCCGTACAAACCTGCAGGAATTCACAGTTTATGCATAAGGTTTATGTTTATGAAATTAACTGTTTTTTTTATTTTTATATTTGAGTTGACTGAATGAAAGGTAAATTGTGGTTTACGATTTATGACGTATTAAAAAAAAACTAGTTACTAGATCTCGTTCAAACCAATTTTCGGTGGAAGTATACATGGTAATGTACATCATATATTTTTTTTAGTTTTATCATTTCCTTATTTTAGAAGTTACGGGGGGTGGACACACATTTTACCACTTTGGAAGTGTCTCTCGCGCAAACTATTCAGTTTAGAAAAAAATGATATTAGCAACCTCAATATCATTTTTAAGGATCTATCCATAAATACCCCACACGTATAGGTTTGATGAAAAAAAATATTTGAGTTTCAGTTCTATGTATGGGGAACCCCAAATATTATTGTTTTTTTTTCTATTTTTGTGCAAAAATCTTAATGCGGTTCACAGAATACATCTACTTACCAAGTTTCAACAGCATAGCTCTTATAGTTTCGGAAAAAAATGGCTGTGACATACTCGGACAGACAGACAGACAGACAGACATGACGAATCTATAAGGGTTCCGTTTTTTGCCATTTGGCAACGGAACCCTAAAAAACAGAATCTGTACAGCCGTTGGTAACTACGATTCTTCAGACACTCACACAAACTTATCTTACCCATCTTTTTCAATCAGGACACGGACTGGAAGCCGATCTTAAATATGTATCATCAAGTAACCGTTTCTCAACGAGATATTATAAATCTATATATATAAAATTCAAAGTCCTGAGTGACTGACTGACTGACTGATATATCAACGCACAGCCTAAACCTCTGGTGCTAGATGGGTCATAATCAAAATCGAAGTTTGATTTTTCGTAAAAATAAAAGTCATGCGATCGCTTGCAAAATCAAACTTTAATTGAAAAATATTCAAATTAACGTAATCATAGGTTTAAAAAAGATCGGGTTTAATTATTTTTGTAAATATCGCCACTACTTACTTTTTTGTAGACCACAGAAAATATTAAGTTAGCCACAGAAATGATTGAAATCAACTTTTGCATCAAAAGTATTTGTCTTTATGATGAACAAAAAACTTAAATGTATTTGGCATAATATAATATTCAGCATTTTTTTTTTTAAATCAAACAGTTATAAAATCAATAAAAAATAAATTGTGGGATTCCACAGGAATTATTTTAATAGTCTACAGGAGAGACCAAAATAATCATTTAAAATGCCTTTATAATTCACACTACCATTATAAAATATCGTTGTCACTATCGCTGTCGTTAAAAATGTTAATATTGAACATTCTCTTGGTTCCGTGGAGTGGTACAACAAAATCATTAGTTTCTGAATTGTCATCTTCAAAGTGAAGTCTCCGTGTAGAAGTAGCTGGAGAACGTAATTCTATTAAACCTTCAGATATGGGAGAGTTGGTCGAAGCGATATCAGTAGAGGCATCCGGAGTTCCCAATCTAGATAAAGGTAAGGCTTGGCCAACTTTAGACTCTAGAATTGTTAACCTCTCCTTAAGGTAAAAATTATCAGCTTTTCATTTACGCTTATTACGGGCAATCACTGCTCTGCCCGGTGCTACTCTAGAATAAAAGGTAGAAGACGTGCTGCTGTTTGATAGTTGCTTTTTCTGCTTCATATCCTCACGATGTTTTCTTGCTTTATCTCGCAATATCTTTTGGATTTGGCGCTGTTGACTTGGTGTGTACTGCTAAATAGTTTTTATTAATCCTTTCTTCTTCTTTTTCTGTTATCTTTCTCGGTGTTCTTCTTCTTTCTTCAATAGCTGCGTCATTTAATCTTGCCCAAGCACGGCGCAAACTTTGTTTTTTCGGTTCGCGTCGTCTTCTCTTTATTTCTTCCTTTGTATTTTTTTCTTGGAGACGTGTTTGCTAAAACAAAATAAGCTACATGCAATACCTGCGTCCGAAACCGAATATGACATAAGCACAATCGTTAACGTATTATCATATACAAAAAAAAAAATCTAAGAGTAAAGTAATTTAGTAGCATATTAAGTACATTTTAAATCAACCTGCATAGCCTTTTTCCTAAAGAGCAATTTTAAAAAAAGCTCTTAAAAAAAAAGTCAATACCGATCAACGTAAGTAAGCTCAGCAATACGTTTATAAATTGGTTATTAAAAAAACGAACCACACAAGCATAACAACTGAAAATGTCTTTATTATTCATTTTGTAGACACACGTTCCTTCAGTGGACACAGAAAAGAATTCCACAGAAGGGACTGTCTCGTACAAAATCAAAAATAAAGTCACATGTTTTTAGGTTAGAAAAGCAACAATGTAAAATTCATAAAAAAAGATCATTTGACTCGATAAGGCAGGGTTTTTCATAATAATTCAGTGCATACTTACTAAAATATTTGATAAAAAGGAAAGACATTCGATCTTTGACGAAACACTTGGAGATAACAATATTTTGGTTCATTATAACACAAGCACCAGTGATTTCTCACCGGCAGAATGACAAGTGACAGCTACATAGAATTGCCAGTGTAAAAATAAAATATCGATTAGTAATTTTGGGTAATCGATTATTGTAGACGGGAATTTTGGGTCCACAGAATGGATACAAATTCTGTAACGAGCTGTTTAGTCAGTTTTTTTTAAATTAAAAATAAGGGATATTTTTTTTTAATTTCTGGCACATAAAGCTCAACATATTCATGATATTATTGTCAAAAATCGGACGATGCCCGGAATAATATTTTATTTTTAATATCCATGCTAAGCTCCGAACTCTTAGCAGTAACAGGTCCACAGAAGGGGACATTATCATACTGTGTGCATAAAAAAAGGTATGCTGTAATGAAAATAAATTGAACATTCTTCATTGTGAATACAGTTCAGCACACATTCCGCACCCCAATATATTTTTTTTTGTTATTAAGTCTCTTAAATATGGAGATATTCAGTGATAACACTTTTTTCGCCAGTTTTGATTATGACCCAGATACATGGGATTTGGAAGGTGTGTTCTTTGTGAGGAGTAGGTATGCACCAAGAAAGGGTTTTTGAAATTCCATTCCTAAGAGGGTAAAATGGGGGTTAAAATTGTGAAATTTTCGACATCCACGCGGGTGAAGCCGCGTAGTAATAAAAATAAAATTGGCTAGGAAATCATTGAGTTCACAAGACTGACCCTCACAGTCGTGCGATGCTATCTTGATTTAAGTATTTGGGCGATGATGAAGCTTAATATGTGTGTAGGAAAATGTGCTATATTCGCTGAAAATGTACGTAAAAAGAATAGTCTAAAAAAACTAATATACACGCTTCCATAGAAAACCGAACTAAAAATTAGAAAATAATGGAAACAAGCGTATTTTTTAGTTTGGTTGTCTATGGAAGAGTGTTTTTTTTTTTAAACTATTATTTATTTCCTATTTTTAAGGGAATTTTGTGACGTAAGTCAGTGTAGTTTTCGAAGACAGTTTTTTGGCTATCTTGGTAGCCCCGGCAAGGATAATAGCACAAATTTATAAAATTATTGTATATTCAACGATGTATGATAAGTATGCCTTTCAAGTTAATCCGACGTTTTGAAGGGGGTCAAAATCATGTTCAAAGTTTCCGTTCCGTAATAAAAGCGTGTTAAAAATGTCATAAAAAGTGGCTCAGGATTATAGACAATGAGAAGTGTAGACAACGTTTTGATAACATCGCATTCAAATATAAATTCTAAATCACTATTATTATCATTCTATATAAAATGTCATGGAATTGCATGATGATTTAGCCAAATTAAGTTTAATTTTCAAACTAACGCTCTAATAGCCCAATATTGCCACAACTAACGTAACTTATGAATTGAACGAATGTCAATGTCTTCCGTAAAAGAAAGTAAGTATCAATTAACAGGATTTAAACGTTACTCAAGGTCAGGATTACTTTTTTTTTGGTAAACTGGTCTGTCGTGTTTACAAGTCTTACGAAAAATTGTATCACAGACCCTTTAATGTGTATAAAAAGGTAAATTATGTACAAAGAGGTTGTCATTCACTTTTCATTACTCCAACAGTAAAGAATACAAACTATCAAAATGTACAAGGTATTATTGAAACTTTTAACAAACCGCAACTGTAAAAATAAAGTTATCATCATAAATCTGAAAAAGCAGTTGAAATTAATGAATTACCCATTTTTGTTACACAGATCATCCTTGTCACCGCTGTGATCGCGATGGCCGCAGCGCGACCGCAAGGTAGTCACGATCACCACCACGGTCACGGTCACGCTATCTCGTCACAGAGCATTGTACTGCATCAAACTCACGATACGAAACACGAGCCCGCACACCACGAGGAGCACCATGAAGAGCACCACGAGGAGAAACATGAAGAGCAGTACAAAATTCACGACGAACACCACGGTCATGAGCACCACCACGGTCACGCCTCCTCATCACAAAGCATCAAGCAGCACCACGGACACGCCACCGAGAAACACGTCGAGTACTACGTATGTCACCTTCCAAATCATGATTATTATTTATAGTTAGCTTTGCTTTTTACATATGGACCGAGATTATAATATACGTGATATGTCTTGCAGTTTCATCCTAAGTATGAGTTTGCATTTGTAACACGTCGCCTACTATTTACATTGTCATTCCTGTAAAGAATTTCTTAATTTCTATGCAAATATCTACTTAATAGTCGTAATGTAACTATCTCTATTTTTACAGTCTCATCCTAAATACGAATTCGCATACAAAGTGGAGGATCCTCACACCGGAGACAAGAAATCTCAGCACGAAGCTCGTGATGGCCACGTTGTGAAGGGCGTGTACAGTCTCCATCAGCCTGACGGCACTATCAGGATCGTCGAGTACCACGCTGACAAGAAAACTGGGTGAGTGTGCACACTCGTCTAAGTTAATCTAAGCTATAACGATATTCCAAGTAAGTACCCTCTAAATACCTTCATGTCCTTTTCAGATTCAACGCCAACGTGAAGTACGTGGGTCACGCCAAACACATTGTCCCTGAACATCATCATCATCACTGATTTTAACTCCGGTTGTTGAATTACTTTTACTATTGTTGAACCTAATGTCTAAGTAGTTATTGTTATGTTTTGTGTGGCAACATGTCATGTAAATAATAATTGAAGTCAATATATTTATTTTCGTACTTATTTATTGTTTCTGTTTCCATGTTTGTTGTTTTACTTTTTCTTTATTTACTGCTTATTAGTCGACTCACAGGAATTAACTCGCGCAAATCGGGGGAATCGGCACTTTAAAAAATATTACATTTTCTACATGCGATTCGCGTGAAGTTAATTTATTTGGGCTTATGTTTAACTTACCACCAGATATAGTAACATATAACAGACAAAAATAGTAAATGATCACCAAAATTTAAACCCGCATTTTAATGTAAAATTATAACCAAAGTTTTAACATCTCGCTATCCTATTTAAGCAAAATGACTCCAAATAAATCATTGTTAATCCAAAAGTAGTAAATGATCACCAAAATTAAACCAGCGTTTCAATGTAAAATTATAACCAAAGTTTTTACATCTTGCTATCCTATTTAAGTAAATTTACTCCAAAAAATCATTGTTAACCCAAAAATTGTTAATAAACACCAAATTATTAAGAGTGAGCTCGACAAATGGATGTGCGAATAACACTTGAGCGACAAAACTGTATTGCGACTGACATAGTTCGAATGCACGCTTGTGCGGCACACTAAATCAAGTCGTTTCTAGCACTCGCCGGCCGCTGCCGCGGCACCGCTCGATTCGCTCGCTCGGCTCGTGCGTAGGAGGTCACAGTTTTAACCTAACCTAACCTAGTGTACTATGTGAGCTCGAGTGTGTCGCACAAGCGTGCATTCGTACATCGTTCAGCTCTGCTTAGCATGGGACTAGATGGCGTTGTGTGATAGTTGTGGAATATTATTATTATTATTCATTTGTCGAGCTCACGTAGTACACCCAATTATTAAGATTTGGTGATCATTTACTAAATTTGGTGGTCGAATACAATTTAAAGTGGAGTCGTGACTAAAATAGCTGGTACTATTGTATTTTTAGACTTTATTTTTCTGGTGTTAAGTAGATATTTTTGGTTACAAAACTAAGGGTATCAAAGCATTTTATGGTGATCATTATATTTATCCCCATTTATTTGTAAGTCAATCAACAATTCCAGAAATTCGTATTAGACAACTCATGTTTTGTGTTTTATGTAATCAAGTGTTTTCAAAACGTTTTATTCAAATCGCTAAATTGTAGTAAAATCTTTTAGCTGCACTGCTTGTATCTGGCTGATTTTAAAACCATAAAATAGATGACATAAATAAAGTAAAAACGATTTCCCGCCAAAAAAACGGTTCACGTTTTTTTGTCCGCCAAAATGAGTAAATCTAACGAAGAAATTCTAAACATTGTGAAGTTTTATTACAATCAAGAGAAAAATACGACCCGAAAAACTACGTGACGTTTATGGACTTTTGACGTCTGTAGGTTTTAACCCATTTAAAAAAGTCTCGGCATACAAAAAGCCCCGATATTTGGTGCCACGCGAGCTCACTGTAAAAAAAACAACCTCCACAGACTTTAGTGAAACCCGGAATAACTCGTAATAAGGTGATGCTAGGTGTAGGTATGATAGATAGGATGGGTGCCATTCAAATAAATAATTCATTATGAGCTTTCACCGCCGGGTAAAAGTATCATCTTAATCTATTCTGCCAACAGCTGATGAGACTCAAGCAAAAATTCTAGTAAAATGGCTGGAATTGAAAAGGTGTGGTCTGATTATACCGCCAGACTACACGCATCTTAACTACTCAGCAAAAATTAAAATTTTATTATATAAATTAACTGTTTGTTTTCTATTAATTTAATTGTATTCGAAAACATACATCGGTTTCTTAATAAACTTCAACTATATCCGACGACCCTGTTTACTTATTTCTTTTGGAGACTGTACATGCAGTAAATGAGGTCCGGAAAAACCGATACCAAAATGTATACCATGTAACAGGATTTCCTACAGACAATAACATAGAAAAAACTTTTTAACAAAAAAAAAAATTGATTTAAAATTATGAGTCAGCGCTTTGAGTGATCTTTGTTCATTGATTTTTCAGCGCCGACTCAAAATTTTAAGGTTTATTATTTTTTGCTTTTTAGTTTTTTCGGCGGTTTAATATTTTCTTAAAAAGTTTTTATTTTATCATTTTTTGTAGCTTTTATGTACTAATAATACTTGGCAAGGTATACCTTATCCAATGAAAAAAAAAATATCAAAATCGGACTACTCTGTATAAAGTTATGCGTGGTTATACATTACAATCATCACCATCCATCCATCATCCCCTGTTTTCCGACCCTTAAGGTTCGATTTTGTTTTCCAAATTTATATGGGACCACCCTCGGAGTATACCCATTCCAATAAAAAATGTAATTGGTGTAATTGCGTTTCAATTAATTTATAATAATTGCAACGAGTACACGATTTATTAGGTTTCATTCAGTGACTCCGTGTGCACCTAAATATCTGGCCATTTTGTATACCGAAACTCTTTCAATTGGGTCGAAACTCACAAACGTCAAAAGTCCATAAACTTCACGTAGCTTTTTCGCGCTTTCGTTGCATATTTCTCTTGTTTGTAAAAAAAAATACTTCAACAGTTATCTGTTTTTTATTTGCTTCACTCATGGCGGGAAATCGATAATCTACACACTTTTCTTTTAATTATCATATATTTTATCGTCTTAAAACTACCCCGATAAAAACAGTACAGCCATAGAGATTTTACTAAAGTTTACGTTTACGGTGCCTGAACCGAATTTCTGAAATTGTCAATTCACCTAAAAATAAATTAACTTCGTGCGAGTCGCCTTTAGATATTTTTTTTTTAATGCCGATACGCTCAATTCGCGCTTGCAAATTTGTGCGAGAGGACTAATAAGCCGTTAATGTAGACAAAGTAAAACAAAAAATATGGAAACAGAAACAATAAATAAGTACGAAAATAAATATATTGACTTCAATGATCATTTACAACACATCTTGACACATAAAACATAACAATAACTGCTTAAAAATTAGGTTCAACAATAGCAAAGGAACAAATTCAACAACCAGAGTTAGAATCAGTGATGATGATGATGTTCAGGGACAATGTGTTTGGCGTGACCCACGTACTTCACGTTGGCGTTGAATCTGTAAAGAACAATAAGGTATTTAAAGGGTACTTACTTGAAATATCATTATAACTTAGATTAAGGTAAAAGAGTGTGCACACTTACCCAGTTTTCTTGTCAGCGTGGTACTCGACGATCCTGATAGTGCCATCGGGCTGGTGGAGGCTGTACACGCCCTTCACGACGTGGCCATCACGAGCTTCGTGCTGAGATTTCTTGTCACCGGTGTGAGGGTCCTCCACTTTGTATGCGAATTCGTATTTAGGATGAGACTGTATAAAAAACAAATTGTTACTTATCATCATCTGCCTAGCCTTTTCCCAACTATGTTGGGGTCAGCTTCCAGTCTAACCGGATGCAGCTGAAAACCAGTATTTTACATGGAGCGACTGCCTATCTGATCTCCACAACCCAGTTACTGGGTAATAAGATACCCCTTGGTAAGACTGGTTGTCAGACTTTCGGGCTCCTGACGACTCGTTACGACTGTCTATGATCTACGTAAGACAGCCGGGACCAACGGTTTAACGTGGTTTCCGAGGCACGAAAGGGTCTTGGTAAGTGAAGATGGTCACCCATCCACGGACCGACCGCGGCAAGTGTAGCTTATCCTGAACGATCAACCCGAGTTACTTATATTACGGCTAATATGTACATATTTGCAAAGTAAATTTGAAACGTTTTGATAGAAGTGACATCGGACATAGTACTCGACGTGTTACAAACGCAAACTCGTACTTAGGCGTACCTACTGCAGGACACTCACTGATATGACATCGATTTTTATGTAAAAAAAACCGGCCAAGTGCGAGTCGGACTCGCGCACCGAGGGTTCCGTAAAAAACATATTTTTATTATATGATGTTACGAAAAATTTACGGTTTTCGCAATTATTCCTTTATTTCTGCTATAAGACGTTGCTTCGTACCAAATTTCAAAATTCTAGATCGACTGGAAGTACCCTTAGGTTTTGATTCCCTTGCGAGTTTCGAAATTTGCGGAAATTTGTGGCATAAACGGCTATATCTTTTGATTGCGTTAGTTTAGAAGTTTGATTTTTTCACAGATCCAAGAAACAGTAGACTTAAGCATTTGATATAAATTTCAGCTTGATACCTTTACGCGTTCCTGAGAAAAAGGGTCTTGACAGACGGACGGACGGACGGACGGACGGACGGACAACAAAGTGATCCTATAAGGGTTCCGCTTTTTCCTTTTGAGGTGCGGAACCCTAAAAAGCAAAGTTTTTAAATTGCAAATCACGATTTGGAAGTTCTCATACATAGTACTCGACGTGTTTCTCAGTGGCGTGTCCGTGGTGCTGTTTGATGCTCTGTGATGAGGAGGCGTGACTGTGGTGGTGCTCATGACCGTGGTGTTCTCCGTGGTGTTCCTCGTGATGATGCTCCTCATAGTTCTTGTGCTGTTCTTCATGTTTCTCTTCGTGGTGTTCCTCGTGGTGTACGGGCTCATGAGTTTGATGCAGTACGATGCTTTGTGACGAGATAGCGTGACCGTGACCATGGTGGTGATCGTGACCACCTTGTGGCCGGGCAGCTGACATCGCAATCACAGCGGCGACGAGGATAATCTGTATAACAAAAATGTGTAAATAAATGTGACGGCTGTTTCGGAATAATAATGTTTCTTTATTACTGTTTGGTTATAAGAGATGTTCAAATTATACCTTGTACATTTTAATAGTTTGTATTCTTTACCGTTGGTGTAATGAACAGCGAATGACAAACTCTTTGTATATAATTTCTCTTTTTATACACATTAAAGGGCCTGTGATACAGTTTTTCGCAAGACTTCTTAACACGACAGACCAGTTTACCAAAAACTGTAAAGCTGACTTTGAATAAAGTATTAAATCCATGTTAATTGACACTCACTTTCTTTTACGGAGGACATTGACATTCGATCAATTAATTAGTTACGTATATTACAAAGTTGTGACGACATTGGGCTTTTGGAGCATTTTTTGGCAAATGTAACTGAATTTTGCTGTTTGTGTTGCATTCGAGGACGACCCTATCGAACGTTCACCTTCATTATTGAAACAGGTATCACACATAAAAGTCAGGTATAATAATTTGAATCATCTCAGAAAACTTTATTCTCAAGCTCAACGACCCACAACTAAGGATCTAGTTGAAATTCAGACTTGTTGTAGTGAATGTTTCCGATGATAGAAAGATGAACGTATGTATTAAAGTGGTGGAGAGGGAGAAAAGTTAAAAAGTTCCCATAACTTGGTGATCCATTTGCGGCCCCTCATTGATTTTTATTCACTTAAGTCTTTTACAGCTGGCATTACACTTGAGATTTTTTTATTAAGTACTAATTTACCGTGATTCCTTGGTTCAATTTTTTGTTTATTAAACCTCACCTAGTTTTAAAAATATGATTAACATGTAAAAGTGTTTGTATGTACAAACCTATTCGCAAATAAAATCAATAATCATTTAAAGTGAAAAAAAAGACGTAGCCTGTATTTTCGATTTTCATGTTGACCTCACTGTCGGTTTTAAAACAGTAAAAACAACACCTATGATGTAAAATTTGAACGTTTTCGCAACCGCCGTCTTAGATTTTCATCTTGACCTATCAATCAGTCAACAACCTATTGGCTTTCAATCAACACTAAGCCTAACTGCTGAACGTAGGCCTCACCCAGGCTGCGCCACATCACTCTGTCCTCCGCCTCTTGCCCAGTCTGTGGCGGCTACTTTCTTTAGGTCGTCAGTCTATCTAGCGGAAAGGCGACCCACGCTATGCTTGCGAGGACTCGTCAGCTCCACCGGTCATCGGTCCTGCGAAATATATGGGCACTGCCACTTCAGTTTACTTACTGCGCAAGCTATGTGTATAACTTTGGTTTTTTTTTCGGATAATATAATGTCTGATTTTATCTTTCTAAGAATCTGCATAAATTCAAGTTCAGTCCTTGAATTTGTGAAACAGGCCAACTGTCAGTGCCCACGCTTCGGCACCGTATATTTTTACAGGCAGGACGCTCTGGTTGAAGACAGATATTAAGGGTTAGGTGACGAGGTAACATGACGTAGTTTCAATAGTAGATACGCAGATATATTCCTTCACAACTTAGAGAAGCGATCTTTCCATATGAATTAGCCTCGGCAAGACGTGCGAATTAGGACGTCGAGCCCAACCCGCTGACAGGCTCTATTTAACTATTTCAGCGTCTCTGCCATTATGATGATGTCATTGTCAAAGTGAAGATGTGAGATGTAGTCAGTCAGCTGTAGTTCCCTCGAAAACCATGAAAACTACACCAATACTAGAAAAATCGTACGTTTTTGCAGACGTCATCATAGATTTTCATTTGGTCCTCCCTATCGGTTGCAGAACCTTCGAAAACCATAAAAACAACATCCAAGTCAAAAAATTTGGATATTATATTCCGGCCATCCTGCACCCTAATTGCGAAACGCACAATTTATCAGAATCTGAATGGGATTGAAGATTACTTCTAAACCATTGCGTTATTTGTTCGAATAAATTGTCGGCTCAGCAACGTAAATAACGCAATGAATGTTGTTTAACTATGAATTTTAAACCAATTCCTACCAATAAAAAGTTTCGCAATTACCCCTCTGGATAAGTACTTACCTACACGCGTAGGTAAGCATCCCAAGCATACGACGTTTCATGGTTATCGAGTTACAATTGTTTTTCTGATTATTTGAGAATATTTGACCTGACCAATTTACAACAAAAAAAAACTAGAAAAAGTAGCAGTCTGTTGAGTTTTTTATGGTAACTGAATGTTCATGAGTAGTACTTTTTTGGATAAAATAATAGCTTCGTATTGGTCTAAAGTGAAAATATTATGTTCGATTATTTATGATTATTTTGATATCCCTGGTTCTGTTTGCATTGTACAGTAATTCCATGTCACCTAATTTTGACTAAATGTAAACTAGCACATCTATGTGTATCTACCCATAATAGTCTTGCGTTACTGTTTAATTTGTTCTTACTCATGTCGTTTCAATAAGAACAAAATATTGTATGATAAAAAAAATATACACATCGTTTCACATTTTATTCTTCCGGCCCATCTTTGAATTATTTTATAGATAAGGCAAACCGATATACATTTTAATAGAAATCTACAAAATATAATTATCAACATAGTAATTTATTAGGTGTTGTAGAATAGTAAACGGAAAATCTTATTAGTAGACTACATAAAAGTTACAATTCAACAATTTGTCAATATTTAAAATGATAGAACGTGTTCGTCATTTTTTAGGGTTCCGTTACCAACGAGACCCAATTTCGCTATCCGTCCGTCCTTCTGTCAGCATAGGGCTGTATCTCCTGGTCCATAATAGGTGCACTATTGAAATTTTCACAGAATTTGTATTTCTATTGCCGCTAAAATAATAAATAATACAAAATAACAACAAAGATAGATCATTAAAGAGGTCTCTATTCAAAAAACGTGTTTATTTTCTGATTTCAAACATAAGGTTCACGTCTTTTCCCCATGGTATAACTCACGTTCAACTTAATATGCTATACCAATTCCCATTGCTCAGTTAAATTGGTTTTTGGCTAATATGAGATACTATCTTATAAAGGCAAAAGGATTGAAAAACAAACAGCATCGAAAGGAAAGCAATAATTGAGTTTGAATACTTAATTTATTAAAAATAATGTACAACTTATAGTTTAGAACATAATAATCAACAATTAGACATAGGGGTTCAACAATAAAGTTTTAACAATTGGTAAAATCAGCAGAATAATCAGTGATGATGGTGGTGTTCGGGAACTATGTGTTTGGCGTGACCCACGTACTTCACGTTGGCGTTGAATCTGTAGAAATGAAAATAAAAATGCATGAAACAACATTTCAAGATATAATTGTATTGGTAAAGCTTGGTTTGAAGGCATGTGTATGTGAACACTCACCCAGTTTTCTTGTCAGCGGCGTACTCGACGATCCTAATAGTGCCATCGGGCTGGTGCAGACTGTACACGCCCTTCACGACGTGGCCATCACGAGATTCATGCTGAGATTTCTTGTCACCGGTGTGCGGGTCCTCTACTTTGTACGCGAATTCGTATTTTGGATGAGACTGTAGGTAAGACAGAGTGGTTAGCCAAATCTTTCCCAGAAATAATATGCACGAAAACTATGGTGTTAGGATTCGAACAATAATCATACATAGTACTCGACGTGTTTCTCAGTGGCGTGTCCGTGGTGCTGTTTAATGCTCTGTGATGAGGAGGCGTGACCGTGACGGTGCTCGTGACCGTGACCTTGTGGCCGCGCGGCGACCACCGCAACGACAGCAGCGACTAGGATGATCTTTGAAAGTAAATTTGTTATTATTAGTATTTCTATTTTTTAAAGATATAGAGAGTAGTTTGTCTTTAGTGCATAACTTATGTTAACAGTTATGCAGATTTTTTAATAATACCTTGTACATTGTGATCATTTGTATTCTTTACTCTTGGAATACGGAATAGTGACTGATAGTGTACCAGTACATAATTTTTGTTTTATACACTTGATTAACAGTTCTGTAGCATTATTTTTCGGAATACACCACAATGAGGTTTAACCAGTTTGTTGCACTGGTCTTATTTCGGAAAGTTAATCTGTCCTTGATACCTTAATACTTGTAATAACTTCTTTCTTCATGGCGGGGCATTGACATTCATTAAAATCAGGCATACGTAATATTGTTTTGTATGTTTACTGCATCCTTAAAGTTTTTAGGATGCAGTACTATGAGAATGGATGAGTGCTACTATGAGGTATTCTTAAAATTTAATTCGTATTGTAGGATTTTCTTTCAGGGGACATTGCGTTTATTTATTGATTGGAACGCATGTTTAACAGTATACTAGTATATTAATTGGGTATAAGTATTATTAGAACATAAACAGGTATAAGTGATAAAACACAAATAAACTATAATAATAAGAGTGGATCGTGAGACTGGCCTGTTAGTCTAGTGGTTAGTGACCCTGACTGCAAAGACTGAGGTCGTGGGTTCGATTCCCACCCAGGACAAATCTTTGTGTGATGAGCACAATCATTTGTTCTGTGTCTGGGTGTAATTTATCTATAATATGTATGTATTTAGAAATATATAAGTATGTTTATCAGTTGTCTGGTTACCATAGTACAGGCTCTGCCTAGTTTGGAATCAGATAATAGTGTGTTGGTTGTCCTAAGATATTTAAGATTTAAGATATTTAAGTGGTGATCGAAATGTGAAATCAACTATCATCCTAAACTTATACCGCTGTTTTGTACTGTAGTTTTAAACCAGAGAGACGTTTTAAAACCCAATGTCGTAAAACGTTTTAAAGCCGTTCTTTTATAGGCACAGGCCACCTCTATGATAGAGGGCTGTTATCCAGCAAAAAGGCCCAGTGTGGGTTGATAGATGTCGCATGTCTTGAAATGTTTGGTTCTAGAAGGTGCTAGTTTCTTTAAGATGTTTTCTGTTATCGTTTTGAGACCAGGTATTAACACATAGTAAAATCGTTAAAAAAAAGTCATTTTAATAACTAAGCTCTAATTAATATTGCTCCAAGAAATCAATTATCCACAATGATAATATTGATAAAGACAATCAACCACGTTTTATTTAATATCTCGGTACGAAACTTCTTAATTTTCAATATTTCGCAAACACTTTCTTTTTCATGCAGGAGTCAATTAACGTGGATTTAAGACTTTACTCAAGGGCAGTTTTACTTTATTATATGTCAAACTGGTCTGTCAAGGGTACAACTTATTGCAAATAACTATATCACTGGCCCTTTTATAAAAGACAAAATATGTCCAAAGAGGGTATCAGTCAATGTTCAATGCTTCAAGAGTAAAGAATACATTCTTGACAACTATAAACATGTACAAGGTGCGATTTAAAACAACAATATATTTTTTGCAATATTTCAAATAACTAGATAACTAAACAATTTATTTTTAAACAGATTTTCCTAGTCGCCGCTGTAATTGCAATGGTCGCTGCGCGGCCACAAGGAGGACATGGTCACGATTACCACCACGGTCACGGTCACGCCATTTCGTCACAAAGCATCGTACTTCACCAAACTCATGACACCAAACATGAGCCCGCACACCAAGAGGAACACCACGTGCAGTACCACGAGGAGAAACATGAAGAGCAACACAATGATCACGAGGGACATCGTCACGAGGAACACCACGGTCACGAGCACCACTACGGTCACGCCTCCTCAGCGCAAAGCATCAAGCAGCACCACGGACACGCCACCGAGAAACACGTTGAGTACTATGTACGATGACGTTTAAATCATTATACATAACTCGCTTCTGCCCGCAACTTCATCCGCGTTAAATTTCTTGTGCCCCCGACCCTTCCCATCGCGTCGAATCGCCTACCTGTGCAATTTTCCCCGTTTTTGCAACATTTTTTATTACTGCTCCGCTCCTCTTAGTTGTAGCGTTATGCTATATAACCTTCCTCGATAAATAGGCTACCCAACACAAAAATAATTTTTCAATTCGGACCAGTAGTTTCTGAGATTACCGCGTTCAATCAAACAAACAAACAAACTCTTCAGCTTTATAATATTATAGTATAGATATTGGTAATTCCTTTGAGGATAACATAAATGCTTACCATCACTTATCTTACAGTCTCATCCCAAGTACGAGTTCGCATACAAAGTGGAGGACCCTCACACCGGCGACAAGAAATCTCAGCATGAAGCTCGTGATGGCCACGTTGTGAAGGGCGTGTACAGTCTGCATCAACCTGATGGCACCATCAGGATCGTTGAGTACCACGCTGACAAGAAAACTGGGTAGGCGTGCTTGATGTGAACCATTTAATGTGAACCAAGCTGTTTAGATTATGCATTTATTAAGATTATGGATTTAAATTTTATTTCTATTTTCACAGATTCAACGCCAACGTTAAGTACGTGGGTCACGCCGAACACATTGTTCCTGAACATCATCATCATCATCACTGATTGTTCCACAGATCTCATTATTAAAGAACTTTATCGTTAAACCCCTACGTTATAAATTGTTGATTATTATGTTCTAAGCTGTATGTTGTACAAATATTAAATTAACTGACTATTGAATCTCACTGGCGTTGTTTATATTTCCACGAATTATTCACACTATTTATTTATTTAAACCTCCCTCACACAAAAAAGGTACAAAGGCGGACTTAAGTTAAGATTTGTTTGGAGTTTGATTAATGCCGAAGGCATTCTCTACCAGTCAACTAAGGGTGATGAAGAGATTAGATGACAGGTGCTTTGGTTGAGAGAAAAAATTATTAAAATAATTTATTGTAGCTTATTGAAATTATGATTACGTAATTGCTTTGTTTGCCGGCTATACTAGTCAAAAATCATTGCACAGGCCTGAATCCATTAATACGTGTGTAATGTTATTTTCCAATTCACTGAAATCTATGCATGATATGCCTTCATCGTAAAAAAATCCTCGTGGTCATACTCAAACGATATTTCCAGAAAGTTTTGTTACTATATTGCCAATTTACAAAGTGCAGGTTCATGAATATTTCAAGAACTACCCCACATCATCATCAGCCTTTAATGTTCCCACTGTTGGGACACAGGTCTGCTCTCGATGAGAACAATGCGAAAAAATGAATGATACCTAAAGAAATCTAAAACATACGTTATGTATCAATGATGACTAATTACAATAAGCGTATTTATTAAATAACAAGCTTTTTGTCCAATGGGAATTCCAATCACCAACCTCCACGTTTCTCCAAAAATTTAGTGCTAAAATAACATTCTCGAGTAAAATAATATGAGTAGGTGTCTACTCATCATCATTATTCAACATTTCAGCCGAAAGACGTCCACTGCTGGACATAAGCCTCCCCAAAAGTGGAGGGCGGGGGGGGGGGGGGTTATCCATAATCGCCACGCTTGGCAGGCGGGTTGGCGATCGCAGTGTGATAGTCTGCAATGCATAGAGAACGCTGCTGCCCATTCTCTAGTATATCCCGTAATCGCCTCTTACGACATCCACAGGAACAAATGGGGTCTACTGAAGTCATTTATTTGTCGATAAGCCAACGGGATTTCCAACAGAAAATTTTCAGATGTCTGAGATGAGTTTACGAAAACCGATGATAACAATAGCTTTTTTCTATACGATCTGTGTAACAACTCATATGATTGTGTGGATATCTGTAACAATCTGTACTATGTTGTCCCTAAAACCATTCAGGGACGTAAAGTGCGCGCACGACCTGTTTTCGCCGTCACGCCTAGTCGTACGAATGCAGGCTTGCGGGCACCTCTGCGTCGCCTCACAAGCAATTTTACTACCTAAGTTTTTCTCTAGCTTGGATCTATTCCATTTATCCGTTGGAAAATTTGGAAACTTATTGCTTGACAAAGTCAGGAAAATATAAGAATTATATTTTTAATCTCTCCAATGTTCCTTAGCAGTAGCTGTAACTTATTATTTTTTTATTTCATATAATTATGTACGTATTTACTCCGTCCGAATTTTACTATATCAACGTTGTCTTTGTCTTTTTGTGTATCTGTGAAGAACGTTGTTGGTTGCACATTTGTATAACTTCTTTTATTCTATTTATTTGTAAAATATAATGTGTAATTGATTTTTCTTTCGAATAAATAAAATAAAAATATTTTTTTTATTTTAGCACAGGTTCCGCCTGCGACTTCGATTTCTTGGAAGTCGTAACTTACATAATAAACTAAAATGATAGCCACATTTACTGTTCGACGCCAATCCAAGACCTAGACCATAGGATTTAATTAATTATGTGGAAGCGTGCATGGTGGGCCTTGGGCAAGCGTGGGTCGAACTGTCCGCCGCCGCCGTACGCGGAGCTGATTAATAAATATTCAATCACTCACCTGGTTGAGGAAAAACTGGCTCCGGAGACTACCCGGATTTATGTATGTAAATGAGTGTTTATTGTATTGTGTAGTGAAGTTAGTATTCCAGGAGTAAGGCTGCTTCAATACGCTCGAGATTTACAAGCACGCGGTTTTCTTACGGTCACTATCACCTCAAACTATTTCAATCAAATTCCAAAATAAAACCCGTTCAATAACGTCAAAAGGGGTTGCTTACGGGAGGTAAGCAACCCCTTTTGACGTTATTGAACCCACAAAATAAAAATTGTCTGATCCGTATTTTCTAGAGCCTCGACCACCGTCAGGTTTGACGATACTATTTTAAAACTTTTGTATAAAAATAAATAATAGTTTAAAAAAACTAAAAAACCTGATATCATTTAAAAAATACCTTAAAAAGCACCCCACGCTTTTTTTTCCATTATTTTGTACTTTTTAGTTTGGTTTTCAATGGAAGCGTGTTTTTTAAACTATTATTTATTTTCTATTTTTTAGGGTATTTCGAATTTTGAGACGTATGTCAGCGTAGTTTCTGACAGTTTTTTTGCTGTCCTGGTAACCCTGGTAAGGATAATGGCACAAATTTATGAAATTATTGCATTGTCATCGGTCCTTGACAGGTGTGCAAAGTTTGAATGAAATCTGTTCGTTTAAAGTGGGTCAAAATCGCGCTATAAGGAGTTGGTTACAAACAAACATACAAATATACAAAAATACAAATATACAAACATACAAGTGAAGCTAATATAAAGCGTGTAAAAAGGAATACTTCTGGATCTTTTTTTTAATTGCATGAATAAGGATCTCATAATCCTACCACCATATAACCATAATCTACAAGGTCGAAGAGGCTTATTGGGTTTTAATTTTTGACATTATAGTGGTCATTTGGGGACGGCGACGGTTATGACGACCAGCAAATACACAAACAGGAAACAGGAACAGGAACAGTGTATAAAATGCACCCAAAATATCAATGAACTTACCAAAATTATTTACAAAACTTTTCAGCAAAATCATTTTCTTCGTGACCAACCACTTCATTATTTATTCACATACTTATCACAAAAAAATATTTTGAAGAAGACCTCATTGTAATCGCTTTAATGATGCAGTAAACATTATAACAACATTATATATGCCTGATTTTAATGAATATTAATGCCCCGCAATGAAAAAAGAAGTTATCAAAAGAAATAATGTATCAAGGACAGATTAACTTTTCGACATAAGACCAATGCAGCAAACTGGTTAAACATTTTTATGACATATTCCGAGAAATAGTGCCACAGACCCTTTAATCAGGTGTATAAAAGAAAAATTATGTACTGGTACACTATCAGTCATCATTTAGTATTCCAAGAGTAAAGAATACAATAGTCACAATGTACAAGGTATTATTTAAAAAATCAGCATAACTGTTAACACAATTTACGCACTAAAGACAAACTACTGTCTATATCTTTAGTAAATAGAATTACTAATGACAAATTAATTTTCACAGATCATCCTAGTCGCTGCTGTCATCGCTGTGGTCGCCGCGCGGCCACAAGAGGGTCACGGTCACGAGCACCACCACGGTCACGCCTCCTCATCACAAAGCATTAAACAGCACCACGGACACGGGACAGAGAAACACGTCGAGTACTATGTATGATTATTGTTTGAAACATAACACATAGATTTCTCATATTATTTCTGGGACAGATTTGGCTAACCACTTTGTCTTACCTACAGTCTCATCCCAAATACGAGTTTGCGTACAAAGTGGAGGACCCGCACACCGGTGACAAGAAATCACAGCATGAATCTCGTGATGGCCACGTCATAAAGGGCGTGTACAGTCTACATCAGCCCGATGGTACCATCAGGATCGTCGAGTACCACGCTGATAAGAAAACTGGGTGAGTATTCAAATATAAATTCATTGAAACCAAAATGCACCGATACATTTGAAACGTTGCTTCGTTCGCTTACATTGAAATGTTGTGACATCAATTTTTATTATCGTTTCTACAGATTCAACGCCAACGTGAAGTACGTGGGTCACGCCAAACACATTGTTCCCGAACACCACCATCATCACTGATTGTTCTGCGAATCTTACCAATTGTTAAAACTTTATTGTTAAACCCCTATGTCTAATTGTTGATTATTATGTCCTAAGCAATGTATTGTACATTATTTTTAATAAATTAAGTACTGAAACTCTACACCTCTTTTTTTCCTGGCTTTTAGATAACATAGCTTGTATTAGCCGAAAACTAATTTAACTGAATTATGGGAATCGGTATGGCTATTAAATTTAATGCAAGTTCTGCCATTGAAATAAGACGTGGAGCTTACATGTAAAATCAGAAAAAAAGCCGACAAAGACATTCTGTCGCCGATTTTAAATATTGACGAATAACTTTTTGTTACTTTTATGTAAGTAACTACTAATATAAAATTTGATTGTCTATTCTAAAACATCCGAACAGGCCCACCCAAGCAAGCGCTTTTACTCTTGTGTAAATTAATTCATTACCACTGCTCTCAAACCGGTAAGAAAAAACATCGTGAGGAAACCGGCATGTCTTAGAATCACAAATTCGAGGACTTGTGACATCCACCAACCCACACTAGGCCCGCGTGGTGTATTATGGCCCACTCCCTCCTACCGAGAGGAGGCCTGTGTCCCAGCAGTGGGAACATTATAGGCTAATGATGAAGATTCTAAAACACCTACTAAATCACAATGATAGAAATCTACGAAATCTAGTTATCAACTAGATTTCGTAGATTTCTATCATAAATATATATCGGTTTACTCTAACTTTTATAAATTTCATAGATGGGCCAAAAAAATAAAACGTGGTCATACGACAGGCATGATTTTGTTGTCATCACAAAATATTATGATCTTATTGTTATGATATAACTCAGAACAATTTATAGAGTAATACGATACTCCAAGAGCTAATGCTACTACCTACCCGGTAGTAGCATTAGCTCACGAAAAGGTTAAGATTACACAACAAAGATGGAACTGCTTTACAATGCATACAGAACCAGCATAGGCGTACCCAGGAGGGGGCAGAGGCGCAGCTGCCCCTCCCTGGAGTTTGTTAACGTCCTTAGTAACTATCTACTACTGGCGATAAAAATTAAGAAAAAACCTACTTTAAAACAAAAACGAAACTTTTTGCTATTTGTAATATAATACAAACAGCAAAAGTTTCAAAAATCGTGTGATGCGTCCGTTTTACCTACTCACTAGCAGCGCTGCAATAAAAAAAAACTTTAATTTCAGAAGTCGGTGTCTTTGTATCTGTATTTTAGTTTTTTGCCGCTGACTTCAGAAATTTAAATAACTTTTCACTTTGTAGTGTTTTTTGGAAATCGGTTGTTTTTTTTTTTTTGCAAAAACATTTTTATCTACTCTACACTAATTCGTATACCATTACTCGCCAAGTCAATAGCAGTGACAGCAAGTATTACAATGTCATCACGCTGAACAAAGTGAATTAAGAACGTGGCGCCCTAAACTCGCAAACCACGAGCCGACGGCGACGCAAGGGCAAAATTCGGTCGGAATATTGCTATCTCTGTTTGACAATAGGAGGCCAACGGTGACGCGGTGCGCAGCCGTGTGTGAGTGAGTAGTAGTATTCATAACGACTCGAAGACATTTTTATTTACTTGTAATTAGGTATGTTCGTTATTTGCTTTATTTTTGTTGACTACTTCGGGGAATCGTTAGTAAATGTATAGACTAGTAATGCGTTTTGTGGAAATTTCTTTACAATGTCCGTATCTCAAATTATTGCAATTTATCTCGAGATCTAGGCCTTTTGTAGAGAGTCTTACATACCTTTCCTAACTTGGTACTTGTAAACTAATTTTAAGCCTATTTATGTTTGTTCATTCCCTATGGAGTGGTCTCAACTTTAAAAAACTGGCCAAGTGCGAGTCGGACTCGCGCACCGAGGGTTCCGTACAAACCTGCAGGTATTCACGGTTTATGCATAAGGTTTATGTTTATGAAATGATTATTATTATTTTTAATTTTTATATTTGAGTTGACTGAATGAAAGGTAAATTGTGGTTTACGATTTATGACGTATTAAAAAAAAACTACTTACTAGATCTCGTTCAAACCAATTTTCGGTGGAAGTTTACATGGTAATGTACATCATATATTTATTTTTAGTTTTATCATTCCCTTATTTTAGAAGTTACGGGACCCGGACACACTTTTTACCACTTTGGAAGTGTCTCTCGTGCAAACTATTCAGTTTAGAAAAAATGATATTAAAAACCTCAATATCATTTTTGAAGACCTATCCATAGATACCCCACACGTATGGGTTTGATGTTTTTTTTTTTTGAGTTTCAGTTCTATGTATGGGGAACCCCAAATATTATTGGTTTTTTTTTTCTATTTTTGTGTAAAAATCTTAATGCGGTTCACAGAATACATCTACTTACCAAGTTTCAACAGCATAACTCTTATAGTTTCGGAATAAAGTGGCTGTGACATACTCAGACAGACAGACAGACATGACGAATCTATAAGGGTTCCGTTTTTTGCCATTTGGCAACGGAACCCTGAAAACGAAGGCTTTTTCTGTCATATTTATGTATAAGTAAGTATTCTTTTTACTAATTTAAAAAATTGTTATCACTACATATTATAAATCAAAGTCCCCCGCTGCGTCTGTCTGTCTACTTGCGAAGAACTCAAAAAATGTTGAACGGATTTTCATGCGGTTATCACCAATAGATAGAGTGATTTATGAAGGTTTAGATGCATTGTCCAACCTCCACGCGGGCGAAGCCGCCGGCAAAAGTTACCTACTTATAAATAATGAATAAATGTTACTAAAAGTGTTACGTAAAATATTAGTAAGTAACAGACAAATATTCCAATAATTTATACATATTTACGCGATAAAGAGGATTAATAAAAAACAACGTTTTTACACGCTTTATATTAGCTTCACTTGTATGTTTGTACGTTTGTATATTTGTATGTTTGTATATTTGTATGTTTGTTTGTAACCGACTCCTTATAGCGCGATTTTGACCCACTTTAAACGACCCGATTTCATTCAAACTTTGCACACCTGTCAAGGACCGATGACAATGCAATAATTTCATAAATTTGTGCCATTATCCTTGCCAGGGTTACCAGGACAGCAAAAAAACTGTCTTCGAAAACTACGCTGACATACGTCACAAACTAATTTGTGCCATTATCCTTGCCAAGGTTACCATGACAGAAAAAAAAAACTGTCTTAGAAAACTACGCTGACATACGTCACAAACTAATTTGTGCCATTATCCTTGCCAGGGTTACCAGGACAGCAAAAAAAACTGTTTTCTAAAACTACGCTGACATACGTCACAAACTACGTTGACATACGTCTCAAAATTCGAAACACCCTAAAAAATAGAAAATAAATAATAGTTAAAAAAAACTAAAAAACACGCTTCCATTGAAAACCAAACTAAAAAGTACAAAATAATGGAAAAAAAGCGTGGGGTGCCTGATATCAATAATACCTAAAAAAGCACCCCACGCTTTTTTTCCATTATTTTGTACTTTTTAGTTTGGTTTTCAATGGAAGCGTGTTTTTTAGTTTTTTTTAACTATTTTTTTTTTTTTTTACACGCTTTATATTAGCTTCACTTGTATGTTTGTTTGTAACCGACTCCTTATAGCGCGATTTTGACCCACTTCAAACGACCAGATTTCATTCAAACTTTGCACACCTGTGAAGGACCGATGACAATGCAATAATTTCATAAATTTGTGCCATTATCCTTGCCAGGACAGCAAAACAACTGTCTTCGAAAACTACGCTGACATACGTCACAAACTACGCTGACATACGACATAAACTACGCTGACATACGTCACAAACTGCGCTGACATACGTCACAAACTACGCTGACATACGTCTCAAAATTCGAAACACCCTAAAAAATAGAAAATGAATAATAAAAAAAAGCGTGGGGTGCTTTTTAAGGTATTTTTTTATTGATATCAGGCACCCCACGCTTTTTTCCATTATTTTGTACTTTTTAGTTTGGTTTTCAATGGAAGCGTGTTTTTAGTTTCTTTAAACTATTATTTTTTAATTAAAATTTATTTGTAATGTTCTTACACGTTACTCTCCTGACGAAAAAACCTTATAAAATAAAAATCAAAAGTAATTTATTCAAGCTAGGTTTAGAATCAGCACTTTTCGAACGTCAAAATTACATAAAACAGTCCCACAAACCGCCCGCCCGATTTATTTGTAATGTTCTTACACGTTACTCTCCTGACGAAAAAACCTTATAAAATAAAAATCAAAAGTAATTTATTCAAGCTTGGTTTAGAATCAGCACTTTTCGAACGTCAAAATTACATAAAACAATCCCACAAACCGCCCGCCCGACACCAACTCCCCAGCGGCACTGTTTAGTTACATAAACTTGATTCTATACAATAGTAGGTAGGCAAAGTAATTACGAGACACAGAATATTACAATACATTATTGACCATATCTGCGAGAGCAGTGGTCTGGTGGCCCAGTGGTAATGGCCCCGAGTTACGAGTTATAGGTAGCGGGTTCGAACCCAGGCAAGCGCTTTACTATGTATAAATAATGTCATCACCATTGCTCTCACACCGGTAAAGGAAAACATCGTGAGGAAACCGGCATGTCCTAGAATTAAAAAATCGAAGACATCAGACATCTACCAATCCGCACTGGGCCCGTGTGGTAGATTACGGCCCATTCCCTCTCAGAAAGGAGGCTTGTATCCCAGCAGTGGGAACGTTATAGACTGATTATGTATTTGCCATATGTCAGCTAACTATGCCAATATACCAACAAATAAATAAAAACTGGTGAAGTAAAAAATATACAAAGTAGTAGGTTTAAATAGTGTGTGTGTGTGTAACACAATAAATGAACATTATGATAATAAATTGTTCAGAATCGTTTACAGAATCGATTTCTGTTATTTTCTATACTGGCAATTGTTTATCCCAAAAATATTTAAAACTACGTTAATTATGGTCAAACTCACGTTCCCACGGACGTAATAAGATCGCGGCTGGCTATTTTCGCGCACTGTATTTTAAACTGTCGGTGTTGAACCGAGCATTGAGAATGCAACAGAGTGCAGCGCGGGTCAGTCTCAGCGCGTCGAAGCACAGTTGAATTTTCATCTCTTGGCGCTGAGTAGTACCTTGAAAATCCAGCGCACGAAAATAACCAGCCGCGATTTTATTACGTCCGTGGGAAGTCATAAAATAATTAACGTAGTCATAACATAATTAACGTATACCTAGATAGGTAGGTAAATACCAACTTATACAAACTGTGAGACACATCCCAACGTTCGGAGTCCATGTTGGCAACCAAACCGAATCGTAAACAATAAATCCAGTTCCCTAAACAAAGTTCCTGCCAGGGTCGCGAGATTCGTTCGAAAGAGTTACCATGGCCCTGGCATATGGGCACCTGATGGACCTAACTAACGGGTGGGTTTTAGTCAGTAAAAGTCTGAAGTCCTGCTCCGCCCAGAGCGGGAGAAGTCATTTGATGATTTCCCATCCAAAAAAAAAGCAAAGTTCATCATCATTGCATTCTCATCAGTCATTCAGTCTCTGTACTCGATACCAGATCAGAAGAAAAATCAAAAACCAAGTTCTATAGCATAGGTCAATAATAGTGTCAGAAATATCACAATACAATTGAATAAACAAATAAAAGTACGCCCAAAATGCATGTTACGCTAGTGTGAATGCGTGTCCGAGCGGTACACAACACACCTACCGCGAGTCGTACGACCGTGCACACATTGACATTTTTGTGAGACGCGATAGCACTACCACCTATTGAAAATTATGATAAATTTGGATGTGTTCCGTAATACCAAAAATGATGAATGAAAACTTAATGATTTTTCAATTGTTTTTTGTTATTTAGTATCTTGATAATATAATCTGTGTTATGGATAAAACATTATTACAGATATTGTTGTTTTTAATGCAGAAAAAACAAAAAGAAAACATGTCATTTATGTTGTAAAAATGTGCGAAATGCAATTCGCTCAAACTTTGTTTTGGCAAAGTTTTTTTTAAAAAAAAACGTCACCATTACCTAGATAAATACTGTCTAAAGCCGAATATCATCTTAAAATGGTGGAAATATGCTCAAATTGCAAATGATTTTGGTATTACGTTTGTATGGACAGACTGTCCGTCGCCGAGCCCTTAAATACTTATTATCGAAGCTTACACAAAAACTATCAAAGCAAAGTCAATAAAATTTATATGGGACCAGTCCAGAAGCATAACCTATCCTTCCTATTTTTTTTAAATCGGTCTAAAATTGGCGGAGAAATAGGTTAGAAAAAAAAACAGTGGAACAAAGAACCACCAATTTTTTTCAAGTCGGTGAACAACATAATATACAAACCATAACGACTACGGTTGTAGAATACAGGCGTTCCGCGGACCGGTGGTGACCTCTCGCGTCCGGCCCTGGTGTAGGCCATGATACAGAGTGAGAGGGTATGGGAAGCCGTCACCTCCTGCAAGACAGTACTGCTCGCGCGGTATGCGCCCTCACTCAAAACTCATCAACTATCAACACGATGACAAAAAAAAATATTTGCCACCCCATAAGAAAGAACAAAGCGCCGCACAATATTACTGTCCAGTATCAAGAGAACTTCGCAAATGCCGAGTAGGATTAAAAATCAGTGCTGCACCTATCTGAATTTATTATAAAATTTGTTATTTAATCTTTATTCGTGAACACAGGTATTACAATAAAGGTCTTATGTATACATTTTCGTCAAGCTCTATGTCCTACCACTGAAATTGGAGTACAGATATAATATACTAGCTTCTGCCCACGACTTCGTCCGCGTCAAATTTTCGCTCCCCTTCCCGTCGCATAGAATTGCTAGCCAGTTTTCGTCCATTTTTCGTTTGCTGCTCCGCTTTTTTTTACCGTAGCGTAATTTTATATAGCTTATAGTCTTTCTCAATAAATGGGCTACCCAACACAAAAAGACTTTTTCAATTCCGACCTGTAGTTCCTGAGATAAGCGCGTGGTGGGGAGACAGCTTAGAACCAGGAGACGGAAATAGGATATTTTTTATCCCGTTCGACCCCGTTCCCGTGTGACGTGACATAAAACGTCAAAGCGAAAAAAAGTCACTATAAAACGTGGTATAACAAAAACGTTGCCTTCAAAGTACCAGGTGGTCATAACTTGGTATGAGCTTATCAAACAGCAGTGTCAGCCAGAAAACATTTTTTGCCCTTGAAGTACCAGGTGATCATAACTTCCTGCCAGGATTGCGAGATTTGTTCGAAGGAGTTACCGTGGCCCTGGCATACCCAACTTAAGGAACACGGGTGGGTTTTAGTTAATAAAAGTCAGACACGCCCTCCCGCTCCGCCCAGAGCGGGAGACGTTATTAGATAATTTCCCACCCACAAAAAGGTGGTCATAACTTGGTATGAGCTAGGCAAAACGGGCTGGTGTCCGCAACCCCACGTCTAAACACGTAAGGTATGAACTATAAAACAGGAGTGTCCAGCTAGCAAAGGCTTTGACTTTAAAATACCATAACTCGGTAGGAGCTCAAATAACCTGATGTAGCAGCTAGATAACGCTTTATGCCTTCTAAGTACCAGGTTGTCATAACTCTGTAGGAGGTCACCGAACCTCACCCTAATTGTGCAACACATTATTAATCAGAATCTGAGTCATTTTGAAGGTATTGCTCATTATTCATATTTTTCTTTCTTTTCTTTCATATGGTCGAAATTTTCTGTTCTTATCAACGTAAACAACTTCATGCATTTTGTGGAACTAGGCAGTTGCCTAAATGAAAGGGATTCCTACTGGTAGTGTATTACGCAATTACCCTCTGAGTATATGTCAGGTAGAAAACGCTTTATGCCGTCGACGTACCAGGTTATCATAACTTAGCAGGAGCTTACCAAACAAAGGAGTATCAGCTAGAAAACGCTTTATGCCTTTGAAGTACCAGGTTATCATAACTTAGTAGGAGCTAACGAAACATATGAGTGTTAGCTAAAAAACGCTTACCAGATCACCACCGCGTACCAGGTTGTCAAACTTAGTAGGTTATTACAACATTTATTGAATCTGAGGCGATAGGAAGTTCGCTGGGTCAGCTAGTAATTACATAAATATTGTACACAAATATTGAACAACATTTTAAAACAATAACGGTGGAGTTTCTTGCCAATTCTTCTCCATACGAATCCACCTTTTGGAAGGGGCAACTAGAATCAATTCTATTTTCATATAACTGTTGACGTTCAAAAGTGCCTTTTATGGGGTTATTTGAAATAAATGCTTTGACTTTGACTTTGGTATGTATTTATTTATCTTATCAAGGACCGATGACAATACAATAATTTTAAATTTGTTCTATTGCCCAGTATACCAAAAAAAAAACAAAAATGAAAGCGTTTTTAGTTTAAAAAAACTAACAACACACTTACATAGAAAACCAAACTAAAAACTAGAAAATAATAGCAAAAAAACACCCACGCTTGAAAAACTAAAACACGCTTTTATGAAAGCGATTTTATTAGTTTTTAAAAATATTATTTTTATACAAAGCTAAGCTAAGTACACGCACGAAGCTTGGTGCTAGCAGCCTTTACAATTCTTTCTGTTTCAATTTCGTTCGCCAAGAATGTTTCAAGTCTAAATTATTTGCAAAACTTTCATTTGACGAAATAAAATACGCAACACCATATTTCAATTTTATGAACACATCCCACACTTTTTTTAAATATCCAAGATACATATCCATACAAATATTATAAAGCTGAAGAGTTTGTTTGTTTGTTTGGTTGGTTGAACGCAGTAATCTCAGAAACTGCTGGTCCGAAATGAAAAAATATTTTTGTGTTGGGTAGCGTATTTACTAAGGAAAGCTATATAACATCACACTGCGATCAAAAGAAGCGGAGCAACAACGAAAAATGGACGAAAACTGGCAGGCAATTTGATGCGACGGGAAGGGTCAGGAGAGCAATTTGACGCGTACGAAGTCGCTGGCAGAAGCTAGTATAAAATAAAAGAATAAATACTTTTTCTTTCTTTCTTCAATTTTGAAGGTGGCAAAATGCATTCTTTTATGTACACACGGCTACATATCTATCTATAAATTTCCAGTTTGAGCTGACCTCCCATTCTATAGACTACTCGTACAACAAGAAGTCAGATTATACTGGAAATGTGTAGGTTGATGTATGTAGCCGTGTGTACCAAATTTTATGAATGTCAATGTCCTGCCATAAAAAAAGAATATATCAAGGTCTGATCAAGTTTCCGAATTAAGATCAATGCAGCAAACTGGTTCAACTTTTTTGGTGTATTACAAAATTTTGTTCCATAGACCCTTAAATGAAGTGTATAAAAAGTAAAATTAAGTGCTAATATATTATCATTTGCCATTTAGTATTCCAAGAGTGAACATTCCAAATCCACAAAATGTACAAGGTATTTTATGCATGAAATATTATGCAAAAATCTGCACGTTCATTACAGAACTAAGTACTATTTCAAGTACAAGTCATGCAAAAACAATCAAACTGTTGATTCTCTACAGGTGTCAAAAGCCTAATCTAGTGTAACATAAAATCTTAAATAAATTCTCTTGCACAGCTCATCCTAGTCGCTGCTGTCGTTGCTGTAGTCGCCGCGCGGCCACAAGAAGGTCACGGTCACGAGCACCACCACGGTCACGCGTCCTCATCACAGAGCATCAAGCAGCACCACGGACATGCCACAGAGAAACACGTCGAGTACTACGTACGACGACGTTTCAATCAAAATTAGAATTTGGATTTTTCGAATTAGGAATGATATTACTAACCACTTTATCTTACCCACAGTCTCATCCCAAATACGAATTCGCGTACAAAGTGGAGGACCCTCACACCGGTGACAAGAAATCTCAGCATGAATCTCGTGATGGCCACGTCGTGAAGGGAGTGTACAGTCTATACCAGCCCGATGGTACCATCAGGATCGTCGAGTACCACGCTGACAAGAAAACTGGGTGAGAATTCACATACACATCATTTAAAAAAAAGCTATAATGTTTTTTTTTTTGCCAGGAAATGTGTCATTAAATGTTAATTTTGTTTTTACAGATTCAACGCCAACGTGAAGTACGTGGGTCACGCCAAACACATTGTTCCCGAACACCACCATCATCACTGATTATCCTTCGGATCTGATTGTTACCTTAGTCGTTATTGTTGAACACTTGTGTTTTAAATGTTAATTGTTTTATACTTACTTAGCTGTGTGTTGTACATATTAAATGATAAATTATTCAATCTCATCTGAATTGCTTTTCCTGTAAAGTTTTATTTACCAGTATCTCAATACCTGCTATACCAATACTATACCCCTGGAAATATTCTTTTGCGTTTATTAAAACTTATCAACAAGATTGCTGCCCAGAGTCCCGTTAAATAATTACCTAATTGCGCAATGATTTTCTTTTTGATCGATAATGCGCTGTTCCCAGTCATGGCGATTTCACGCGCGGAAACACTAAATCAAATAAAAGGAGACGGCGATAAACTCTTCACATTCACGTGGCTTCTTGGCAAAAGACTGGAGGCCGCAAAAAAAGACTAAACTTTAATATGTTTAGTTTATATAATAATTCATCATACAAAATACTTCTCTACCAATTCACCAAATGGTTACAGAAAACCCAACACAGCAAGATATCTGTGTAATTTGTCTAATGTATCATATTATTATAACAGTCAAGGAGTTCATAAATAACATACATGACATAATGCGTGATTACTGTCGAATGACGTTCCAAAAAAAACAATCCACATGTAGCATTGAAGGATAACGAACACAGTATAAGCGCAGATGGAACCACCTAACAATAGAGCAGTCTGGATAAACAATGACCCAACACCAGTTGAGGGTGACCACATAAGACTTTAACAAATATCATGTTTGTCATTCATTCATAATACGAAAAATAAATCCCGTCTGGGATGACTGTTTTTTACCGTTTGTCAAACATGTAACCGCAGATTATTTTGACGACTTCTAAAGTAATCTTCATTTAAGATCGAAAAAAAAACAATAATTTATTTTAATGACAGCAAAAAAGTGCGTTTTCTACCTGTAGAGTGAAGAACAGACCTGAAATACCAAAAGGTATCATATTACGTCGTGTGCAGAAAAATGAAGGAAAATAATTATTTTTAACTACAAAAACTATCTAATTTGAGAAACATAGAAAAAATAAAAAGAAGAGAAATATATTTAAATAATAAATAAGGACATGTACGAAGCCAATGGAAATCTAAACTATCAGATCATGGTGTTGCATCAATTAAAAATCAAATTCGCTGCGCTAGCCTTTTGGTCACCAAGATACAGAGTATAATTATATGCCTAGTTTGGGACCCTCTGTGAGATGTTGCGGTTTCTACACCGCCACATACGAACTACGCTTTACGCCGACGGCGACGTCGCGTTAAATCCTGTATCACACAAGCGGAGCCTACTGTGCAACTAGCATATGTACAACGTCCCGACATCAATCGCCGGGCGGTTGCCCATCAGACACGAATGACACGATACCCGCCTACTCAGAGGATCCTCCCTTTTCTACGGAGGTTGAGTGAATGTTACACCCTGTTACCTCCAAATATCAATATCATTGTCCTGTTGGTAAGAATCTCATGCCATATTACTTTTATGTTTGTAAACTATGTGTAAATTAAATAAAAGAATTTGAATTAGACCAAATTGCAATGCTATTTTCTTGTACTATGAAATGCTCCACAACAAACAAGCGCTTGAGTTGTTTAGTAATATTGATGGTGAACTCTGAACATTTAAAATGTTATGTCAGTACCCTCAAGTTCTCAATCAATGACAGTCGCTGTAGGTACAACTTGGTCAGACGAAGGTACTCTGAAGGGCCAGGGTGCAACTGTAAAGCCAAATTACAAAGAATTCTTCGCATCATGCTCTGCTATTTGTGGGATTTAACCTGCAATTTCCCCCGAGTCTACTCTATAATATGCAACGGGCTCTATAGGATCATGAATTATGAGGCTTTAGGGGCCAGGCTATTAATCGGGTCTGGTCAAACCCCGCTGGGGTCGGTGTTTTTCATTAGTTCATTCCACCTGTTATTTAAGGATGCGAAACCACTACGAATGCATGAGATGGGACTGAGTTATGTTCTATAAGAAGCCTATAATGCCACTTACGTCATTCGACTTTCAGATAAAATCCAGCTAATATACATGGATAATAACTGTCAGGAAACCAAATGAGCGTTGGCAAAGGTTTATTAATGTAAAGACTGAGATATTTACAGGAATCATATGTTTTGACATAGAAATTTTACGAACATAAACGAAGTAAAGGATTAGCAATATCCTTGAAAAATATTCATATTGTGATTGATAGTTTGTTACACAATTAGGGTACTGATAATTTAGTACACATTTAATCGCCTCAGGGTTTCAAAGATATAGGTCGCCGTCCGGTAAGGACCAGCACGCGTAGCATGACCACTATAGAAAGAACTTTGTCTATTCTTGGTAGAATAGAGATAGAACGTCATGCTACGCCAACATAGAAACGGGTTTTGTCGACGGAAGAATAGACAAAATTACAGATTGTGGAACGATTTTTTTGCAGGCTTAGCATGGCGCTTTCATTTCTACGAAGAATAGACACGAACAATAGATCTTTGTGGATTCTGTTATCTTGTCGTTTGTTTCTCACATTCTTTGACTACGTCCCTTTATATGTAGACTATTTTAGAAGAAGGTTTTCTATCCAAACTGTGAAAATCGCAGTGACAGGTGTTAGTTGTACCTATAAGGTGGTGAAGACAATTTGATTTTGTAATCGCCATAACTAATCGAGTTGATTTAGATTTAAAACAAAACAACAACCGTAAGTAAATAAATAAAGAAAGTTTGGATAAATTGAGTTTATTGTTGTTAATTTTCACATTGTGTGAACTATCAATTTGTCTATTCTTCCGTCGACAAAACCCCTTTCTACCGTGGTCATGCTACGCATGCAGGCCCGTATCGACGGCGCGTAGTGTACCACGCGCGCCTCAAAGAGATGTCAGCAAATTAAAGGGGTCCCCTAGGACCGATGCCTGCCAGGGTCGCGAGATTTGTTCGAAAGAGATAACGTGGCCCTGGTATATGGGCAACTGAAGGAACACGGGTGGGTTTTAGTCAGTAAAAGTCTGACACGTCCTTCCGCTGCACCCAGAGCGGGAGACGTCATTTGATGATTACCCACCCACAAAAAAAGGGGTTCAAAGATATTAAGTAAGAAATTAAATACTTTTTAACACGCATCTATTAGCTTGGTATGTATGTATGCAACGGAATCTTTGAACGTGGTTTTCACCCCCCTCAAAACGTCGGATTAATTTTAAACATTGCACACGTATAAAGGACCAGTGACAATACAATAAATGTGTGTAAATCTTGGCCACAATAAAAAATAAAAGAAGCTCTTGTAGCTAACTGAACTAAAACTAAAAAATAAATAATCATCATCTACCTAGCCTTTTCCCAACTGTGTTGGGGTCGGCTTCCAGTCTTACTGGATGCCGCTGAGTACTAGTATTTTCCGTCAGCGACTGCCTATCTAACCTAATAGAAAATAAATAATAAAAAAAACGCGCTTCACTAGGGGTTTTTTCTGCGGGGTAATTATGAGGTATTTTAAATTGATATCAAGCACTCCACGCTTTTTCCCATTATTTTCTAGGTTTTAGTTTGGTTTTCTATGACAGTGTGTTTTTAAACTATTATTTATTAAACATGCAATAATCCTGACTTTTCTTAATTTTGATCAATACCTGTAGTAATTCTAAATAAAAGTTAATTACCTTTAATTTGGTCTGAAGGTCAGCATTACTTTCTGAAACAAGATAAAGGTACATATACGCGTCAAACTGGTCGAACATTTTTTTAACTGATTGCGAAAAACACAGACCACAGACCCTTAAATACAGTGTATAAAATGAAATATTATGGACGGGGATATTATCAGTCACGATTCAGAACTCCAAGAGTAAAGAATAAAAATAATCAAAATGTACAAGGTATATTTTGTTCAAAGACATTAAATTCAGTCAAAAGACTATCGTTGCTAAAATTAGAATAGATTTTTCAGTGTTATCATAATCATTATCTCAGCCAAAATACGTCCACTGCTGGACATATGCCACCCCCCATTTGAGGGGGTTTGTCATAATCGCCACGCTTGGCAAGTGAATTGGCGATCGCAGTATGGTGGTAAAATGCTTAAAGAACGCTGCTGCCCATTCGCTAGTAAGTCCTTTAGTCGCCTCTTACGACACACACGAGAAGACGTGGCATGTTGTTATTCTTTACGTACACAGAACTCTATCCAGAGTCATACAAGTGATAAAATCTAATAAATATGGTAATGTGCTAGAAAATACAAATTCATTATCTACTTTTGCACAGTTCATCCTAGTCGCTGCTGTCGTTGCGGTGGTCGCCGCGCGGCCACAAGAGGGTCACGGTCACGAGCACCACCACGGTCACGCCTCCTCATCACAGAGCATCAAGCAGCACCACGGCCACGCCACCGAGAAACACGTCGAGTACTATGTATGACGACGTGTTAATCATAACTGAAATTCGGATTTTTCATATTAGGAATGTTGTTACTAACCACTTCGTCTTTCCTACAGTCTCATCCCAAATACGAGTTCGCATACAAAGTGGAGGACCCTCACACCGGTGACAAGAAATCTCAGCACGAATCACGTGATGGCCACGTCGTGAAGGGAGTGTACAGTCTGCACCAGCCTGATGGCACCATAAGGATCGTCGAGTACCACGCTGACAAGAAAACTGGGTGAGTACATTTTTGAACCAAGCTATACCGATACAATTAAGCCTTGAAATGTGTCATTAAATTTTGTTTTCGTTTCTACAGATTCAACGCCAACGTAAAGTACGTGGGTCACGCTAAACACATTGTTCCTGAACATCATCACCATCACTGATTATTCTACGGAATTGATTGTTACTTTAGTCTTTATTGTTGAAGCCTTATGTTTTAAATGTTAATTGTTGTGTTCCTAGCTGTATGTTGTACATATTAAATAAATGAATTAATCAATCTCACCCGACGTGTTTTCTTGTTCAGTTTTATTTACCTTCATCTTAATACTAGTCTATAGATGAGCATGTGGCTTAGTAATAACAATCGCAAGGATCGATCAATCAGGTTAAGCCATACTTGCCACGGTTGGTCGGTAGATGGATGACCATCTTTACATACCAAGATCCCTTAGTGCCTCAGAAAATACATTAATCTATTGGTCCCGGCTGTCATTTATCAGAAAGCCGATTTCAAGTTATTTGGGAACAAGACAGGTAGATGATGGTCTTAATACCGCTGGGTAAAACCATCAATTCGGAAATCGACAACCAACAGGATGGGACTCTAGCAATTGAGAATAAACCGCCGGAATTGATCAACAGAAAAGGGTGTGATCATACATCATGATAACGCCAGACCACACACATCTTTAGCCTCTCAACAAACATTGAGAGAGCTTGGTTGGAAATGTTAATGCATCCACCACATGGTTCGATCTCTTCAGAATTCTATAAGTAAGGTTATGTTAACATCAAGAGAGGACTGTCTAAACAACTTGTCGCTGCTTTTGATCCGAAGTGTCAATATTTCTTCAGCAATGGGACTACCTACAAAATTGCAAGAATTTATCGATCAAAATTGCACATTCATATTAAATTTTAATTAAACAATCACTCATTTGTTTTTTGAACATCGGTATGTGTAGGGTGCATCCCTAACATAAGTAATGTCAATGCAGATGTAAAATGTCAAATTTAAACTTAAATGCAGAAAATGTCAGTGAATGCTCAACGGGATGAATCTAAATAAAAATGCAAGTTGTCCGACTCAAACCACGTCTAATTGAACACTAAAATTTAATAAATATAAAATGCATAGAACAATGCAATATGTCAGTGTCATTGCACTGCCAAATGTAGGTCGCGTCCAAAGTGCAAAAACGCGAGCCTACTGGCTAACTTATTGTAATAAATATATTTTAAAACCCATGTACATGGGTGCACCATACAGTATGCTTACAGATAGTATACTGATGTAATTAAACTATGAAAATATATGTCTTGAATTTGTAAATACAATACGAAAAAGCTTTATCCCTGAATTATTATATACATATAACCTGCAGGCTTCAATGAAAAATAATTGCATAGACAATTACCCTGAAAAATATAAAATAATTATACCTGCCTGGTCTCCACTCAGGAATTCATACCGCGAGCCCCAAGACACGAACTAACTGTCTAGTATGAGCTCACTGGCAAATCAAACTAAGTAACTTAGCTATATAGGTAAATTTTAAGCTCCTCATGTCAACTCAACTTGGTATTAACCTGCGTACTGTATTAACAGGATGATATACTATGTTTTCTTTAATTTTTGACCGACTTCAAAAAAAGGAGGAGGTTTGTTAGCTCATAACTTTTGACTGGGTGAACCGATTTCGATGATTTTTTTCAATTTGAAAGCTGGTGCTTTTCAAATGGTCCCATTTTAATTTGGTTCCATTCGGACAGTGGGATTCATGTGAAAACCATATAAGTCTTATATTTGCATTAAGTATTGGCGCGACAAATGAACGAATAACGCGATTAGATTAGTGCGGGGTATCTACCATAACTTAAAAGTTAAAAATAAAAACTTTTTACAAAAAAATAAAAACCGACTTCCTTAAAAAAAAAACGCTACAAAGTCAAAAATAACTTTAATTTCGGAAGTCGGTGGCAAAAAGTTTTTAAATACAGATCCTAAGACACCGAATTCTGAAATTAAAGTTATTTTTGATTTTGTAGTGTTTTTTTTTTTTAAGGAAGTCGGTTTTAATTTTTTTGTAAAAAGTTTTTATCTAGAATAATTTTCAAATACAAAGAGAAGATGTGATTTTCATACAGGTGGAGAAAGACAACGTGGATCTCATATTACCACGGGCGACGCTCTGGTCTTCGGGACATGCGCTCCAGTGCGTTTTATTCCTTAAAAATTAAAAAAACGCCTTTCTGCGCGATGCATTTGGCTCCGTTTCCCATACCTCGTTGCGTGCCATGTTATAGTGAGATATCCGCATAAAAACTAAAATTAAAAGCCTTAAATTATTTAACAAATAGAACGAAGATACGAAGTCATGTGACGTCTACGAAGTCGCGCTGGGCCCACGTGCAAGATTTACGGCCCGCTCCGTCTCACCGAGGAGCCTGTTTCCTAGCAGTTGGAACGGTATTGGCTGGTTATGTATGTGTGTTCATTTAAGACGAAGATTTAGTAGTTATTATACTGTTACGAGCTGGGTTTCGGGATAAATTAATTTAAGCCAAAATTATTGAAACACACCACAGTTTAATTAAACAATCACAATATCGCAATAGTCAAACAGAGTCACTTGTTTCGCTTGTACTGTATCGCTTGCTTCGTATTCGCTCGCTTCCGAAATCGAACTGCCCCTCGGGCCGACAATCCGCTATTTATATCCCGAGCAGAACATTCGCGAACATTCAACACTTTTCCACAGTTTACAAGTAGATTCGAAACTTCGAGAACCTTCCACAGACATCTATTTACTGTTTAATCCCGCTACTCAACAATAGATGGCGGTGGCGTCTATGTACACTTGTTCGTAGTACTTGCTACTTGATAACAGATGGCGTTAGCGTGTCGTATCTAGAAGTTTCAACACTGCCCCATCCTTAGATGGAATTAGCGTGACGTTTCTAGACTTTTCGATCTACGTAATGTTGTCCCTTTCTGAGATGGAGTTAGCACGATGTTTCTAGACTTTACGATCTACGTAACAATACGTATGCTGAAGGTATTATATGGGATTCGTTCTGTGGGAAAAAGTGACGACCAAAATCTTAAGAAGTGTTCATTACGCAATTAGTTGAAGCGTTTGCTTTGCAAAACCTCCTTACAGATCCCTGAACTAAGTTTTAAATATTAAAGAATATAAATTATAAATATCAAATGCCCTAAAACACTCCTCTATTAAGGAAGTAGGTTAATAAAACAGGAACAAAAATAATACATATAAACTATTCGGAAAAGCGGGATAAATGATTATAAATTATATTTATTTCTGTAAATAGTTTTTTTTTTTTTTTTTAAGTGTGGGGTTGAATGATCTCCGCCAGGAATAAAGTTCCTTACGCTTTTTCTAAAACTCCAAACAATCAGCATTACCATACAACGTGTCAATACTGCCAGACTTTTGGGCACCTTTCCCATTGACAGCGATGGGGACGTATTTTTTGATGCCCTGTGATCCTTTTCTCTCTGTTTTATATAGATGTACTAACAGCATTTTAAGTTTGTTATCCTATATAACTCAGTATTTGATTCGATATGCAGATTTTGACTGTCGAACATTATGAGAATGACACCCATGATGAAAAATTCGAACATTTTCGCAGCCGCCATCTTGGATTTTCATTTTGACCTCACTATTGGCTTCAACACCCTCAAAAACCATGACAACTCTCTCACTCTCTCCACCTCTTTCTATATTATTCTATAAAACTCGCATCGTGTTTTTCGATACGTGTCGATTACTAAAATTTTCTATTAATTAGCCCTACCGTCAGCTGCGTTAAAACATATCGTTCTAAAAAATATATTAACACGTTAATTTTAAATTATGTTTTAAATTAAGATGAACTCGGTCTTTCCTATCTGATTACTCAGAGAAGAACGACTGAATAAACATTCGGTCAGGCAGGACAGATGCAAACTGTCAAATTCTCCCAATCAACCTTGGACCTAATGCTCTAGCAATAAAGTGAAAAACTATTAAAGAAATTCTTACAGATTGTAGTAGCTCGATGTGCTGGCGTCTGTACAAACGTACTTTATTTCTTTGAACCACGTTACAAACGGGTAAACTCTCTAAATAAAACGAATGGTCTTTATGACTTTGGTTAGTTTTGATGAAAACTTGAAAAGTAAAAGTAAATAAAGAAAGAAATAAATTTACACAATAATGTCCAAAGGTCAGCTTCAGTTTCCGAAATAAGACGTATGCGAGAAACTGGTTGAACATTTAGTGAACTGATTGCGAAAATCTTTTTTAAAGACCCTTTAGTAAAGTGTATAAAAAGAAAACTATGTACTGGAATACTATCAGACACCCGTCAGTAAACAGAGTCAGCACAAGAGTAAATAATACAAATCATCAAAATGTACAAGGTATAATTCAAGAAATTATGTTTATAATTTTATTGAGATCTTAAATTAAATGTGCATAAAAACAACTTATCTCTCATCTGAAATTGAACCTCCATTAAGAAACAACATTTAAATCTGCTTATAAATAACATCAATTTAAACTATCGCAATATGCTATTTTATTAATATCTATATTAAAAAATCCGGAAATATAAATAATTCTTATAAAAAATTAACCTTCACAGCTCATCCTAGTCGCTGCTGTCGTTGCTGTGGTTGCTGCGCGGCCACAAGAGGGTCACGGTCACGAGCACCACCACGGTCACGCCTCCTCATCACAGAGCATCAAGCAGCACCACGGACACGCCACCGAGAAACACGTCGAGTACTACGTATGATAACGTTCCAACCATAAACAGAATTTGGATTTTGCGAATTAGGACGTTTACTAACCGTCACATTATGTTTTACAGTCTCATCCTAAGTACGAGTTTGCATACAAAGTGGAGGACCCTCACACCGGCGACAAGAAATCTCAACATGAATCTCGTGATGGCCACGTCGTGAAGGGCGTGTACAGTCTGCACCAGCCCGATGGCACCATCAGGATCGTCGAGTACCACGCTGATAAGAAAACTGGGTGAGTATTCACATACATACATATCATTTAAACAGCTGTGTTGACTTATTATGTCTGGAAATGTGTCATTTTTTATTTTCATTTTTACAGATTCAACGCCAACGTGAAGTACGTGGGTCACGCTAAACACATTGTTCCTGAACATGATCATCATCACTGATTTATTCTGCGGATCTGATTGTTACCTTAGTCGTTATTGTTGATCCCTATGTTTTAAATGTTAATTGTTGTGTTCCTAGCTGTATGTTGTACATATTAAAATAATTAAGTATTCAAAATCACCTATCTTCTTTTCCTGTAACGTGTTATTCACCTACCGTTATCTTAATACCAATAGAAACAATTGCTAGTATCAAGAGAAATGCCAGTTAACTTCAGTTTTATTTTACAACTTAGTATAAAGTCTATTCACTGTTGTTTTACCTCGGAGAGCAGCTAACCTAACCTAACAGCACTGTTTTGGAACGAGAGTAAAATCACTGTCATTTTCATAAACATGACAGTGGTAGCCACCCAAATGCAACCTTATTGTTACGAGAACAAAGATCAGTGGTTAAATAACTGATAAAAGTACTTTACCTACCGTCTGATGTACCAGCCTAATGGAATTATAATCCAATTGGGTTTAACTGAACTTCTACTGGCCCAGAGAGCGGATAAATATTTTGAAGGTGCGATGGCTTTTGTTAATTTACGACCTGTGCAAAGACTCGCGAGAAGACAAGGAGACAACGAGAAACTATTAACATTTACGTTTCTCAGCGGTTCCCGATTGTCAGGACGCCGTATAAAAATACTAGTATTATCAGAACAGTGAACCGCAAAAAATAATCAAAAAACATCTGTCTTCCGCACCAAGTAAGGATTTAAATCAAAATAGCTTACTGATAACACACCACGACAAAGTACCTGTGTTACGAGTCTAATGTATGTATGTATCAGTCTTCTAAAATCTTAATTTCTTCACGCGCCCAGCCTAAACTGCTATCTCTAGAAACATGACAGTAGAATTCCTTTTTAACCGACTTCAAAAAGGAGGAGGTTCTCAATTCGGATGTTTATATGTTTTTTTTTTGTTTTTTTTTTTATTATTTTATGTATGTTCGGCCATAACTCCGTCATATATAGACAGATTTGCAAAATTCTTTTTTTGTTCGAAAGGGGTTTATTCCGAAATGGTCCCATATAATTTTCATATACATCTGATGATGAGTTCGGGAGAAAGACACCGGAACTCTTTAAAAAATGACAGCAAATCAATCGCGATTTCTGCTATCGCATAAATATGCATTGTTTATTTGGAATTAGTGCAGGGTGAATACCACAACTAAAAATTTAAAAATAAAAACTTTTTTACAAAAAAAAAACAACCGACTTCCTTAAAAAAACTATAAAGTGAAAAATAACTTTAATTTCGGAAGTTGGTGGCAAAAAAACCATAAATACAGATCCTAAGACACCGACTTCCGAAATTAAAGTTATTTTTCACTTTGTAGTTTTTTTTAAGGAAGTCGGTTGTTTTTTTTTTTTGTAAAAAAGTTTTTTATATGTAGCAAAAGCACTAAGGAAAACAATGTTTTAAATTGATATCCTTAAAAGTTTAAATAAGGCATGAAAGGTTATCATTTAATAAATAATAATAATCATAAATATCTTAGAACAACCAACACACCGTTATCTGATCCCAAACTAGGCAGAGCCTGTACTATGGCAACCAGACAACTGATAAACATACTTATATATTTTTAAATACATACATATTATAGATAAATTACACCCAGACACAGAACAAATGATCGTGCTCATCACACAAAGATTTGTCCTGGATGGAAATCGAACCCACGACCTCAGTCTCAGCAGTCAGGGCCACTAACCACTAGACTAACAGGCCAGTCGATTTAAGGTTGTTAATGAGTTATGTAAGTTAAATTTTGCTGTCAGGAAGTTCTTAGACAAATCACATAATGCTTGGTTTTAGTCAAATGACGTCCTCAAAAAGTAAACATTCCTTTTGTTAGTAATGCAAGGATAACGTACACAAATAAGCAAAGACTATTGTTTGAAGCAACCTGGAAAACAATGATCTAACACCAGCTTAGGATGATCACCTACGAGTTAAACAAATATCTTATTTAGGTTTTGATTCAGAATTATGATCAATCTGTTATTTGTCCATTGACGTAGATCAATTATTTAAACTTTCATAAAACGATCGATACAAAATAGATTATACACAATCGAGAAATCTGCAAATTTTATACTCGCTAAACAATACAATATTACGGTATCTAGTCACGGTCTGGCAAATTGCAATGTTAGATTCATCGGTATTAAGAAAGTTTTCGCATAAAACATGCATTTTAGTTGCTTAGTTATATTAAAGATGAACGCAAAACATTCACTATGTAAATGTTCAATGTAAGTACAATGGAATCTCTAAACCGACTATGAAACCATATAAGCCACCGTATCTATACAAAATAGCAAAAGTGCAATGTCATCTAAACTCACTATAGTCCTCCACACCATATTTCAGCCAATCTTAACGGAGACTAGCTATCGGCGTGGGAGATATTATAGTGCACATGTGTGTGCACAAACAAAGGGGCACTCACTCATCCCTCACTTGCATAGATCGATTGGACGGCAATTGGACACGACCGAAGAGAGATCCGGCGCAAGACCAACGGCTTATCGTGCTCTCCTAGGCACGGGGTATCACACCGCCAACTCCCAAACTCTGGGGTGTTACTAAGTAATTCGTAATGGAGAACCCAATAACACCTTTCCCAACCTGGGAATGGAATCCAGGACCCCACATTCAGCATTCGCACTTACTGCCACGAGACCAATGAGGCGAGAACCCACTATGAAGTACCTGTGCTGCCACAGTTGATTAATAATGTCGATATGACTAACTTTTATCGAAACTTATTTAACTGGAGTCATCCACACGACATTGCAGTATTCTGAACCTATGTTAACGGAAGGAAATGGTTGAATTTAACTTTTTTGTTTGACTCTGTTCCAAAGAGTCAGTTAAAGTTAATTTAAAAAAAAATGTGGGAAAGTGTTGGTTGCAGTTTATTATTAACTTTAAATGACTCTTTAGAACTTTAACACGATAATGTATAATCACAGTACACTGTGTGCTGCTCACACATGTTATTATTTTCTTCAGAAATATCATTCGCATAAAAATGGTTGTGAAAATATTGAAATATAAGGTAAAATATTTACACTTCAAAATTGAAATGTTGAAGAAGCGTTTATTAAGAAGTAAAGCAATACTTAAAAGACGTCGCTCACCTACACGGCAGGCAGTGAAGCGAATCTCACGTCGCACTGTTATATCTTTCTATATAAAATTCAAAGTCCTGAGTGACTGACTGATATATCAAACGCACAGCCTAAACCGCTGGTCCTAGAGTCATGAAATTTAGAGAGTATGTTCTTTGTGAGGAGTATCCACTAAGATAGTGTTTTTTGAAATTCCATTCCTAAGAGGGTGAAATGGGGGTTGAAATAGTGAAATTTTCCACATCCACGCGGTCGAAGCAGCGGGCAGAAGCTAGTTTACGTATATAATACGTTGGTATAAAATACACGGAAACCGCCCCCACCGTAGATTTATCCCTAAATAATAATCATTCCGATCCAGCCCCTCCCTTGCTGCCTTCTACCAGCGATGCCCTAAGGCGAGGTCCGTACCCTACAGAGCGACCCTTTAGTAAGTAGTCGCTCTTGTTTTATGTTTTTGAAGCCCTGACTGGAGAGGTTAATTTATTGATAAAGCCACAGGCAAACCCGGTTAAGCGAAAACCCTATAGGTTGACCAGCAAGGTGTCATACAAAAAAAAAAACACATACACACACGCATTGCGGGATAAGGGCGTGTCACACTTTCAATAGCGGACTCCCGGCCACCGTAGGCGCGAGCTTGCGGGCGGCGAGCATTGGGTAGCTGGCCGCCCGGTAAGGACCAGGCTCGGGTCGACGGCGCGTAGCGTTCCACGCGTCTCAAAGAGATGTCAGCAGCACTGAAGGGGTCTGCTACGACCGATGCCTGCCGGGGTCGCGAGATTGTTCGAAAGAGATACCGTGACCCTGCCACATGGGCAACTGAAGGAACACGGGTGGGTTTTAGTCAGTAAAAGTCTGACACGCCCTCCCGCTCCGCCCAGAGCGGGAGAAGTCATTTGATGACTTCCCATCCAAAAAAAAAAAACGGCGTGTCACACTTTCTAGAAAATGGATTTCGATGTACCTGCGCCACACCCATCCAGATCAGCGCTCCGCGACGTAATCGACTTCACTGCTACCACTTTCTGCTGCAGCTAGCAGTGTCGTATGAAAAGCACCTTTTTTGTTTGTCTAGAATCTACTTAAGACTAAAACAAAACAATTTCCGCCTCTGGAAATGCAAATACTACAATGAACCTTCTTAAAGCGACTTGATAAATAGCAATGAAAGCCAATAATTAAGAAATTAATTAATTAACATTATCTGAAGGTCAGGTTTACTTTTCGAAATAAGATATATGTAGCAAACTGGTCGAACATTTCTGAACTGATTGCGAAAATCTGTCTTACAGACCCTTTGGTACACTGTATAAAAAGAAAAAATATGCGGTGTGGTATTATCAGTAATAATTCAGAGCTAGAAGAGTAAAGAATAAAAAAACATCACAATGTATAAGGTATTCTTTTTAGGGTTCCGTTGCCAAATGGCAAAAAACGGAACCCTTATAGATTCGCCATGTCTGTCTGTCTGTCTGTCTGTCTGTCCGAGTATGTCGCAGCCACTTTTCTCCGAAACTATAAGAGCTGTGCTATTGAAACTTGGTAAGTAGATGTATTCAGTGAACCGCATTAAGATTTTCACACAAAAATAGAAAAAAAACAATAATATTTGGGGTTCCCCATACATAGAACTGAAACTCAAAATTTTTTTTTTCATCAAACCCTTACGTGTGGGGTATCTATGGATAGGTCTTCAAAAATGATATTGAGGTTTCTAATATCATTTTTTTTTTAAACAATAATATTTGGGGTTCCCCATACATAGAACTGAAACACAAAAAAAAAATTTCATCAAACCCTTACGTGTGGGGTATCTATGGAAAGGTCTTCAAAAATGAAATTGAGGTTTCTAATATCATTTTTTTCTAAACTGAATAGTTTGCGCGAGAGACACTTCCAAAGTGGTAAAATGTGTCACAATGTGTGTGAGATCACGGTCACGAGCACTACCACGGTCACGCCTCCTCATCACAGAGCATCAAGCAGCACCACGGACACGCCACTGAGAAACACGTCGAGTACTATGTATGATCATCGTTCCTATTATCTTTATAAACATTTTTTTTTTGTATGCCTTATATGTCACTGATCGCGTCGTAAGCCGCTAGACCATGTTTTATTAAATAATTATGAGTTTGAGTATCTCAGTATAGTTTAGATTAGCAATGGGACCTAGTTGGTAGCGCTGCGAAACCAACGTTTGGGCAGGACAAAGTCTGTTGGGCCAGGGCCACGTAGAAATTTAATTATTCCATGTTAAAAAGATTTTGCTAAACCTCTCTTGTCTCACCTTCAGTCTCATCCTAAATACGAGTTCGCATACAAAGTGGAAGACCCTCACACCGGTGACAAGAAATCTCAGCACGAATCTCGCGATGGCCACGTTGTGAAGGGCGTGTACAGTCTGCACCAGCCCGATGGTACCATCAGGATTGTTGAGTACCACGCTGACAAGAAAACTGGGTACGTTCTTTAACAGCATTTAATGTTCAACACGTAGGACATCTTGAAAAAATACCACCTTGCTTAATTTTACTATTCCTATTTACAGTTTCAACGCCAACGTAAAGATCGAGGGTCACGCTGTACACATTGTTCCAGAATAACATTATCATCACTAATAATTTAACTTACTAGTATAAACTGACTGTTATCTGTTACCTCTTACTTAGATTGTTGATTTTGTTGTGTCATTATGATGTAAATACACCTATTTATAACTCTTAATGTTTTGGTTTCATTCGATTCAACAATAAAAATATACAACGGTATATTTTTATTGGTGAATTTTTATCGGTGCAGTATCTACATTATTGAGTATGAATGATATGATTTTCACGTTCGGCTAGAGCCTAATTTTATGCTAAATTGGGAATATATTAAATTAATTCTTCAAATACCTATAAAATCAGTCTTACAGAATTGATTGTCTCTGTATATATGATGAAAATATACAGATACTTTATATCCCGGTAGTATATTCCCGTGTGATAATTTTCGACCTCCACACGGGTGCAGCCGCATGCAAAAGCTAGTAAACGGTAAATTTAAATACGCAAACATGCGACGGCTTTTGTAACAAAAAAAATTCAATAAACTATCAAATACAATCTAGATTGTGCACTCATAAGCATGCCAATTTAATACTTTTACGAAATACTCTTAACAACACTTGAAAGTATTTCGTGAATAATTTCACTTGTTAGTAACTAATAATGAAATCACTCTCGATTTGGTTACATTTGCGTTATTGATTTAATATAAAAGACGCTGATATTAGAAAGTTTGTATCAGTTTATTTTTATATTTAGATAAAACAACAACTTTGCGGTAAAAAATGGTATTCAAGGTAAATAAAAAATGAAAAATATTTTAATGGTGATAGTGAAGTTTTGTTAGCAGCATTTTGACTCAAATCTATACGTTATACGTGAAATAAATCTGTACCTAGATTCTCCGATATATTTATTGCAAACAACATCATAATTTTTATTGAAGATATTCAGTAACTTCCCTTGGCATATAATTGATTAATAATTTGTTCAGTCACAGTTAACAGTTCCCATATTAATGAAGTTAGCTCCCAGTCAAAACAGATAAATTTGAATGTGATATTTCTACTGCTAATCTTACAAATACGACAATTTCAGGTGATGTGTACTCTAACCCTAATGGCAATAGTCTCTGACGCCGTGACCATTCACAAGCATGCATTCTCATCACAACATATCTACCGCCACGATGGTCCTCATCAAAAAGTGTACATCCATGAGCTCAAACACGAAGCTCCCAAAAAAGAAGTGACCAAACATGAAGCTCCCAAAAAAGAAGTGCACAAACATGAAGCTCCAAAGAAAGAGGTGCACAAACATGAAACTCCCAAAAAAGAAGGGCATAAAAATGAGGCTCATAAAAAAGTAGAACATAAACCTGAAGTGCACAAAAAGGAAGAACACAAAAAACATGTGGACTATTATGTAAGTGTGTTAGATTGCTTTACAAGGAACGCGAACTATTAATGATGAAATAAATACAGAAAAACTGCTAAAGTCATATTTCCAAATAACTAGACATGGATAAAAATAATGGTTTTAAATACACCTAAAGAGGCAAAGTTTTAATTACGTATTTATTACACATATTGCGTATTTATTATATTTAGGAGTGCTATGGTTGAAGTAAAGTAATGAAGTGCTTTGTTGAATTAGCGTGACAACTTCAAAATTGTGTGTGGATGTCAGTATATACTATATAGAAATTAAACACCATCATTAACAAAAATACCTTAATTACTTTTGTTTCCCAGGCTCATCCTAAATACGTATACGGGTACAAAGTGGAGGACCACCACACGGGCGACAAGAAGTCACATCATGAGCATCGTGATGGAGACAATGTAAAGGGCTACTATGAACTGCATGAGCCTGATGGTTCCATCAGACATGTAGAGTATCACGCTGATAAGCATAGTGGGTAAGTCGACTAGACGGAAAAATAGGAAACGAGATAAAATGGAGATAAAAACTATGCGATATATAGAAATAGATAATATTTATTAGTAAAATTAATAAGGTTTTCATTTGGGGCCAGACTAAACAGAGCATCAATGAATCGTCGAATTTATCTAGTCTCAAACCCCATAGTTCTGAATGTGTTGTTTAATTGCAGAAAATATAGAACTATGAATAGGTGAAAAATAAAACTTACTAGAAACGTAAATGCCTGGTCATAGTAAAAAATAGTGTTGTCAAGGTTCTAAAAGACATGTATTTCTTTGCAGTTTCCACGCGACGGTGAAGCACAGCACGCATCACATAGTGCCAAAGAAACACCACAAAAAACATTAATGTAAATAACTTATTTAGTATTAACATACTCGTTAATAGTTATCCTGTGATAATATAATTGTAATAAGTTAATTTTACGATGATTTAAAATATTGTACTGAATATTAAATAAACTGTTCCTATCGATTAAGGTGTATAGTATCCTCGTTAACCTTGAGCATATGGGCGGAGCTAAGCTCCATACTCCCGCACACACGTAACGAGTGGCGGCGGCGCGCTAAACTAAAACGACGACCAAAGATTATGCAGAGACGGACGAAAGTCGGTATTTTTGCCTACGACTGTAAAAGGTACCGAATGGTGGATCAATGGCTGATACTTTAGAAAGACGCAACTATTTGATGTTTATACTGGACATATTTCTTTTAAACATGCAGGTATGTGATTGATTAAAGAAAGACAACTTTTCGGGTTAGAGATATCTTTATTTCCCATAAAAAACAAATTTCACTTACATGAGAAATATTAAAATAATTAAAAAAAAATGTTTTTGTAACGCACAGTTTTGGTAAGGAGACACTAAAAATTAAAAACTACAACAAAACAGAAATAGTCAATAAATGTAGGATAATCGCTAATAAATTAAACACTTTCTTTGCCTGGGCATTTTTAATTAAATACAAACTATGTTACAGTTCACACAATAAAATATATTAACAAAAAAGTATTTAGAAATGCCACCACTAATAAAGCGTCCACGCGCATAAACAAATCGACTCCTCTGCAAGGAGCTAGTCTATAAACACACACTGTTACAATACATTCGTAAGTATTTACACTAGCACACACGTCGCGCGTAGTCGGTCGATAGCTGGAGCGGAGCAGTGAGCGACACAGCCCTCCCGTCTGAATGCTAATGCACGACTGCAGCCCGCGCCTGTGCAGAGCCCCTCTACCCTTGACGGCTTAAAATGGGGGTATTTCTTTGCAAAATTTTGATTAATTGACAATGTTTTATTGTAAAATCGTAGTGCCTATAACCGTTTATTTGTATGTGTAAAAATATTTTCAAATAACAAAGCTGTTTAGTAGGAGTATGAAATATAAGCCAAAAAATTGGGTTGTCGTAAATATTTTTTTACAGCAAAGGTTTTAACCCTACGAAAAAAGTGCTCTTGTAAAAATTATGTACATGAATCTATAGCAAAAATATTTTTTTTTCAAATCTTCAAACCAAGCCGTTAATGAGAAGATAGGTTCATAAGGTGACCGTTTTACGGCATTAAACCGGACCAAGGCCCTTAAGATGAAAATATTGTGATTCGTTATTTTAAAAGTTAAAAAGATCTAAAGAAAGATAATTTATAAGCAATGTGTCTGGTTCATAGAAAGATTAATCTGTCAGTTTAATCAAGGATTAATCAAGATAAATCTGTCAGTTTTTGTAACGAAATAGATATTTGTTACCGTACAGCACATTAAATAAACAACATGACAAGTCTCCAAGAAAAATCGAATGAAAATTATTCTGAAACAAGTTAAATAAGAGAATTCGCCCAAAAAAGAAGAAGTAGCGTTGTATAATTATTGTGGCTATCCACTAATGGCGAAAACGGGTCCACCCTTTATGGCAGAATTTTTTTCGTCATAATATTATTTTGCATAACAGCGGATAGCATAAACTTCATTTCGCAGAAAATCGTTTGGCATACACTCATTTATCATACATTCACAACGCATAATTTTATAAGTTCGAATCATCTTTAGGCATAAATTTTATATCCATAATAATGAAAAAGGAGAACCATCATATCGCAGAAAGTTCGCAGTCAGAATCGTCTCTTGGCATTATTTCATGTCGATAGTCCTTAAAAGGCAGAACTATCATATCTCAGAAACTTTACAGTTAGAATCATCTTTTGGCATACATTTCATATCCATAATAATTGAAACGCTCATCTATTACATTACACAAAATCATATTTAGCACGCTGCATGCAGACATGCAAACAAGCATACACCATGCATGGAGCATGCAAGCAAGCATGCAGCATGCAAGTAAGCATGCAGCATGCAAGCAAGCATGCAGCATGCAAGCAAGCTCACAGCATGCAGGCGAGCATGCAACATGCAGCATGCATGCTTTCTGTCACGGCTCCGGCGCTGCGTGGCTCCGGCGGTCCCACGCGAGCTCATCGTCGCAGATGGTTTTACGCTTACCACCGCAGCTTCGGCTTGCTGGCCGGCTCCACCGGCCAGCCTCAGCCACGGCGGCGAGGGTCAAAATCACCTGCTCCTCAGCTCGCGGGCCGCCTCGCCCCTCCGCGCCTACGCGGGCTTAAATTACACTCTAGGGGTAGGGCAGACAAGACTACGTGGAGTCGGTTCTGCAGCGATTCGTTTCTGTCAATAACTTTTGTAGCACAACATAATAATATATTGACTTTTTGAGACACTATTTTAATTTAAGGTTAAAATGCAATTTTATAGAAATGACAATATGCCTAACAAAATTATTCTAAATGAAATTCTCCCATCTTCATAGTATGCCAAGTGAAATTGTACCAAATAATCGTCGCTATAAATAAATGTTATGCTAAACGAAATTCTGCGGAATGTTAAGTCTGCCAAAGGTAATTATGCTTAATAAAATTCTGCCATCTTAAAAGTATGCCAGCGTAAAGTCGGACTTATAAATATTCGACCAAACAATGATTGTGCTAAACATTTTTTATGCCTTACAAATATTCGTTTAAAGAAGATTATGCCAAGTGTGTTATGCCAAATAAAATTCGGACATCAAGTTTCTGCCAGATAGAGGGAACCCGGCGAAAACAGTACATATATTTTTTAAAATTTTTACTAAGATGGAGTTATATACAAAAAAAAAAACAAAGGAAATGAGTCTTACTCATCTATTCATCTATAATCACGGATACATTATAATACAAATCAACAACAGTAGGTAACTAATACAATAACAATGACGCCAGATTTCAAAAATCAGTGATGATGATGATGATGTTCAGGAACAATGTGCTTGGCATGACCCACATACTTCACGTTAGCGTTGAATCTGTAAGAATGAAAAAAGGTAGAAAAAGATTTTGGAACAAACGTTGCATCTGAGTACAAAATTGAATGAACTTGTACGCTTACCCAGTTTTCTTGTCAGCGTGGTACTCGACGATCCTGATGGTGCCATCGGGCTGGTGCAGACTGTACACGCCCTTCACAACGTGGCCATCACGAGATTCATGCTGAGACTTCTTGTCACCGGTGTGAGGGTCCTCCACTTTGTACGCGAACTCGTATTTGGGATGAGACTATGGGACAAGTGTTGATTAGAAAAATCATTCTTAAAAGGAATCAAAATTAACTATTATGATTGGATCGCTTCCATACATAGTACTCGACGTGTTTCTCTGTGGCGTGTCCGTGGTGCTGTTTGATGCTCTGTGATGAGGAGGCGTGACCGTGGTGGTGCTCGTGACCGTGACCCTCTTGTGGCCGCGCGGCGACAACAGCGACGACAGCAGCAACTAGGATGATCTATTGATAAAAAAAGAATATTAATAATTGACTATGAATCTATGTAAGATACTATTATAAATTAACTCAAAATCTATGAATACAATTATGAATTATGTCAATAATATTAATTACCTTGGTAAACATTTTTCGTGTTTCCTTTTAGTTTGTTTGCGTATACAGCTGGTAGATAACTGATGTTGATGAAAAGAAATTCGCAATTATATATAGACCGTAAAAGCAAGTTTAAGATAAAAAGCTGAATTGTGACATTTTTATTACGAAGCAAGTTTATCAACCAAACTTGTTGAATTTATGAATGCTCTGTTTTAAGGCTAGTTGGCCTCGTGCGATGTAAGGTACATTTTTTGAAAATATGTAGATACTATGTCAACTAACAAAACCAAGTTTTAAAAAAGCATTTCTTTAAGAGGGTTGGTACCTTATGATAATAAACACAGATCATTCTGAATTATACGATAGCATATTGTAAAAAATAAAAGCAGACAGATAACAAAAAAAAAAAAACGGCCGGGACACGACAGAGCCCCCGCCAAGACGAGAATAAAGTAAAATGCATGGAGAGCACTACCTACCTCTTCTTGACGAGTTTCGTTGTAATTTCAGACCCTACACCAAAAATATTTGATGTTATGACGAAAAAAATATGATTTGACCGTTACGTGACGGCCACGAAACGGACATGCCATATATTTTGACAAAGATAAAAAGTTGGTAGAGTTAGGCCTTGTAGAGTTTAGGGCTGGGCTCTACATTCGATCTGAAAAATTATTAACAATGAATGCGTTATGTGAGTCATGACAACCTACTTTACATGAAATGTTTTAATGAGATTGAGTTTTCTACTAGCAGACAAACTATAATGAGTGTTAGAGAGAAATATAATTCTGAGGGCAAGTTATTTTCGATCGCGAACTCCCGGCCACCGTAGGCGCGGGCTTGCGGGCGGCGAACAATGGGTAGCTCGCCGCCCGGTAAGGGCCAGGCCCGCGTTGACGGCGCGTAGTGTTCCACGCTCACCTCAAAGAGATGCCAGCGGCACTGAAGGGGTCTAGGACCGATGCCTGCCAGGGTCGCGAGATTGTTCGAAAGATACACCGTGGCCCTGGCACATGGGCAACTTCTTCTTCTTCATAGCGTGTCGATAGCAATCTAAATAGAGTTAGCCCAGAATTTGACTACGAGCGTAGCATTTTCAGTTGCGTCCATCAACTCCTGTGGCGTGCAAACAGCAAGACATGCTGGACAAGATATCAAGTGCCTTATCGTTTGTGGGACAGCACCACATTTACACTCCAGGGCTGAGTCGTCTATGAATCTCCACCTGTACAGGTTTTCTTGACTCCGGCCTACCTGAGTCCGGAGTCTATTTAAAGACTTCCATGAAAGCCAAGGCAATTAGTGTCCAGTTGCGAGATTTTCAGCAGGTGGAACGAATGGGTTTGGTAGGGAAGCGCCTTGTCGCCACAGATCTATTCTTTCCTTGGACTGTTCGCCAGTAAGTGGGAGACACACTTCAGAAATTTGTTGCAGCTTTTTAGTCTTTGTAACACGAGGATATTGTCGTGCATAGGGTGTCGTGTGTCAGAAACCATCTTGGCTCTTTCAGTTGAGCTTGCCACTGCTCTGCGGATTTTTGGTGGCGCTATTCCAACCAATGGATACAGCATTTGCACCGGGGTCGGTTTAAGGCCCCCGGTAATGATCCGGCACGTTTCATTCAGAGCTGTATCCACTAACTTTGCATGGGCTGAATGACTTCACACAGCGCACGCGAATTCACCTGCAGGAAAAGATAGCGCCAGCCCAGTAGTCCGCAAAACGTCAGGCGTAGCACCCCACTCTGACGAGACAAGTCGTTGTGGGAGATTGTTGCGAGAGTGCACCTTCTGCTTGATGTTCTCGCAGTTTTTGCTGAATTTTAAAGACCTGTCCAGAGTAACACCAAGATATTTTGGGAAGTTGCTGTGCTCAATAGGCACCCCACCCCAAACTATGTTAAGTTTGCGACCCGCTTCTCTGTTGCGAAGATGGAAAACGCAAGACTGCGTTTTGCTCGGATTTGGTTTAAGATAGTTTGCGTGGTTGTTTTCATGGGCAACTGAAGGAACACGGGTGGGTTTTAGTCAGTAAAAGTCTGACACGCCCTCCCGCTCCGCCCAAGAGCGGGAGACGTCATTTGAAGATTTCCCATCCAAAAACAAAAGGGCAAGTTATTTAACTGTCCTGCCGGGGTCGCGTGATTGTTCCAAAGAGATACCGTGACCCTGGCACATGGGCAACTGAAGGAACACGGGTGGGTTTTAGTCAGTAAAAGTCTGACACGCCCTCCCGCTCCGCCCAGAGCGGGAGAAGTCATTTGATGATTTCCAATCCAAAAAAAAAAAAAAAAAGTTATTTAACTGTACCCAATTATGCCTTTTGTTTTTGAAAACAACAGTGGTACTATACCAAAACTATAATATAGCAAAATGATATAGAGGAAAGAGTTAACTAAAAATTATTAATAAAATTATGCGTTTTTTCGTTCACTGTAACCCAGGATAAAATACAAAACAAAAGGTTCTATAGAACATGTATTGACCATAATTGAGATCATAAAGGAATCCCACCGTAAACAATTCCGTGTTTTGTTTTTGCTGTATGTGGGAAAAGTAACTTTTCACTTAATGTGTTAATTCATTTCGTTCTTACCTAACTTTGTCAAGGACACCAAGCTTTTAATCAAAGCACGTTCATAATCAGCACTCAGCAGGTTTTGAAAAAAACTTGCTTGTTTTATTAAACTTTCTTGTCAATTTTAAACTTGATTTCATACTTCATATAAAAACACCCAACTTCTTTACTGAAATATCAGTCATCTCTCAACTTTTACATCAAGTAAACGTACCTAAAGACAAACAATATGTTCACAAAGGTAAAATTAACATTTCACTAGCTAGACATATTTTATAAAATAAAAAATGGAAAATGGAAATCTCAGTTCACATTCTTTGCTATGTCAATAGATTCTCCTCTTTACCGTCGCAGTGGCAGCCGCCGCCGCACAAGACCACTACGAGCACCACCACGGTCACGCCTCCTCATCACAGAGCATCAAGCAGCACCACGGACACGCCACCGAGAAACACGTCGAGTACTATGTATGAAAATTTTCAAATCATATATAGAATTTGGTTTTTTCAAATTGAGAATAATATTGCTAACCGATTATTATTATTATTAATCATCTATTTCAGAATACATTCCATATAATATTATATTATTATACCTATCTTGCAGTCTCATCCTAAATACGAGTTTGCGTACAAAGTGGAGGACCCTCACACCGGCGACAAGAAATCTCAGCATGAATTTCGTGATGGTCACGTCGTAAAGGGAGAGTACAGCTTGCACCAGCCCGATGGCACTATCAGGATTGTAGAATACCACGCTGACAAGAAGACTGGGTAAGCATGCAAAAGCATTAAACTTTAGACTTTACAGTAACATTTATTCCCAGAAATGTCATCATCATCATATCAGCTGAAAGACGTCCACTGCTTGACATAGGCCTCCCACAATCACCGCCTCTTCGACCTATTCTGTGCTTCTCGCATCTCACATTATTTTTTGTTTTTACAGATTCAACGCTAACGTTAAGTACGTGGGTCACGCTAAACACATTGTTCCTGAACATCATCATCATCACTGATTCTTCTTGTCCGACCTCATTGTTATTTGATTAATTCATACTGTTGTTGATTTGTATTATATTATGTGAATATAAGATTAGTAAAAAAAAATCTATGGTGGTTTAACTATAAAAGTAACATAACGCTCGTTTTTAGAAGGAACTAGGAACTTAAATTCTAATTTCATAATAAAAGCAATTGGGCAAAACATTTCACCAGTTATGTTTAAGTCCCATGTATTGTAATAGGGGGCGACCCTATTGCCATCATCGGTAAACAAAATGCAACATCCAAAAACACTATTCTCGAATCAACATTGCATTGCATTGCAACCCCTAATTTGGATTCGAATCCAGTTTAAATCCAGCAAAAATTCTTTACTGGATTGAATTCAATCGGGGATCTCGCAAAAGTTTTTTTTTTTTAAAGAAAATTATTCAAACGTACGTTTTTCAAACGTTTTTTAAAAACTATTAAAATCAACAATATCTTACTGCACCTGATTGGCTAATAATTTTACTGTTAAGCCACTTATTTATTAATTACAAGTGCAAATACAAATATCAACATTTGGTGATTTTGTAGACTATGACTCTAGTTAACTAAAAATATGTCTTCATCAGATCAATCGATCTTCTTTATTCACAGATTAGAGTATCAAATTCATTAAGTATAAGTTTGGTCATTGTCTTAATTTTTCTTACAAAAGTGAATAATCAAAAAAATTTTTGTTATGTTGTTTGTTTGTTATTCGTTTGTTGTTTGTCAAGTTTCTTGCCCATTCTTCTCCATACGGATCTACCTTTTGGAAGGGACAACTAGAATCAAATCTATTTTCATGTAACTTGACGTTCATAAGTGCCTTTTATGGGCCTATTTGAAATAAATGCTTTGAATTTGTAAATATCAAATTAAACGTCACTTATCTTTTTGAAAATATGATCTTAATTTTTTTAATTATAATAATGTTATCTCCCATTACTTTTTGTCTTTCTCTACTTAATAAGAAACTACATATGTAGCCAGTCATTGGCCGAAAAGCCGGTGAATTAACTTGCCCGAATCAGGCAAGTTGTCACTTTTAAATATTATTATGTGTTGTATGGGCGACTCCTATGAAGTTATTTGTAGGTGAATCGACAATTCCAGAAATTCGTATTTAGCAACTGGCACGTTGTAAATAAAACCTAAAGGCAACAACGAAAACTTTAGAAAAAAGTACAGCACTAACTAAAATATAAAAACAAATCACCTGATTAGAGCGAGTCAACTAATAAGCCAAAAGGCTGTCTGCCGCCATACTTATTGGTGTGATAATAAGTAAAAAGTTGTGCAAAAAAATCAAATAATTCCCTTTCTACCCGTTAGTATCAAATGCTGGCATATCTTTTTTTTATTTCTCTGTTCTAGTTCCTGTATATTTAGAGATATTTTTTCCCTTAAACACCAATTTTGATTCTCTTGTACCTACTTAAAGTTTAACTATTTTCCAGAGACCGTAGACTATTATCAAGCAGCAGCTAGCTGCTACTGCTGTAGCTGTTTGTAGCTATTATTTGATTATTATAATCTACAAGTTGTACATTTTCAGCCTCATCTTGCGGATCCGCAGGCTGTTGCGGGATCCCGTAATTCCTAAAATTATCCTGGATTCCGGTACCCCACTTTGCTGGATTGCAATACCTACCTCAACTCATTAAAAGATAAATACTATTTTATTTTATTCTGAGATCGGCCTTTTTCTCAGAGCCAATTAGGTCAGCCACTTTGTTGCTAGAAACTCTAAGTGTCTGTTGCTTCTTATCTATTTCGATCAGTCTGAGTATAGTGAATGTATTATGGTTTACTCCATCAATGGTTGATAGATTCCATAATTATATTCGTAATAATAATAGACTGATAGTTAATCTGTCTATTTATCTATCTGTACTAATATTATAAAGCTGAAGAGTTTGTTTGGTTTAACGCTATGATCTCAAGAACTTCTGATTGGAGTTCATAAAATCTTTCAGTATTGCGTAGCCCATTTATTGAGGAAGGCTATAAGTTTTATAACGTCACGCTACGACTAATGGGAGCGGAGCAGCAATGAAAAATGTTGCAAAAACGGGAAAATGTATCTCTCTTGAGAGCTTCCGTTGCGCAGGGTGCGTAAATGGTTAAAGTAACTCAACAATCATGTAGAACGAAATCATTTATCTTAAAAGGTTCAAAAAAAAACCGTGATAGCATAATGTCTATCTTTTAAGGTTGGCTCACTAAAACGTTTTTAATTTTAATAAAATCGAAATATTTTGACGAGTTTGTTTTTTTTTTAAACGTACTTATCTCGGAAACTACGTTTAGTGTTGGATAGCGCATTTACAGATGAAGATTATAGACTTTATAACATCACGCTAGGACCATTAGGAGCCGAGAATAAAGAAAAAACCGGCCCAGTGCGAGTCGGACTCGCGCACCGAGGGTTCCGTACAAACCTGCTGGTATTTACGGTTTATGCATTATGTTTATGAAATTATTTTTTTTTTTTTAATTTTTATATTTGAGTTGACTGAATAAAAGGTAAATTGTGGTTTACGATTTATAACATATTAAAAAAAAACTACTCACTAGATCTTGCACCAACCAATTTTCGGTACAAGTTTACATTTAATGTACATCATATATATTTTTTTTTTTATCATTCCCTTATTTTAGAAGTTACAGGGGGGGGGACACATTTTACCACTTTGGAAGTGTCTCTCGCGCAAACTATTCAGTTTAGAAAAAAATGATATTAGAAACCTCAATATCATTTTTGAAGACCTATCCATAGATATCCCACACGTATGGGTTTGATGTTTTTTTTTTTTAAGTTTCAGTTCTATGTATGGGGAACCCAAATATGATTGTTTTTTTTTCTATTTTTGTGTAAAATCTTAATGCGGTTCACAGAATACATCTACTTACCAAGTTTCAACAGCACAGCTCTTATAGTTTCGGAAAAAAATGGCTGTGACATACTCGGACATACAGACAGACAGACATGACGAATCTATAAGGGTTCCGTTTTTTGCCATTTGGCAACGGAACCCTAAAAAGACACAATTACGAAGAACTCGCATGGGCAGGCGATTCGATGTGACGGGGAGGGTCAGAGAAACAAGAAATTTAACGCGGACGAAGTCGCGGGCAGTAGTTAGTACAGTAATAGGACTGAAGTATTTTTTGTTGTTTTTGTTTCGGGCTAATCTCGTCGGTTTCTCGGTCGGATTCAGGAAAGTCTTTTGAATTTGATAGACCATGAGGATGGTTATAGGTGTTTTTAAACTATCTTTTTAATATATTTCGTTTTTAAATTCAGCTAATGAAAATAAAGTAATAACGCTGACCGGGCGGTGATGGGATGCGACGCGATTAGTCGGGGACCAATTTCACGCGGACAAAGACGCGGGGCGAAGCTAAGTAGTGATCAATAAAGTAACCTTTCTTCACGGTTACTTAATTTTTTCGGAGAGGAATAACTCAAGTGAAGATAACTTATTGGATTTATTTATTTTATACTTTTAGCACAAAAATGTTAAGAGGGGTACTTAAGACTAATTATAGTTTATTATTTCTGGTAAATTGGAGAAAAATAAAGAAAACGTTATCAATTATTAGTCACTTATATTCATTTTAATAATTATATCACAATTTAACAACAATACCGGTCATATCTCATAACATAACAATAGGGTTCATAATACTAGAATCAGTGATGATGATGATGTTCAGGAACAATGTGTTTAGCGTGACCCACGTACTTCACGTTGGCGTTGAATCTGAAAAAAACGAAAACATAATTTAATTACATGTTTCAATTCTTAATTTATTCATCACAACTTAGTTAAAATTAATGTGTATTATGATAACTCACCCAGTTTTCTTGTCAGCGTGGTACTCCACGATCCTGATGGTACCATCGGGCTGGTGCAGGCTGTACACTCCCTTCACGACGTGGCCATCACGAGATTCGTGCTGAGATTTCTTGTCGCCGGTGTGAGGATCTTCCACTTTGTATGCGAACTCGTATTTTGGATGAGACTGTAAATTAAGTGTTTATTAGCAAAATCGTTCCCTAAAGAAATCGACAATAAATATTATTATTGGAACGTCTTCATACATAGTATTCGACGTGTTTCTCTGTGCCGTGTCCGTGGTGCTGCTTGATGCTCTGTGATGAGGACGCGTGACCGTGGTGGTACTCGTGACCGTGACCCTCTTGTGGCCGCGCGACGACCACAGCAACCACAGCAGCGACTAGGATGATCTGGGCAAAATTAAATAATTAATGACGGAATGAAGAAGTTGGCACAAAACTGGTTATTTTTAAGAATGATATTAAGGGCATTGGTTCTACTGGGTTCCGCTTGTGCTTAAATTAATGGTAAATAATTGCTCTACACTTTCACTCATGATTTTTCTCGTAGGATGAATAAATATTTCAGCCGATATTTTGCTCGCCAGGCAACCAAAACTATTATTTTGAATATTTTGTGAAAAAGCCCAAAAACAGTACTTTAAATCATGACTGTTGCCAATGTGAGAAGTACTGTTTCTGTTTTTTTTTTTTTGTCTAACATATTTCTAGTTACGCGCAAATTGTTGCAAATTTTGTAAACTTTTAACGGTACAGAGTGCATCTTACGTGGTTTTGTGTCTACCTCCAGTGATTATCTCCTATGCGGAATATAAAGAAACCCAAAATATATGGATAAATAAAACAACTATTCATAGGTTTTGGGTTCCATAGAATTAAGTCAATTTATCTCAAAAGTAAAAATATATTAATTACCTTGGTAAACATTTTTGTGTTTGCTTGTAAAGCTGGTAAATAACTGATGTTGAAGAAAAGAAATTCACGATTTTATATAAACCGAAAAAACAAGTTTGAGATAAAAACTGAAGTGTAACATTTTTATTACAAAGCAAGTTTATCACCGAACTTGTTAAATTTGTAAATGCTCTGATTTAGAGCCAGTTGACCTCATGTGATATGGGTACATTTTTATAGTAACTATTGTTGTTGTTCATTCATTAATTTAATCATAAAATAACAAGTGGGTATGCGTTTTTTGCACCAATGATGCCATAATTAGTGCCCTAACTACCCCAAACGACCCTAAACGATAGCTTGCTCTGAGTGAAGAAAGTAAATGAATAAATTTCGTTCTGACCTTCCTTTGTCAAGGATACCAAGCTTTTAATCAAAGCACGTCCGAAAAATTACGAGACTGACTTGAAATAATTAAATTTTATTGTTATCGTTAAACTTGATTTCAGACTTTATATAAAACCAATGAATTTCTTTTCTGAATTATCAGTTATCACTGTACTTTAACAGCAAGTTAACGTAAGCACAAGTAACATGTTCACAAAGGTAAAATTATCATTGCACTAAGTAGCGATATTTTATAACAGTATAGACGGCAAATAAGTACAAAACTCACTTCAAATGTTCTGTTATTTTTATAGATTCTCCTCATTACCGTCGCTGTGGCGGTGGTCGCTGCACAAGACCATTACGAGCACCACCATGGACACGCCTCCTCATCACAGAGCATCAAGCAGCACCACGGACACGCCACCGAAAAACACGTCGAGTATTATGTATGATAACATTTCAATCATTAATATAATCTGGCTTATCAAAATTAGGAATGATATTGCTAACTGTCTCATTATGTCTTACAGTCTCACCCTAAGTACGAGTTCGCGTATAAAGTGGAAGACCCTCACACCGGCGACAAGAAATCTCAGCATGAGTCTCGTGATGGCCACGTTGTGAAGGGTGTGTACAGCCTGCACCAGCCCGATGGCACCATTAGGATCGTAGAATACCACGCCGACAAGAAGACTGGGTAAGCGTGCAAAGCAATATTTTTTGTAAACCGGCTGTATAGTTTATTCTCAGAAATGTATCGCTGATTTATCCTTTTTCATTTTCATAGATTCAACGCCAACGTAAAGTACGTGGGTCACGCTGAACACATTGTTCCTGAACATCATCATCATCATCACTGAGTCTGCTTATCCGACCACATTGTTATGAATTATTAGTTCCTACTATTGTTGATTTGTATTATATTACATGAATATTAAATAGATAATTAAAAAAAAAATGTTTTATTTCTAATAATAACAACATGTTCGTTTTATTCTAATACTAGCTTCTGCCCGCGACTTCGTCCGTGTTAAATTCCTTGCTCCTCCGACGCATCCCGTCGTCACATCGAATCGCATGCCCATGCGAGGTCTTCGTATTCGTGACTTTTTATTTCGCGCGGCTCCTAAGGGTTATAGCATGATGTTGGATAGCCCATTATCTAATAAATGGGCTATCCAACACTAAACGTAGTTCCTGAGATTAGTACGTTCAACTAAACAAACTCTTCAGCTTTATAGCTAAGATTTAAATTTGGTCATTAAATTGGTCGGCTTGCTACTTGCCTGCGTCTGGGCGCTCCTTGCGTGGTTCTGCATCGCTGCTAATGCGGTGAAGGTGTCGACTGCCTCGGTCAACATACGGCCTATCCTGCAGTTTAACTGCCCCGTTGGTCTCGTGGTGGTTCGATTCCCGGGTCGGGCAAAGTGTTACTGGGTTTTTCCATTAGGAATTTCTTAGTAGCAGCCCGGAGTTTGGAAGTTGGTGGTGTGATACCCCCGTGCCTCGGAAAGCACGTTAAGCCGTTGGTCCTACGCCTGATCTCTCTCCGGTCGTGTCGGATTGCCGTCCCATCGGACTATGAGAGTGAGGGAAGAGTGAGTGCTCCTGTGTCTGCGCACACACTTGAGCACTATAATATCTCCCGCGTCGATGGCTAGTCTCCGATGAGATTGGCCGCCGTGGCCGAAATTCGGTCTGGAGGACTATACTATATCCTGCAGTAGAAGCGCAGGGCAGATAGCACGGCACGCCAGCATCAATGACATCATCCGTCGTGCTCTCGTCGTCGCCCGGGTGCCAGCTGTTCTAGAACCCAATGGCTTGGCACGTAACGATGGGAAGAGACCAGATGGAATGACGATAATGCCCTGGAAGTTAGATCGGCCTTTGGTGTGGGATGCAACATGTGTCGACACCCTTGCACCATCCCATATTCTTAGCACGGCGGGCTGTGCTGGAGCGGCTGTTGCAGGTGTGGAAAACTTCAAACAGCGCAAATATTCTAACCTAATTGGAAATTATATAATAGTTCGAGCCGTTTGGGGTTGAAAGTCTAAGGCCATGGGGTCCGAGGTCCCATAATATTCCGAGACATTACCAAGCGGCTGGTCGACTCTTCACGTGACCAGTGGTCTGGCCTATTTTTTGGGCAAAGAATCAGCATTGCCATACAACGTGGCAATCCTTACTCCCGAACTAACAAAATTAACATTAAAAAAAAAACATAAAATTATATAGGTAGATGAAGCCAAAACGGCACCTATCACAGCATAGTGGAGCAATGTTGAGGACAAGGTTGCGTTAGACGTAATAGCGCCTAAGCCTTACTACAGAAATATCTGCCCTCCTGAATATATAAACTAACATTTTATTATGTAGAAATGTGCTATTAAGTCCTGTTTTTTAACAAAAACAAATGATTAACCCCCTAGATGACGGAGAAGAAAAATTAAAAAAAAAAAACATTTTTTTTAAATTAAAATAACATGTTGTATTTACTCCTAATCACTTAAATACTAAAATATTTTATTTTTAAACTTTAACTGTTATGTTTCTACAAACCACTTTTTTTTTGGATGGGAAATCATCAAATGACTCTCCCGCTTTGGGCGGAGCGAACCACTTAGATAACATTTTCGTTAAAAACTATAATTTAGATGTTGGTTCTCATCAAATATATCAAAGCGTTATGCGAATTTGTCTCATTTATTTTTGATTTTTTACCTTTTGTTTATTTTCAATATAGGTTCATTTCATGGTTTAGAAGCCAATAATAACAAAACAGGGGTTTAAATCAAAATTTAAGGTAGTGCCACGGAACACTGAGCAATTGGTAATTTTATGTCATGGGTGACATTTTCATGGTTTTCGAAGGCGCCGACAACAATAATGGGGTCAAAATCAAAATTATAAGAAAATAATTTTGATTTTGACCCCATTGTTAGAAAACTAGCGCTAGCGAAATGGAGATAATTTTTGAATCAAGTTCCTAAATGTGGCTTGCAGTGGGGTTGACCGGTAGAAATCGTCACGTAAGGAAAAAGCGTTATGCCCTCTTCATGTGAAATTCGCTCTCTTTTGTGTAGAAAGAAAGACTATACATTTTATACGAATCTGTGTGTGCGTGCGAATGTCGTGTTTTGGATTCGATCCATACTTATATTATAAAGCTGAAGAATTTGTTTGTTTGTTTGATTGATTGAACGCGCTGATCTCAGGAACTGTCCGAATTGAAAAATTATTTTTGTGTTGGGTAGTCTATTTATCGAGGAAGGCTATTAAATATATATAATAATTTAGGCTGTATAAAATCACGCTAAAACTAAGAGGAGCGGAGCAGGAATTAAAAATGTTGCAAAAACTGGGAAAATCGCACGGGTATGCGATTCGACGCGACGGGATGGGTCGGGGGAACATGAAATTTAACGCGGACGAAGTCGCGGGCAGAAGCTAGTCACAAATAGAATCATTGCTTGTGCTAAGACTCACGTTTATTTTTAGTATTTTAAATTTCAATAGATTAGACACGATTGGTCTGCTTCCTATTCCTAAATCCCTATGTCCCAGCCGTGGGAACATTAAAGGGTGATGGTGATGATTATGCTTCCTATTTTAGTTCTTCGTTATCTCAAGTACTCAGTCTTTCAATTGATTATTATAGTCAAATTATTTTTAAATTACTTGGAAACTCCGAAAGGAAAGACAAGATTTTTATATACCTACTAGTACGAAATTTGTTTATTTTTTAGGGTTCCGCACCTCAAAAGGAAAAAGCGGAACCCTTGTAGGATCACTTTGTTGTCCGTCCGTCCGTCCGTCCATCCGTCCGTCAAGACCCTTTTTCTCTAGAACGCGTAAAGTTATCAAGCTGAAATTTATATCAAATACTCAAGTCTACTGTCCCTTGAAGCTGTGAAAAAATCAAGCTTCTAAGCTAACGCAATCAAAAGATATAGCCGGTTATGCCGCAAATTTCCGCAAATTTTCGAAACTCGCAAGGGAATCAAAACCTAAAGGGTACTTCCAGTCGATCTAGAATTTTGAAATTTGGTACGAAGCAACGTCTTATAGCACAGATAAAGGAAAAATTGCGAAAACCGTAAGTTTTTGGTTACATCATATAATAAAAATATTTTCAAAATTTTAAACTTTATACCTACAGGTTTGTACGGAACCCTCGGTGCGCGAGTCCGACTCGCACTTGGCCGGTTTTTTTAACCGACTTCAAAAACAAGGAGGTTCTCAATTCGGATGTTTATATGTTTTTTTTTTTATGTATGTTCGGCCATAACTCCGTCATATATAGACGGATTTGCAAAATTCTTTTTTTGTTCGAAAGAAGTTTATTCCGAAATGGTCTCATGTAAATTTCATATAGATCTGATGATGAGTTCGGGAGACAGACACCGGAACTCTTTAAAAAATGACAGCAAATCATCCGCGATTTCTGCTATCGCATAAATATGCATTGTTTGTTTGGAATTAGTGCGGGGTGAATACCACAACTAAAAATTTAAAAATAAAAACTTTTTTACAAAAAAAAACAACCGACTTCCTTAAAAACACTACAAAGTGAAAAATAACTTTAATTTCGGAAGTCGGTGGCAAAAAACCATAAATAAAAATCCTAAGACACCGACTTCCGAAATTAAAGTTATTTTTCACTTTGTAGTGTTTTTAAGGAAGTCGGTTGTTTTTTTTTTTTTGTAAAAAAGTTTTTACAATAGGTAGGTGTTATTTGGTTTTTCCACCAAGTAAAATACCTACCTACGCTCGTAGTAGTAGCAGGTAGTGCACTGAGGTGCCCGATCTTTTGATTTGAATCGATCCTTTAGATCGTAAATCATTGAATAGATACACGATCTAGATCGCAGGATTTGAATCGGTCCAGCAAAGGTCGGATCGTAATTAAAAATAAAATAAAAGTTGACTTAATTTACATTTTCCACCCTTGTCATTTTTAATAAAAAACGGTTCAAACATTTGATTTTTTAAATAAAAATATAGTATTTACAATCAAAGAAACTCAAGTAGGTAGATGAAGTAAAAATACTTTATACGGGCAGCCCTCCCGCGTCTACCGCGTGTTTACGTACCGCGCGTGCTGTAGGTAGTTATTTCGAGGATAGTGCCAAGTCAAAATACGGTTAGATATTATTACCGTGACAAAAGCAAGAAAAGATCTTACTAGTACAAAACTTGTATACGTAAAGTACTCACCCACTCAGGTACTTTATTATTCCAAACTTGAATTTTGGTTGTAAGTATATAAAACCCCGAAGTACTTTTTGGAAATATACCTCATCACTCAACTGTAAGAGAGAAGAAACATAAAAATAAATCAGTAAACAATGGTCACTAATGTAGGTATTTGACATAGCAAATATTATTTTACACAATTCAAATCTTTCTTACTAATTACAATTCATTTTAACTTATTCCAAGGTTTTTTCAATTTTCAATAGATCCTCCTCATAACTGTCGCAGTGGCAGCGGTCGCTACACAAGACCACTACAAGCACCACCACGGTCACGCCGCCTCATCACGGAGCGTCAAGCAGCACCACAGACAAGCTACAGAGAAACACGTCGAGTACCATGTATATAACATTTCACTCATTAGAAATTGGCTTTTTCATATTAGGATTGATGTTGCTAACTGTCACATTATGTCCTGCAGGCTCATCCTTAGTACGTGTTCACGTACAAAGTGGAGAGCTCTCATACCGGTGACAAGAAGTTCAAACATGAGTCCCGTGACGGTGACATCGTGAAGGGCGTGTACAGCCTGCACGAGCCCGATGGCACCATCAGGATCGTAGAGTACCACGCTGATAAAAAGATCGGGTAAGTGTGCTATGCGTGTAATATGTTACCTTTCACTTTTGTCACCTTAACAATTAAAAAAATAATAAAATAAATATCATAGGACAACCAACACACCGTTATCTGATCCCAAACTAGGCAGAGCCTGTACTACGGCAACCAGACAACTCATAAACATACTTATATATTTCTAAATACATACATATTATAGATAAATTACACCCAGACATAGAACAAATGATCGTGCTCATCACACAAAGATTTGTCCTGGGTGGGAATCGAACCCACGACCTCAGTCTCAGCAGTCAAGGTCACTAACCACTAGACTAACAGGCCAGTCATGGATTGTGTCAATTACTTTTGTTTATTTATTCACACATGTGTTCTTTATTGATTCACAGATTCAACGCCAACGTCAGACGTGAAGGTCACGCCAGACATATTGTTCCTGAACAACATCATCACTGATTCTCGAATCCGTAGTCATATTGCTATCGATTTATTCTTAAAACTATTGGAGTTGTTGTAATATTATTTTGTAAATATGGATTTGTGTGTGTACGAGAATAAATGTGATTATGTTATACTTCTCAATTATGTCTTTAAAGTATCTTAACTCAAAGATCTCTTCGTGCAGAAAAAATACTAATGATACTTTGCCCCACTTCTTTATAATGGATTGTGTCAATTGCTTTTATTTCATATATTACAGAATTATAACATGATTGATATGCGTTTTATCATTGTCGTTGCGTAGAACATCCTTTGTTCGTTCAGTTGTTTTTGGGCAACGATTGTGAAATCGCTAATATAAGATCACAAGAAATACAACATATTTTAATAATGGAATTTTAAAATTTCAAAGACATAACAAACGTGTTTTCAATAAGAGAACAAACAATATTACAACAACGAAACATGCACATTGCGATTGTTTTCCACAATACTGTAGTAACAAAAATATTTACATAATTTAACTGTCTCAAAGCCAATTAGTATCGCGTCGACAATCGAGAGTAGAAATGGTTTTACGAAATGATTACAAGTGCGTACTAAAATTTTTACGGCCTATCTTATAAATTAATATTGTTACCTTGATTACTAACATTTTGTTTTCTGTATAAAAGACACGATTGTTCGTGTTTATGTATCAGTTTACCTACAAGCGTGGAACAGTGTAAAAATACAAAATGTGTTCAAAGGTATTTTGAGTCAGTCTAAGTGAATGTTTATGATAAGACAAAAATCGTGCGTTGTTGAAACCTCTATAAAAAAATATAGGAAAAACAAAGAGTGCCTTGGATTTCTGAACCTAGTTTCGTAGTGTGGAAAAAATACTCGTTAGCCAATTTTGTGGCCAGGATTGACTATCTAGAGAGCGCCAAAAGCGCTCAAGACAGAATTTTCCCACTTGAAGACTGTTTCGATCAATAATATAATAATTTTAATACTGCTTCCAGGTATTATGCATCTTGGCAGTATGTGCAGTAGCAGCAGTAACAGCGGAACACGCTCACTCGTCGCAGCACATCCACAAACACGAGGGTCACCACCACAAAGTGGAATTCAAAGACCATCACGGACATCATCACTACGACTATTATGTTAGTTACTAACTCGTTCATCAACCTTTGTCCCTGCCTCGTTGGTGATAGAAAATCTCAATGACCTTAGGTTATTGAAATTTTCTAACAGAAATATCTTAGTAGCAAGGGAGAGTTAGTGGGCTTTGTGATGTATTAGAGTTTTGACACCCCCGTGTCCTGCATCTAATCTCATGCATGTATTGCCTTCCTATCGGACTATAAGAGTGAGGAAAGAGCAAATGCACCTATATTCGTACATAATGACTAAATACGGATTTAGCTAGTCTCCAGGCCGACGTGATCAATATTCGGTCGGTATTTTAAACTAATTACTCTCTTCATCATAAATATCCTCATTGTTCAAGTGGGCGAAAGCGCGACCGCTGAGTATGAGGTCTTGAATTTAATTTCCGGGTCGGGCAAAGGTTATTTGGTTTTTCCATCTGGTATTTCCCATTAGCAGCCCGTAGTCCTTAATTGTGCCCGGTTGATGGAAATAAGCTCACTCCCTACTCCAAGGGGTTTATACAGTATAAGTTTTTAATCAGTGCGTAAATTGTAACCATGAATTCAGCATATATCATTCTAGACCCACTTGCGCAATAAACTTTCGTCGGTTCTACAAAAAAAAAAAAAAACAGCTGTTCCATAGAAAAATGCAATACCTACGGTGTCAAAATGTATGGAACAGCTGATTTTTAATTTCCGACGAAAATTTTCTACGCTGGGGGGTCTAGAATGACATGCTGAATTCATGGTTACAGTTTGCGCACTGGATAAAAACTGATCCTGTATATTGGGTACTGGAGAAATGTGAGGGTTTTATAGGTGCGCCTCTGCTTAAACCCTCAGGGAGTACAGGCGTGTTGTTATGTTATGATATTAACTCCTCTAATGACTAATGGTGACGTTTCCTTCTAGGCTCATCCTAAGTACGAGTACAAGTATGAAGTGAAGGACCCTCACACCGGTGACCACAAGGAACATAGCGAGCACCGCGACGGTGACGGCGTCAAGGGACACTACTCGTTCAAGGAACCTGATGGCACCATCAGACATGTTCACTACCATGCCGATAAGAAAACTGGGTGAGAACTTGCTTTTAGAACAGTACACGTAATAGATAGGTATTTTATCTGCCACTTCATTTATGAAGAAGCTATTTGTGCCGAGAAGCAACGTTTGTACTTGCCAATTTGAGGAACAGGGGTATGAAAAAATAGGAAAATATCAGTTTTGTCTTTAAAATACCAACACTTTGGGCATTTCGTGACTTCTTATTTCCAATAGAAGGACCGGCTAGTAGGTTTTTGCATCAGTCTTCACAGAGCATGGTTGTATGGAAAATTAATTAACTTTTTTTACAGTTTCCACGCGGAAGTAAAGCACAGTACCCACCACCTCGTCCCAAAAAAGCATGAACACCACAAGAAACCTGAACATCCTAAACATGAAGAACATCATGATGAATATGATCACCTCGAAGAGGCCGACCATCACGAATATTTCTCTGATTTCTTCTAAAAATATTTTGACTGTTTAGCTTATTTTCCACTGTGATTTATGTATTGTTTTATTATAACGTTGCGTTCCTTTTTGTTATGACAGTTATTATTACATTTGTTAAGAAAAAAAAAATGTTTTTGTTTTCTTCTACCTGCTTCTCAAATACATTCTAGATCCTAGGAACGTATCAGCAGCGGTACAGCGCGGATCAACCTGTGTTAATTCCTAAACTGAATAACTTTGTGTCAAGAAAATATATGATTGGCACAGTATGACTAAGCTTACGAACAATTTTATTTGATAAACTTTATTAATACTAAGGAAGCATTTCATTTTTTTTTTTTTTTTTGATAATAGAAACGCAAATCGCTCTAACTTTTCTGTAAAATATGGAACATTATCTAATAACTGTAGTGAAAATCATAGGTTTAGTTAAACGTATATAAGTGAGAACGGTAAAGAAACTACTCGGTAAAGAAAAACTCTATATACTCGAGAGCTATGAACCAAGCATTACAACAAATACGAGACAAAAATGACGAACGACAGCGATAGCGACTGAGAAAGATTCACAAATGGCAGCCGGCTTAACGTGCTTTCCAAGGCACGGAGGAGTCTTGGTATGTACAGATGGCCGCCCATCCACGAACCAACCGCGGCAAGCATAGCTTAACCTGATTGATTGATCCGTGCGGCTATTACTACCTACTTAGCCACAATTCCCAAAAACATTATCTTATTAAGGACCTTTTATTCAGTTCGGAACCTTAAAAAGCACCCTAAATTGCTTACACTTTAAAATGGTCATAATGTAAGAGGTATTTGGAATACCCAGTATGAACATTATTATGAAACACTTGCTTTTGCCAGTGGCTTCGCCCGCGTGGAGGTCGGAAATTATCCCGCGGGAACACACTACCGGAATAAAAAGTACTCTATGTGTTACTCCAGGTTACAAACTAAGTGTGTGCCAAATTTCATCTAAATCGGGTCAGTAGTTTTTGTGTGAAAGAGGAACAAATATCCATACATACAAACTTTCGTAGTAGTAGGATTTAATGTTCTGTAAGTGGTTGTCTAGGTTAGAAACGTTGATTTTTTCAGCTTTTTAAACCAAACATGTTAGAAAAACGAGGTTTGATTACAAAAATCTACAAATTTTCATATTATATTCATGTGTCAGTTCATCATTTCAGCCGTAAGATGTCCACTGCTGGACTTTGACCTTCCCCAATTTGGGGGGCTTTGCCATAACCGCCACGCTTGGCAGGCGGGTTGGCGATCGCAGTATGGTGGTAAAATGCATAAAGAACGCTGCTGCCCATTCTCTAGGAAGTCCCTTGGTCGCCTTTTACGACACCCACGGGAAGAAATGGGGCATATGTGTCAGTTGTCACATGAAAATTGTGAAGAATTTAGATAATTCGCTCGACTGTCTGTTGTACTATTCTGTGAAATTGTTTGTTTACCAGACCCGTTGCATCACATCGCCCGCCCGCGCCATTACCTCGTCTTCTTTCTGGCTTTTTTCCTTTTACTCAGCGTAATTTATATAGTGTAAACGCAAAAATGTTTTTTCTAATCTGACTGGTACTTAGTTTCAGAGATTAGCGAGTTCACTTAACAAACTCGTCAGCTTTATTATTTCTAAAGAAATGCTTATGCTGGATTTTGGGCATCAACTTAATTTTAAGTGGTAGAACACGTCACTATAGAAACACAATAAGTTTTAATGTATTATTGTATCTTTTGGAACTCACTCACAATTTATGCGTCTGCGTCGTAACAGATTCTGCATAAGTCAAAACTAATATTATTAAGAGAAGAGATTAGATTTTTGTTTGGACCTGGGCATTATGATTGACCAGCGCTTGTCGTGGCACATACATACTGAACTGCTCATGAAAAGAGTTAGGAAATTAATATGGACCTTTAAAACTTTGCGAAGCATTGCTTCAAAAATCCTTCTGTTGAAAGTCTATGTATCACTGGCCCAATCGATTCTTACCTACTGTTTACCATGCTGGGGTGGAACAACAAAAATTAAATTTTTAGAACTTGAAAGGGCACAGCGATCTCTGCTCAAGGTTTTGCTATTCAAACCCTATAGATTCCCAACCCAAAGCCTTTACCTAACCTCTGACACTCTGTCCGTACGGAAACTTTACCTTCTCCATCTTATCCTCAGAAAACACAAATCCCTACCGTATGATCCCAAAAAGCCGAGTATGAATAGCAGAAGAAGCTACGTAGTCGCTCCAACTGTCCCAGCTAGATCTGTGTTTGCTAAGAGGCAGTATGCAAGACAATCTTCCCACTTATAAAATCTACTGAATAAAGAAAAAATGTTTGTTACGCTTTGGACGTTTATTTTTGTATACATTACTATTATTAAACTTTGTTTCTCGTTAAGTGATTGATGTATAATCTTTTGAGAAATAAATGATATATTATATTTACCGTAACAAATACCCTCTGAAACTCCGTGACTGTAAACTAGCTGTGACTGAATGGCTTAAAACGAAAACCTACGATGACATTGAGGCCATGGTATCATCGCTTCCATAATTTGTCCAAGACGAAAGCTGACTGAAATGAAATTTCGCATTAACGTTAGTGGAGGACACTGTTCCTGGTTACCTCCGATCCCAAGACATTGTTGCAGGGCTAACCTGAACGTAGATCTAAATTTAACCGATATCTAAACTTATATCTACATATATACAGGTAAACGAATTTCACTCATACACAATATAAATTCGCACACATCTACACTTTTTTCACACACTCTTGAACACAAACACACACACACTCAAACCCACTCGCATACATCACACAAGTGCGCTCCTTCCCTTTTGATTTTTTTGTATTTTATTTTATTATTCTGTTTTCTTTTATTTTATTTTTTAATTGCATACTCTGTGTTACGTTAAGTGGAAGTGCGGAGTCACCTAACACAAGCATATAAATGCTTAAAAGGTGATCTCTAAATCATTTATGTTAAAAAAGTATGTAATTGAAATAAACATTTTTTTTAATTTAATTTTTTAATTGTTTGTTTGTTATGCTTTCATGTTAAAACCACTTAACGAATTTGATGAAATTTGGCACATGAGTAGTCCTGGATTAGGAAATAGCATACTTTTTATCCCACTTCTTCTTCTTTCGTGCCGATGGTACTCGTACACTTTTTACTATAACGTTTGAGCCCAGTAGGTGGCCACGTTTATTGCGGCATCAGTGGCATTTTTGAGATCATCTGAGGTGCAGATGAACGGACACTTTATCCCACGACATCGAGACATGCAGGTGAAACCGCGGTTCGGGGCTTGTACATACTTTAGAGACGTCCACCGGTCGAATATTTCGTAATAAGTGGTATATTTTCTGTGTCAAACAAGTTCATCATTGAGGTCTTTGTCAGTCGTTACTGGTAGTTGGAAGTCTTACCAAGGGGTATCGCGTTACCCAGTTACTGGGTTATGAAGGTCAGATAGGCAGTTGCTCGATGTAAAATACTGGTATTCAACTGCATCCCGTTAGACTGGAAGACGACTTCAACATAGTTGGAAAAAGGCAGATTGATAAGCTCACAGAGAGGTGGCCTTTGCGTAAACGGTGGGAATCATCATCATCATTTCAGCCGAAAGACGTTCACTGCTGGACATAGGCCTCCTCCAAGCACCGCCACTTCGACCTGTTCTGTGCTTCTCGCATCCAACGTATTCCTGCGGCTTTCACCAGGTCATCGGTCCATCTTGTGGGAGGCCTTCCAACACTTTGCTTTCAGTACGCGGTCGCGACTCCAGAACCTTCCGACCCCGTCGGCCATCTGTTCTGCGAGCAATGTGCCCTGCCCACTGCCACTTAAGTTTAGCAACTCTTCGGGCTATGTCGGTTACTTTGGTTTTCCTACGGAGCAGTGGGAATGAAATCATCATATTTCTGCCTTTATCCCAATTTATTTGGGTTCGGCGCAACATGTCTTTTGATTCAGTGGGAGCATTATAAGCTAATTATATTATACTTATGCAACTTTTAAATTGCACCCTCTTAATTACTTTTTTGGACAGTAACTATTATAAGGCCTGTTACACACATATTTACTCACGCCTTTTTCCCATGGATGTAGGCAGAAACTACAGAACGCCACCTGCTACGATCCTTACATACGTTTTTGACTTCATTTAGGTATGTTCATACATCTGGTCATACACGCACGCCGGGTTCTAGTACTACCCAAGTTTTTTTTTTGGATAGGATTTCTTCAAATGACTTCTCGCGCTCTGAGCGGAGCGGAGGCGGAGGGCATATAGACTTTTGCTGACTAAAACCCACTCGTGTTCCTTCAGTTGCCCATGTGCCAGGATCACGGTGTCGCTTTCGATCAATCTCGCGACCCTGGCAGGAGTACTGCCCACCTGACATCTACTTCTGGCTCAGTAAAGAGCCTGACAGATTCCGCCAAGAGTAGTAATTGTAATTTAACAAATTTACTAAACAGTTGCACGAATTCTAATCACATATAAGATACGTTTCACGAATGCCCGTTTTCACTAGCACTAAGCGACACTTAAATTAAAGCCTAAGCAAAAACACGCCGACATACAGTAGAAATCTGTAATAAAATCAGTGTAATAATGAAAAGGTATTCATTTAGATGTCATGTCGTGTTTAAAATGGGCATAAAGTAAAAATTACTGAACCACTACTGGTTCAGTTTAAGATTGAGCTAAAATTAGGAGTATTTTAAAAAGTTTTTTATATAATCGTGCAACTCATCTCTAAGCATTTATTTCAATTTAACCATTTATAGGCAGTTTCGAATTGTAAAAAATTAGTTAGTTAGTTAGAAAATTGAAGTTAGTTGCCCATTTCAATAGTAGATATCTTTGGAGAAGAACGGACAAGAAATTCCAAGGACTCTTTTTTAAATCAAGATATTACAAAATCCTGGGTATTCTTGTTTTTTACAAAACTGTAGTTTTAAATATATTTGAGAGATGAATAAAATTGTGGAAAATCATTAATTTCTATTGAAATATGCAACAATGAATACTAGATGCAATAAAAATAAACATTAGGCAAGTTTTTAGAGTGACAAAAAATAAAAAACTGGCCAAGTGCGAGTCGGACTCGAGCACCGAGGGTTCCTTACAAACCTGTAGGTATTCACGGTTTATGCATAAGGTTTATGTTTATGAAATTAAATGTTTTGTAAAAAAATATATTTGATTTGATTGAATGAAAGGTAAATTGTGGTTTAAGGCTCCCACAGACAGGCGCGACGCGACAGCGCGACGCGATTTTCGTAGAACAATTTCTATGTAAACTTGATGGAAATTGTTCAACAATAATCGCGTCGCGCTGTGTTGTCGCGCCAGTATGAAGAAGCCTTTACGATTTATGAGGTATTAAAAAAAAACTACTTACTAGATCTCATTCAAACCAATTTTCGGTGGAAGTTTCCATAGTGATGTACATCTTATATTTTTTTTAGTTTTATCATTCTCTTATTTTAGAAGTTACAGGGGAGAACACACATTTTACCACTTTGGAAGTGTCTCTCGCGCAAACCATTCAGTTTAGAATAAAATGATATTAGAAACCTCAATATCATTTTTGAAGACCTATCTATAGATACCCACAAGAAAAGATTTGATGATTTTTTTTAAGTTTTAGTTCTAAGTATGGGGAACCCCCAAATTTTTTGTTTTTTGTTTGAAAATCTTAATGCGGTTCGCAAAATACATCTAGGTACTTACCAAGTTTCAACAGCTCTTATTGTTTCGGAAAAAAGTGGCTGTGACATACGGACGGACAGACAGACAGACATGACGAATCTATAAGGGTTCCGTTTTTTGCCATTTGGCAATCCGTTGAAAAAAGGAGAAGCCTTTCCTCTAAATATTAAAATTTCAACTAATGAGTCCGTTTAACACCGAAGACAACGCAAACAAATTATTTATGAAGAAAATAGACTATTATTTAAAATTCGTGAACTTTAAATTTGGATATCCTAAGAACTCGTGAATGAACGAACACGGAATCTAAATCTCCGTTGCTATTCCAACATGAACGTAGTTTTAACTGCACACGCAAATTAAATCATTTTCGAAATCGTAATAAAAATGTTGTAAACTGTTGTTGATTGCTAATGGTTCTGAATGAAATCAATAATATTACATCAACATATCTTTAGTTTTAACTATAAAAGCCCAGATTGAAAACAGTTATGTATCAGTTCACCAATCCACTTAAAAGCATTCGAACGGTACAATTAGTACAAGAAAAAAATGATTTTTAAGGTACATATACCTAATAAACATAGTGTTTGATTTTTTTCTAACTATAATTCTAGAAGTCGGTTACTTCATAGTGTTATTTTGAAGTTCGCAAACCTACTCTAATTGCTGTCAAAATTGTGAAAGAAAACCTCGTGAATACCAAAAATTCGAAAACATGTGACATCTACCAACCCAACCCGCACTGGGCCCTCGTGGTGGATTACAGCCAACTCCCTCTCACAGATGGGAGGCCAATGTCCCAGCAGTGGGGTCATAATATACTAATAATGCTATTCTACACCTTAATTTGAATGTGAATCAACTATCTTCGCGACTTCACCTTTTAAACCTTTTTTTAACCTCACCTACTAACAACATAATAATATTTTTTTTAACTTGCAGGCTTTGAGTGTGTTAGCTGTGTGTGCTGTTGTAGCAGTCTTAGCAGAGGAAGGTCACTCATCGCAGTACATTCACAAACACGACGATCACCACACGAAAGTTGAATTTAAGGACGAACACGGACACCATGACCACGATTACTACGTAAGTAATAAATACTAAACTACTGACTAAGAGGCTCAGTCTCCTAATTTACAATCATTGCAGTGGTCTCGCTATAGTAATTCTTTGACAGATTTGCCCTACATAATCTATCAAAAATGTAGATCTAAGGTCCTTTACGCAAACACGTTTTCCTGGTGTGAAAATATACGGTATTGACGCCTTGAAATCTACGGGTGATTCGCCGTGTGAAGGCACGGTCGTCACTGTTGCATACATACATTTATTCCTCCGTTGTTGCTAAATAAACCTCTTTTTTAGTAAACCGTAGTCAAGGGTTTGAGCTCAAAACCAGTGCCTAGCAACCCGCTAGGGGGCCTAAGCATAATGCTGACGCTTAAACCTTTTACTACCGGTATTATCTATAGATTTGTGTATGGACCTACTACTACTAGCGGTAATACTGGAGATAATAGATTTTACTTTATTCTACCCCGTTCATCTGAAAACAAAACACTAATTGTGCCTTTTACCTCCAGACACATCCTAAGTACGAGTTCGAATATAAGGTGAAAAACCCTCACACTGGTGACCACAAGTCGCAGCATGAGCATCGTCATGACGACAGTGTCAAGGGACATTACTCCCTGCAAGACCCTGACGGTTCTGACAGACATGTCCACTACCATGCTGATAAACACTCCGGGTACGTAAAATTTGCATCAATAAGACTATAGAAAATAGTTTATGTAATAATAAGCAATTACTTTTACTTGGTTCCGGCCGCCGAGGGTATAAGTGCCTGACACGTGTCAGTAGGACACAATTTAGAACTAACAAAATTTAAATTCGTAAAACACGTATTCTTTTGCACTTGGCGTTTGCATTTCTTTCAGAGGCCCTAAATTATCTCGACAATCAAAGAATTCGGATTTGACGTTTCTCATTTGAGATGCCACGATAACTTCGAATGAACGTCTACGTAGGAAACTAAAAAATCAAATCCTAAATAATTACCACGTTACCCATACACTTTTTTTTTTGGGAAATCATCAAATGACGTCTTCCGCTCTTGGGTGGAACGAATGGGCGTGCCAGACGTTTACTGACTAAAAGCCACCCGTGTTCCTTCAGTTGGCCCATATGCCAAGGCCACGGTATCTCTTTCGAACAAATCTCGTGACCCTGGCCGGCATTGGTCCTAGTAGACCCCTTCAGTTTGCTGAGATCTCTTTAAGGCGCACGTGAAACACCACCCATACACTATAACAACAAGTTTCATTCGTAAACCTCTAGTTTAACTTTATATTGAAAAAAATGCGCTCATAAACACGAATTAATCGTTGATTAATATTTCGATGGGACGTTTCCACAATGTCATATCTTTGGGTTGGTTGCCGTAGTGTTGTGACCGTTAAAAGCCGTTTTTGACCGAATAAAATTGATTTAATGAAAAATCGTGTTTGGTGTTGAATCTAGCCCAAATTTAAACTTCATTGCAATTTATTACACGCTTTATATTAGCTTCACTTGTATGTTTGTATGTTTGTATATTTGTATGTTTGTATATTTGTATGTTTGTTTGTAACCGACTCCTTATAGTGCGATTTTGACCCACTTTAAACGACCAGATTTCATTCAAACTTTGCACACCTGTCAAGGACTGATGACAATGCAATAATTTCATAAATTTGTACCATTATCCTTGCCAGGGTTACCAAGACAGCAAAAAAACTGTCACAAACTACGCTGACATACGTCTCAAAATTCGAAATACCCTAAAAAAGAGAAAATAAATAATAGTTTAAAAAAACTAAAAAACACGCTTCCATGGAAAACCAAACTAAAAAGTACAAAATAATGGAAAAAAAGCGTGGGGTGCCTGATATCAATAAAAAAATACCTTAAAAGCACCCCACGCTTTTTTTCCATTATTTTGTACTTTTTAGTTTGGTTTTCCATGGAAGCGTGTTTTTTAGTTTTTTTAAACTATTATTTATTTTTATTAATAACTGTTAAATATTGTAAACTCGTGCGTGTAATAAAACGATATTCCTCAAAAACATGTTTTAAGCAATCTAAATACGATAGTCAATTGCAAACTCTTACTATTTTAAATCGATAAATCACAAGAATCGGATTATAATGCAACCGATTTTTTTTCCACTCGCTTACTACACTAAGTATTTTGATAGCTATCAAATTGGACTTCTTAGATTGTCGCGACAATAGTATGGGTTTCTTTTAACCATTTTTACTGAACCGACCGCGTTCGGCGCTCCGTTTGGCCCTGGATTGGTGAAGGGTTATTTTACTTCTGATTTTGTATCACGCATTATCATACGGTTGCTGTCAAGTACAAAATAATTATGAATCGACTTTATCTACATATCTGATAGATATGACTCTCATCGGAAGAAATGTAATTTCACACTCTCAATTCTTATATCCTGTAATGCTATGTTTACGTAAACATGACTGACACTTGATATTTCTTGCACAATTTATTCACCTACCATTTTATATTCTATCGTCCACCACATTTATTTTTATTTTTCATGTATTGTTATTTATTTTCAAAAATTGTGTTTCCTTTTTCAGTTTCCACGCAGATGTGAAGCACAGCACACATCATCATCATCACTAAGATTTACTGTTTTATTAACTTCTACCTATTAGTATTTCCTGTTATTTTGCTTTTATGTTGTTGTGTTGTTATGTGTTAATAAATAACTACTATATTACTACAACTTCTTTTATTTATCCTTATTTTATCAATATTGATAGTGGTATCCTCTAAAATACTCAATAGGTCAAACTATTATGATAGACATTTTAAAATTCTAAATTGTTTTCTTTAAACAGTCTTTCTTCGTTCTTTAGTCTTTATGTTGTGTCAAACAATGGGACTTTATGATAGTATTTTTCAGAAAATAATGCAAACATGTAGTGACAATTCATAAACAAAAAGTGTAAAACGGCTCTAAACCGGTTCCTAAACTGGTTACTACAAAAGTGTAAAACGGCTCTAAATCGGTTCCTAAACTGGTTACTACAGATTATTCTCTTGCCCGTAATCCAATTTATTAGGGGTCGGGGCAACTTGTCGTTTTCTTCCAAACTTCTTTCTCTATTTGCCGTCATCTCCGTCACATTGCGACATTTCACACAGTCCATCCATGGTTTCATTGGTTTTCCCCTAGTCGAATCACATTCACACTCTGGTGTCATTTTCCTCATTCCCCCGCATTAGATGCCCGCACCAGGATAATTGAATTCCTCACAACTGGTTACTACTGAACTACGAATAGAAGTGCTCAAACTATTCTATTGTGAATACTTTTTAGGGTTCCGTTGCCAAATGGCAAAAACGGAACCCTTATAGATTCGTCATGTCTGTCTGTCTGTCTGTCTGTCCGAGTATGTCACAGCCACTTTTTTCCGAAACTATAAGAGCTATGCTATTGAAACTTGGTAAGTAGATGTATTCTGTGAACTGCATTAAGATTTTTACACAAAAATAGAAAAAAAAAAACAATAATATTTGGGGTTCCCCATACATAGAACTGAAACTCAAAAAATAATAATCATCAAACCCATCAAACGTTTGGGGTATCTACGGATAGGTCTTTAAAAATGATATTGAGGTTTATAATATCATTTTTTTCTAAACTGAACAGTTTGCGCGAGAGACACTTCCAAAGTGGTAAAATGTGTCTGTGTCCCCCTTACTTCTAAAATAAGGGAATGATAAAACTAAAAAAAATATATGATGTACATTATAAATATAAACTTCCACCGAAAATTGGTTTGAACGAGATCTAGTAAGTAGTTTTTTTTTTAATACGTCATAAATCGTAAACCACAATTTACCTTTCATTCAGTCAACTCAAATATAAAAATTAAAAAAAAACCATTTAATTTCATAAACATAAACCTTATGCATAAACCGTAAATACTTGAAGGTTTGTACGGAACCCTCGGTGCGCGAGTCCGACTCGCACTTGGCCGGTTTTTTTAATTCTTCCATGTGCCTAATTCAAGTTTATTATATCGTTAAAAATCTTACGAGTATGAAATTATTGTGAAGTATATGCTCGCGCCCTATTTAATGAAATCTCCAAACGAATGGTTGGCACTTCCGGTAACCCACGCGGTGGCTTTTACCTTGGCCAAAGGCATTACGATACAGCGCAGCGTGGCAATTGTGGTGGTATTTTGCCAAGAACGTGGCAATGCTTAGTCTTTATCTGCCTTATTTTAGTTTGTTAAAAGCTTTGGTTAAGATAAGTACAGTATAACTTCTGCTTAAAATTAGCTACTACCACTCATTAAATAACGGCACTTCTCATGGTGTTAAAATGTCACTAATTAGTTCGAGCATTTGATCACCTCGTGATGGAAACTTCAGATCATGTTGCGGATGTATTCTATCTGTGTTAGTGTGATGGTCTTTATAAACAAACTTCATTATTAAATTAAGAAGTGCACAGGTACATTCCCCCTATACCTATGACTGAAGGCTTATTGAAAAATGTGTGATCTTCCTATGTGAAAATTCGGATCATATGGCAGAAGACCCAAAGATTATCAAGACTTTTGTATTTCTTCAGACAAAGTGATACGACATAAGTACCTAATAAATGATGAAGTGAACTAGTTCATTCGCGGTACACTTATAAATTGAGACTTATTGAGAAGTATGTCCGATTCCTGTGTGAAAATTTGGATCATATGGAAAAAAAAATTACAACACAACATAACATAACATCACGCCTTGTTTCCGCGAAGGGTTGGGCAGAAGTGTACCTATAGTACACCCACATTTCGCCTGTTATGTTTAAGTCCCATGTAATAGGGGGCGAGCCTATTGCCATCAACCTGGCATAAATCCAGACTCCGGGCTACTACTGAGAAATTCCAGATGGAAAATCCCAATAACATCTAGACTATTTCATTTCTTCAGATTTTTTTTAATATATGTTACTCTTAAATAAAGCGATTATACTTGACGTTCTATAACTTCAAGCATTGAAAGTAAGTACAGGGTAATGCCGAATAACAAAATGATTACCGAACCTTTTACTTGAATAAACGTATAAAACACAATAATGAGTCGATAAACATATTAAGATTGAAAAACAATTAGCTAAGTTACCGATATTGGAAACTGTATTTTAAAATATGTTTTTTTCCAATTACCTCTCCCCCCTCATTGCGTAACATACTATTAATCATTTTGAAGGATATAGCTAATTGCATGTGATCGAAAAAATTGTCTGCTCAACAAATAACGCAATGAACTGTGAAAATGAAACCTATTAGGTACTACTACAGTTAGTGTGTTACGCAATTACGTAGGCTCTGCCTAGTTTGGGATCAGACAACGGTGTGTTGGTGGTCCTAAGATATATTATATTATAATTACCCTGGATGTGAGCTATGAAATAATCTACTATTTATTACGTAAAATAATAGTTAAAAAACTTTAATGAGAAGAATATGTAATGATTGTGGTCTGAAACCCTTTGTAAAAAAACAAATATTTCAAAAATCTGCCCCTGGATGAAATTGCTATGGCCTATTAAAAACTCATCGCTGTGAGTTTAAGCGGCTAGTGTTGTGGCCTACTCGGTGCATGCATCTCTGAATAGGCCGCAACGTTCGCAGCTTAAACTTTTCTTGCCTTTCTTCAAATTATACATAGATAAGCCAAAAGTAAATTAGAACAGTGATGTCTCAGACCCCGACGAGTTGTAGGTGGTGTGTTCGGCAGGCACTTAACTTTGTATATTTTCTTTCATCACGACTGCTCTCAGAATGGTGAGAAAACTAAAAATTCGAAGACATGAGACACCTACCAACCCGCACTGGGCTGCGTGGTAGATTACAACCCAATCCCTCTCGAAGGGAGGAGGCCTGTGTTCCAACAGTGGGAACTTTATAGGCACTATCGTGCTGCTGTTACTCAAAAGTCATTGTTCCCAGTACATTAAGCAGATGTTTGTTACTCAATGAAAAATATTCTATAAGCTGGTAATGACATCTTCTTATTCTTTTAAGATCAATCTGCTGAGGGTAAAATCATCCTGCCAAAGTCACGAGATTTGTTTGAAATAGCATGGCCCTAGCATATAGGCAAATGAAGGAACATGGGTGGGTTTTAGTCAGCAAAATTCTGACACGCCCTTCCGCTCCATCCAGAGCGGGAGATGTCATATGATGACGTCCCATCCACAAAAAAAATATGGGAAAATCACGAAGTGAACGATATCTATTAATTAGTAGTGATGCTCTTTATTCCATTCCAATATGTAACATGTGGATTACGTAGTTAGTTACGCACTGATATGCCTAGATTATAAGCTATTGTTACCATGTATAGTGTGTAATTTTTGGTTTTCCCTAACAAATAAAATAAAATATCGAAACAGAATGGAATGATGGAATTGCGTCAAGCTTTAACTACGATAGGACTTCTGGTTGTTCATAAGGATCGTTCCAATGACGCCGATTTCATTAAATCCCTGGAATAAACGATTTATCATATAAAAGCATGTTTACCAATTATTTATTGTTGCACTATAATTTTATTTTTAAGAAAGAATTAGTGTATGCATCAAGTTTAGAGAATTGTTAGTAAACTTAATCCTACTACTTTAAAAATTTGAATGTTTGCATATTTGGATGTTTTTAATAAATCTCGCAAAAACAGCTAAGCGGATTAGTACCCTCTACAATATAACATAGGGTACGATAGAGGTTTCTATCAGGGACTGCTTTGGCACACAGATCGTGTAGTAAGTTAATTACGTTGATTAACACATATATATAATATTTTTATCTCGGTAGTACGTTCCAATTAGATTATTAGAGACCTTCTCGCGGGCGAAACCGCTGGCCAAAGTACTAGCTCTTTTTTTTTTCTTCTAATAAAGAAATTAATTTGCAACGCTAAGTAAAAATCATTATATTATTTAAATTACCTATACGCAGATCCGTGGGATTCCCCGATGCTGCGGCGATGGATGCGGCTCCATGATGAATTTTAATTGTAATTTTATATTTGTATCTGTTTATGTAACCTACTAACACTAGACGTTGTCTAGTGACTGACTCCGGTCTGAAATAAAAATATTCTATTCTATTCTTCTATACCACGTGTAAATTATCTCGCATTGCTGTTCCTTCGCCGACACTAATTTCGTGTTTGCAACATATGCGTTGATTAATTCACTACAAAACCCGGAAACTCGTTTTCATACAACAAAAAAATAATGTTTGGGGGGCTCATGGCTAAGTTACAACAGCCGCATGGGTCGATCGTTCAGGTTAAGCTACGCTTGCCACGGTTGGTCCGTGAATGGGTGACCATCTTTACATACTAAGACCCTTCCGTGCCTCGGAAAGCACGTTAAGCCGTTGGTCCCGGCTGTCTTTCGTAGATCTTAGACAGTCATTAGTCGTTAGAAGCCCGAAAGTCTGACAACCAGTCTTACCAAGGGGTATCATGTTACCCAATAACTGGATTGTGGAGGTCAGATAGGCAATCGCTCCACGTAAAATCCGGGTACTCAGCTGCAACCGGTTAGACTGGAAGCCGAACCCAACATAGTTGGGAAAAGGCTAGGCAGATGAAAATAATCATGTTTAATTAGGTACCTACATAATAGTCTTCGATATCGGAAAGTATTATTGTTTCCATGTGACCATGCGGAAGCGCTGTGCGTCTCTTGTGCGCAGAGTGCAGGCCAGCTCCAATGCCGTTCTGAGTATGATAGCAAATAGGTTGGACTGTCCTTATGTGCGACACTGCTGTGACAGACAAGTTACATATAGTGTCGCACGTAAGAGACTACTGTAATATAAGTTGATTATTAATTATGGATTACGAATTTGATTTATTTAATTTGTGTTGATTTCATATTAATATTGTATTTATTCGTTTGTATTTATTTGCGTGACATTGTATTTATAATTTTAATTTTGTCGTCTAATATGGGTTATGTTACCTGCAATAAACGAATTTTATTTTATTATGGACTTCAACTGGAGTTGGGCAGTAGGTACACCGTTTTTTTGGGTGGGAAATCATAAAATGACGTCACCCGCTCTGGATGAAGCGGAAGGGCATGTCAGACGTTTACTGTCTAAAATCCACGCGTGTTTCTTCAGTTGCCTATGCCAGGGCCACGGTGACTCTTCCAAACAAATCCGTGACCCTGTTAGGTGGGCAGGACACCTAGCGGAGCGAAGTGATGACAGGTGGAGTACGGCTGTGACAGAGCGGCATGCAATGACAGGAAGACAAGATGCCGATTGTCGCGTCCACCCAGACGACCTTGTTGCCATCGTGAGGAAAAACCTAGATGAGGTTAGCCCAGGAGTGTGGGGATTGACACAAGAAAAAACTTTTTACAAAAAAAATTACAACCGACTTCCTAAAAAAAAAACACTATAAAGTGAAAAATAACTTTAATTTCGAAAGTCGGTGTCTTAGGATCTGTATTTAAGGTTTTTTGCCACCGACTTCCGAAATTAAAGTTATTTTTCACTTGGTAGTGTTTTTTTTTTTAGGAAGTCAGTTGTTATTTTTTTTTGTTGTAAAAAGTTTTTATTTTTAACATTTTCGTTATGGTAGATACCCCGCACTAATCTAATCGCGGTATTCGTTCATTAGTCGCCGCAAATACTTCATGCAAATTTAAGACTTATATGGTTTTCACATGTATCCCATTGTCCGAATGGAACCAAATTAAAATGGGACCATTTGGAAAGCACCAACTTTCAAATAAAAAAATAATCATCAAAATCGGTTCACCCAGTCAAAAATTATGAGGTAACAAACATTTAAAAAAATACAGTCGAATTGATAACCTCCTCCTTTTTTTGAAGTCGGTTTAAAAGAGAGGCCTTATGCCCAGCAGTGGGTGAAGTCAGGCTGTCAAAGAATAAATGAGGTACTTAAGCACGAAATCAAAGATCCTGCCGTCTTTATGTAGGTACTTCAAATAATAAAATTATCGTCAATATGCGTTTTTGCGACATTATTCGATTATTATGCATATCGAACTGTCGCAAACATTTTTAGTGCCAGAAATTCAAAGTGAAATCGTAATTACCTTGGTAGCTTTACTTTTCACTATAAAAGCCTCGATTTTTTAAAACTATGTATCAGTTTAGTAAAATACCTTTTATCTTACGTACCTACATCGGATTAATACAACATGGTTTCTAAGGTAATATTATCCTTAGGAATTAGTATATAACTACAGACGATTTAAACATCTAGCAGAGCTTCATAGACGAGTTTTACTATTTCTTTTTCTATTTCGACATTAATGTATGAGATTCCCCATTATAACCTTAGAAATAGAAGCATTTGTCTGTTACTAAACAACGGTCAATAGGATAATCTTTAACAATTTCAGTTATGAAAGTGACATATGATATTTTTAACTGACTTCTTTTGCTTAGAGACTGCTAACATAGAATGATTATTTAAAAAGTAAACTTTTCTAAATTTAAATTTCCAGGTGTTGGTGTTAGCCATGTGTGCTCTTGCAGTAGTGACAGCGGAACATGCTCACTCCTCGCAGCACATCCACAAACACGACGGGCATGCTCACAAAGTGGAATTCAAAGATCATCACGGACATCACCACTACGATTACTATGTAAGTACATACATTTCAAAGTGGGTAACTACCCACTTCAACTGATGTTTTTGTCAAAGAGCTAACCTGGAACAGAACTTCTACTGACCACAACTATTGCACCATGAAGCGTTTGTTACTATCTTCCTATCTGAATGGAATGGTACATGGATTACCATGTACCATTCCATTCACCTGTTATTACAAAAAAAAAATGAGCACATAAGAAACAACTTTGTCTCTGAGTTAACAACGCATCTATCAGTCTTGGTGTTATCTATACTAATATTATAAAGCTCAAGAGTTTGTTTGTTTATTTGGTTGGTCGTGGTAATCTCAGAAATGACTGGTCCAAATTGAAAAAAAAACGTTTTATTGAAAACTGTTGAAAAACAAAACACTATCTAATCATGACGTTTCATTCCAGACGTACCCTAAGTACGAATTCAAGTACGAAGTGAAGGACCCTCACACCAAAGACCACAAGGAACAGCACGAGCATCGCGATGGTGACAGCGTAAAGGGAGAGTACTCTCTGCATGAACCTGATGGTTCTATCAGACACGTTCACTACCACGCTGACAAACATTCCGGGTAAGCTTCCTACAACACTATTTTAAACAACAATGTAGTTACCAGTTGCAAGGACTCCAACAACATCACAAATTATGATAAAAATTCTATGGTTCCGACCGTTCCTTTTTCAAACTCAAAACTCAGAGCATTTATTTCAATTAAACCAATTACAGGCACTTTTGAATCGTAAAAGGATCAGTCAGAAAAATGAAGCTAGTTGTCCATTCCAAGGCGAATAAGGTCCAAGGGAGGAAAACGGACAGTAAACTTCATTATACTCTACGGAGATGGTAGTTTTGACCGACTGTAAGAAGTAAATCTTGGTAGACTGTGTTGTAACTATAAGATGCACATCTAGGTTTTTTCTTTCATGTCATAAAACATTGTCATTTACCTTTACAGTTTCCATGCGGATGTTAAGCACAGCGTCCATCACATCGTTCATCACCACCATCACTGAATTTCAAAATGTTGTTATTTCTTTAAATATATCTTGTTATTTTTTATGTGTAAATAAATTTTAACTAAAAATAAGATTATTTATTTACTTATCTATTAGTTACTTATATCGAAGATTGCAAATAAAAAAAAGCGCAAATAAACTGTGTACAAAAACCATACTAGCCTAAACAAAGTCGTCATATAAAATACATAGCTTTTTAGACTTCGAATACCAAAGAACTTAATAATTGTGGGTCATCGCTAATGAGTCTAAAGGCCCTGCCCCCCCCCCCCCCCTAGCCAAGTTACAACCGTTTCGTCGAATTCCGTTCTCTAAACGGTAACGCCTCGGTATCATAATTGTAGAAAACGATAAGTTGGTACCCATGTTGATGCGCCTGAGTCGGCCGCTCTTTCTACAATGTCTTTAGAAAAACAACATTATAACAAAGGATGTAGCATTGAACATTGTAGAAATGATAACAATTCATTCTATCATTTTGAACGATGTAAACTTGGCTACGAATTTTCTATTCGTTTGTTCTAACCACGTGACTTAACGTTGAGATGATTTCATTCCCATACATTTGATTAGTTTTTAACTAGCGTTAACGATTGCAGATTATCAATTTGGCTAGGGGTGCTTAAAAAGGCAAGTAACCGTAACTGCTATAGTAGAGGTGAACGGATACCATTTCCTAACAGATAGTAAAGATTTGTAAGAAATCTAAAACTGAGATTATAATAATATTTTTACTAGTCCTAGTAGTAGTTTAGTTTCCCTATTTTGGGCCAAGACCTCCATTTACTCCTTCTTCGAGAACCTGCGAGCCCGCGCGTCCTCCATGCAGTTTTGACGGGACATATCCAGCTCATCCCGTTTTCACCTACGTGGTCTACCCCAACCCCTTGTTATTACCTATTTAATATTATTTTATCAGCCGTTTGTGTCCAAGTGTTAGGCAAAGGCCTCCTTTTTCTTCTTCCAATTATCCCAATCTACTGCTGATTGTTGTCAAAACTAATTAAATAAATCAAGTTTGTCCTGGGCATGAAGAGATCCTAAGGAACAAAATTATTATTTTCTAGTTATCTATTTAGTATGGTCTACGCTTCTTTTGAAAATCCAATCCGATCCCTTTTACCATGGCTTGCTTTAGAAAACAGAACAAAATTAAATGAATGATATTATGTTTAATTAGTTCTCCATTCGATTTTTTTCTATTGAAAATAATGTGTAATGTTGAAGACAATAGGCTATTACATGGGACTTAAACATAACTGGAGAACCGTGGATGTAATATAGGTGTACCTCTACATTACCCTTTACGGAGCAGGCGTGATATTATGTTAAGTAAAGAAGCAAACGATGAAATCATGCACTGGATATCTTTTTTCTGAGCTTATACTATTGCCATCGACACGCTACATAACACACACATAAAGAGCCTATAATGTTCCCACTGCTGGGACACAAACCTCGTCTCTGTGCGAGGGAGTGGGCCGGATCTACCACACGGGCTCAGGGCGGGTTGGTAGATGTCACATGTGTACGAGTTTTTGGTTCTTCGACATTTCCTCAGGATGTTTTCGATCACCGTTTTGAAAGCAGTGGTGATGAAATAATTCATAGAAAGTAAAGCGCCTGTTTAGTTATGAACCTAAAACACGTCAGTTGCGGCCTTTACCACTGGGTCACCACTGCTCTCAATCAACACGACATGAAGAAGTATTGTATCAATTCTGGATTTTAAATATTTAAAATAAGTGCATAGTTACTAATAACACGTGTTTCTCGCGGGACTTTTTTGCACGTGTCACTTATAATAATATATAAATATTATGATGTAACGCCCCTACTTGTAACACGTAAAACAGATAGCATAAGGCATACCGTGTGAACAGGCCATTATTATTGTGCAATAATATTGCGTGCCACGCCACTAAATAGTTCAATACCTACATGCTACTTGTATTAGTTTGACTAAGCATGAAGGTACCTAAAATCTCTCATCATCTATTTCACTAGCCTTGCTCTCAATTTATCCGTGTATAGCTACATCTCTCTCTCTCGCACTGGAATCATAATAATACTAAAATAACATGATATGATTGAAAAAGATACATGGTGGTGGATAAAGACGCCAGAAGGAACTCTACCAAAATCTTTTACGTCCACTAAATCTTTATTTATTATCTAATTAATCTCTTTTATCATAAAAGGGTTTTCGGCTTTTAAAAATAGGTTCCTAATAAACAAATTATGATTTCTCCCGCTCTGGGTGGACCGGGAGGGCGTGTCAGATTTAAACGAGCAAAACGCCGGAGTGAAACTCCGGTGCTGCGAGAAATCATAGCACGGCGGACAGAGCTTCGGTGGGATCTTATAGCGACTTGGCGGGTATGATTATCGCAACCCAGAGCTGGGCACGCCGCAATACCTATGTCTAGCCCTTAATGGCTTACCCGCGTTATGCAGGTAACATATTACCTGTGTGTGTATTAATCACTTTATTTAATTGAGAATTTCCGTTTCGTCTTGGCCAGCAGGTTGTGTAGGTGTTCAAGTACCGATATATCAATAACGTAAAACAATCAATTTATCGTAAATAATGTTAACTGCCAAATATTCAAAACTAGCTTTTGCCAGCGGCTGCGCCCGCGTGGAGGTCGGAAATTATCCCGCGGGAACATACTACCGAGATAAAAAGTACCCTATGTGTTATTCCAGGTTATAAACTATCTGTGTGCCAATTTCATCCAAATCCGTCCAGTAGGTTTTTCGTGAAAGGGTAACAAACATACACATACACATACATCCATCCTCACAAACTTTCGCGTTTATAATATTAGTAGGATGTGAAACTACAGCAATCAAGGTTTGTACCTTGATTACTTTAGTTTTTAATATATAAAGCCACAGTTTTGTTTGCTGATACATCCACTCCGCTAACAAACTTAGTATCTTCAATTAACTAACGACACCAGCAGAACAAATAATTTGAAATGTCTCTAAAGGTAATATTTTATTCCTATTTTAGAAATCTTCTTATCTTGCTCTCGTGGATATTATATTATATTCGTTTTTGTATCTCTGGCGCTGAACAGCACAAACACTGACTACCCCATAAATGTCACATCCATAATTTATCTATCTTTTCCAGGTTTTCATCGCATTAGCTGTAATGGCAGCAGCATCAGCGGAGCACGCTCACTCATCGCAGTACATCCACGATGGTCACCACCAACCCGTGCACGTCAAGGATCACGGACATGACGATCATCACCACGAACACGACAACCATCAACAAGGACACAACCACCACCACTACGGATTTCACGTTTACCACAAGGAACATGATGACTATCACCACGGACATGACGAGCACCACCACGGAAACGGCGACCACCGCCACGGACACGACGACCACCACCACGGACACGAGTCACACCACCAGGAGCACGACGACCACCACCACGGACTTGTCAACTACCAACATGGACACCATGACCACCACCATGGACATGCCGACTACCATCACGGACACGATGACCACCACCACAGACACGAAGACCACCACCACGGAGATGCTGACTACCATCACGGACACGACGGCCCCCATCACAAACACGATGATCACCACCACGGACACGATGACCACCACCATGGACATGCCGACTACCATCACGGACACGATGACCACCACCACAGACACGAAGACCACCACCACGGAGATGCCGACTACCATCACGGACACGACGACCCCTATCACGAACACGATGATCACCATCACGGACACTATAAACACCACGTCAAGTATTATGTTAGTAGCCCCATTTTTTCATCCCTTGTCTTTCATCTGCCTAGTTACCCCATCTTAAGGTTGGCTTCTGGACCATAAACATTTGGCTGAGTACGAATATTTTTAGAAAGATTGTTTTTAAAACTAGCTCAACTGAGTTACTGAGTAATTTTTGGAAAAAGCTGCTCTCCGCAACACAAAGGTGTAATTTTCAAAACACATTCAAAATCAAATCAAGTATTCATCACTATATTATAATTATGTTTTCTTGCAGGCGCATCCCGAGTACGACTTTGAGGACAAGGTGAATGACCACCACACCGGTGACAAGTACCCCCACGTGCACCGCGACGACGACCCGACATTACTTACATTACTCCGTGCACGTGGATGGCCCATGGGTTTCAATTGCTCCTGATCATAAGCTCTATTATTAATACCTATAACATGATTTATTTTATTTTATTTTATTGACCAAATGACCACCTTTTTATGTTGGCCTATTGTCGCTTATTATTATAGAGATTATTTAAATGTTGTTAAATAAATACAAATTTTTAATAGATTTCTTCATGCAAGATCCTTTTATTCTTCCTAAGCTAACTAAACATGGATAAATGGTTATTTTCAATATAATATTTAAGTAAAAGAGAATGGTAATGATGATTTAACCCTAAATGCGGAAGTTTAATCGTATTATCAATTAAGTGTACAAATGTTAGTATTATAAGAAAAATAATTATTTTTTGCATGATTAATTAGTAGTGTTGTACTAGTGCTCTTCATTCCATTTGAATATGTCAAATCAAATCAAATCAAAAGTCATTTATTCAAACTAGGCTGAAAAGTCAGCACTTTTTGAACGTCAAAGTCACATAAGACAGTCCCCCCAAAACGCCCGCCCTTCGACACTTCCTAGTGCTTTGGCTGGGAAGAAGAAGTGGCGGAACAAACTCCCCAGCAGCACTGCTGTCTGTTAAGTTAGAAGAACTTGATTCTATACAATATTGTATAAGTTATTAATATAATAAAACAAAACATACATTATTCGCCATATGTCAGCTAGCACACGCCATTATACCAACAAAACATTGAACACTAAACTCAAGCTGAAATGAATAATGAAACAAAATCGTAAACAGAACTTAAAACCTTACTAAAGCCTCCAGGCATAAAGGGCGTGCCCGCTTACATATACAACGATGCAAATGATACATATACACAACAAATGAAATTAAAAGAAAATAAAAATAAATTAACAAAAGCAGTTAAATAAAAAATAAAATAAAAAAACAATTATATGAACTACCCATATAAACTGTCAGTGTGTGAGTTACAGTAATTACAGAATGTAAAACAGTGTCATAGAAGAAAAAATAAATATTATCTACACAATTAAGTTAGCAACTAGTTTGATAAACTCTAAGACTGTCCTATGGAGCGAGACCAGCATGTTTCCAAGCGTTCTTATGTTGGATGTAGTCCTCTAATTTGTAATAAGCTCGTTTACAAAGTGTACTTTTAATATGACTTTTAAACCTCCTTTCATTTAATTGCAATATATCAGAAGGTATTTTGTTGTAACATTTAACACAGTACCCCATAAAAGATGTATGTACTTTTGCTAATCTGAAAAATGGTTGATCTATCTTGTCTTTATTTCTAGTATTAAAATTATGTCTATCGCTTATTTTATTAAAAAGATGTAGATTTTTTCTAACATACATAATATTTTCGTAAATGAATTGGCAAGGTACCGTCATAATATTAATCCTTTTAAATAGTTCCCTGAGGGATTCGCCGCGACATAGATTATAAATGGCTCTGACAGCTCGCTTTTGCAAAATAAAAATGGATTCAATGTCAGCAGCCCTACCCCACAGTAAAATGCCATACGACATAATGCTGTGGAAGTAGCTGAAATAGACCAAACGCGCGGTTTCTACATCTGTTAACTGTCTTATCTTTCTAACAGCATAAGCGGCCGAGCTCAACCGCCCCGCAAGAGATGTTATATGAGGTCCCCATTGTAATTTCTCGTCTAGCGTGATTCCTAGGAAAACCGTTTGATCAATAAATTCCAGTTTTTCCCCATTCAACAAGATGTCACATTCGCTACCTCTATGTAACATGTGGATTACGTAGTTGGTTATGCACTGATATGCCTAGATTATAAGTTATTGTATCTATGTATAGTGTGTAACTGTTGGTTTTCCCTAATAAATAAAATAAAATATAACACTAACTTTATTTTTCAACGCTTATTACGAACCTTCGACTACGCTGTAAAAAAGGGGTTTCCAAGTTTTTATGAAATAAAATAATTATATTTTATAGTTATTTTCTATCACAATCACTCATTTACATAAATATAACGTTTTTATTTACTACTACCACAGATTTCGGCTTTATACTGGTACCACACATTTCGTGTCTAATAAACCTTTTTTATTTTTCTCTAGCCGTTACAATATAAACTAGAAAGAAATACTTTAAAAATAAGAAGTCAACAGCCAAAATGAACGAATTGAATTATCGTATAAATTGTTTTTTTTTTTTTAACTGGGAACTGTTCCATTTGTGACATATGTCAAGTTTTTGTTCACCACACAAGGATTGAAAAACTAGCAACTGTTCCATTTGGTGCAACTACTTTTAGTCATGCTTCGCCTTGCAGAGGGGCAAATCGAACATGTTTTCCTTTATTAGGGTTTCATACCCAAGGGGACCATCATCCTGCCGGGGTCGCGCCTGCCGGGGTCGCGTGATTGTTCGAAAAAGATACCGTGACCCTGGCACATGGGCAACTGAAGGAACACGGGTGGGTCAGTAAAAGTCTGACACGCCCTCTCGCTCCGCCCAGAGCGGGAGAAGTCATTCGATGATTTCCCATCCAAAAAAAAAAGGGGACCATCATCATCATCCATAATTTCAGCCGAGCGATGTCCACTGCTGGTCATAAGCCTCTTATATAAGAATTATACCATTATTACTAACCTTCGTCGTTGCGACGAGTAATGGTTTCTAGAACGGCAAACACAAGCGCCCCAAATAGAAATTACTACCATCCATAACACAGGCAAAAGATCGACTGAGATTAACCGAAAGCTAGGATCTGTGCAACGACGCATTCAAAAACCGCAGTTTTTTTTAGAATTTGCATCGTTGATTCGACGAAGGTTCGTGATCTAGAGTTAAGAAAAAGTGAAGAACACATGCAGTATTGTTAATCTCTCACCAAATCGAATACCACCCTATGCTCTACATTATTTTCCTTAGCGATTATTTACATAAATGCATCCTTTTAGCTTAAGGAAATTAACTTTCTGTCCCTTCCACACCTAATTAAAGTAATTGAAGTAAAGTGTGTTTTAAAGTGACATTGTATCCCATGAAATAAATTAAATACGCAAAGTTAGTTCCGCAATAGACCTGAAAAAATATTATGATATTCCATTGGAATTTTACTAAGCTCCTACTCTTGTAGCACTTTTGGAGTAAAATAAAACAACGCATTTTCATGGAGTTTAAACTGTTGTTACGGTTCCGCTGCCATTAGATGGCACTCAGCATGACTTACTACCGCCATGCCAGCGTAGCTATGCGGCGGAGGCCGGCCGCACCCGCACCTCCACTTCGTGCCACCAAGGGCGCCAAGCGTTGTCTCAACATCCCATTGCGGAAGTAGGCAATTGCCTGATCGAAAGAGCTACCGTGGCCGTGGCATATGGGCAACTGAAGGAACACGGGTGGGTTTTAGTCAGTAAAAGTCTGACACGCCCTCCCGCTCCGCCCAGAGCGGGAGACGTCATTTGATGATTTCCCACCCATAAAAAAAATCATTGCCTGATAAAATACCATACAGTAGCAGCAGCCGATTAAAATATATTGTTGAAGAATTGCATAAAACTGAGACACGAGTAGTAGTATTGTAAGTAAGTATAATACTCGCACACAACTACTAAATGTGTGTTCGAAATTGATATTGGCATTTCGTATGCACTTAAGTGCCAAAAGCGCTTGTAAAATATAATGCACTTTCCCTTATGATGAAATAGAACTGAGTATGAGTATGAGTTAAGGAGGATGCGCTACTGCCAGGGTCGCGAGATTGTTCGAAAGAGACACCGTGACCCTGGCACATGGGCAACTGAAGGAAAACGGGTGGGTTTTAGTCAGTAAAAGTCTGACACGCCCTCCCGCTCCGCCCAAGAGCGGAAGACGTCATTTGATGATTTCCCACCCACCAAAAAAAAAGGAGGATGCGCTAAGGTAACAAGTTTTTTTTTTATATAAACTTGTTACAGTCGTGGATCATATTTTGTTCAACATACAGCCTGACACTGACCTGACTGACGGCACGGGTTACCATGGTGCTTCCCCCTAAACACATAATATGGTATTCTAAAATTGAAAAGTCGTTATTTAGCCGATTTTCGTCGAAGGTAATTTAAATAGAGTTAGCCCAGAATTTGAGTCTTTAGAAGCATCTATTAGTTCCCGTTACGTGCAGACAGTATGGCACGCCGAACACGATATTAAAAGGCCAACTGTTAGCGGAACAGAACCACTTTTAAAATGCAGTGCGAAGTCATCTATGAATCAGAAAATTAAAACTAATTTCAGACTGTTACAAACATATGTTTTTTCCCGATCATTCTTAAAGATACAACCAGACTGCGTTCAATGGATAACATCAGTTCCGACCGATGTAGTGTGTGTGGTGTATGGCACCTGAATAATGTTTAATTAACGTCAACTGTGTTTTGATGCATGGGCCCGCACTGGCCCTTATGCCCCTATCCCACTGGTAGGGCAGAGGCCTGTGTCTTAGCTGTGGGAACATTTTAGGCTGATTATGGTGCTGCTATTAAGTTGATGGCTAAATAACTTCATACAAATTTACAAAGTAGTCAATCCTCTCCATCAGGAGACCATACGTAAAATGACCACTTCTATTTCTAATCTACGAAGAATCGACATAGGGCTCCTTTTGACATATTTTCTTCATTATTAATTTAAATATCGCGCCAACAAAAACTTTCGGCAGTCTGTCATTTTGTCTTTCGTTTCTTCCGTTTCTGTGGTGGTCATGGTTCGGGGGTAGGCATTAGGGCGAAAGGATGGAGAGAATTTGCGAGAGCGATCGGTGGCAATCTCTTGCGTCCGGCCTTGGTCCAGGCCATGGTACGGTGCGAGAAGGTATGGAAAGCCTCTCTCTGCGAACTCTTTCTGAGAAGCAGTAAAACTCGCGTAGGAAGACGCGGAGCGCGTGAGGGAGAGGCAATCACTGCACCCTCACGCCCCAAGCCGCTGTAGGAGACACCCAGGGTGTCAGGAGTCCATAGCGAACGTCTGGCCACAGCAGACGCTGGCTTGCGGACGGCAAGCACTAGGACGAGGCGCGGGTCGACGGCATCAAAGATATTTTAGCATAATTGTAATGAAGGAGTCCGCCAGGGTCGATGCCTGCAAAGATCACGGATTTTTTTGAAGGACGGTAACGGCAACTGAAGGAACACGGGTGGGTTTTAGTCAGTAAAAGTCTGACATACCGTCCCATTCCGCCCAGAGGGAGAAGTGTTGTCTTATGATAATTTCCCAATCGAAAAAAGGGTGAAAAGATGTACAGAGGGGCCAGAGCTCGATATGTAGATACATGTTTGGATGTCTTTATAATCTAATCGTATTCGATAAACTCATAAACTCAAGCCACAGAATATCCAATAGTGATTAGCATTAACTCGACCATATAATATTTGTGGAAAATAGCAAAAGAAAATATAGCCTTCAAGAAAATATGTTTACACAATGACTCAATTGCGGCTGCACACTATAATACTTATATGCATTTCCTTTGTCACTTGAGCAATTAGTGTAGGTGTAACGTAAAAGTACACTTTTACGAAACAATCCATGTTATAATATCGTAATTATTTTTTAGTACCGACCATTCAAAGTGAAATCAATGTTACCTTGATTGTTTTGTTTTCAATATAAAAGCAACATTTTTTTCTGACCATGTATCAGTTCATCTGTGAACTTAGTAACATTAGCACCACAACTTCATCCAAAAACAACAACCCAAAATGTCATTCAAGGTAAAAAAGTTTATTTTAAAAAAAAGTACTAGATAGTCTACATACCTACCTCAAAAAGGCATCTATTGATTTTGTGTAGAATTGCTTCTTTATATTCTATAATTAGTCTTTGGTGGGTTCAATTATATTGTGCTGTTTTCTTCGTCCTCAATGCAATTTAATCTCGAAACTATGATCCAAGGTGGTGTTCCCGCTAACTATTGACCTACACATTGATATTATCTACTGATTTATATGCATTAATCAAATTTTCTCGTTGCAGGTCATATGCATCTTAGTCCTGGTGGCAGTAGTAGCAGTGACAGCGGAACATCACGGCTTCTCATCGCAGCACATCCACAAACACGACGGTCACCACCATAAGGTGGAATTCAAAGACCATCATGGACATCACCATGTCGATTACTATGTAAGTGTATCAGACTCCAAAAAAAACAGTTTGTCTATTGTATGTAACCAAGAATGACAGACATCGGCCAAAGGATATGCATACATCAGCCATTTAGGACTAATATACAAATTTTAAAAGGGCTGAGATGCAGAAATTTCCATAGTGTGATTATAATGGTTATGAGGTGTAAAGTTTGTGTATAACGGCCAGCGCGTACATATTAAAAGTAAACTAACTAGACGATTTTTTTCCAGACCCATCCTAAGTACGAGTTCGAGTACAAGGTGGACGACAAGCACACCGGTGACCACAAGGAGCAGCATGAGCACCGCGACGGTCACAAATCCGAGAGCGGCTATAAAGTGCACGTAGATCACATTGTACCTCATCATCATCACTATTGAGAAATTTATCTCTGAATGTTTGTTAACTTAGTGTGTAAGGAAACAGTTAAGGCAAAATTTTGTAAATAAATACATATTTAAAAAATGAGTGAATGGTGTAATTATATATTCCCGCAGCTGAAAAACCTAAACTTAATTAAAAGCCTCGAAGCCTTGTTGATCACATAAATTCACTTATTTGCAACCATAGTGAACCTCTTAATATAAAAAAGTCAAATTATGAAATCACTATATTACTTTCGCAACACCACCCTGCACTACACATAATTACTGGCTCAAAAACCCACAAAGTCGAAGTGAGTCTGCGCTGGCCAAGACTGCCCCATGCTTAATGACCTCCCAAAATACAGCATGTGGAGTCCTGAAACAGCCAGAAGATGTTGCGGCAGACCCCATAGAAGATGGCGAGACAAGCTATATTTAAGTAGTGACCACGACCAGTGCAGTGACCACGTTAACATTGGATTGCAAGCACTGGAAGTCATTAAAGCAGGCGATTGCCCAGAATTGGGCATCACCCCACTGCTTTGGGTAACTGAAGCTAACAGTAATGACTTTCTTTACTAACGTGCAGCTGTAATAAAATCAAATAAATATTTTATAACAGACTTTCTCTAACATAAACCCTAAAATGTATAAAAAATTTAATGTACAACTCGGTGAGTTCCCAGTTCATAGGTTTTAGTTTCTGGCGATAAAATAAAATAATTAAAGTAAGCAACTTTACAACTAGTGACAATGAACTTGAATAATGGTTAATATAATGAATTTAAATTAAACTGGTAATATTATAATTATTTGAAAAATAAATGCAGATTTTTTATATGGTGATCGTTTTTAATAAATACTCGCCCAACTGCTGTTTCTACACATTTATGAGCCGAAAAATACACGGCACGTCTCGCAAAAACTTATTGGTTGCTGTTGAGCCGCTTACCCCCGCCGTGAAACGTTGGATTTGAGCGCTATATTCGTGATAGTATTTACTGTTTATTTTGACGATTTTGTATGACTTTTGATGAAGTAGTGTATAAAACTGAACATAAAAACCACATAATTATGAAAACCATTGAGGAATGCTGCGATTTTAAAACAAGCCTCAAGCTAAGTTTATGAATTCACACTTTGTTTTCCACTTTGATATGCAATAGTTTCATAATAGTACATTATGATACAAATGTGTAATGATCAATACACACGCGTTCCATATGACGTTTTTCTACACACGCGAGGAGAAAAACAAACTTGCATTTTTAATTGCTCTTCTTCCCAACGCGGAGACAAAATTTTTGATAATAATTATATTAGTCATACAACAAAAACGTAAACAGATATTTATGGAAACTGGCGCGCTGGTTTTGTTACGTCCGCGCACCTCGCTAGCCAAGCACGCTCAGGTGTAAATAAAGGCATATAACAACTTTTTGCGAACACTGAAAAAAGAAGTAAAGTAAAAAATACTAATGTGGTAATGTAAAGTAAAACGCAAGTAAGCAATAAGCTGAATTATGAACTCAAAATGCATTGCTGTAAGAGTCACTTTATAAGCAATTTTTAAACTTCAAATCCCGCAAACGTCATGATTCCTATACCCAAGACTGCAAGCACTATAATATGCTTCCCCTTCTGGATAGGCGTGGGATGTTGGATATGATTTTGCTCTTTGATATTCTGCGAGGTCGTTTGGACAGCAGTGATTTGTTATCATGAATGGATTTCTGTACTCCAAAAACACGTACCTACCAGACATACGAAATTATTCAGCGGCAGGTAGCACAAAATACGGTAGAAATGCTGTTCTGACCCGACTGCCTCGCACCTATTCTGAGGAAACAAGTCAAGCAAATATTGTTTAGTAAACAAATTGTGCCGTAACTTATCCATAAAAAAAAAACTAAAATAAAATAAGTGAAGGAATCTGGAAGACATCTAATGGGGATTATATTCAACCAAAGCACGTTCAATTACTTAGTGGAAAATATTCACAATGTTATTTTTATTTTTGGTTTATTTTACTTTGTTTTTATTATTATTATTAATATTGCCGTAGTATTTAGGTACACATTTTTAATTTTGATTTATGTGTCCACAATCCCACATAATTACTGTATTGATGCTCTTGTAGAACTTTCTTTTTTTTTCTCTTTCTTTTGCCATTTGCTACTTAACCTAGCCTTATCAATGCCGTGAAACTTAAAGAGTTTCACGGCATTGATAAGGCTAGGTTAAGTTAGTTTAATTTTAATAAAATTTAGTTAAGTTAGTTAAGTAAGGACGTAATAGTTCGGCTGTAGGTGTCATGGACTCCGGATCCGGTGCTGCAGGAGACGCCTGGAGGATCGAGAGTCCATAGTTTACTCTTTGCCACCATAGGCGCGAGCTTGCGTACGGCGACCAATGGGTAGTTCGCCACCTGGTAAGGACCAAGCCCGGGTCGACGGCACGTTGTGTACCACACGCGCCTCAAAGATATATTGAAGGGGTCCGATAGGGCCGATGCCTGCAAGGTCCGCATATTTGTTCCAAAGAGTATAAGTCTGACACACAGAATAACCCAATTCTGAAAAGCACTACCTAACTTAGCAAAACAAAATATGGCCTTTAAAAAATATGTTTACATGATGACTTAATTGCGGCTGCACACTATAAAATTGTTATGCATTTCCGTTGTCACTTGAGCAATTAGTGTAGGTGTAACGTAAAAGTACAGGTTTTATGAAACAATCCATGTTATAATATCGTAATTAATTTTTAGTACCGACCATTCAAAGTGAAATCAGTGTTACCTTGATTGTTTTGTTTTCAATATAAAAGCAAAATTTTTTTCTGACCATGTATCAGTTCATCTGTGAACTTAGTTCCATTAGCACCACAACTTTATCCAAAAACAACAACCCAAAATGTCTTTCAAGGTAAAAAAGTTTATTCGAAAATTACTACATAGTCTACATACCTCAAAAAAGCATCTATTGATTTTTAATCCGTGTAAAATTGCTTATTTATATTCTTTAATGAGTCTTTGGTGGGTTCAATTATTGTGACCCTGGTTTGTTTTTCGTCCTCAATGCAATTTAATCTCGAAACTATGATCCAAGTTTGTGTTCCCGCTAATTATTTATATACAATAATCAAATTTTCTCGTTGCAGTTCATATGCATCTTAGCCCTAGTGGCAGTAGTAGCAGTGTCCGCGGAACACCACGGCTTCTCATCGCAGCACATCCACAAACACGACGGTCATCACCATAAGGTGGAATACAAAGACCATCATGGACATCACCACGTCGACTACTATGTAAGTGTAACGTGAACCGGACCGCACCTCGGAAAGCACGTTGAGAGCTCTTACACACGAGCGGCATAATGCCAACGACAGGTAACTACTGCCGTCGACACGCGATGATGACGCGATCAACAATTGCCTTTGCCTTTGGCAACGTGCCGCTCGTGTGTAAGAGCTCTAAGCTGTTGGTCCTGCGTCTGTTCTCTCTCTGGTCATGTCGGATTGCCGACCCATCGGACCATGAGAGTGAGGGAAAAGGGAGTGCTCCTGTGTCTACACGCACAATAAGTCCCACGCCGATAGATTGTCTCCGTTGAGATTGGTCGCCATAGCCGAAATACGGTCTGGAGGACTATATATGTAAGTGTAACAGACTGCAAAATAAAACAGCTTGTCTATAGTAGGTAACATCACGACAAAGCTAGTGCATTCATCAGCCATTTAGGACTGATACACGAATTTTGAAAGGACAGATGTGCAGGAATTTTCAATAGTATGATTATAAAGGTTATGAGGTGATCAGTTTGTGTGCTCACGATTGTGCGTGTAGTGGCCAGCACCTACATATTTTTCCATTTGTGAGTGTCAGAAGTAAACCAACGAAAGATAATATTTTCTTACAGACCCATCCCAAGTACGAGTTCGAGTACAAGGTGGACGACAAGCACACCGGTGACCACAAGGAGCAGCATGAGCACCGCGACGGTCACAAATCCGAGAGCGGCTACAAAGTGCACGTAGATCACATTGTGCCTCATCATCATCACTATTAGGAATTTATCTCTGAATGTTTGTTAAATTAGTGTATAAGGAAACAGTCAAGGCAAAATTTTGTAAATAAATACATATTTGAAAAATCAGTGACTGGTATAATTATTGTTTCGCGTAGCTAAAACACATCACAATCATTAAAAGTTTCTAAAACTTCGTGATCACATAAATACAGGGTATCACTTATCTATGCAACCGTAGTCAATTTATGTAATCCAATTTTTCTTTCTCAACACCAAACTGCACTCCAAAACACAGATTACTGAGGGCGCTCAAAAACCCAGAAAGTCGAAATGGGACTGGGCTGGCCAAGTCAGGTGCAAGCTTAATGACTAGTGGGCCAAAAGAAAGACGTCGCAGCAGACCCATCGAAGATGGCAAGACGAGCATGACTAAATAATACGATTAGAGCTCCACATTTTAGAGCTGGATCGCAAGCATTGGTAGACATAGTAGTAATTGTAATTACTGATGACAGTACTTATTAACGTGCAGCTCTAATAAAATAAAAGGTATGTAAACGAAGTGAACAGGTAGTACTCAAATTGATGATTGATTTCAAGAATTAATAAAAAAAAATCTCCATATTTATGATTTAGTATATTTTTTTTGAAAAAAGACAAACATAGCCCTTACCTATACAATAACTGTGATGAAAAATGGTGACACGTCCCCTAAAAAGCTAGCTGATTGGCTCGGTTCAAATTTACGATAACTTTTGTGTTTTTAATGAATTTAGATAAAGTAGAACCTAGCTATTAAAACCCTCGTGTTATACTATTATCAACCAAGCTGCATGCGAGGTTTCTGAACTGTCATTGATATGCACCAGTTTCATATATTACACGGAGAACAAAAACTGGTTTTGTGCTCCGTGATATATTACTATTTTCTATCAACTTCATCATTAATTTTACTTCGTGTCTAAAAGCTTTCCGCAAATTATTTAAAATGGGCCGATTGTCATAAAATCAAACATAAAAATCCAATTTAAAACACCGTAGACCAATCTCCGTTGCTTAGGATAACAAGAGTAGTGCTTGCTACATATTACGAAATTTGGTACCTATCTGAATATCAGTACAAATTGTGTAAATCTTGTCATCTCCATTGGAACGGCACACTTCATAAGTGCCGTTTCCAATGTACATAATTTATGTTATTATTTTTTATATAAAATCTTTATTTAGTTGAATTAAGTGCAACTTTGCTCGGATAAATTAAAGAGGTAACTAACGGTCCTAAAATTTAATGCCTTATGTAAGTTCGGGTAAACTCACTGTTACCAAGTTGATTACCAACTTTAAGTCACTATAGTACTGTTATTCTTTGAGAGTTGTATGAAATTGCTATAACATTGCAAGTTAACGTAGGCTGTCAATTTCCTGCAACGGTCGCGGAATTGTTCGAAAAAGTTACCGTGGCCCTGGCATAGCTAACTGAAGGAACAGGGGTGGGTTTCAGTCAGTATAAGTTTGACACGCCCTATTGCTTCAATCAGAGCGGCAGATGTGATGATATTCCCACCCAAAAAAAAGGTGTCAATTAAGTTAGCAATATATTTTTCTGAGTGTATTTATAGGGACATACTATAGTTAGGCATGTCTCTATCAAATACGCCACTGTGCGGCGCTCCACGCCGTAATAAAGATCTTATCTTGAAAGATGATTATTTTTGATAATAAATAAAATAAAAATTACGTAACTATTCTAGCAAGGTATTTTTGATCGTATTGTAAGAAAGATACCGTTTACGTGACTAATTGCTTGCGTTGATTTTAGTTAATTGTACTACATTTATACAGTAGAATCCGGTTATAACGACGGTGAAGGGACCGGTGATATTACGTCGTACTAACCGGACGTCGTACTAAAGGTAAAGACAATTTTAGATTTTTATTCTTATCACATTCATATACAGGGTGTGGCGTAAGTAGTGGTCTACCGTTCAGGATTCGATGAACCAGATAATTAACTATAACAATTAAAAATTTTAAACATTTTAACCCAAGGGTTCCGAAAATATTTCATTTTTGTCTTTTATTTACGAAATTTCTACCTTTTATTACAACTTTGTAGTTTGTAGTTTCAACAAAAACCATTATTTTTTCATTCTGATGATGCAAAATCAACTTTTAAACTTTCTGACAAAAATGGACTATGAAAACACGGAGAAATTCACTAACTCATGAGCACAACATACACATTCATTCTCACAAATGCATAAATGTCTATTTGGACAACACGAGTGAAGTGGGAGTATTAGTTCGTGGATTTATTCAAGCTTAGGAGAGGCCGACGGCAGACTGACACATCTTAGATTCGCCGATGACGTAGTTATCTTTGCAGAGTCACCAACTGCCCTCAGAAAAATGATAGTAGACCTAGCGAAAGAAAGCGACTTAAATGGAAGTGGGTTGGTCACACTCTCAGACGCACAGATAAATGGAGCAAAAGGGTAACAGTCTGGTACCCGCGAAATGGCAAACGTCATAGAGGAAGTCAGAGGAAACGCTGGTACAAATAAACTGGAAACCGCACGAGGTAAACTATGGACTCGAATAGCAGTCGATAGGAAAAAGTGGAAGGAAATGGAGGAGGCCTTTGCCAATGGGCACACAGAGCAAGCCAGCCGGTGTCAACAATGGAACTCATTTTATATATTTTTTAGCTTTATTCACAACATATATGTATATTTTATTGTAGTAGCATAATTTTTAAATGGTCTGAATAAATGGCTTTTATTATTATTATTATAGGAGAGGCCTAGGGATGACAGGAAAGGAATGTTCTCATAGGTTTAAAGAAACTTTATTCTCAATAAAGACATACGTCACTCACTTGAGAACAATATTAAAACATATAGGTACATAATTTACACAAGGTTCGTCGTGATCAGTTCAGTCTCATACGTGGTCTGATTGTCTTTGTCTGATCCAAACCCATCTTAACTCACTCATTCATCACACACTCACACCATACAAGTACATAATACCCTACACACGTCTCAAATTAACAGTTCAGTTTATCACTCACTTAACTTTGAATTAATTTATTGTTTGGGAATAATATTTGGTTATTTTTATCTTACCAACTGACGTTATGTATATGCCTAATTGCCTACCTACTATTCTGTAATAGTGTAAGACGAAGGAGATTATAGTCTCCATGACACAGGGAATCCTAGTGTGGAGACTAGTATTATTTCATTTTGTACTGCTATATTTCTTGAACATTAAAGTTTTATTTTATTTTAATTGAATACTTGTATTTTCCTGCAACGATCGCAATGCAAGTTCGTAATGTGCTTGTGCATAAGCACTATGCATGCGTGTGAATGTGCTTTTACGAAATATTTAAAAAGTTCGCACAATATTCAAACGTTGCACATTCTGTCGTCATATAAAAATTTAGAGTGAAATTTTTGCAACATTAATACTTTTGTTTTGAATATAAAAGTTGGGATTTTCGGAGCATTTATCAGTTCGCTACTGAGTTTAGTGAGATCAATACAAGAATTAAAATATTTAAAAAAAAATGATTTCAAAGGTAAAGTCTATCTTAAATTCACCAATAGTTGTAACAGTAATCATGCGATTGAATATAATCTATATATTTTTTATTTGTGTTACAGGTGTGCATTTTAGCAGCGATTGCAATGATGGCAGTGGTAGCAGTGACAGCTGATGACGGCCACTCTTCCATACACATCTCAAAACACGACGATCATCCTGTGAAAGTAGAAATAAAAGACGAGCATCACCATCATCATCACGTCGATTACTATGTTAGTTACATCCTAATACTTTAGTAATAGAAGAGCTATTTGTGAAAAACTTCGTCCAGTGAAGTATATATATATAGTCCTCCAGACCGTATTTCGGCCACGGCGGCCAATCTCAACGGAGACTAGCCATCGGCGCGGGAGATATTATAGTGCTCAAGTGTGTGCGCAGACACAGGAGCACTCACTCTTCCCTCACTCTCATAGTCCGATGGGACGGCAATCCGACACAACCGGAGAGAGATCAGGCGTAGGACCAACGGCTTAAGGTGCTTTCCCATGCACGGGGGTATCACACCGCCAACTTCCAAACTCCGGGCTCCTACTAAAAAAATCCTAATGGAAAAACCCAGTAACACTTTGCCCGACCCGGGAATCGAACCCAGGACCCAACACTCAGCAGCCGCTCTTGCGATCACGAGACCAACGGGGTAGTTACTACTAAGTCCAGTGAAGTACTTTCACCTTCGACCACTAATCAGCTGCATCGGGTTGCAGTGTTCTGGTTTAAATTGGCCTCTTGCGACATTCTAACTTGGCATTCGGTGCAGTTGTATTTAAACACAATATTGAAATGTCAGACATACTTCACGAGACAGTCCCGTTTCGTCACTAAGATGACAACGCACAAACAATGCCTCTGATATTACATATGACTATAGGCAGGCTACTTACCATCAGCTGGGTCACTCGCATATTTTCCATACAATATGAAACTAATCATGACATTTCTTAAATTCCAGACTCATCCCAAGTACAAGTTCGAGTATGAAGTAAAGAGCCATCACACTGGTGACCACAAGTCGCACCATGAGCACCGCGACGGTGACAGTGTTAAGGGAGAGTACTCTCTGCATGAACCTGATGGTTCCACCAGGCACATTCATTACCATGCCGATAAGAAAACTGGGTGAGAATCGATTGTCACTTTATAATTATTGTCTTGCTTTGAAAATAGAAGCAGTAATTGGTTGGTACGTATCGACTTGTTCTAGCAAGAACTGTAGTATCTTTGTGAAATAGCTTATCTAGGCTAGTACTACCACCATACGTAACCAACACTGGAGAGATTACTCAGTCAACTTTTATCTTTTAGTTGCTTTTCTATTTCTTTTTCATAGTCATCAGTATTTCAACTCCCATTTACACCCATTGAATATAGCTAGCTGTTCTTTTAAGTATTATGTGTCTACAAGAACAAATAAATAGATCTGAAGACTCTGTTTATACACCGTAGTATAGCAAATTATCGGTTTACCACTTTCTGAATAGCCCTGTCATCACAACCTTAATTTTACATCGTTTACTTACAACAATCTAGATCACAATTACATAAAAACATGATCTCACACCTTCTCACCCCATGGTGAGAAGGTGTGAGATCATGTTTTTATGTAATTTGTTTTTAGCCCCATGGCTAGCAGAAACTATAGAACGCCACCTGCTTCGATCCTTACAAACTCTCTTGCCTCGTGTACGTTAATATATACATCATTGTTTGTATATACAAGGTGCAGTTTTGGATCTGCAAAACATTTCACGATGTAATTATGTTAGTGATTCTCGACCCGAATCAACAATAAAATGGGCAGGTTTTTTTTTTTCATTTTATTCTTATTTATACGGAAATCGGTCAGTGTGAACTCGCTTTTTTAAAAAGCGGCCAGTCTGTACGTGTCCTTAAACTGCGCTTTCACACACACAAACAAACGCAACCGACATTTCTTTCATTGATCCAAAGCCGCGCTCCCCATCCAGAGTTATTCTGAAAAACAATAAAATTTAAAAATCTATATATATAAAAATGAATCCCTATTTCCCTTGGTCACGCCATCACGCGTGAACGGCTGGTCCGAATTGAAAAATTTGTGTTGAGTAGCCTATCTATCGAAGAATGCTATAGGCTATATAACATCACGCTACAATCAAAAGAAGCGGAGCAGTAATGAAAAATGTTGCAAAAACGGGGAAAATCGCACGGGTAGGTAATTCGACGCGACGCACGACGGGAAGGGTCGGGGGAACAAGAAATTTAACGCGGACGAAGTCGCGGGCAGAAGCTAGTCTAAAATAAAAAGTATTATTGATTATTGACTTGGTATCGTATTGTTATATGATTATTTACGAGTCTCATAACAACCTCCTGAAATGTTTTGCAGGTTCAAAACTGCATCTTGTATTTACGTCAGCACTTTTTATGTATAATGGTGCCCAAGATACAGGCTGTGCCTAGTTTGGGTCCAACGCTACCTCAAAAATGTAACTGTAATGTTGAAATAAACGATTTTTTACTTACTTTACTTTACTTACTTACAATGTCTTCATTTCTTTTCAGTTTCCACGCAGATGTTAAGCACAGCGTCCACCACTTGGTACCAGACAAGCATCATCATTAACTGTCTTCTCTGTAATATCTACACAGTATACGTTGTTTTTTAATTTAGGTTTTTATGTTTGTTGTTTGATTTTATTAAAAATGTTTTTATAATATTTTTGTTTCATTAACACCAAACCAGTGAATGAAAATATAACTTTGTAAATCGGGATTTAGAAACCAAATATTCGCTGAGATTATAAGGGTGGTGCACAAAAAGATCGCTTATCCTTAGTAGATTAAAACAGATGATATTGATTACGATGCGCCTATCATTAGTATTACATACATGTATGTAATGTACCATTGGTAAATTCTTATTAATTTATAGAATGTCAGGCAAAATTGCTCAGACCAGTAAGGCACATACATAAGTATGCCACAACCCACATGAGCGAGTTAAACTGGTTAATTTTACAATTACGAAAAATTCATTCAAATCTTACAGACCGGAGATATAAAAAGACATGATTTACCCTAAAAAATTATCAGTTGCCTTTTGTAACTACAAGAGTAAACAATTCATAATCATGTACACCAAGGTAAATTGATTAATATTTTTACAAATAAATTTCAATACGAAATACAAGTAATTAGTGATTGCACATCAGAAATATGTTACTAATTGTTTTATTTATCAGATCTTCCTAGTTGCTGCAGTCATTGCTATGGTGGTTTCTGAACCACAGGGTGAACACAAGGAACATGAGCATAAACACGCTTTCTCATCACAAAGCATTAAGCAACACCATGGTAAAGCCACCGAGAAGCACGTCGAGTACCACGTATGAAAATTTCAGAATACTTTTATTATGTGACATTTATAGACTTATAGTTATAGAGGTATCTAATTGTTCTGTCCATTGCAGTCTCATCCTAAATATGAGTTCGGGTACAAAGTTGTAGACCCACACACTGGCGACAAAAAGTCTCAACATGAATCCCGAGACGGTGACGTCGTGAAGGGCGTGTACAGCCTGCACGACGCTGATGGCTCCGTCAGGATCGTCGAGTACCACGCTGACAAGAAGAGCGGGTAAGTCCTAGCAATTTTTACCTAACTTCACCCTTTTAACATTGGTTAAGTTTCCTTTGAAAATTTCACTTAAGTACTATAATAATGTGTTCTTTTAATAGTGAATCTTTGTAGTGCCAAACATTTGTTCAGATTGGAATGTGCCAAATCCATTAACCGTAATTTTTGCCTTTGGTTCATTGTCTTTTCATCTCTTTGATTTGTTATGTCGGATTTGTTTGTAATGATTTGACTTTCTTGATTTTTCATCCTCGTAAAATCAAAACTGTTAAATTTTGTTCAATAGATGCAATTTGAAATTACATATTTTAATAAAGTGTTTTCTTCTATTTCAGATTCAATGCTAACGTTAAAAGGGAAGGTCACATCAAGCACATTGTTCCTGAACATCATCATCATCACTGATCTGATTACAAATCTACTGTTAATTAAAGTTATATCATAAGATTGTTGAATGTTTACGTTGTTGTTAATTTAATTGAAATAAATTTGTTTTTACTGTATTTTGCATTTTTTACTCTTCTTATACCATTATTTGGTTTTGGGCTTGATTTTAATCACTTAAAGTTCGGTTTACTTACTTTGACAACAAAATTGGTTCAGAAAATTGCTTTCTAGAAACAAATGGATGTTGTTTCTTTAAACAACAACCATTTGTTTCTAGTGATAGTGTTTTACTATGGATTAAGTAGAGTCCATTATAAAACACTAATAAGGAGACGGATACGCTTTCATACAATCTTGGGCCTGGATGTAAAAAGATGAAATTGGTGTCTATTGATAGGTACTATATTATTAAATAATCACTGAAAATTTTGCAGGTTTTGGCAATCTGAGAACCAAGTTAAATAAGATTTAGGAAAAGTGAGGTTACGTAACAATCTACACTTAACAGCTGATTTTTGAAGTTCGATTCTCATTCTTTAAAATACAGTTGAGGTGTTAAATATAAAGAATATTATTATAATTCATCATCATTTTAGCCGGAAGACGTTTACTGCTGGTCATAAGTCTTTCCCGATTCGGGGGGGTTTGCCATAATCGCAACGCTTAGCAGGCGGGTTGGCGATCGCAGTGTGGTCGCAAAATGCATAGAGAACGCTGTTGCCAATTCTAAGTCCCTTAGTCGCCTCTTACGACATCCACAGGAAGAAATAGGGTGGTGCTATTCTTTACTATTCTCTCTATTCTTAATCATTATAAAAGTATTTATAGAAGGGTTGGTGGCTAAGTAATAACAGCCGCACGGGTTAACCGATCAGGTTAAGCTAAGCTTGCCGCGGTTGGTCCGTGGATGGGTGACCATCTTTACATACCAAGACCCTTCCGTGCCTCGGAAAGCATGTTAAGCCGTTGGTCTCCAATAATCACACATGTTATCACATGTGTGATTATTGGAGAGCGAGGAATACTGTCCTACCGTGATACAGTTTATACTATGATGTAAATCAGTGTGAATTACTCTCTAACAACCAAACAACCATTTACGTTTGATATGAGATCTTATTTGTTTGTTTTTTATACGTACATATAACTCATTGGACCTAAGGTTGTTATTATGCTACTAGAAATAAGAATGTTGCCCCTAAAACGACCCACTGACCTTTTATTTTTTATTATTATTTTGTTAGTATAATGGTGAAGGAAAAAATATTGTAAAGATTGCAAGCCAGTGTGGTAGACGTTGGTGAGGTAAATAAGAAGTGAGTAAGTACTTACAGATTGTGGTGTACGCCATTGAGAATTACTGCTAATATCATTTCGTCATCCAAATCTCGACGATCTGTTGTATTACAGCGATTAGTCGCCATGCGACAATTTACACAACGATCCATGGTGTCGCTTTCCAATCGGTAGGCTGTTCGTAGAATCCAAAATGACAAGTCCAAGTCCAACGTTTAAGCGGGGTTCTCCGTGTTGGGTATGGTGGCAAGGCAAGGGTCATACAAGAAAGTAGCTCCGAAGTCCGTAGATGAAAGCAGGGGTTGAGGAAACATCAATAAAACTATGGGTGGAAACACGATACGCACATGCAATAAACAATATGAAACGAGTGAGTGTCAGCGTTATGTCATGCATGTCATGTCAGAGTTAGCACAGACTAAACATACATTAATCGATTAACAAACGTGGATCAATTTATGTTAATTATATAAATATTTAATTGTTTTAAGCTGTGCATTATGTTATTTCTAATAGATTTAATTATTTTAATTGAATTAATCATCTGGTGGAGGCATCTTCTTAAATAGTATGAACGTTAATCGATTATATTTTAATCGATATTCCATTTACTTGGGAACCTTAACTTAATTTTAGGATTTCTCATTTTCCAGATTGCAAATTGAGTTGATTTTTCAGATTTTCATATAGAAAAATATAAGCTTTTTTTTAAACCATTTCTCCACTTATTACATTTTGGCCCAGCAATGCCCGTCTCCATGTAGCCAAAATATGAATTAAGAAGTAGTTGCAATTCCTGGCAGTCGTCCGTATTTTAGAACAAAAAAATAACAACCAAAGTCCTTTAAAAAAAAAAACACTACAAAGTCAAAAATAACTTTAATTTCGGAATTCGGTGTCTTAGGATCTGTATTTAAGGTTTTTTGCCACCGACTTCCGAAATTAAAGTTATTTTTGACATTGTAGTGTTTTTTTTAAGGAAGTCGATTGTTATTTTTTTGTAAAAAGGTTTTAATTTTAACTTTTTAGTTATGGTAGATCCCCGCACTAATCTAATCGCGTTATTCGTTCATTTGTCGCGCAAATTCTTAATGCATATTTAAGACTTATGTGGTTTTCACATGGACCCCATTGTCCAAATGGAACCAAATTAAATGATACCATTCGGAAAGCATTAGCTTTCAAATAAAAAAAGAATCATCAAAATTGGTTCACCCAGTCAAAAGATATGAGGTAAAAAACATTTTAAAAATACAGTCGAATTGATAACCTCCTCCTTTTTTTGAAATCGGTTAAAAACAACACACATCAAAACACTAAACTAACTACTAATACTACAATTACAACTATTACGCCGCAACACCAACACGCTACCACCGCTAACTACTACCATTAATATTGACACACATTATGAATTCTAGTTTTAGTTTAAACTAGCTTCTGCCCGCGACTACGTCCGCGTTAAATTTCTTACGTCCCCGACCCTTCCCGTCGCGTCGAATCGCCTACCCGTGCGATTTTCTCCGTTTTTGCAACATTTTTCATTACTGCTCCGCTCCTCTTGGTTGTAGCGTGATGTTATATAGCCTATATACCCTTTTTCAATAAATAGGCTACCCAACACAAATAGAATTTTTCAATTCGGACCAGTAGTTCCTGAAATTAGCGCGTTCAATCAAACAAACAAACATACAAACAAACAAACTCTTCATCTTTATAATATTAGTCTAGATGTGCTTAGGTGCTTAGGTACTCACAACTTAGTTAGACCGCATCATTACCGAGCCGGCTCTTTGGGTGTCAGTAAAAAAGTATCGTGGCTAGTGGTTGAAATTTGACCATTTTTTTTTTTTTTTTTGATTTGAAAAATTTTGCTTTTCTGCACTCCTACTCCTTATAAAATTTAGCTGTCTTTTTTCATACACCTTGCTTAAGTTCGAATAAGTTTCGTAAAAAACGAGTACAAAATGTTGCCTCACATTTAACCGTAACTATAATGGAATCGTTATGTAAGTACCTACCTATACCTACGAATATATAAAAAAATGCTCAAACAGCAAAACATGCATTGTTCTTACCTACTGGGTGTTTATAACATCTTTCACTTTAAGGCTAGGTGATTCGACACTCATACAGATTTGAGGGGGTGAGGTGCGTGGAAATCCGCGGGGCGCCTCCCGCGCGTCCTTCTTGTCGAACACGATAGCGCGCCAAAAGTTCGGGCGGCGCGGCGGCGGCGGGCGTAGCACAGACAGGTCATAGTGTAGCGACATCAGTATGTCCACAGTATTAGAAACCACAGAAGAAACGATAATACGAGACTAATATTATAAATGCGACAGTTTGTGAGTATGGATGTATGGAAGTATGGATGGATGTTTGTTATTCTTTCACGCAAAAACTACTAAACGTATTTGGATTAAATTTAGCTTGCAGATAGTTTATAACCTGGACTAATATTATAAATGCGAAAGTTTGTGAGTATAAATGGATGTTTGTTACTCTTTCACGCAAAAACGAATGAACGGATTTGGATGAAATTTAGCACGCAGATAGTTTATAACCTGGAATAATAGAAAACATACAAATAACTTACTTGCACAAAAGGCTTAGTCACACAAAAAACAAAAAAAAAAATATAATTGCACAAGTTTGTGAGTATGGATGTATGGATGGATGTTTGTTACTCTCTCACGCAAAAACTACTGAACGCATTTGAATGAAAAAAAAAACAACTCTAGAGGTGTCAAGGGACACCCGGATGGAACGAAGTTCCTTTTCAGGATTCATAATTGTTATAATTTTTTTATTATTTATTCTGTACAAAAAACCTGTATACACTCAACAAAAATATTCTCTCTCTCTCTCTATCTCCCTCTCTTCCTCTCTCACTCTCTCTCTCCCTCTCTGTCTCTCTCTCTCTACTCACAACAAAAAAAGAACAACATACAAACAAATACAAACAACAAAATATATACGGTCGAATTGAGAAACCTCGTCCTTTTTTTGAAGTCGGTTAAAAAGTGTCGTTATAACTTTTCGTGAGATTTTTTTCCGTCTAGCCCCCTTTCACAATGCATGATAAGGAACTTCGTTCCAATTAGCAAGCAGATAGTTTATAACCTGGACTAATATTATTATGAAAGTTTGCGAGTATGGGTGTATGGAAGTATGGATGGATGTATGGTGTTGTGTGTCTCTTTCACGCAAAACTACTGAACAGATTTGGATGAAATTTTGCAACAAGATAGTTTATAATCTGGATTATCACATTGGGTCCCTTTTACCCCGGTAGTACGTTGCCGCGGAATAATTTTCGACCTCTTTCTATTCACGCCTACCAAGATACTCATCAAGACGAATCAAACGAGCCCAAATTTGATGGGGTTACGTCGTTTAATTACGGAGTTACTATAGCCACCTTCAAGCTCCATCATCAGACCCTGGTTACCATATAGTATCAAAGTACTCGTCAAGACGAATCAAACGAGCCCAAACTCGATGGGGTTGCATCGTTTAATTACGGAGTTCCTATGGGCCCTTCCAACTCCATCATCAGACCCTGGTTACCACATAGTGTCAAAGTACTCGTCAAGACGAATCAAACGAGCCCAATCTCGATGGGGCTGCGTCGTTTAATTACAGAGATCCTATGGACAACTTCTAGCTCCATCATCAGATCAGCTCTATGTCATAATAATATTGCATTGGATTGCAACATTGTTTTTAAAGTTTTACAAATATTTACACAATGAGAACCACACACACAAAACAAAAGCTTAACCAACTATGGTCTATATAAATTCTTGAAAACAATATTTATTTACAATTTATTTTGTTTTCTCTTATTATTACTTACGCAGCAGAAAGGAAGCGCGCGCACAAAAATTTGTCACAGGTCTCACCTCGATAACGTCTCGTAGGACACTGGCAAGTAGTGGCAAGCGACGCGCCGATCAAAAATCACTTGAACGATCGATATTTTTTTTTAGAAATATAATGAAAAAAATTGATCGGGTTCAATCGATTCTAAAATAAATTACCTATACATTGATACTAATTATAGAAAAATAGGAGTATTAGTACTTCTTTAAAATGAAATTAGGCTTGTTAAAAAACTGCAAATCGAAGTAAGTTCGGCTTTTTTTTCTATCGAGTAAATTTGATTGTATCGTGTTTTGATCGGGTACAAGCTAAGGAGAAAGAATGTATCTTAAATATATATTTTTTTCAGATTCTGGACATAATAATTTGCCTATTAAAAACCAATTCTAAAACAGGTGAAAACGGTGCCACCCGGCCTTAACTGAAATAGATTTCAATCAACCCCGTGAAGAATAGTACCATCCCATTTCTTCCCGTGGGTGTCGTAAGAGGTGACTAAGGGACTTACAAGAGAATGGGAAGCAGCGTTCTCTATCCATTTTACCACCAAACTGCGATTATACATTTACATACAGGTTCCAGGGATGTCAAATGTGCAGAAGGAATAATTGCCAAACTTCTTTGTCTTCATCTTAGTGTCTGCCGTTGCCAAACTAAAACGTGACAATTATACATGGTGAATAAAAATATAAAAAGTACACAATGATGAATTCATTGTTACGTGTGAGTATAAAGTAACCCAAATACACATATTTCTGCACTTGCAAATAGTCGTTGCGTATGAAACTGTTGTAAATAATACTAATGGTCACCAATCAATTAGAATGAAATCTATATCACTGTTATTGCGTTTATTTTATATAAAAGTGTTGTGTTTGACTCGCATGTTTCAGTTTGTTATTGAGATTCGTAGTACTAATACTGAGCTACAAAATGTTTTCTAAGGTACAGTTTAATTTACTTCAGCGATAAAACTTTGATAGAGCAATTTATTAATTAATTATTTATCTACTTATTGATCAAAAATAAAAACTATCAGGCAAAGTGCTTAGTAACTGTATATTGTCAAGCCACATTTAATGAATAATGATGAAGTTATAATAAAGAAATGCTTTTATACCAAATTTTTACTGGAAACATTTTCTTCTAGGTTCTCTGCGTGTTAACTGTCACAGCGTTTGCGTCAGCGGAATATGCTCACTCATCACAACATGTCACCAAACACGATGGTCACCACCACCTTGTGCACGTTCATGACGACCACCACCACCTCGGACATCATCATCACCACCACGTTGACTACTATGTAAGTACTGGGCTTTGAACGGGCCAATGTCAAGTCAGACATCCAAATAAAATAGACAGTTAAAATACAAAACCAACAAAACTGCACGTGACTTCAACTCACCCGTGCTAGAATGCTGTAGTCAAACATTGTCAAAACGAAATTATTTGCAAGTCATTGATTAGTATTGTAAAAGAAAAACTGACCTATTTAAATTCCGCATTTCACTTACATAACCATATGCTCTTAGGCCGTTTGTCCACCGTCACCGTCAACGTGATGTCAACGAGGAACGAGAGTATGTTAAAAAAGCCAGGCAAACGGCACTGGTGATACAGAAGTTTGGGAAAGATCACACATGTTTGATATTGCCGTCACATCGGCGAACACAATCTCAGACCGAGGTCTCGCGGTCGCGCCGAACTACTCGAAAATTCGAGGGCCGGGATCCCGTTGTTCGGGTTATGGCCGTAGAGTCGACATGCGGCCATAGTAATCGGATGTATCGCTATTTCGCCGCCGCCACATCACATTCTTGTTGATGTCACGTTGATGGTGTCAGTACACAAACGACCATACTCACCTGCTAGACTGTGCGTAAAAACAAAACACTAATGACGTTTTCTCGTACTCTCTTTCTAGATGCATCCTAAGTACGAATTCAAGTATCAAGTGAAGGACCCTCACACTGGAGATCACAAGGAACACCACGAGCACCGCGACGGTGACAGTGTCAAGGGACACTTCTCGTTCAAAGAACCTGATGGCACCATCAGACATGTTCACTATCATGCTGATAAAAAAACTGGGTGAGCAGACCACAAAATTATGACGTTTGATTGATTTACTGTTGTGACGTTATCAGCGAAACGTCTTATATGCAAGACTGGTCCTGCCTATTGATGGGAAAGAAGTTTTTCACTTTAGTTTGTCAAAATGTATATGTAGTCTTTTATCAGTCCTTATGCAGACAAGGCTCCTAGTTTCTGTTTCTCCTTTTAAATCTACAAAACTTTTGTGTCTAAGAGTAGATATCCTATTCACTCAAACCTTATTTCTTCTGCCCACAGTTTCCACGCAGACGTGAAGCACAGTCATCATCATCTCCTTCGTCATTATCTTCTTCATCATTATCATGACCATCATTGATTCGATTAATTATTATTATATTGTATTATATTGTTGACTGTTTTTGTTATGTTTGTGATTTTCCAACTAAGTATAATAAAGTTACTAAAAGTGTTGTTTTTCTCATTGCTTAAAAACTGTGTGTCGAAAATGGTCATTGATTAAAAGTTTTTATTTAATAAAATAGGGACATTGACGTACAACCTGTCACCATGGATGCAGTACATGATTATAAACTTCTTTGCGTAAAACTTTTACATCGGTTATTAAAAAACCAACTTTCATCCTATTTTGACCGCGTAGGTGTTGCACTTTTCTATGAGACAGTTTATTCTATTTTTTTATGGCTGACCAAACAATTTCTTTGCTAGAGGGTCTAGAATCAGATTACAGTTTGCGTGTCGTTTAAAGACATTTATAAGAAAGTACTTCGGGCAGTTAAATTAAACACCCACGAACACATAAACTTTGAAGAAAACGTTCAACTAACATCATTTATATTTTGTCAAATTAACATTTGTAGATACTTCGTTGGCTGTATACAAGATACAGTTCTTAATCCAGTTTCTTAGGAACATAATATTATCAGAAATATTGTTCATTTTTAAGGAAACTAATATTGTGAAGGGAGAATAAATAAATGAATTGAATTGAGTTCTTAGCGAGAACTACACAAATAAAATTTTTGTTTCAGCTATTAAATTCAATATAAATATAACACAGATTCTGTCAATAAAAAATGTAGCAAAGCGTGTAAACTGATGCAAACCAAAATAAACGAGATGATTCACGTTTAATGGTATCGACATATTTTCCACTTGAATTATAGTTTCTGTTGAAGATGACGACGAAGATCCTCCAAAAAAATTACAAGTCAAATAAGTGGTCTACACCTTACATCATATTTATAGACAGTAAACACGAAACCTCACATCACATTAGTAAATGGGGACTTTTTACCATAATAATGATGAACAAAGACCACTTTTTTGACTTGAAAAAGACTGACCATAACAGTGTGCTTTAGACAAAGTTACGAAGTTCCACTCTGATATAATTAACACTGAATATTTCTCCATGCTTAACATGTTTTTCTTCTTTTTACCACAACGATGAGCAGCAGAGTAAGAACAAGACCACCAGTCAAACCGAGCAGAAAATGTTGGTTCTGAAGAGGATTGACCTCTGGATCTGACACATGTGGTGCTATCGAGCACAGAAGCGGTTGTCGCGGCTGCGGATGTCTACTACTGTCTCTATTTCATGAGAAATGGATATAATCTGTTTTCAACACAAAGTAACATCTATTTTTCGTCATCGCGACATAGAACTAAAATATACAATACATCTCGAAGATCCATTCATTCATATGTATATTTTACTAGTATATCTTCCTGCTCCTCCAATGTGACCCATCTGACTGAATGCACTAGACATTAGCTTTAATACCTTGTATTAATTAAAGACGGGCAAAATATATTCCTTAAAAGTGCTGTTCTTATTTTCTGGTTCGCAATAAAGTAAATATAAATTCAATTCGTCGACTTTCATCTCTACCTATTCTAACTTGCCAATTGCAATCGGGTCCGTGGCTTAGGCCCCCAGTGGTCAAGGCACCTGTGGCCGACGCCCCCGATCCGATTAATTTAATATTATTATTTTTGTTCCGCTTTTTCAATCAGTACAGTAAATGAGAAAAGTGTTTCACCATAATAATAAAGTATTTTTCCTTGCTAAAAACATGATCGTGATTTTTTTATTTTGTTTTCATACTGTTCAGTCAAATTGGCAATAATTTTTCATCCTTTCTTCTGTTGTTCTGTCGTCTGCTCACAGGAATGTTTTTGGAAAACTAAAAAGAAAATAAAATCGATCGAATGATTGTGTAAGACATATTTAATCACCCGTTTACCCGTTTACCACTATGGCAAGTCAGCCATCTTTGTTTCTTTTTTGGATGGGAAATCATCAATTGACTTTTCCAGCTCTGGGCGGAGCGGGAGGGCGTGTCAGAATTTAACTGATTAAAACCCATCCGTGTTCCTTCAGTTGCCCAAGTGCCAGGGTCACGGTATCTCGTTCGAACAATCTCGCGACCCTGGCAGGCATCGGTCCTATCAGACCCCTTCAGTGCTGCTGACATCTCTTTCAGGCGCGCGTGGAACACTACGCGCCGTCGACCTGAGCCTGGTCCTTACCGGGCGGCGAGCTACCCATTGTTCGCCGCCCGCAAGCTTGCGCCTACGGTGGCCGGGAGTCCGCTATTGACTCCCGACGCCCGGGGCGTCTCCTTCTGCGGCAGCTAGGGATGTGAGGGCGCAGAGACTGCCGCTCCCTCACGCGCCCCGCGTCCTCCTTCGCGAGCATTACTGCTTCGCAGAAGGAGGTGTCGACTTCCCATGCCCTCTCGCTCCATACCATGGCTCGCACCAGGGCCGGACGCGACAGGTCGCCGCCGCCGATCGCCTCCGTGAGGACAGGGTGGTGCTTCACCCAGGCAGGGCATACTTCCACCGTATGTTCCACCGTGTCCTTTAGACAATCCTCACAATGGCAACACCCGGGCGTTTCCTCCCGCTTTATCCTGAACAGGAACCCACCGAAACACCCATGCCCGGTGAGTACCTGCGTCAGGTGGAAGGTGAGGACGCCATGGCGCCTCTCTATCCACTTCTCAAAGAGGGGACTTACCGCCGCAATTGTGGTGTGCCCAAAGCCAGCCGTCTTCAATTTCTTCTTTTCGCAGACACGCACGGTACAGAATTTCGTTTCAGATGCACAGTTTTAAGTACTGTGTGGTCTCCTCACATTCTAATAATCCGAGAGATTTTGTCCGCCTATATACAGCATTTTGAAAGTGTACCCATACCCCCAACAGAATTTCAGCAGTGGAAAATTTGTTATTTATTGCGACTGTTGCTGGTATTTCAAAATCTAATGTGAATTTTAACAGTTTGAAATCTGGCAAAACTTCTGTAATTTTTTTGAACATCATCATTTAATATGTCCCTTTTTCTTTATTAACCAGCAGTGCGGAAATATGGGCACAATGTTGGTTTCATTTGACATATTCCCAATATCTCCGTGGATAGTATAAATCTGTTTGAAGGGACAAGGGTAGCAATCAAATGTACAGTCGCAGAAGAAGTGGTGCGCATTTTTAATGTCATCTAAAGCTATGCCTGATCCAAATAAGATTATCCTGTTGTATTCCTCATTATCCATTCATCTCTTTTTACTAAGTAAGTTAAATTATTACGTTTGGATGGATTTAAATTACTTAGTGAAAAGAGATGATTTTGCTTGTATACTATTTAAAAAAAAAATTCAGTTGACTGTTTTATGCTTACAAAATTTGAAAACATTTCACATATAAACTTTTTTTTACTCTACGAATACGTTTGTTTTTTTAAGTCTGATTATTTCGTTATGTTAATGCTATTGAAACTAACTTTTACAATTAGGTAAAATTATTCTCATTTGTTTAAGGTTTGACAGTTGATTATGTTTAATTATTATTGTTACAGAGATAAAAAGAACATTTCACTATGTGAAAAGTTACCTGCTCTGAAGTCATTTTTAACACTGATTATTTAAAATCATTATCTTATTATATTACATTTGAAACTGATTATTATAACTTAGTTAAATGATTCTCTTGATTATAACTGATGAAAATTGTGATTTATATTTTTTTTTAATAGGTTTCTTATTGAGTTAAATAAATAAATAATGCATAATGACTAAGACTCTCACTTTTCAATCCATACGTATACATACAATATAAAAGCATCTACCTATATGTTGTAAATATAATTATGATTTTATATTATAAATTCAGCATTCTCTATACATTTTACCACCATACTGCGATCGCCAACCCGCCTGCCAAGCGTGGCGATTATGGCAAAGCCCCCCAAATTGGGGGAGGCCTAAGTCCAGCAGTGGACGTATTACGGCTGAAATGATGATGATGATTATAAATATACTTACAATCATATTATTTTTGCAAAACTTTTTTGTGCTCGACAGCGCATTTTATCAAAAATTCCTTTGAATTAAAATTAGCGAATCGGGGGCGTCGGCCACAGGTGCCTCGACCACTGGACCGTGGCCTAAGCCACGGACCCTTGCAAACTGCCACATTCTGAGCAAAATTATATTTAATAATATAATATACCAACTCTTATAACTCAAAACCAATGCTAAATGCTATCCCTATAGGATATTATCACGTGTGCCCTAATTTTGAAATATCCTACCCATTTGTATTGTATAAACAACATTTTTGCTGTAGAAAGTAATACCTATCAAATATCGTTCAATTCTCATCGTGAAGAAATGTTACTACACTTGCCATAATTTACCAAGGTCGATAAAATAATTATATCACAATAAATCTGGTGCACAAACTGGTTATTTTTAATTAAAAAACTTGTCGATAGCATTAAATTTTTCGTGTTTTACGTGCACTTGTATAAAAGCATGGGTAATACACTTACAGATTATCATTGTCCCTTTGGTATTTACACAGTAAACAACAGAATATTAAGAACACAAAATGTTCACGAAAGTAAGTTCCACTTCCAAGAAGTTCGCTACACTAATTACATAATATCATTTTAGATTAACCTGGATTAATAATCGTTTTAATTTACACAGATCTTCCTCATCACCGTCGCAGTGGCAGCGGTCGCCGCACAAGACCACCACGAGCACCACCACGGTCACGCTTCCTCATCACAGAGCATCAAACAGCACCACGGACACGCCACAGAGAAACACGTCGAGTACTACGTATGATAACCATCCATTCATTTCTCAATGTTTTTATATGGCATCAAGGATATAACTGACTGGCCTGTTAGTCTAGTGGTTAGTGACCCTGACTGCTAAGACAGAGGTCGTGGGTTCGATTCCCAGCCAGGATAAATCTTTGTGTGATGAGCACAATCATTTGTTCTGTGTCTGGGTGTAATTTATCTATAATATGTATGTATTTAGAAATATTTAAGTATGTTTATCAGTTTTCTGGTTGCCATAGTATAGGCTCTGCCTAGTTTGGGATCAGATAACGTTGTGCTGGTTGTCCTAAGATATTATATTATAACTAACTGTATCTTGTTCTGCAGTCTCATCCTAAGTACGAGTTCGCGTACAAAGTGGAAGACCCTCACACCGGTGACAAGAAGTCTCAGCACGAGGCACGCGACGGTGACGTGGTGAAGGGCGGGTACAGCCTGCACCAGCCCGACGGTACCGTCAGGATTGTCGAGTACCACGCTGACAAGAAAACTGGGTCAGTTGAATTCACTGTTGGAAAAAAAAAATCATGTTTGTATATCACCTCCTTATAAGCTCTTCGTTTGTTAACAGATTTAACGCCAACGTGAAATATGAGGGTCACGCCAAGCACATTGTTCCTGAACACCACCACCATCATTGATTCTGTGATATTATTAATTAACTTGTTATAAATGATTTGTTGAAATATTGTTAATGTAATTATTATGGCACTAGAATAAAGATAAATGCAAAAATAGTTTTTGTTTTTCTATCGTAAAAACGTGACCTTTCACAAAAAGTATATGAGATCCTACATTTATTGTCCACGAAGAATGAAATGATAATTATTATAGCTGGAAATAAACAGACAGAGGCCAAACATAAAAATTTGAAATACACCTATTTTTCAATCACTAAAATATTCCAATAATTCTAACTATTTTATCAAAGTTTGATAAAAACTAATAAACACCGGAATAACCAAACTTAATAGACATTTTCCATATAGGTACTAGATTCTGGCCTTGACTTCGCCAGCTTTTTAGTCATCGGTTCTTAATTGTAGCTTTTTGCCAGTGAAAGAATTTTCGAAATCAAATCAGTACTTTTAGTGTAATCTTTGGATCTAATTTCAAAAACTCAAAAAAATAATTGAACAGAACTTGTTTGCATATTTAGATGTACGAAATAATCCTCGTACATCTCAATACGCAAACAAGTTTTAAAATATGTAGTAAATCTCTGGATCATCTTCTGCAAACTTCGACTTTACTTTGTCTAAAAAAGGCTCACCAGACAGCACGCTACGGCATAATATGGCAAAGGATTAGTGGAAATGATAATTATAAACTTTAAATATTCATGACTAAAGCACCTAAATTTTTTTGTCAAACTTACCGCAAGAAGCTCCAGTATGCTGCATATTGGCATTTCTGGCCATACAAATGTTAACGCTTTTCAGAAGAGTTCATACCTTATTTTCCGGTGAATCCCCACCAGGACCATAATTAATTTGTGCCTATATTAAACCTGAATAAAACTCATCAACATATGAATGTAGATCACAATACATAAGTATGATATGATGTCACAAAAAAACCTATCCATCGTATCTAACAAAATCAAAATTACCTATGCAGTTAAGGTTTTTTCGAAACACATTATACGAGTATATGCTATTGTCCAAACGCAACACCTATTAACAATAACAGCTGATATAATTTAGAGTGAAATCAATACTACCTTGAATGTATTATTTTAAGTCATATAAAAGACATGAGGTTTAGAAGTTATGTATCAGTTCACTCTTGGACATATTCAAATCAGTAACAAGTCAACAGTAACAACAGGACAACATGTTCTTTAAGGTATATAATTAATTATAATAGCACCATCCCATTTCTTCCTATAGGTGTCGTAAGAGGCGACTAAGGGCCTTACTAGAGAATGGGCAGCAGCGTTCTCTATGCATTTTACCAGCATACTGCGATTGCCAACCCGCCTACCAAGCGTGGCGATTATGCCAAAAGCCCCCAAATTGTGGGAGGCATATGTCCAGCAGTGGACGTCTTTTGGCTGAAATAATATGATGATGATGAACTGCAAGTTTCATAATTTAGAATTGAAATTTAAAAAGTATGTCATCTTGAGGTCGATGATCACTCTTTTATGTCGTATAACATTCAGTATTGACCAGATATCAGCAAAAAAGCTAACGGTGGCGTGGTCAAATTGTAAATTGCTTAGAAGTTCATCAATAATATACCTTAAATATGACCCATTTCTTAAAAATATATCATTAATAACCACTTTCACCTTCGTAATAATCTTTAAAATATTTTTTTGCCTTTAGGTACTCTGCATGCTATCTATGGCTGTTGTGATGGTCTCCGCTCACGGACACTCATCGCAGTACATCCACCGCCACGACGGACACCACCAGATAGTACACCACGGACATGACCATCATGACTACTACGTCAGTAACTATACCTATTAGTTTACTTTCGAAAGTGAAACTTGGACTTATTTTCCCAAAACGTATTGTAAACTTACCGACATGTTTGTGTGCAGACTCACCCTAAGTACGAGTTCGAGTACAAGGTGGAGGACTCTCACACGGGCGACCACAAGTCGCAGCACGAGCACCGCGACGGTGACGTCGTCAAGGGACACTACTCGCTGCACCAACCTGACGGCTCCGTCAGGGATGTGCACTACCACGGTGACCATCACAGCGGGTGAGTGTAGCAGCAGCTTGAGTATATAATCTTAAACTGGAAATTTTTTAGTTATTATAATTCTTTGTTTTTTCTCCCCAGCTTTCACGCGGACGTGAAGTACAGCACACACCACATTGTGCCTCATCATCATTACTGAAAACGGTTGTCAATGTTAACGAGTGAACAAAAGTTATGTCGTTTTATGATAGTAAATAAGTTGTGATGTTTAAACCCACTTTTTTAACAATAAATAAGCTTTATATAACTCTATATTTGATTTTACCAACATACTGCGATCGCCAACCCGCCTGCCAAGCGTGGCGATTATGGCAAAGCCCCCCAAATTGGGGGAGGCCTAACTCCAGCAGTGGATTATCTTACGGCTGAAATGATGATGATAAACTCTATATTTTATTACTCTTTTTTTTAAATCTTAGTCTTTTAAAGCTACGTCAAACATATCGCCAAAATTCTGACCACGCCTGACCGAATGCCGTGTCAACATTTAAGTATCGTTTAATCATGTTAAACATCTACGGATAGATAAAAAATACTAAGCCAACCGCAACTGATTATTGGATATCCAAATAGTTGAGAAAAAGTGACTGTGCCAGGTTCTTCTTTGACCTATTTTACATAATGACTTACGTCCTCATTTTGTGTTCAGCAAGGTTTTTTTGTAATCATTTTCGCCTTTATTTAACAATTTATGCACACATATATAAACAAGAAGAAAGCGTACAAAGGTAATGCTTATTTCTAAAGAAATCTCTTCCAGCATACCTGCGATAGGAGAGAAGATAAAAATAAATGTAGAAAAAGTCTGTAATAATAAAAGGGAAAACATAAAATGAAAAATAATTACTCTCATTTCAATATTCACGCACAATATGAAAATATACATACTTTCAAATTTACATACAAACATACTTCTTAAATAAATATCACTATAATATTTATAATTATAATAACATAACATCACGCCTTGTTTCCCCGCAGGGTTAGGCAGAGGTGTACCTATAGTACACCCACATTTCGCCTGTTATGTTTAAGTCCCATGTAATAGGGGGCGAGCCTATTGCCATCAACCGGGCACGAATCCAGACTCCGGGCTGCTACTGAGAAATTCCAGATGGAAAAACCCAATAACATTTTGCCCGACCTGGGAATCGAACCCAGGACCTCATGCTCAGCAGTAGCGTTGGCTACCACTAGACCAACGAGGCAGTCATAATTTTAATGTTATTTAAATAGTAAGATAGTTAAATAGCTTTCTTTCATTCTTCTTGTAAATAATGCAACAGGTTGGCAATCCCTTATGTCAGATGGAAATGAATTCCACTACCGAAATGCGTGCACAATAAAGGAGTAGGAGTAGAAGTTGATTAAGTAGGGAGGGGACTTGAGGGAAATTCTAAGATACGACCTCCAAGGGGCATCAAATGAACGGGCTTAGAAGAAGCGTTCCCGCAAATAGCATGGCATTTTAGGGTTGTGAAGTAAGATAAATAGCAGACAGAATATCCGAGAGTTCCTGCAAAGTCAAATATGGAGCCACTTAAGAACCTTGCGAAAGTTAGAAACGTGATCATATTTTTTTAGGACATAAACAAAACGAATGTAGAAATCTTGCAAACCCTCAAGTTTATCGTCTGTGGCATCCATACCCGTAACGTTCACAATTTGACAAATTAATTATTTACTGATTTATAAAATCTATATAATAAAGAGGTAATACTTTATTGTTTGTGTTTACGTATATGTAGAAGGTAATCTCTGGAATCCGAACTGGAGTTGAACTTGAAATATATTATTATAATTGATAGTCCATTTCTTCAGAAACGTTAAAAATCTAATTCAGTTAAAAATGTGCTCGTTTTTAATCACGACCCGATTTATATGAGTACTAATTAAGCCACTTGTTAGCTTAATGATAGTTACCGCTAAATAACAGTTTTTCAAAGGCTTGCGACTTTCGGGACAAATGTTACGAAAGACCTGGATTTATTTGTTTAAGAAAGCCAAGACATTGGACTTTGATAAGAATATTCGCTCATGTGTGCAAGTGTCATCATTATTTGCCTATTGTCTAAACAGACTGGAGGTTTCAAGACCGCATGTCGTGTATAAGATTGCAGGTTCAAATCTCAAGCACGAAACATTGCTCTAGTGTCTATTGAAAGGAGAGACGGTTGACGGCACTCCCCTTGACAAGGATGGTACACAAAAATGGTTAAGGCACATCTTGACCATATTTTTCCTGCCAGGGTCGCGAGATTCGTTTGAAAGAGTTACCGTGGCCCTGGCATATGGTCAACTGCAGGAACACGGGTGGGTTTTAGTCAGTAAAAGTCTGACACGCCCTTCCGCTCCACCCTAGACCGGGAGACGTCATTTGACGATTTTGCAACCCAAAAAAACCGTTCATGGTTTCGGCTGACAGACGAACGGACGGACGGATGGACAGACGGTCAGACGATAGCGGAGCATGATTAACAGGTTCCCGTTGGCACCTTTTGGATACAGAATCATAAAAATTATTGAAATATAATTATGATTTGGTTTTTAGAACCGTATGAAGTTATTGGTTCGCCATTAGAGACTGTTTGTGTGTGTTGGTTGTCCTAAGATATTTATATTTATATTTGATAAATATAAATGTTCTAATAAACACTGTTTTGAGCTTTTTTTTAAATAAGGTTTCAAATATTATCTATATATATAAAAATGAATCCCTATTTCCCTTGGTCACGCCACACGGTGGATCGAAAATCGGCTGTAGAAGACATAGGATCTCGATTTCTTAAATGTTATTTTTTTTTGCTGGAAATGACTTCTGCTGATCATTACTGTTCTATAAAATGTCATATGAAGTAAATATGTGCACAAATGGAAGAGTTATAATTTTTATTAGAAAAAAATGTATGGAGCTAGTATGAAAAATCGAATTATCTCCTAAACGGCATGTTCAACCGTAATATCCTTGGAGGTGGTCATAGTGCTAATTATTTATAATTTTTTAGTTGCGGATTTGACGAAAAATTTCATGCCGTTTTTTTTTTAAAAATCGTCAAAATATTTTCATTTGTTTTTTCATATGAAACGATTCCTTTTAGTGTTTATGTTGAAGAACACGGACTTTTAACTACACGTAACATAAAATAGCATCACTCCTATATTTCCGAAGGAGTTGGCAGAGGTTTATAGTACACCCACACGTAGACAACTATGCTTGAGCTAGATATTTATCAACACATCATGAGTTTTAAAACTTTTCATACAACCAAACCAATTGTTTACTCTTCTAATGAGTCCGAAAAGAAGTGATTAAGTAACTACACTGATTAGGTCTTCTAATGAGTTTTTATAGGTGATTTAATGGTTTTTAATATCTCACGACAATGCCAATTATGGATTACATTCAACTTTTCCTGATAAGTAAGCTAATTTGTTAATTAGCAGTGCTATGAGTTCTAAGAATAGTTAGTGACAATTATAAATTTTCATTAGCTAATGAGAAGATAACTAATGAGGGTAGTTACCTAATTATTGGCGTTTTGCAATAAAAGGGCTACAGTTTTGTTTTATAATTTAGTTTGTTCACAACTGTGTAACTGCTAACACTAAATCTGCGACTTTAAAATCTTAGATTGGAAAGTTTAATCACGAATTTAGACTTGTTTGTTCTTCTAAATAATAATAATATAAGTAAAAAAAAAAAAAAGTAAAAAGAGAGTAATATATAAGTATATTTATAAGTTGTCTGGTTACCATAGTACAGGCTCTGCCTAGTTTGGGATCAGATGACGGTGTGTTGGTTGTCCTAAGATATTTCTACGAAGTGAGAGTACTTCATTTGATCATGAAGTATTGTTCAGTGCAGTTGTATCCCGCATAGGCGATTGCCTGTCTGACGAAGATCGTGTTGTTCTCAAAGAATTTTGTCGGAGATTTACGCGAGCCGCTTTACAAAGGTGGCAGAAATCCAACCGATTCCTTGATAATTTCAGGAGAAAGTACGAGAATTGGTTGGGAGCAAATATTGATTGGCCGAGTTTTGTGCAAACTTTAGTTAATCAAGAACCAAGTGTTGATGAGATACCAAGAGCGCCCTCAGTCTCTCCAGAACCGTCGACATCAACGTCCATTGGAACAATGACGAAAAGATCCCGTAAACCATTCGAAGATCTGGGAAGTAAACAAAAAAAGAGAAGATCTGATGAACACACAGGCGAAGATTCCAGTGAATTGGCATATGCAGCTGCAGCACGTTTAAAAGAAGAAGGGCATGGAGATATCGCCTCTGTCATCGAATACATGATGAAAAATCCTGAAGCAGCCGCTAAATTAAATGAAACGCTTAAGAAACCAGCGAAAACAATCATATTTACGTCAGAAAAGGCGCTTGGATTGCTTCTTTCGCTAAAACTCTCAAAGTGGCAATATATTACGTTGCGAGAGGCTGCCATTCGGGAAGGTGCTAAGGATATTTATCCATCTTACTATAAAGTGCAACAAACTAAGCTTGATTGCTACCCTCCGAAGCAATCAGTGACAGTTACTGATTCATCGGCTAGGATTACACTTCAAGCTTTACTTGATATCACAGTTACAAGAATCCTTCAAAGCCTTTCTAAGGAAGAGCATAACAAGCAGTTGAAGCTGATATCCAAGTGGGGATTTGATGGTGCTTCTAACCAAAGCCGATACAAGCAGAAAATGGAGGGTGAGGAAGATGACTCGAGCATTTTCATGACCTCCTTGGTGCCACTTAAACTGACAGATGGAGACAACATCTTATGGACGAACCCAAAACCATGCTCAGTTTTGTATTGTCGTCCAGTTCAGTTTACTTTTGTAAAGGAGAGTGAAGCAGTTGTCCTTGAGCTGAAAAAACAAATGGATGAAGAAATTGAGGCCCTTATCCCCACAGAGTGCAATAATAATAATAGGGTGACTCATGAACTAATAATGACGATTATCGACGCTAAAGTTTGCACTTACCTTTCTGAAGCAAGATCAAATGCATCGTGCTACCTGTGCTTAGCAAAACCTACAGAAATGAACCGCTTAAATGGTATAACATCAAAAATTGTGTGTTCTGACCTGTATGAATTTGGCTTGTCATCCCTACACGCCCGTATAAATTGTATGGAATGTCTGTTACACATTGCATACAGGCTCGACTTCAAACGGTGGGCAGCGAGAAGTGATGAGCACAAAGAAATGCTACAGACAAGGAAGAAAATAATTCAAAATAAATTCAAAGATGAGCTCAATCTGTTGATTGATATAGTAAAACAAGGCTCGGGAACCACCAATGACGGGAATACTGCAAGAAAATTCTTTGAGTTTCCTAATAAAACCGCAGCTATAACCGGTTTGGATGAAGACCTCATCAAAAGATTTGCTGTAATTTTACAAGCAATTACATCTGGAGAGCAGGTCGATATAATAAAATTTAGAGATTATGCCCGCAAAACAGCAGAAAAGTACGTATTATTATACGACTGGTACTACATGTCGTCAACCGTTCATAAATTATTAATCCATGGGGCTGACATAATTGAGAAAAATAATATTGTGCCGATTGGGACTCTCTCGGAAGAAGCCTCAGAGTCTCGAAACAAAGATTTTAGGAGGTTTCGAGAACATCATTCGCGGAAAAGAAGCAGGCAGGATTCCAATCAAGACATTTTAAATATGCTTTTTTTTTTTTTTTTTTTTTTTTTTTTTTTTTTTTTTTTTTTTTTTTTTTTTTTTGGATGGGAAATCATCAAATGACTTCTCCCGCTCTGGGCGGAGCGGGAGGGCGTGTCAGACTTTTACTGACTAAAACCCACCCGTGTTCCTTCAGTTGCCCATGTGCCAGGGTCACGGTATCTCTTTTGAACAATCACGCGACCCCGGCAGGCATCGGTCCTAGCAGACCCCTTCAATAAAGCTGACATCTCTTTGAGGCGCGCGTGGAACACTACGCGCCGTCGACCCGAGCCTGGTCCTTACCGGGCGGCGAGCTACCCATTGCTCGCCACCCGCAAGCTCGCGCCTACGGTGGCCGGGAGTCCGCAATCGACTCCCGGCGCCCGGGGCGATTTTAAATATGCTTGTTGTTTCTTCGGATCCTTTGCTAAGTGCACAAAGGCCTAAGTTAGATGCCAAGAAAAAGCAGAGCTTTTTTGCTGAAACTCTCGACTTAATTCAATTTCAGGAAACTGAGTTCGAGTTTTTGGATATATCCAATCTGGATGCTGACTCAGAATTGGAGTCTGACAACGAGAGTGATAAGGAAAATTTGTAAAAACATTATATATGTACTTATTTGTAAATTTGTATTTGAGTCTGTTTGGGTTTTTTTTGTAATATTTAATGATATTTTGTCTTTTTTTAAATTTATTTTACTTTATTTTACAAATGCTTAGTATTAATTCCTTAAATTAAATTATTTTGTATATAATATAACTTTATATGTTACTTAAATAAGAGTTTGATAATCTTTTTTTTATTTAAATTAGTAAAAATGTGTAAAAAAAAAACAGCAATTTTTTAATTTAATTTCTGTGTGTTCTTAATATTTGGGTTAATAACATATCGAACTTTTTAACTTGGACACTAAAAGGGATCGTTTTACATGTAAAAATAAATAAAAATATTTTGAGGATTTTTAAAAAAAAAACGGCATTAAATTTTTCGTCAAATCGGCAACCAAAAAATCATAAATAATTAGCACTATGACCACCTCCAAGGATATTACGGTTAAACATGCCGTTTAGGAGATAATTCGATTTTTCATACTAGCTTCATACAAATTTTTCGTAAAAAAAATATATTTCCTTCGTTTTTGGGCAGAATTAACTCGGGTGTCATTTTTGTACATAGTAATGATCAGCAGAAGTCATTTCCAGCAAAAAAAATAACATTTAAGAAATCGAGATCCTATGTCTTCTACAGCCGATTTTCGATCCACCGTGCGCCATCACGCGTGAACGGCTGGACCGATTTCACTTTTTTTTGTTTTTTTTTTTTGTTGTGTTTGTAACTGTCAGGAGAAGGTTCTTATGAAAGAAAAAAATTAAAAAATTGTGCGGAAAATTAGAAAATTTAAGAATACTTAACAACCATATAATAGGACAATGTTAACTTTTTTTTAATTACAGGACAACGTCTGTCGAGTCAGCTAGTCTGCAATAAATATTGAACTGCTGCCGGTTGTCAGAATGACAACTTAGAGAAAACTTGCTGCAAAAACGTACTATCAGCTGGTCCATCAACTTATGAAATCGATGATTACTACTGTGTACTTGTATACTAATATTACTGAAGTTGATTTTGGTTTGTATTTTTATTTGTAATCAACAAGTCTATTACACCTAGAGGAAATAATAACGGCATACGTTCTTATACTTTTTACTAATGAAAATAACACTTTAAAATTATCGGCAGTTGAAAGGTACTCTGGCTACTTTTAGAAGTCAGTGTTAGTACTGAAGATAATATAGAGGTAGGTTAATTTTATATTCAAATTTAACTAATCATCATCTCCCCTGTATCATTCTAGATTTATTTACCCAGGAGCACTTGGAATTCTTAATCATGTTAGCTAAACTTTCTTAAGTGTGAATTCAAAAATAACCATATTTCATAAGAATGCTTCATAGAGTTGCTCGACATCGATGACATTCTTTCTTGCTGGCAATATAAAACAGGATAAAGCAGCTGACATATAGTATAGGGTAGAGTCGGCTATATTGTACAAGTTTTAAGATAAACTCGGAAAAATATGGCTAATGTGTAATCTTCAGATTCAACTATATATTATTATTTATCATTGTTTATATGACACTAAGCAATATGCTCTTATAAGCTTCCCTTATTTTTTCGCAACTAGACACGAGTTGCCTTGACTTTCATGGAAGTCTTTAAATAGACTCCGGACTCAGGCAGGCCGGAGTAATGAAAACTTGTACAGGTGGAGATTCATAGACGACTCAGCCCTGGAGTGTAAATGTGGTGCTGTCCCACAAACGACGAGGCACTTGATATCTTGTCCAGCATGTCCTGTTGTTTGCACGCCACAGGAGTTGATGGGCGCTACTGAAAATGCTAAGCTCGTAGCCAAATTCTGGGCTAACTCTATTTATATTGCTATCGACACGCTAAGAAGAAGAAATTTCCCTACTGTCTCTAGCAAGCCAGAGTTGTATATGATCTAATACCACGCAAACAAAATGTAAATAATGACTTTAATTGCTTTTACGAAACGATTATTGTCAAAGCGTAACACTCTTATCGTATGCAATATAATTGAGAGAAATCAATACTACCTTGAATGTATTATTTTAAGTCATATATAAGACGGAAAGTTTAGAAGTTATATGTCAGTTGACTCATAGACTTAGTTTCAACAATAACAACAAGATGTTCATCAAGGTATGTAATGAAACAGTATTACTACAAAAGAAGCCAAAATAAACCTCAAAATAAGTTTACATCTAAACAATTTGTACTTGTTTAAAATTATTAGTTATTTTACATACCGATTCCTACTAATGTGAACCAAATACCATCTTTAGCTGCTTTGCGTGCTATCTGCAGCTGTCACGGTCGTTTTCGCTCACGGACACTCATCGCAGTACATCCACCGCCACGACGGACACCACCAGATAGTACACCACGGACATGATCATCACGACTACTACGTCAGTAACTATACCTATTAGTTGTCTTTCGAAAGTGAAACTTTGACTTATTTTCCCGAAACGTATTGTAAACTTACCGACAAGACCGTTTGCAGACTCACCCTAAGTACGAGTTCGAGTACAAGGTGGAGGACTCTCACACGGGCGACCACAAGTCGCAGCACGAGCACCGCGACGGTGACGTCGTCAAGGGACACTACTCGCTGCACCAACCTGACGGCTCCGTTAGGGATGTGCACTACCACGGTGACCATCACAGCGGGTGAGTGTAGCAACGTATTCAATTACATGCATGGAGTTATAAACTGTCGCTCTTTCAGTTGTTCTAACAATATTTCTTTCTCCCCAGCTTCCACGCGGACGTGAAGCACAGCACACACCATATCGTGCCACATCATCACCATTACTGAAAACTGTTGCCAATGTTTAACTAGTGAACTAAAATTATTTTGTTTCTTTTAAATAATATAACTACTGAGTCAAATTAAATTAGCTTGCAAAACTCGACAGACGTGATAAGTATCTTATATATATCACTATAAAACCAAAACAAAAATGATTTTCAAAACTCATACTTGAATAAACAGAGGTCCATAACCCCAAAAAAACATCGATTCTTTTTACATCTGTAGGTATCGATACCTATCACGTCTGCGGACTTTTTATGACTAATTTAATTTGATCTTGTATATGTTGTAATGTTTGATCCCACTTACAAAAAACAAAATAAAGATTTTTAAACACAAATTTCTTTTGTTAATGATTACGATTTGGCAAAAAATGTTTTTTTTTATATATGTCAAGGTAAATAGTGTCTTGTTTCACACATAAACCTTTCCTAATAGATTTTCCAAATTTTGGCGAAAACCGCATGAAAATCCATTGCGAAGTTTAAAAGAACAACCCGGTCACACACACATACACTAAAAATTTCTTTTAATTATTTACAGATAGACATATATATTGTCTATTATTATCACCAGTAATAGCACCACCCCATTTCTTCCCGTGGGAGTCGTAAGAGGCGACTAAGGGACTAACTAGAGAATGGGGAGCAGCGTTCTCTGTGCAATTTACCACCATTCTGTGATCGCCAACCCGCCAGCCAAATGGGGTGATTATGGCAAACCAGCCCAAATTGGGGGAGGCCTATGTCCAGCAGTGGACGTCATTCTGAAATGTTGATGATGAATGATAGTGTCATAAACAGTCTTTTGGCTGAAATTATGACAGGTATTGTCTTGGCAACGTTCCGTTCGTTGAAAAGTATTGTGATTCACTACGCCTGATTGAGAAAAGTAGTAGTCATGCCTACGCCCTAAAGATTAACATTTTTCAGTTATATTAGTGAGCAGTGGTGACCCAATGATGAACGATGGCACCCACTTACGAGAAATCAGTCTAGGGTACACCCAGGCAGATACTTTACTTTGTATAAATAATTTAAACACGACTGCTACCAGAAAGTTGAAGAAAATCATTGTAAAGAAACTAGCATGTACTAGAATTAAAAATTCGAAGACATGTGACATCTACCAAACCCGCATTAGGCCCGTGTGGTAGATTACAGCTTACGAAGAGAGAAGGCTTGTTTCTCAGCAGTAGGAATATTACAGGTTGATTATCCTTGAGTAAATAAGATCTATCATTAATGGTAAATTTTGGAACAAATTTTGGGTTTAGCAAGCCTTTTGCCAGTCATCTCTCCGTCTAAGAACATTGTCAAGGGACCTGTTTAAATATACCTGCCGATTTTCTCGAAATGGCTAGAGAAAGGTTACACGTTGTTGTTGGTGAACCTAAATCTCGTTTTTCGTGAAAGAACAAGTTCCGTTTGTAATAATTTACACAGCAGCCAAAAAAACGGTTTTAAAAGAAATACCCAATGTTACTTACAGAATTAATAAAACAACACTACATCACAACATTTTACGAATAGATTCAGTGCAGATATATCGACATACTAATATTAGTGAATACAGGTTCATCAAAATCATTGTTTCATACAGTTTGATCTAGTTGCCACCGCGCGGCCTCGACAGAATCATGGTCAAGAGCACCACCACGGTCACGCCTCCTCATCACTGAGCATCAAGCAACAACAACGAACCCGCCGCAGAGAAACACGTTGAGTACTATGTATGATATAGAATGTCTTTCTATTCATATTCAGAAAGATGTTATTCACCGTCTCGTGTCTTTGCAGTCTTACCTAAAGTATGAGTTCGTGTAAAAAGTGGAGGATCCACACACTGGTGACCAGATTTCTTCTTTTTTTACTTACTTGTCCAACCCGAAAGGCAAATAGTACGTCATCTGTTTTTTCCTTGTTTAAAAGCATGATATTGCAAACATAAAAGACTAAATGCATGATATAGCAAATAGTGTCTAAATAGACACTTTTTTCTATATCATCCATTTAATCTATTATGTTTATGTCATGTGATTATTTCAGGGGTCTTCTAAATAGAAAACCCGTGAAATAAACCAATTAGAGAAGTTGTACAGGTTCACATTTATTGTGTCAACAAGTCTAAATAAAACAAAAAAATAAGGTTAATATATTAGTCAACTAAGTTAGAGGAGAATTGAATAAGATATTTTTCACTTCAGTAGCTCAAACATGTAGGTTTTGCTGCCTGAAATCAGTGAGCAAAATGCGATTTTGCTCACTGAGTGAAACAATAGTTATTTGTGCAACAAGAGAGCAAAGTCGTTTTTTGCTGCGAGTGCTGATTTTGAATCCTGAGCAAGCGAAGGATTTAAAGATTGAATCACGAGCGTGGCGAGTGATTCTAAAGTTGAATCCTGAGTGTGGCGAGGGATTCAAAGGCACGAGATGCAAAAAACTTTCCTCTCGTGTAACACACATAACTTTTCACTTCAGCAGCGAGAACACTTTAGGAGATAAAATAATAAACAGGAATAGATTGAAATAAGTATTTATTGTGAATCAAAATAATTAACATTGTAGGTAGAGGAACATTTTAAAAGTTAAAAGTAAAATTACTGCAATTCTGCAAATTAAAAGTAACAGATTTATTTGGCCACGTTATTTTTGCATTGAGTTTAGTTTGATTATCTGGGGTTAAGGTTTCTGTTTCGGTGTTAAAATACTGTTCTCGTCGCTAGTTTCACTCATATTTTACGATTATTTTAATATTTTTTAACTTATTCAACTCTTTACGCCAGCTACGAAATTTTATTCTCGCTCTTTTATTTAAATTAAGTCGTGTTCGGAAATAACACCATGATATTTTATTATTCAAAATATTTACGTAACATTATTGAAACTAGAAATAAATATTTACAGGTTAAATATCAGTTTTATTTGCAGTAAATACTTATTTTCGTTTAAATACAACAATAAGTTAAAAATTCAACAAATTACATTAAAAGGCATAATTATCTTTTTGCAAAATTTCTTTAGTTAGTACAAATTTCCGAACGTGTTTGTTTTTGAGGTCGAATTCAAAATCGGAATTTCGAAAGGGCTGGTCTTTGTCTCTCTCTCTTTCTAATGGCGGGAAAGAGATAGAGTGAATTTGACCTCAAAAACAAACACGTTCGGAAATTTGTACTAACTAAAGAAATTTTGCAAAAAGATAATTATGCCTTTTAATGTAATTTGTTGAATTTTTAACTTATTGTTGTATTTAAACGAAAACAAGTATTTACTGCAAATAAAACTGATATTTAACCTGTAAATATTTATTTCTAGTTTCAATAATGTTACGTAAATATTTTGAATAATAAAATATCATGGTGTTATTTCCGAACACGACTTAATTTAAATAAAAGAGCGAGAATAAAATTTCGTAGCTGGCGTAAAGAGTTGAATAAGTTAAAAAAAATTAAAATAAGATTAAAATAAGATTTCAGGCAGCAAAACCTACATGTTTGAGCTACTGAAGTGAAAAGTAACTTTTTTTTTTGTTTTGTGTTTTATTAAAATGAAATTATTTGTTAATCGCTGAGAGAGTTGCACTCACTCAGAAATAAATCCGTCTTCAATTTAATATCATCATCAAATCGGCGCGCAGTGGCAAACGACAGTTATATTCTCGTAATAGCCCGACGATGCTGAGTTTTAAATACTTCACGTGTGATGTTAAGCCATCCTTATTTTCTACACTACCTACAGCAAGTTAGAATAATTTAGGTATACTTCATTGAAATATCGGTCAAAATCTGTCGTCGATGAAAACCAAACTCCCAGACTCCAGGAGAACAATGCTTTTAGCCATCGAACTCTAAGAAGCTGATTCACCTTGTCTGTCCGGATAAAGTAAATAATAATACCAGCCCTTATACTGTCCCACTGCTGGGCAAAGGTCTTTTCTCATGCAGAGAAGGCACGAGCAGTACTCATCACGTTTGGTCAAGACGAGGTGGCGATTTCTGACTTTCATTGATAATTATTATACAAGTCCAGGTTTTCTCGTGATGTTTTCCTTCACTGTAGTTCCTACGTAGGTATTGAAAAAAACACATTGGCCTGGTATTGAACTCACGCCTAGTGCATGAAGTGAGGTCGTAACCTCTGGGCCATCACAACATAAATATATAACTAAGTGCTGCATGTTTTTGGAGAGGTCGGGAAAATTAAATAAAAAAACAGGATTTCATTTATTATTATTTATTCAATGTCTTCTCGTACAACCATTTCATCTAAAAATGCCGCTGGAGCCACAATGTTAGTTTCATGCCTAGCCCAACCTAAGTCATAACATGCGCACAACAACCTATAGTGCAAGTTTTCTTTGAGAATGTGGTCACTTTGACGATTGAGCAATGATCGACGACAAACGAGGCATACTTAAGTATGACCACGGCAAGATGAACCAGCAGATGGGTCACACTAATTGTTTCTATAAATCTGAGCATTAACAGTCTGCATGGATACATCAAAACACTCTTTACAAATGTAATCTTCTTCCATTATCTGAATAACAAATCAAATATGAGATTTTAAAGCCTGCAATGGAAATATGTATATTTAATTTGTATTTTTACATGTTTCGCTTTAAACAGCTGCCTAAAAGAACACTAGCTAAACATGGGGAAAAGCTACATGCAACTAACGCATTCGGTCAGCGGTTCGTCTTAGGGGTGGCACCTATTTCTAATAGTACTAGTTCTATATTTCATAAAACTTGAAAAATATACATTAGCACTTCTAAATATCAATCCTTTTTTATAAAACAATCATTCCACTAGCATCTGTTGACTGAATACTAAATTGTTAGGTACTTGATTGTTATTATACTTACTATTACAGGAGATATCCAACTGCTAATTAGCGCGATGACTCTGCTATGAAGCTGAAGGGCCCGATAACGCCGAAGCGTATTAACGCTTATGTTGCAGGTTATATAATCAAAGGTTGCAGGTTATACAAAGCCATCTCGTAGAAGGCTCATGTCCATAGCTCTTTCCAACAAAAGCGATAACGTCTAGATCCCAACAAAAATGACTAAATCGGTATCCGTGTAACACAGGCCAAAGTAATCGTATGTGGTAGGTATCGGAGTCCGTGGAAAATGCAAAACTTGTTAGGGTACCTATCAGAAAATCCAAAATCGCTCAGTACAATACGTAGTGACAGCAAACGAACGACTGCAAAACGTCAAACAAGTGACAGCCTGTCATTCACGTAAAGAAGTTCCTTTTACGCGCCCTATCCACTGTACGTTTATTTTTGTTTCCACACCCTAATATAAAACTATAAAAAATCATAGCTAGTGATAAATTAAAAAATTAATATCTTATATAATATCTGAAAAATCTATCTCTTAATTAATATCTGAAAGCATACCATGTCTTCAATGAATGGAGACTTACAAAGAGCGCAAGCAGTTTTCGGAGACAGTGTTGCTATCTTATTTTTTAGATTTATCACAGACGAGGCGATCATCTACAATGTGGAGTATTTACTCAATGTTGAAACATACGCAAAACTCGTATCTTTTCAAAAAAGAATGTCAGTTGGGCATAAGGCTAAAAAGTCCAAAATTTTCACGGCCCTTAACATAGAAAAATTTCTTAATGAAGCTCCGGACTGCAATTTTCTTGCCGCTAAAGTAAGTGGTACCTATGAATCTATGCGGTTAGTTATTAAAATTTTTGTGTAGACTGTTTTGTATAAAGGTACTTACTGCCTACTACTATTTTTTGGAGGCGCAATGAATCCTAGTCTGGCTTAGCAATACTGTTAAAATATTTAATAAAATATGTAAAAGATGCTGTAAATGTTAAATTATGCATATTAATTACGTAATATTTTCATTACAGGTTATACTGATCATAGGAATTAGTGGAACGTGTCGCAATAACGAGCTATTACAGCTAAGGGCGCGTTCCCACTATGCCGTAACGGTTAATTTATCGTTGGACGACTGTCTTCTATAGCCTGTTCCCATTAATACGATTGTTTGTCGTCAAATGTTTTTATCGTTTAGCGACTATCGTATCTAGCTGTTCCCAACGGATCGCGACGACATTTTATAGTTTCACGGCAGTCGCTTTGTCGTTTACACATCATTAGCAAGCTACAAATTTACAGTCGCCTCTACGTTTTCTTGGAGAGTGGCGCGCGGGTGCGAGGGGGAAGAGAAATCAGAAGTAAACGAAGATATTTTTATCGTGGCTACGATAGATTAGCGATAACGATTTAGTCGTAATTATTTTTTATCGTTTTACGACTGTCGTGCTAGCCGTTCCCATTGTCATGACAATCTGTTGCCACTGCAAAAAGTGTTGTAGACAACAATAAATCGTGTCGTTCTATATGTGAACACCTCCATTTAAACATATAAGCCACGACACTTAAAACTACACGATTATCTGTCGTCACGACAAAGTGGGAACGCGCCCTAACAGTTAATAATATCGCAAAACATTCAGATAAATTACTGTTAGTAAAATTGAAAAATACGAAGACGAACCTTGACAGGTCTTTTGTCGTACGCGAAGAATATGTAACTATTGTAGAAAAATACCAACATTTACGTCCAGCCAATATAAAAACCGACCGATTTTTCACAAATTTGCTCTCTTGTTGCACAAATAACTATTTCTTTAAATGTATTATGAACAGACTTCTAAAAATAGAAAGTGGACTTACTTGTTATCCTTTAAAACTGTTTGTATTTCTATAAAAAACTGTTTATAAAATTTTGATCAGAGTGAATAATATACAAAATAACCAGTCTCGAATGTCGAATTAATAACTTAATACCTATATAAATTCAAAAACAAATTGAGAAGATCACAGAATCACGGGCTTCTTCTTCTTGTTCCTACTTTGATTTTAGCAAGATAATAATACGACTCAAATTCAGAGGTAACTCTTAGAATGCGTTTTCTGGTAAACCACCATTAGGATTATGACAAATGTATGCCAGGGTCGCGAGATTCGTTCAGAAGAGTTACCTCGATCCTGGCATATGGGCAACTGAAGGAACACGGGTGGATTTCAGTCAGTAAAAGTCTTGACACGCCCTTCCGCTCCGCCCAAGGCGGGAGAAGTCATTTGATGATTTCCCATCCAAAAAAAAGAACATGATAAATGTATCCTAACCTAACCTACATAGAAACTACTATAACAAATTCTCATTCAATAAGTATGGTAGGATATCATAATCTATCTGTTATGCGAGAAAAATTAAAATTACGTATGCATTTAAGGTCTTACGAAATACGTCATTGTCAAAACGCAACAACTATTAACAATAAATAACAGCTGATATCATTTAGAGTGAAATCAACTACCTTGAATGTATTATTTTAAGTCATATAAAAGACGTGAGGTTTAGAAGTTATGTATCAGTTCACTCTTGGACATATTCAAATCAGTAACAAGTCAACAATAATAATAGGACAACATGTTCTTTAAGGTATATGGTTATTTTATTCTAATGTCATATCATCATGTCATATTTCACATAAAAGCGTTGAAAAAAAAAAAGTGTATCATCTTGAGATTGAAGATCACTGTTCTTTGTTGCAGCACATTCAGGAATCTACTTTCCTTATAACTAGCTTAGAAGTTCTTCAACTAGATTAAATTATAACCATTTTTTTTTTATAAAACCTTTTACCAACTTTTTGATTTAATCTTATAATTTTTTGCTTTTAGGTTCTTTGCATGCTATCTGTAGCTGTAGCGATGGTCTCCACTCACGGACACTCGTCCCAGTACATCCACCGCCACGACGGACACCACCAGATAGTACACCACGGACATGATCATCATGACTACTACGTCAGTAACTATACCTATTAGTTTATTTTAGAAAGTGAAACTTTGACTAATTTCCCCGAAACGTATTGTAAACTTAACGACATGTTTGTTTGCAGACTCACCCTAAGTACGAGTTCGAGTACAAGGTGGAGGACTCTCACACGGGCGACCACAAGTCGCAGCACGAGCACCGCGACGGTGACGTCGTCAAGGGACACTACTCGCTGCACCAACCTGACGGCTCCGTCAGGGAGGTGCACTACCACGGTGACCATCACAGCGGGTGAGTGAAGCAACAGATTCAGCTGCGTGTATGCAGTCTTGAACTGTCGATCCTTCAGTTGATAGAATAATTATTCTTTGTTATCATATTCGCAGGTTCCACGCGGACGTGAAGCACAGCACACACCATATCGTGCCACATCATCACCATTACTGAAAACTGTTTTCAATGTTATTTAGTCAACTAAAATTTTGTTGTTTTGTTAAAGCTTTTTGTGTATTTAAACAAACCATATGATATGACATTCTAAGAATAAATATTTTTTTAAATAATGTATTTTTTTCATTTACATTCATAATTATGTAAAAGACGACGCGACTTGCGTCCCGGGTTTGGGGCCATGGTAATGTTTGACTCTACCAATAATTCAACTGTCCAGAGAGAGGCGTTGACACTATTATTCAAGCTTGGCGATAATTCGCATTGTCAAGTTAAAACACGTTACTGATTTCTTTCTTTACCACAGATTCAATACAAAGATGAAGTTCGAGGGTTACGCAAAAAATAATTTTCCTGTACACTACCACTGATTCTGTAATATTAATTGTTAATGAGGACTTGTAAAAGCTGTTGTAAATACTATTTATATTGTTCCCGTCTCATTTAAACACTTGACATAATCAAAGATGCAATTAAAATATATATCATATTATATTTTATCAACATCATTGACACAGCCCTGTTTCTGTTGCGTATATGCCTTCTCAATTTACTACAATGAACTGTTTGGTACATAGTTAGAATTGTGAATTCAATTCTTGGATCCACTTAACGACTGACTCATGAAATCACTTCTTTGCTCCTTACATATACTTTACCCCTGGCCCTTGAAGTCGACGTGATCATCAGATGTGTCTGCAAATCGTACATATTCATGTAGAGTAGGACAAGCTCAGGTAGTAACACCAACAACCTGCTAAATAAATTGATGGATAAAAGTGGTCAAGGATCGAAATGAATGCAAGGGTCGTATTTTCTACTAGTAAAAACCTTTGGGAATGGTGTTGTTCGCGACCGTACAATTTACCACGTTTCCTAGGCCCACCCTACACATGTCTCTCAGGTGGTGCTAAACGAACAACAACGCCGAGCCACAGGCAATGGTTAAGTAACCTGTACTAGGCTACCACAAGCCTGTGGAACTTAAATATCCTCCAAAAGTGTGTCTAGCACCTTGGAAAAGTGTTATATGTACTTTCTAACCTAACTAAATGAAAATTTCCAATAATGAGAATGATTTCTTATTCGTTTCGGCTAACCCTCGGCGCTCGTAGGTATCCGGGCCTGCGAGTGTGAAAGCCAAAAACTCCACAGCGGTAGGCGACTAGGCCCCTGTGTCAGTAAATGCTCCTGCAAGCACCAACAAAAAATTTATTCAGCATGCATTCTACACGAGCTTGTTTATATCAAGACCAAGATCTTCATTTGTAGGAAATTTCCTAACGCGTACTACTGCAGAAACAGAACCGGAAAAAGTGTAGATTCACAGAACAGAAGATGTCGCACCTACTCCTTCTTCTTGGCAAGGAGTGCCCGTTAGTCATTACATTAAGAAAGGAACAAAAGAGCGATAATTCAACCTCAAAGCAGGGGCTAAGAGCTCCAGATCAAAGGCAGAAAAGGTACTGATCCTCTAAAGAAAAGAGAACATCATCAAAGATGACCAAAAGAACAATGCTGAGAGAATCAATATTGAGTGATCGTAGAGACATTATCATAAACAACACTGCCCAGATATCACCACCAGCAATTGAGACATCAAACAGTTTTGATCTTGCACTCAAGACAAAACAACAAAGAAACCCTCGTAACCTCCCCCCATTATACTGTATGGTATAGATGACCTCCAAAATTTACGAGTTTTATTGAAGAAGTTATGGAAAAGAGTGACTAGTCGTATAAAGTGGTGTCTAGAAACAAATTAATAATCACCTCTCAGGCTGTTGAAAAATAATAGTTTAAAAATTATTTTGTACTGTTTAGTTTTCAATGGAAGCGTGTTTTTTAGTTTTTTTTTAAACTAGTATTATTAATTTTCAATTTTTAGGGTGTTTCGAATTTTGAGACCTATGTCAGCGTAGTTTTCGAAGACAGTTTTTTTTTTTTTGCTGTCCTTGTAACCCTGGCAAGGATAATGGCACAAATTAGCTTGTGACGTATGTCAGCGTAGTTTTCGAAGACAGTTTTTTTTTTGCTGTCCTGGTAACCCTGGCAAGGATAATGGCACAAATTAGCTTGTGACGTATGTCAGCGTAGTTTTCGAAGACAGTTTTTTTACTGTCCTGGTAACCCTGGCAAGGATAATGGCACAAATTTATGAAATTATTGCATTGTCATCGGTCCTTGACAAGTGTGCAAAGTTTGAATGAAATTTGATCGTTTAAAGTGGGTCAAAATCACGCTCTAAGGAGTCGGTTACAAACAAACATACAAGTGAAGGTAATATAAAGCGTGTAAAGAAATACAAAATTCTGATAGAACACGTTCGAAGCAAAGGATTAATACGCTACACATTTATTCAAAAAGCTGAAAAATGTATGAGAATTGTGATCAAGCATCTACATTTTAGCACACCTAAAGAGGCAATTGTGGAAGATTAAGATACATCAAAACTTACTTTTTCTACTTAGCTTATATTGATGACTCCCCGAGGCTCCGCCCACATCGATGTTGGAAATCAACTCACGGGAACGTGACAAATAGTAGCCGTGGTGTTACTCCTTATAACACTATCTGCCAGTGAAAGTTCCGTCTATATCGCTCCCGCTGTTTCGAATTTTAGCTAGAAGAAACAGACTAATAGAAAAAAAGTATTATTAATACAATATAGGATATATTTTCATCCGAATTTAATAAAAAGCTGTAACAAACAGACTCTATCATTTTATTTATTTGATACTAACTTCTGCCCGCGACTTCGTCCGCGTCAAATTTATGCTCCCCTGACCCTTCCCGTTGTAATGAATGACCTTGCTGTACCGCTCCTTTTGATCGTAGCGTGATGTTATATAACCTATAGCCTTCCTCAATAAATAGGCTGCGACCATTAGTTCCTGAGATTACCGCGTTCAACCAAACAAACAATCTCTTCAGCTTTATAATGTTAATAATGGAGATAATTTTATTTTTCTAATATTTAAAAATATAATTAATATGTGTACAATACGTAATAAAGGAGATAATAATAATAATAATATTCCACAACTATCACACAACGCCATCTAGTCCCAAGCTAAGCAGAGCTTGTGTTATGGGTACTAGACAACTGATAAACATACTTATATATTTCTAAATACGTACATATTATAGATAAATTACACCCAGACACAGAACAAATGATCATGCTCATCACACAAACATTTGTCCTGGGTGGGAATCGAACCCACGACCTCTGGCATAGCAGTCAGGGTCACTAACCACTAGACCAAAAGGCCTGTCATTTATTTACTTAGCAAGTCAACGTATCCGTTTTTGAGTGATTAAAATATTTTAAAATCACACACCACTTGCACTGTCAAGAAAACACTACACATACAATTATAAATCATTTTAATTTCTAAAAAGTTTGGAAGTCTGTTTTGTTTTGTATTTTCGGTTTTTTGCCACCAACTTCTGAAATTAGACTTATTTTTCACTTTGCAGTGTTTCTTATTTTGGCAGTCCATCGTTTTTTTTTTATTAATTAACTTTTTTGCACTAAATAAAATTAAGTTATGTAAAACTGTTGGTATCACAATCGGCTTATAATATTCTCAATGGCTGGTTGAGACACAAGGATCCTCTATGTAACAAGGAGTCAATCCACCACGCGGATCCGGTTCAGGTAGGTGGATGTCACATGACTTCGAATTTTTGGTCCTAAGACATGCCGGTTTCCTCACAATGTTTTCATCAGCGTTCCAAAACGTTGGTAAAAATTTGTAGTTTAACCATTTCAAAGCATGTTGATTTAACCCTCTAAAACTTGGAAGAGATTTTACGTTTCTACTTTAGTCAATTGTCAGTTGTGCTCCCTCGTAATAGGTGAGACCCTTCTATCGTGGGTTGTACTTGGTGCTCAAAAAAAAATAGCCTGTCAAGTCATGACCGTATATAAATAATAATAAAATAAATAATATCTTAGGACAACCAACACAACGTTATCTGATCCCAAACTAGGCATAGCCTGTACTATGGCAACCAGACAACTGATAAACATACTTAAATATTTCTAAATACATACATATTATAGAAAAATAACACCCAGATACAGAACAAAACTGAACTTGAATCCTTTGTATGTATTTATATAATTTGTAGATCTATACCATTTTTTTTTAATGTTCATCATCATTAACAGCCTTGTTTGTAGTGGTTCTCCTCCATTTTCTACAAAGAACAATTAATATTTACACCTAGAATGGGAAACAAATTCTTCGGTCCACTTGGCAAGTGACTCATAAAATCATGTCTTCACTCTTAAAGTATACCGTAGTCGTACAATCCAAGGTCCTTGGAGTCTATGTGTTTTTCAGTCAGAAGAAAAGCAAGATATTGATGAATTAGAATATCTGGTTTAGGAACGAGCTTGCAAATATAATAGGCTGGTTTTATTGGACTAGCTAATTGTATATCATCTGCTATTCTTCTCCCCAAAAAAGTAGTAATTTTTAAGTCATGTATTAAGCAACCCAAAAAAGTTGTGTATTCAATTCAAACAACAACATAATACAGCAAGTCTAAATATTCTCAGGCATTAAACTCCATAGGACAGACAAGAGACAAATTATTTAAGATGAGATGATAATTCATTGAACAGTCATTATAGTTAACCAAACTTCAATAATTACCAGTATCTATACTTTCAGTGACTAGGTACCTTATTGGTTATCACTAATTTTGGGACATTCAATTTCTACCAGTCGTTCATGGTGTTTAAAATGTGTTTAGCGTTAAATGCTTTTGTCTGTCTTAGTTAAGTAAGATACACTGGTGAATAACGAATGATCTAACATCACGCAAACAAAATCTAAATTATGTCTTTAATAGTTTTTACGAAACAATGATTGTCGAATCGTAACACTCTTATCTTGTTCAGTTATTTAATTGGGAGAAATCAATACTACCTTGAATGTATTATTTTAAGTCATATATAAGTCGCGAAGTTTAGAACTTATGTATCAGTTCACTCTTGGGCTTAGTTTCAAAATATCGTCAGCAATAACTACCCACACGATGTTCTTCAAGGTATATAACAAAAAACTTTTTACCAAAAAATTTAACCGCCGAAAAAACTGAAAAGCAAAAAATAATAAACCTTAAAATTATGAGTCGGCGCTGGAAAATCAATGAACAAAGATCACTAAAAAGTTTTATTTTATAATTTTTTGTGGCTTTCATATACTTATAATACTTGGCAAGGTATACCCTATACAATGAATAAAGAATTATCAAAATCGGACTACTCTGTATAAAGTTATGCGTGGTTAAACATAAAAATCCGTGAGTGAACAATCAATCATCCCCTGTTTTCTGACCCTTAGGGTTTGATTTTGTTTTCCAAATTTATATGGGACCACCCTCGGAGTATACCCTTTCCAATAAAAAAAATATCACAATCGGACTACTATCTAAAAACTTATGCGTGGTAATACATAAAAAAAAATATATACGCGTTGAATTGATAACCTCCTCCGTTTTTTTTCGTCGGTTAAAAATAACTGCTAATGAAGTTCATATCAACCGTGTCTAAATCTAGGCAATTCTTACTTGGTCAAATATTTTTATCAAATCAAGATTACATTACAACTTCAGACCATCGTTACTTTTTCAGCTTCTCTGTGTGCTGTCTGCGGCTTTTGCGATGGTATCCGCTCATGGGCACTCATCGCAGTACATCCACCGCCACGACGGACACCACCAGATAGTACACCACGGACATGACCATCATGACTACTACGTAAGTAACTATATTAAATTACTTTAGAAAGTGGAAGTATAACTTATTCACCCGATACTTATTGTAGCTTACCGATATTTTCTTTTGCAGACTCACCCTAAGTACGAGTTCGAGTACAAGGTGGAGGACTCTCACACGGGCGACCACAAGTCGCAGCATGAGCACCGCGACGGTGACGTCGTCAAGGGGCACTACTCGCTGCACCAACCGGACGGCTCCGTCAGGGAGGTGCACTACCACGGTGACCATCACAGCGGGTATGTTTGGCCTTGCCGAAAATAGTTTTATGCACTTTTGTGCATTACTGACTTACCCGATTTCGTTAGAGTTCTACAAAGTTAATTTGAATCATTATCATAATATCAGGCCTATAGGTCTCTTTCTCTCGAAGAGTTGGGCAGCGGTATCCCTATAGTACACCCAAAATTCACCAGTTTTCAATGTTTAGTTCTAATTCATTATTTTTCTTTAATTTCAGGTTCCACGCAGATGTAAAACACAGCACACACCACATCGTGCCTCATCATCATTACTGAAGCGTCTTCATTGTCTTTTAAAGAACTGATTCTGTTACATAATGTTAAACGTTACATTTAGATTTTAAAAATAAAACAAAATTAAAAAGAGAAAAAACTTATTGTTTTCTTTTTCTTTCCTGACTTTGGCTAGGTGTATAATTATACCATTAAAAGACTATCCCGTATGCATTGGTTATTAAACTGGCAATTGAACTGATGGTAGCGTCGAATACTCGGCCCTCTTGTATCGAACAGTCACAAACATAATAACGGCTAAACTTAGCAAACTAGAATAGCGATATTTTTTTTGTTAAATAACTATTGCAACTAGCCAAGACCTATTTCATTATTAGTATAAGTTCTTAAAATATATTTATTGGGACATAAAACAGTTACACATTACAATAAGTATGACATACATATAATGGTATACATAGGAGTATACCGTATGGTGCCGGACGTAAAGAATATCACCATGCCATTTCTTCCCATGGGCTTACTAGAGAATGGGCAGCAGCGTTCTCTATGCATTTTACCACCATACTGCGATCGCCAACCCGCCTGCCAAGTGTGGCGATTATGGCAAGCCCCCAAGTTGGAGGAGGCCTATTTCCAGCAGTCGACGTCTTTTGGCTGCAGTGATACATATACGTATAATGTGTATTGTCACCATCTTCTTGCCCTTATCCAATGTCTATTGGAGTCGGCGCAACTCTTTTTTTCTTTGCTTCCATTCCCTTGTCAGACAACACCCTAAAAATCCTTCCATTGCCGTTTTGTTTCATTTCATTCCCTCACACAATCCACCCTTCTTTTCTTTAGTCGTCTTGACCTACTCCTGGATGAAAAAATCTCTAATCTAAAACATCAATAAATCTCAAAATGTGTGTAAAACGACATAAAATTGCAATCAATAGATAAATACTTAAAGAGGAAATGTTTTGAATTTTGCAAAGTGAACATTAGCGATTTTACTGCTCTTGATCGTACTCCGCTTAACTAGTAAAGGGTGGGTCCCTGAAACGAATAATTTTATACACGCATGCCCAAAATGATAATATATAAAATAATTGTCTAGATACAATTGACAACATTACTAGAATTGATCGTATCGGGACCCCATCAGGGTACCATCAGAAAACAGTTTGATTTGTATACTCAGTTTTGGGTGTACAAATCGAACTGTTTTCTGAAACGTGATTGTCCTGTAAATTCCATCAGAGGGCGAGGTTAAAATAACAGCTACTTTCGTGAAATATTTGGAGAAAGGCAAACCATTGACATAATAATAACTCAAGGTTGCAAGTGCACTGTCAGCCAAAATCATGTCGTTAGTGAAAAAACAAGTTTGGTTTGTTTTAATTTACGCGTTTACGAGAAATTGGATCACATTCTGTTAGTTCATGTATTTCATATAAAAGGACAGACCTTCCATACCTTCCATATCAGTCACAATTGAGTTTCCAAAGTAACTGCAATTACCAACATTATCATGTTCTTTAAGGTATTAAATGAGTATTGAATAACTTAGCCATTTGGAGTGTGTAAATAAAAGTTAATAAAAAAAATTACTTGCATTGAATTTAGTGAAGTGTTACCAATAAAAGTGCTTCAAATCTAACTTCATGTGTTATACAGGTTGCTCTAGTCGCCACTCTCCTGGCTGTGGTCGCTGCGCGGCCACAAGATGGTCACAATCACCACCAAGATCACGGTCACGCTATCTCGTCACAGAGCATCGTACTGCACCAAACTCATGGGACCAAACACGAGCCCGCACACCACGAGGAGCACCATGAGGAGCACCACGAGGAGCAACATGAAGAGCAGTACAAGAACCATGAGGAGCATCATCACGAGGAACATCAAGGTCACGAGCACCACCACGGACACGCGTCCTCATCACAGAGCATCAAGCAGCACCACGGACACGCCACCGAGAAACACGTCGAGTACTATGTACGAGCATGATCTAATCTTTACATCTTACTTGTTATTACGTTTTCTGAATATTCGTAACTTACTGTAATATCTCCCGCAGGCTCATCCCAAGTACGAGTTCGCGTACAAAGTGGAAGATCCTCACACCGGTGACAAGAAATCTCAGCACGAGGCGCGCGACGGCGACGTCGTGAAGGGAGTGTACAGTCTGCACCAGCCCGACGGCACCATCAGGATCGTCGAGTACCACGCTGACAAGAAAACTGGGTAAGTCCTTCCATGATTTCAAAATAATAAGTACTTAATGTTGTCATAAAAATAATGTGTTATGTCTGACTGTGAATGGTTCATTGGCACGGTACCGTTATTGTTTTATAAAACCTGCAATAAATTTTCAATGTTTTTTTTTATTACAGATTTAACGCAAACGTGAAGTATGAGGGTCACGCCAAGCACATTGTTCCTGAACACCACCACCACCATTGATTCCGTCTGTTATACACTCTTTGACTTAAGATTTATATAAGGACTGTTATTTTAATGTTAACTGTTACCACCACTATGTTGTAAGCATTAAATAATTTTACCGAAAAATCGTTATTTTATTTTATTTATTTTAGGAAAATTTACAGCTAAACTACTAGTAGATGTTTTTACAAAATATGGCCATTTACAAGTTCCCACATGTAGTAATAAATCAGATGAAAAAGATAATAAACTATATTCACACAGTACAAAACAAAGCCGCTACTCGCGTCTGCACACCCATATCCCCCAACCTACGTAACGGATCTTAATACGATTCGTAAATAGGCAGAGTGATCCAAGAGGAAGGCCCACGTGCAAAATACGCGAGTGAAGCCGCTGATAAAAACTAGTTTAACACAAAACAAATACTATTTAGGCTCGAAGAAGCTATTAGATAACGTTTCATTTTCAATTTAGCAACAATTGTATTAATTGTTTTATTTTCACACAATCACTGTTTCATCCAAACAAATATGCAATATGTTATATTGAAGGTAGATTCTGATCTAACCGGTGCTCGGTTAGATCAGAATCTACCTTCAATATAACATGACAAAATGTTCAACACACAAACAACAACACACAAAATGTTCTAATCATACCCTCTTCCTTTGTACCAACAAAGGAAGAGGGTATGATTAGAAAATTTTTCGCCTATCATAGTCATGAAAATTCAACGTATTTATTGACGTCATGTTATTGTGTTTATGTGAAGTTTAGGTATCAACCTTTACATCTATTCTAAAATAATAAGAAAAAAATTGCATGTTATATTTAAAAAAAAATCATCTAACTTGGCAAATTAATTGAAGTTTTGTTATTATAAGCACTTTTTCTTACTTTCATTAAAAATAAACTGTTAAGCGATATATTTTTAGTCTCTCAATTACTACAGTAAATAGGCTTTTTAACTAGCATTCATTTGTTTTGGTCTGTTACCTTGTGGTTTCTGATGGTTTGTTACCTCCGTAAACCTGAGCAACAAAATAGGACACCTTTTTGAAGAATTAAAATAAGTTGCTATCTAATGGATATAGTACTGCTATTATGTACCAATCCACATCACCTAATTATCGAGAAGTGTCGTTTTAATGATATTTCTGAATAAGACTTGTTTCAGATCTGATTTCAATAGATTTCTATTTCTGTCTGGGCATTTAGAAATACTCAACAGTATTAATAATTTGTACATTTTACAAAATTTATTTTAGTACGAAAGTAACCAAAATAAGATATGCCAATATAAACTGTCAAAACTGTTAAAATCCTTGTTTTTTTAATTCTCAAACAGTGATTTAGAATACGAGTAAGCTTCTATTTTTGTATAGTTCACGTAGTTACTAGACCAACCTTCCCTTTATCGAGGTCAACCACGGCTTTTGCCGTGAATCATTAACGGCAAAAGCCGTGGAATAACATAAATATATTTATGAATTGCTATATTTGACTGTTTGTCCCATTTGCAGTACGCGAGATAAGCGATTCAGTATCGCTTCTGCATCGAAGCAAACGGGTGGCCGTTTCGGGTAACTTCGGGTAAAAAGAGCGAATTCTTAAATATGATATTCTAAAACGGTTCGCATTGCTCCTTAAGCACTAGCCTTAACCAAGAGACTCAAGTGCGGTGGGCAGGAGAGCTGTTGGAGTCATGCCAGCTGGAGTGCGGGGAATGGCAGGGGGCAGGCACCATTTTTTTATTATTTTTTTTTGGATGGGATATCATCAAATGACTTCTCCCGCTCTGGTTGGAGCGGGAGGGCGTGTCAGACTTTTACTGACTAAAACCCACCCGTGTTCCTTCAGTTGCCCATGTGCCAGGGTCACGGTATCTCTTTCGAAGAATCTCGCGACCCTGGCAGAGGTACTATTACTCTTCGATTTATACACCGTGACATTTTAGTCGTCTTACAAAGGTTATCCACTCAATGTATCCGACATAATATACCTCTAGGCATGATTAAAAATTGTTACCATTAATTAAGATAATAGTTACTAAGAAAAATAAATAATGGATTAGAATGATGAAACATCCTGTTAATAATGTTGACGTATCATACGGTAGAGAACATACCTACCGAGTGCACGAGTCGGCTAGATCATTCCATCTCCATTTTCCATGAGACAAAATATCAAATTTAAACCACGTCATGCGTCATCATAATGAATAATATTTTTATTTTTTAGTTATTGAAATGTTCTTTTTTTTTCTTATGGATGTGTAGTAGCGATTGGTTACATTAAGTGGGCTGCCGGTGTAAGACGACAAAAATGTCACGGTATATGTATATGCACTGATTGAGTTACTCAGCAACGCAATTATCGACTGTTACGTGAATGAGGTTTGTTTTGACAACATTAGCTGCGTAGACGACATGGTGCCGCTGACTACCTTGATCAGTGCTCTTCGAAAACTACTCAATTTGTGCGAGTCATAAACTGCGACTCATGGTGTAATTTACAATAGCACTAATACAGAATTCATGGTCTTCATTCAGGTTTTGTACCAAATGCTCCATTACTGTCCGTCCTCTCTTAATAATGAGTTACTTTACATCTGGTTACTGATGATCTGGAAGTTGATATGGATCTAGAGATGGATTGGCAGTTAAGATGAATATGTTTGTTCGCAGAATTTCTCGATGCGCAGATGCGATTAAAATAACCATTTTTAGGTATACTGCACAGCACTGTAGTCGGATGCCCGTTAAGGGCATCCGACTACAGTCGACCGAATCTATCTTACAACTGTAGCGACCACAGACATTTTCAGGTAGTCTCTACAGCATACGACTGTTTCGATGCTGCATTGCGATAGTCACAATATGAAATTGTAATTACGCGACTACTTATCCTATTATTATAAATATGAATGTTAGTGAGGATGTATGGATGTTTGTTACTCTTTCACGAAAAAATGACTGAACGGATTTGAATTAAATTTGTCACACATATAGTTTATAACCTGGAATAACAGATAGATACATATTATCCTGATAATACGTTCCCGCGGGATAATTTCCGACCCCTACGCGGGCGAAACCGCTGCCAAAAGCTAGTAAAACATATACATTCAACTTAAAATAAAATAAATGACCAAGGAATCCAAAGGAAATCCTAAGAAGTACATACATACTTGCATAAATTCACGCATTTTTCACATGGGGGTAGGCAGAAACTACAGAACGCCACCTGCTACGATCCTTAAATACTCCTTTTGCCTCGTTTAAGTTCATACATCTGATCATACACGCACGCCGGTTATCAGTACTACACACCTGAGCCTTCTGAAGAACATCAGCAATAAGGTCACTATATGTTGTCGTAGGGCGTCGGCATGTCTAGTCATAACTGCCTTGTAAATACCTTTTGTTAGCCGCCCTTCATTCATCCTCTCAACATGACCAAACCTTCTAAGCATACTTTTTTCAATTTTTGTCGCAACATCTTCTTTTAAATCACACCGTTGTCTTAACACATCATTCCTCAGCCTATCATTCATAGTCAAACCACACATGCTTCGCAACGAACGCATTTCCACAGCATTTATGCTTCCTTTGCCACACCAAACATTCACTGCCATACATAAGCGTAGGCACCGGCACAGAATTGTGAACAGCCAGTTGAGCCTTATTGGAGATCAACTGGCTGGAGTTGGACGCCTTAAAATTAATTTTAAAGTGTATTTTTTGTAACTGTACAATACATTTTTTTGTGTTACAGTATAACTGCAACAAAAAATGTTAATAGTCTATCAATATTTCTCATTACTTAACCCAGCAGACGTTGTTCAGTGAAAATTTCAATAATTCATACTAATTTCTCATACGAATGCATTTTCAGTTTTCTCGAATTTTCCAATTTTCCCGGCTACTTCTAAATTATTTCTTCCCGTATGAGCCTATTTTGGTCAATTTTAATATAATTAAATAATACATTTTCGAATCGGTCCAGCTGATCTGTAGTGATGCGCTTACCAACAAACATCATTCATTGTTATTATATGTATAGACGATAGATGTAAGTATAATTATAACTCTTAATAATATAACTAACTTCATAATCTCAGTAAAGGCTAAACGCCTGTAATGTTAGATAGGCTTCGTAACAGAATGTCACGTCAATTAGTTTTAAATATTGATCGTATTTCCATATTCATGAATCATTCGACTACACACACCTATCCTATACCTACGTTGGTTACGCCTGTAAATATTTAAATGTTAAAATTACACAGGCCTACAAATTTTTTACCCAGAGACTAGACCTATTGTACCTGAAGGATTTTGATGCACTGAATCCGGATCCGTATTCAGAATGACTCCTGTACGTCTGGTTTTCGAGATATCCTAAAAGTGCAAAAAACGCGTTTTTAGCAGTATTTGAGGTTACGTGACAGAAGGAAATAAATCATTATCAAAAAACGTTGTATGGCAATTGAAAGGCAATTGAAAGTACCACCCTTTTCCTTTTAAACCTATTTGGATTTTTTCAAATATCTTTTTTTTTTCACCACTATATCGCTATTTGAAATTTTACACTTTAGCTTATTTACCCAACCATAAAAAAAATCTATTCCGAATCAGCGACCCCAAAACCACAAGATCAACATGGTCTGGTCTCGGGCAGATTTTTTTTTGTTTTTTTTTTGTGGTTGGGTTAATACGCTCAAGTGTAAAATTTCAAATAGCCATATTTTGGTGAAAAAAAAAGATATTTGATAAAATCTAAATATGTTTTTGTCACGTAACCTCAAATACTGCAAAAAGGAATATCTCGAAAACCAGACGTACAGAAGCAATTCTGAACGGATTCGGATTCATCGCATCAAAATCCTTCGGGTATGTCAGGTCTGGTCTCTGGGTCTGGACTTTTATTAAATTTTGTCGGCCTGTGTGATTGATTTGTTTAAAAATACTGTGTAAAGGTGATATATCTTACAGTCAACATTACTATAGGTTACAGCAGCTAAAGACCGACCTGAAATAACTTCAAAATTCAACAAATGAACACTGATACATAGATACAGGAGTTGTCAGAAGAAATAACTATCGCTAGAGTAGAAAACAAATCCAATTCAGAGCACGGGGATGTTTCTGCAAACTATTCACGAGCCTTCACTTTTAAAGATTATAATAAACTGATAATTTATAATTAATAATAAACACGGACATAACAGCGCTATTCCACTGGGCTTTAAAATAAGAAAGAACTATTCAATTAACTTTAATGTATTAACATTAAAACTAAGGATAAAACAATAACCCAACAACAAGATCCTTAGTATAAGTATCACATTACTTAATCATAAAAATACAATTCCTTTTATCTATATTTGTATATCTGTTAATCGTATATAACAGCTATTTCAATGTTCAAATAGGCATTCATCATCAGCAGCCTATAATGTTCCCACGGCTGGGACATAGACCTCCTCTCAGTGAGATCGAGTTAGCCATAATCTACTACGTGGGCCCAGTGCGGGTAGGTAGATGTCACATGTCTTCGAATGTTTGGTTCTAAGACATGCCGGTTTCCTCACGATGGTTTCCTACACCGTTTTGAGAGCAGTGGTGATGAAATATAATTTACACAAAATAAAACGCCTGCTTGGGTTCGAACTCACGACCTACAACTTCTGGGCCACCACTGCTACTAATCTATACTTTATTAATATTATAAAGCTGAAGAGTTTGTTTGTTTGATTGATTAAACGCGCTAATCTCAGGAACTACTGGTCCGAATTGAAAAAATATTTTTGTGTTGAGTAGCCTATATATCGAGAAAGGCTATAGATTATATAACATCAACTAAAAGGAGCAGAGCAGTAATGAAAAATGTTGCAAAACGGGGCAAATCGCACGGGTAGGCGATTCGACGCGAAGGGAAGGGTCGGGGTACAAGAAAATTTAACGCGGACGAACTCGCGGGCAGAAGCTAGTAGCATAATAATAGGCATTCGTTAGAGCCTAATTAGTGATGATGATGTGCAGGAACGTCGTGCTTGGCATGACCCTCAAGTTTCACATTGGCGTAGAATCTGTAAAAACAATTATGCAAATATAGTCATTGATAGTGTTATTAAAACAAAGAAACATGATTCCAAATAAATAGAAATTCACAAGCGTCCTTGCCATATGTAAGTTTCTTTATTATAGATTAATACAATCCATTTCTTTTTTTCACCTGTATTTTCCAAATGGTGGGCTACAGAGTCCCATAGATTTCCAGCTATATTCAAAATGAATAAAAATAGTACGTGAGTTGGAATTCTTTTTTCACGGTCTTATTGCTCATCAATTAGACGAGTAATAAAACCGTGGTTAAGGAAATATTCCACTAACCCGCTCTTCTTATCAGCGTGGTACTCGACGATCCTGACAGTGCCGTCGGACTCGTGCAAGCTGTACACGCCCTTCACGACGTCACCGTCGCGTGCCTCGTGCTGAGACTTTTTGCCGCCGGTGTGAGGGTCCTCCACTTTGTATGCGAACTTGTACTTAGGATGAGACTCCAACACATTGTAACATTTAATAACATCTTTCTCATCTGTATGAGTAAAGTTCTATAAGATAAGAGCATTATCATACATAGTACTCAACGTGTTTCTCGGTAGCGTGATCGTGGTGCTGCTTGATGCATTGTGATGAGGAGGCGTGACCGTGGTGGTGCTCGTGACCGTAGTGTTCCTCGTGATGATGCCCCTCGTGGTTCTCGTGCTGCTGTTCATGTTTGTGTTCGTGGTGCTGCTTGTGGATTTTGGTACAGTACGATACTTTGGGACGAGATAGCGTGACCGTGACCGTGGTGGTGATCGTGACCGTCTTGCGGCCGCGCAACGACCACACTAAGGGCAACAGCTAGGCAGACGACCTAAAATTATATATCAGAAATACTTTAGTATTTTTAAAGAATCTTGATTTAAATATCATTTTGTAAAATTAAAAATAACTGTGTGCTTTATGTCGAAAGTTTACAAGAAATGTACTCAATTCGGAACTGATTATACCTTATATATAAAGGAATTTGAGACGGTTTTCACAAGGTTTTGAACTTGATTCCGAGAATAAATTTGCGCAAGGCAAAGCGGTAGGTTAAGTTTATGTAATGGAAACGAACCAATGCCAAGATCGACAAGACAATAAATTTCAATTGATGTAATTCTGCAGTACCTACCTACATTTCCTCATTAAGAATGATGAAGTGATGAAGGTGCAAACTATGAACTAAGATAATAATAAGTGATGAAGGTGCAAACTATGAACTAAGATAATAATAATAAACTACAACTAGACACAACTCTAAATTTAAAAAAATAGTAAAAATTTATATAAGAATTATTTTTTAGATATACACGTTTTGAATGCAAGTCAACGAAGAACTAACTGTTATTATATTTATAGTTTTCTAAGCAATATCAATTTAATCAGCCCATTGTAGCTACATTCCAACTACAGGACAACTACATATAAGGTCTACTATAGTATCATATAGGTTGGTGTCAATCATACCAACCTAGTCTTTACCTGCATCTAACGAATGACAGTTCCTTGTTTATTCTAAGATCACAAAAAGCTATGTCTTCGAATACCAAAAACTTCAAAACACCGTGCGACTGACTTTTGATATACTTACTCTGCACTGGCATACTTACTCTACGCGTGAAGATATCAAAGTGCGCCTCTAATGTAGACCTTCTCCCTGGGCACGATAGGAATATACTATTTTAGAATTAGGCCTTTCAACAATGATAATGTGTTGACCCGGTAAACTCAATGGCGGTTAAGAATATTGATACCGTCATAGGTCACCAGTTTGTTTCGGATAGCAACTAAGCAGGTGTTACAACATAATAGATGACATTCTTATCTGTGCATGCATGTTTTTATTATTTTTTTATTATTTGTTATATGTATTGTTTTGAAATATATGTTAAAAAGTACAGCAACAAATATTTAACAATAGTAATAAAACTAGTCCACATCAATTTCTCCGCATTGCATTTATCGTAGAACAAATAAGATTCATTAATATGCATGATCGTGACTCAAAGCGCTTGACGTATATTGAATAATCGCCTCTGACATTGTACACAGTGACCGAAAAATTATACCGGTTGCTTACTCGGTCAGCCACGAACCAACATAATTTATTAAATAACTCTGACGACCACAATACAAGTCTCGGATTTCCAAAAATATACCAAGACGAAAGTCACTGTCCTCCATTCACCAAAATGCCATTTTCTGTAGCAAATCAGTGAAAACCGGCTTCGTTAAACCGTTGATATGATCAGGTTACACATTAAAAAGTATAAATTGGACAATCAATTTTACTTCAACATCAGTCAACCAAAGGACTTCAGAAGTTCAGACATAATTGGAACATATAAATCAAAATGTGGATAAAAGTAAGATAAGAAATATATGGTTTAAAAAATATTAAAACAGTTTAATTTCCATTACAGTTTACCTAACTTAAAATATAATTAAACAACTTCTATTGTTTTATTTACAGGTCGTTGCTCTCATCGCCTTTCTAGGCGCCTGTCAAGCCGCAGAACATGCTTACTCATCGCAAAGTATCGTGCGCTTCGACAACCACCATGACAATCACCAAGAGCACCATGGACATGAAGAGCATCATGGATTTGGCGACTACCATGGGCATGAGGTCCACAAAGGACATGAAGAACATCATGAACATGAAGTTCACCACGAACACGAAGTGCAACACGGACATGATGAACATCACGGTCATGAAGAGCACAATACCGAAAATCACGGACACAAGCACAAGTCTGAGCATAATGTTGAACATAAGATTGAGCACAAAGTAGAACATAAAGTGGAACACAAAATTGAGCCCAAGAAAGAACACAAAGTCGAGCCCAAGAATGAATACAAAATTGAGCCTAAGAAGGAAGAAAAAGTCGAGCACGTACACCATGTTCAACACAAAGTTGAGCACCACGTTGAGCACAAAGTCGAACACAAAGTGGAACCCAAGAAGGAACACAAAGCCGAGCCTAAGAAGGATGAACACAAATATGAGCAACATATTAGGATCATCCCTGTAGTCGAGAAAGTAGAGGAAGCCGCTGTGGTACATAAGGTCGCTGCACCCGTGAAAGTGGTACCTGTTGCTCATTACGTACAGAGTGCTTACAAGAAGGAGGAATCTCACCACCATGAGCATAAGCCCGCCATCTCTTCGCAGCACATTTCCCGTCACGACGTACCCGCTCATCCCCCCAAGGATTTCGACGACCAATCCACTGTAAGTTCCCTGTACTGAGATTCAAGCCACCTCTTTATGAGACGGAGTAGGCCATGATTAACTACGCACGGCTATTGCTTAGATTGGGATAAGCTCCGTTTACTAATAATTTTCTTGATACCTTTCTAGGGTCCCGCTAAGTACGACTTCGAGTACCAAGTTAAGGACCCTCACACCGGCGACCACAAATACCAGCATGAGCACCGTGATGGACACAAGGTGAAGGGAGTGTACAGCCTGCACGAGTCTGATGGTTCCGTCCGTACCGTTGAATATGCCGCTGACAAGCACACCGGGTAAGATAATTTATTATCAATTCTATTAAAGTTATTTATAGACAATTCTTGGACCTGATGGGATTTCTATTGGCAAAAACTATGAACTCACTTACATAAAAACTTTGATACCTACAAAGAGGTAATTTTCAAAAGTTCCTTACTCACTTTTGTTATAAAAGAGACTCGCAACTCGCCACAATTCATGCTGCTAGACCCAGAGCTATGCGCTGTCTATTAGTAAATAAATCTAATTTTGATTAACGATTAAAATGGATGCCCAATTACGATCTTTATGAAATTTTCTACTCATAATTAGACATTTATGAATAAGTAATGAATTCTTACCCATGGGTATCGTTAAAGGCGATTAAGGGACTTACTAGAGAATGGGTAGCAGCGCTCTCTATGCCATTTATCGCCATAATGCGATAGCCATGCCCACCGTGGTGGTTATGGCAACCTTTCAAAAAAATTACAAGCCCTAAAAGGTCGAAGTAGCGATGCTTCGGGGAGGCGTAAGTCCAGCAGTGGACGTCTTTCGGCTGTAATGATAAATGTATATGAATCTCTTCTGTTTGGATAGTGATAACGTACTTACATATGATGCTGACAGAACGTGGTCTGTAGATGTCACAAAGAATTTGCGAGCACCAGTTAGTGAGATAAGAGAGACCCAAAGAACAATTGAAGCACTTTCAACTTAGTTGAGCGTAGCAATGTTTCCAAAATATTTCATGTGATTTTACCGCTTATTTTTGTATTTTTCTCAGTAAAAACTCAATGTTTAATTATTATGCATGTCTGTTACAGATTCTCCGCTGACGTTAAACAAACCACCAAGCACGTCGAAGAACATAAACATCATTAATTTGTAAAGAAAATATAGAAAATTATGTTGTTTACATTCCTATGCCCGTTGTTAAGGACTTGTTATAAACATACTCTAACTTAAATAAATAAATACCTATTTATTCTCAAATAAAGTATCATTTTTATTTATTAAACCACATCACTCTTTTATCCTATTGAAGAACTGCTAACGCCCATTCAATGAATTGATATTAATGATTTAAAATTGGTTCGCTCTTAGTTCTTATTTTTATTGTTTTTCTGATTTTTTATTTGATCAATATGGATCAATGTCAAAGGAGCTCATATCAAAACGGACATCAGTTATTCTTCTCCATGAGATCTAGATTTGTGAAAGGACCACTAGCTGACTCTAACGTTACCTGCAATTAACTGACAAGCCTTATTGAGCCTTAAGTCGGTAAGGCCCTTAGAGCTCATTTTATATTATTATTAATACTTTTATTTTCAGATATAGTCCATTATTATAAATTACTAGCTTCTGCCCGCGACTTCGTCCGCGTTAAATTTCTTGTTGCCCCGTCCCTTCCTGTCGCGTCGAATCGCCTACTCGTGCGATTTTCCCCGTTTTTGCAACAGTTTTCATTACTGCTCCGCTCCTCTTAGTTGTAGCGTGATGTTATATAGCCTATAGCCTTTCTCGATAAACAGGCTACCCAACACAAAAAGAATTTTTCAATTCGAACTAGTAGTTTCTGAGATTAGCGCGTTCAATCAAACAAACGAACTCTTCAGCTTTATAATATTAGTATAGATAAATCCATTACAAACAAAAACAAAATCCAATAAAACACGTAACATTAAATTAATCAACAATAATAAAATAAATATACAAAAAAAATGTTTAAACAAAATACAATTCAATAAAATGATTGAATTGATAATTTATTTTTCGAAATAATTGTATTATTAGGTATGTTAGCACTTCGTTTTAGCATAATAACTATTTTAATTACTTTATGTTATTAGGCATTAGGCAAATGAAACAGTATAATTTTATCTTTGATCCAATTTTTGAAGAAAAGGTGAATATCACAAAAATTGTTGACAAAAATGAATGTGACAAACTCAAAGGTATTATTTAATCTAGTTATTTGTCATTTTAGACTTGTCAAAATCCAAAATGACAGTGTTGTGAAAATGAAGTTTCAATTTTGTCTGTACCGCTGTCGCGGGTCTTGATAATTTTGTTTTGGATCATAACCTTTGAGTTTTAGACTTTAAGTAGGTGCTGTTCAGAGTGAAAATGTCAAAATCAGTAATTATTTTACGGTACCTATACCTGTATGTAAGATCAGAATTTTCATATTGTCAGATTGACCGAGTGGTGTACTGTTTTGATTATTTAAATAGTGAACGCTGGTTAGTGTTTAATTAAACATTTAGTGATTTTATTGTGATCCATATTCAAATAAATTGGTACTATATTCAGTTTCTTACTCAATTAGCTTACAAAATTATTTCAAAGAAGTTGAATAGGTAAGTTATAAAAATTACAACTTTACGTTGTTTTTAACTTGAAGAGCTATTTCGTTATTTGTTAAGTACATCACCAAGTCAATGAATATCGTTTTAAGTAAATTTTGTTATACGTACGTCAATGTGGATAGGGCTGTTATACCTACGAGAACATCAACGTGATTAAGAATGTGATATGAAAAAGGTATGGATACAGATTTCATATCAATTTTTGTATTAATGTAAATTAAAATATGAATAGTCCCACCTGATTAATTCTTTTTCGTCGTGTCAATGGCGTGTCTAATCAGACTTTAATGTTCCCACAGCTGGGACACAGGCCTCCTCTCTGCGAGAGGGAGTGGACCGCGACAACTATTCCTTATGTTTTTCGGAACGAAGCACCGATCAGACTAGCCATGTCGAAATATTTTCATAATACCAAAACACTGTATTACTTCGGTTTACAGTGTTTTATAACATGTTTTCAAACCTAATGAGGAGGAGGGTCCTCGAAGGTTCACTTTAGCGTACCTATATGTAATGCCCTATAGGTTCCATAATCAATTTGAATGGCGGATTATATGAGCGAGCTCTATGAAAATTGGATGAACTCGAATATGTTAAAAACGATTTACCTATAAAATTAATTTATACTACCAACCTATGAATAATTAAATGCAATAAAAAACCACACCGAATTGTATTTACTTTTACAAATACTATTCTCAAATCGAGGTATATAACAATTAGTCATAACATATTGAACGTTGAGAAGCTTTAAACTTTAGAACAACTTTGGCCTGTCGACCTTGTCACACCCAATGTTTCACTAGTATATAAACGCCTCTGAACTCATACAATGCATCAGTTGTGCACCTCACATAATCACATCAATATGTTCTCTAAAGTAAGTGTTCGGACGAAACACAAAATAATAGAAAATACATTTTCCAGAAAGTATTTTCCACGTATATGAAGTGATGTTACTCAGTACTAAAATTATGGTTTTGTGTTGTAGATCGTAGCCCTGAGCGCGATGTTGGCGGTGTCAGCAGCTGGTCTGCTACCCGCGGCGCACTACTCCTCGGCCGGCGCTGTCTCTTCCCAGAGCATCGTGCGCCACGATGAAGGTCATCCCGCCGGTCACGTGGCTCACCTGGCCGCCCCTGTCCACTACGCTGCTCCCGCTCCCGTTCACTACGCCGCTCCTGCTCAAGTTCACTACGCTGCTCCTGCTCCCATCCACTACGCCGCACCCGCTCCCGTTCACTACGCCGCTCCCGTCGCCAAGGTGATCGCCCCCGTCCATGCCGAGGAATACGTAAGTACAACAGACGCTAACTCTTGCAATGTTGCTGTAACTGCAACTCTGTGACAAAATCTAACCTAAAACGTGTTTGTTAACAGGCTCACCCCAAATACGACTTCTCATACTCCGTGGCCGATGGACACACCGGTGACAACAAGTCCCAGCAGGAGTCCCGCGACGGCGACGCTGTGCACGGCGAGTACTCGCTAGTTGAGGCTGACGGTTCCGTGCGCCACGTGCAGTACACCGCTGATGACCACAACGGCTTCAACGCGGTGGTGTCCAATTCTGCCCCCGCACACCACGCACCTGCGCACGGCGCGCACGCCCCCGTCCTGCTCGCTCACCATCACTGAGTCTGTCTAGTCCTAGCGAAACGAAGCCCATGAGTTCGTATCGAACGTGACTCGTTGTAAATAGTGTTTAGTTATTTTTAATAAAACAAGCAAATAAAAATTGACACATTTATTTTCATTATCTACCAAAGCATCTAAGAAAAACGACCCGTAATCAGTGACGATAGATTAAGTACGACCGTGAAAATACTTTTGTATCGTTAGACCGATTTGGATGTTGCCTAAAATTATCCACCTCGTTTTTGAATTAATTTTGTAGGCACGGTAACTTTTACATTATACGACACAAAAGTTCAAAATGACCAATAAATCAATGTGACATTGCTGAAAATTAAATTATAATTTTTCTTATGGTTCATCTAAACAAATAATCAAACCAAATAAATTTTAAAAGTATGTGAAAAAATCCAGAAGTCGGCTCCTATCAAAATAGAGGCACAGATTTCCGAAAGCAATAATATAAAGTGGCTTGAGCATTGAACAAGCGAATGCTGCTGTAATCACTGATGATTCGATATTATCGATTAAGAGTTTCTAACGGTTAATATCTGAAGTTTTACTATCAAGTTTTTCACCTAATGAGATCAGATACTTTCGTAAACATGAAATGAACGATTTCTTGTTTCCGAAGTATCTCATTAATTAAAAAAAAATTAGTTAAAACTGATCCTTAGAACTGCTTACAATATGAAATAGGAACCTTATTCGTACTGTATCTTTGCTGATATAAAAAATGGTATGAAATGTCGGAAACACTAATCACATATCATAAGTAATGATCTAAATAATAAAAAGTGCGCGTATTTTTGCTACTGGTGTATGACAAACCATTCATTGCGGTTTTGTTCATGAGCACACCGTATATTTTCCTAAGATCGAAAATCTCTCGATTTTCATTTTCATAACCTACTATCAAACAGGTATTGATCTATTCTTAATTTCCAAATGGTTTTCGGTAGCTAATTAGCTTAATACCGTATAAATAATCTCCAATACCGAGAACTCGGGATATGATATCCCGGGCGAATACCCGGGATTGGACTCTATATTTTTATAAATAATAAATTTTACTACAAAAGAATTAAACACCGTTTTTAAACATAAAATTACTCTTTTAATACAGGGTACAGAATCACGTCACGATTCTGTACCCTGTATTAAAAGAGTAATTTTATGTTTAAAAACGGTGACTGGTTTCCATGGTGACGTGTTTCTGAAAAGTTTCAACGCGATGAAATTTTTGCTGCTGTTCCATACATTTTGACCACATAGGCAAGCAAAAGTGCACTTTTGGAGGAAACAGCTGATCTCTCCGTCGCCTCCAGTACTATTATGAACACCCATCTCACCTATAACAACTGACTTTTTATCAGTGCTGGAAGAACCTTAGTACCTAACATCCCTTTGAGTTTAAGCTTCTATTTCTGTCTCCAGTTGTTTTGTATATATACAGGAAGATTTTTTAGTCACCGTCCAAATTATGATATATTAATATTTTGCAAAAATCATTTAATACGTGTTTTTTCTTTTAGTATCACTCAATACAAAAATATTGAGATATCACATCACAAAGTTATCTGTAAAAAGTTGATGATTCCGGACACCGCCGCGTGCTAGGTAATAGTGCGGGCTATTACCTAGTGTGTATGTACCGCGCTAGGTATTAATTTCGGCGGCCCACCCCGGGTGCCGCCGAAATTTATTGAAAACAATAATTAACAAAGTTGCAAATTTTCCCTTCATACTCTCACGGGTGGCAAGTAAAGTATTATTAACGTTTAACTTAGTGACCACGCAGAGCGGATAATTCTTTCGAGAAAATGATTTAAAATGAAAATTATATGTATCCTTTTTTTTCAAAAATGGATTTATTGAATGATACCTAATGCCTAGAAAAAATTTGGACGGTGACTAAAAAATCTTCCTGTATTTAACTCAACATGGAGATGAAGGTGTGACAAAAGCATCTCCTCATTATGAAGAGGGGTAAATCGCCGGGTCACGATCGGCTTAGCATCGAGCACCTTCAAAATGCGGGTATACATCTGCCGAGAGTGTTGACTATGTTGTTCAATTTGTGCTTGGGACACTCTTACTTACCTCAGGAGTTACTGGATACAATCGTTGCACCTATTGTGAAGAATCGGACAGGGGAAATAGCAGACAAAGGTAACTACAGGCCTATTTCACTGGCAACTGTGATAGCCAAAGTGTTTGACAGTATGCTCGACTCACACCTCAGTAGGTACACCCAGTTACATGACACACAGTTTGGTTTCCGTGCTGGGTTATCTACTGAAAGTGCTATACTTGCGTTGAAGCATACTGTCAAATATTATACTGACCGGAAAACACCTGTGTACGTTTGTTTCCAGGACCTTTCGAAGGCCTTCGACCTGGTTTCTTATAATGTCTTATGGGAGAAGCTTCTGGAGGCGGGAGTTCCTACTGCTTTAGTGTCTACATTATCTTTTTGGTATGACAAGCAGAGAAACTTCGTCAAATGGTCTAGTACGCTATCTGACCCGTACAAACTCGAGTGTGGCGTTAGGCAGGGAGGTCTAACTTCCCCGAGGCTTTTTAATATATATGTTAATAAACTGCTTGTTGAGCTCAGCAGCACTCATGTCGGTTGCCATGTAGATGGAGTGTGTTTAAATAACTTAAGTTATGCTGACGACACAGTGCTGCTGAGCCCTACTATCAGTGGAATTAGAAAGTTACTCTCGATTTGTGAAAGATATGCTAAACAACACGGGCTTAAATATAACCCTACAAAAAGTGAGCTCATGGTATTTCGAAGTAGGAATAAAAATCCAACTTTTGTCCCTTATGTAAAGCTAAATGGTACAGTTTTGCAGAGAGTTGCCCACTTCAAATATTTGGGCCACATTGTAACTGAAGAGTTAAAAGATGATTTGGATATGGAAAGGGAGCGCAGGGCATTGGCTGTGAGGGGAAATATGATATGCAGAAGGTTTCATGGTTGCTCAGTACCCGTAAAATGAACTCTTTTTAAGACCTACTGCCAAACATTGTACACCAGTACCTTTGGGACAACCACACCATAAAACCAGAAAATGCCCTGCGCATTCAGTACAACAATGCCTTTTTTTTTTGGATGGAAAATCATCAAATGACTTCTCCCGCTCTGGGCAGAGCGGGAGGGCGTGTCAGACTTTTACTGACTAAAACCAAACCCTGTCCCTTCAGTTGCCCATGTGCAGGGTCACGGTATCTCTTTCGAACAATCGCGCGACCCCGGCAGGCAATCGCGCGACCCCGGCAGGCACAATAATGCCTTCAGGGCGCTCCACCTTACTGTAGTGCGTCTGGTATATTCGCTGATGCGCACATTGACGATTACTTTGCCATAATGCGGAAGAAAGTTGCCTCAGTAATATCCCGAGTGAGAGGAAGCAGCAACAGCATACTGGGGGTGTTTGCAGAGAGGCTGGATGGGCCTACATTGGGAAGGTTTACAAAGCTACATGTTGGTAACAAAGCTTGTTAAACCTTCCTGTGATTGTGATTTTCTTTCTTTTTTTGCTCCTGCATGTTACTAACATAGTTTTTTAAGTAAGATGTAATACTAACACCATATGGGCCCTGATGCCTGAAAATAAAATATTTTTAATTTTATTTAAAAAAAAAAACAATTATCATTATCATCATTAAGGGGATTCCGTTCTGTAAAGCTATAAACTCAAATAAACGTTTGAATTTGTAGCTTTAATAGTATAGGTAAAATAATCTCACGCTGACATGGTGTGTCTGATTTGCTGTGGGCTTTCTAAAAACACTATACTGTTCCTCAGCAGAAGAAACTTCGGCATTGTGTTAATATTGCATAAAATTAAATATTAAGTGACATCTCTGCTTTAAGCGCATTCTGACGGCTAAGGCAAGTTTTGAACTTTTTTGTCTTTATCTACTAAACTACGCAACGCCTTTTAATGCGGTTTTCATCAATAGATAGAGTGATTGAAGACAAAGAAGGTTTATATATGTAACTAGCTTCAGCCCGCGACTTCGTTCGCGTTAAATTTCTTGTTCCCCCGACCTTTTCCGTCGCGTCGAATCGCCTACCCGTGCGATTTTTCCCGTTTTTGCAACATTTTTTATTACTGATTATATAGTCTATAGCCTTTCTCGATAAATAGGCTACCCAACACAAAAATAATTTTTCAATTCGGATCAGTAGTTCCTGAGATTAGCGCGTTCAATCAAACAAACAAACTCTTCAGCTTTATAATATTAGTATAGATACGCGGGCGAAGCCGCTGGCAAAAGCCAGTTGTTTTATAAAATATCACAATTGATGATACTTTATTCACATGACAATCTAGCCCATTAGCTAATAAGAAATTTAAATATAGCTTAAAACTGCTACGTAACTATAAAACTATGTTTCAATTTATGACGATGTCCGCTTGATGTAGGTTCTGCAGTATAAATTCAAGGCAAGCATCAGCCGTCATAAGTATGAAATCACGACGATAAACTGCATTGAGGGTTGCATTGACCCTAGCACATGGGCAACTGAAGGAACACGGGTGGGTTTTAGTCAGTAAAAGTCTGATACGCCCTCCCGCTCCGCCCAGAGCGGGAGAAGTCATTTGATGATTCCCCATCCAGAAAAAAAAAGGATTGCATTGATGGTATAAAGTTTTCATTTAAAAAAGTTAAGTCTTCATAATCAAGGCAGAAATTCGATTTTAAATCGATAAGAACTTCTGTGATGCTGTTTTTAAGTCCCAAAAACGTCCCGTTCATTTCTGCCGTACTACTCCTAAGAGTTTTTAAGTCGAACAATAAATTGATTTGTTGGTCATTTCGAATAGTAAAGTAACTTGATAGTAAATCGTTTCATTTTGCTAAACTATTTAAGAGATTTCAAACCTTTTCTTCGGTAACTACCAAACGATCGACTGCAAACCCTCTGTTTAAATTACCATTCTCTTCATAATACCAGTTTTTTTCATTGACTGTATCTGTGTAACTTGAATCTTTGGAAATTGGTGGCATTGAAGGCTTCTGCATGTCGAATTCCTCTGATTTGTATAATATGTCTATCACTGCCGTGCGTTAAACGTCAGTGAAGACCACAATATTAAATGCTTTTAATCTAAATAAACCCTGAAATAAATAAACTACGCAATTTTTTAAACTGACCTGTATAAGAAATTGGTTGGAAATAGAGCAAAATTGTGTCACTGTAGTTACTACTGAAAATAAAATAGAATCATCAATCGGGACACCGGTAATTGGACGTTACTATACCGGTATTGACAAATGAGAAAAAATACCAGGTTCCCGGTATTGGAAGCCCTATAGCTAATGTGTGTTAAGCTAGTGCGAAGTCCGAAATCAGCTTGCACGCTGCTAAGCCGAACACTCCCCTGTACATTTCCCGACTACACTACACCACTAAGGCGGAAGATATTGTGGAGTACGTACGCCAGAAGACGAAGTACATGCCGAGGGTACAGTTGCTGGAGTCACACCGCAATGTCAACTTCAAGGCGTTTGTGGTGCGTGTACCGAATTGCTATCTGCCCGTCGTCATGGACGAAGACTTTTGGCCACAGGACGTGGTGTTCCGTCGCTTCCGCGGACTAGTGCCACAGGACAGCTCACGGAAAAGCGAGTGAAGTGAAGTGCTACTAACATAGTTTAAGATTTTTTTATTAACACAAGTTTTTGTATAATACTTATGTATGTAAGTTTGTAAGGTATATGTCTATGGGTCATTGGAACATGAGAATAAATGTTTTATTATTATTATTATAAATTATTTATAAGGGTTTACGATCATTTAATTTATTTGATTCTTTTACGGGTTCACGAAATGAGGCTTAGTTTTACTTGTGTATTAAAAATTATTTTCATGAAGAATTTATCAAGAACATATACACAATAGGTCTGATGCGAGAGGCCAAAGACTGGGCAAAATGGGGTGCAATGGAACATTCACCACTGGGTTAATACGGATTAAATAAGAGAGTGAGATCTAGGTGTTAAGGTGGTACTTACTTAGCATCTTTAAATGAAATTGACATGGCGTTTAAAGTTTTTGGAAGCAGCATTGAATTAATAGATTGTTGTGTGATCATTAGGAGGTTCACTTTGTCAGACCTTCAACCATACTTTTACACATAATAATGACGAATAAATGAGGCAATGAATAGATAGGCAGGCTTCGTTTTGAAAAACTTGCTTGTTTTATTATAAATAACTAAACACTATTTACAACGAGTCGCGTTCGATACGAACTCTTGGGCTTCGTTTCGCTAGGACTAGAGAGACACTCAGTGATGGTGAGCGAGCAGGACGGGGGAATGTGCGCCATGCGCGGGTGCGTGGTGTGCGGGGGCAGAGTTGGACACCACCGCGTTGAAACCGTTGTGGTCGTCGGCGGTGTATTGCACGCGACGCACGGAGCCGTCAGCCTCAAGCAGCGAGTACTCGCCGTGCACAGCGTCACCGTCGCGGGACTCCTGCTGGGACTTGTTGTCACCGGTGTGTCCGTCGGCCACGGAGTATGAGAAGTCGTATTTGGGGTGAGCCTTTTAACAAAGACATTAAAGGTGAAATTCTTCTAGAAACAAACAAATTTGTTGGAAGTGGGTCGTCGTAAGAGTTGATAGTCTATTTTACTTACGTATTCCTCAGCGTGAGCGGAGACGAGCACCTTCTGAGCAGGAGCAAGCACCTTGGCGACGGGAGCGGCGTAGTGGATGGGAGCGGGAGCGGCGTAGTGGACGGGAGCAGGGGCAGCGTAGTGGAGTTGAGCAGGAGCAGCGTAGTGGACGGGAGCTGGAGCGGCGTAGTGGACAGGGGCGGCCAGGTGAGCCACGTGACCGCCGGGGTGACCCTCATCGTGGCGCACGATGCTCTGGGAGGAGACCGCACCGGCCGAGGAGTAGTGCGCCGCGGGCAGCAGACCAGCTGCTGACACCGCCAACACCGCGCTCAGGGCTACGATCTACAACACACAACATTGTTACCACAGGACCTATCAGTAATAAACATATTAATTTTCTTTTAGTTTTTAAACTCACTTTAGAGAACATGTTGTTATGATTATCTTACACACAACTGATGGACAACATGTGTTCAGATCGGCTTATATACGCTGGGCTCAATTTTTTGGGCGCGACAAGGTCGACGGGTCACGATGTGACTTCATAGATCATTTAGAAGCTTTCTCAGTACGTACCTACCAAACATGTTATATTAATAAGAAACATTAACCGTAGGAAACCGTTTGGTAATTTGTTGCACAATTTTTTCTAGTCTAGTTGTAGTGATGTATTATGACAGATATTGCTTGTTTAAATTGCGCCATTTTGGCCTAACTTAATTTTGCAATTTGCATATAAAGATCAAAATGTTTAGATAAAAAAAGAACCTTCATCAGAAAGTGCTTTCCGTAAACGAATAAATCACAAACTACATTAATTTACTACTTCTAAATCAAGGTTAACTATTAGGCATATAATTTAATGATAACACGGATCGATCACCGTGACCTCAAGATGCGGTCTTTCAACTTATCCTTATGTAATAAAGATGATTCACTCATTTGCGATCCAAAAACGTGAAGATGGTCTATATTGCGACACGCTGTCTGTCGGTCACGTCATTATTATGTGCTTTATGAGATCGCTGAACTCATAAGTAGAAGCGATCAATACATTTTAATAAAGTTGAATGAAACTTGTTTTATATGCGTGGTATACAAATAATAACTTTGATAAATTATTGGTATTGGTGGAATATTTTCATTATAGTGATCATCTTGGATAGACACAGATCGGATTAGATACCCTAGAGTATGACACGAACGTGATTTAAACAATAAATAAAGTGTAGGTGTACTTATAAGTTCTGTTCAATTTAAAAGCTTTGAAATCTCACAGTCCAAAGTACATACCAACCATTAATGGAATCCTATCTAAATCACAAAATGTTTAGAGTTCGCTTAGGTTAGAGAAATTTTCCGGCATATCAGAATTGAGCAATACTATTTGAATTCCGGTTCAAAATACTCTTACAATCAAATTCAGTATTGTATCAAAAACTTATTCGTTGAGATCATAAACATAAAATAAAATAACTTTATTTATTCTTTACACTTTACATTTCTATATGTTATTGGTTGTGTTAGTAATTTTCATAACCTAGTACGTTAGTATAACTTATCAGTATATATGTTTTGTTGGAAGGACCGCTCTGGTGGTGAAAGCCTCCTCCATTTTCTTCCATTTTGCTCTATCTCTTGCCAGCCTGTGCCAAATAATTCCAGCTGTGGCAACTATGTCATCACTCCATCCATGTCTTCTTTTGAATTGCCTTCCTCTTCGTCTTTTCTTGAATATTGGGTACCAATTTATGTCAATTTTGGCCATAAACATAGCATAACATCGCATGCCTGCGTCCCATGGGGGTTGGCAGAATCTACAGAACGCCACCTGCTACGATCCTTACATACTCCTTTTTACTCGTTTATGTTCATACATCTGGTTATACACGCACGCCGGTTACTAGTTTTACACACCTGGCTCTTCTGAAGAACATCACCAAGGGGACAACCTAGGAGAACATACAGTGACCTTCACTATATGTTCTCCTAGGACGTCCGTCCCCTACCCTATGCCCAGTCTCCTCCGCTTTGCAAATATATTTTGTTAGCCGCCCTTCATTCATGCTCTCAGCATGACTAAACCATCTAAAGATACTGTTTTCAATTTTTGTCATCATAACTGACTGTTTTGCCGTAAACTGTACATTTTCGCAGCCAAAAACATTTTTAATGTTTATTCTTTGCCTTTGCCGAAAAAGTAATATGTCCCGATCACTTTTACTCGCAAAGCTATTGTGCCAACGCTTTTCATGAGCCGAAAAAATATCTTCTTAATAATAGCCTCAATCGTAACCATATGCCTGGGTATGTGTTCGAGCAATTTTATGAATACTCTTCCGCAATGACGCATTAATTTATCATTTCTTTTCCCAACTATTAAAACAGGAAATTATTAAGAATTATGATGTTTTTATAAGTGTGGTCGGAGCTTAAATTCTTCATCGTTACTGAAATAGGTTAGAAGATCTTTTATCTATGATACACCAATTTCTACAGCCGAGATATATTCGCACAGAAGTTTTCAAATATGTAGAATATTTTATCACTCTTCATTGCTTGATTTGCATTTTATAGCGTCTAAATCTAAAGAAAAATCCAACTTTTGGTCAAAAGCATACTATTCTATCATTGACTGATTACACGATAAGAAGCTGGTCACTGTAATTTACTCAAGACAGTGGTTACGTTCTTTCACCAGATTTCGCTTACCTACTGACATGTTTTACTTAGAGCGAGTTCATATAATTGTTTATTTTACTTCATTGTATAAGTCAATTCATTTGATCTTTGTTTTCATTTATTATTGACATAATCTAGTCATGACAATGTTTTCTTTCTAATTTGTAGTTTTGCACCAAGCCGTTAACTAGCGACCTCGACAATTGATCATTTTATTCTTATCTGAACAAACGGCAGCAAGTTCGTCATGCTCCCTTAGGTGTCACTGCTTGCGGTAGCGTCGGGGATCGGGTGTCGACAAAGTGTTTCAGTATTGGTGCATTGTGTTGTTCGGCTAGGGTTTTCAGGATACTGTTGCTGCTAGCCCTCATTTTGCCTAATAAGGATGCGATCTTTTGCCTCATAATAGCATAGAAGTTGTCAGTTCATGCTACAGCAAACATGCTAGACGCGCCGTAAGCCGTTATTATATTGCTTACGCAGAGCATCAAGAGCCCTCCGCGTACAGTTGACCCACAAACTGCCTGTGTAGAACGCTTGACAACAAGCTTTAAACAGAGTTATTTTGACCTCGTTACTAAAGAGCGAATCTGTGAGCCAACATGTTACATCTAGGTGCTAGGGCCCTACGCTCACGATCAATATCTACCTGATCTTAGAGGTCCTCAGTGACATAGTTTCCCAAGTATTTAAATTAAGTAACCTTTTTAATTGGTTGCCCGTTGAGAATTATTGAAGGCTCGTAAGTTATATGTTTCCAGGGAGCGGCAAAGATCAGGTATTCACTTTTAACTACATTATAATTATAACAGGCCGTGAGTTGCCGCATACTTTCCACAGATGTTCAGCATCTCCCTGATTGAGCCAGCCGTTGAATCCAACAGCACCATATCATCAGCGTAACTTAAATTATTGACGCTAGCGCCATCTATTTTACACCCAACTGGTCTGCTGCTGAGTTCAACGATCAACTCATTCAGATACAGGTTGAAGAACTTAGGTGAGGTTAACCTCCCTGCCTCACCACACACTCCAACCTCTACGCTTCAGACAGAACATCCCCCAACGTACCAGTACTGGAACAAACCCGTCAACTCAGGTGGTACACCCGCTCTTCCGACCTTCTCCAAAAGGACATCATATGACAATATGTAAGCGTGCACGCCATTTGTACCCTGAAGCTTTTATTTAGGTATTAAGTTCTGTTTTTATTTTTTTTGTTTTTATTATTTAGCTTTTGGCTGCGACTTCGTCCGCGTAAATGTCGGTTATCGCGGACGCAGACAAAGTTGCGTAATAAAAGTAGTCTAGTATGTCCTTTCTTGGGTTTCAAACACACCCCGTACTCAATTTCATCAAAATCGATTCAGTGATTAAGTCGTGAAAGTATAACAGACAGACAGAGTTGCTTTCGTATTTATAATATTAAGTATAGAAGTATAGACATAGATTTCTACTTGTGTACGTAGGTTGATTTTTTGAGCTGATTTTCCGTTTAATTTTATTAAACGTTTTATGTTTCGTAACGTCAATTAGTTACTATTGTATAGAATCAAGTTGTTCTATGTTAACAGACAGCTGTCTACTGGGGACTTTGCGACACTTCTTCTCCCAGCTGAAGCACTAGGAAGTGTTGCACCTTGTAACTGTAAGTTCCCTATTAATTTTATTTAAATTTTTCCTTAAATTTGCTACTACATAAAAACAATTCCTATGTTGTAGACTAAATACGGCAGCAGCCTGTCAGGCCTCTAGTTGCCAATTACGCACCAGAAAAATCAAATCACAAGTAAAAAGTAAAAAACTTCTAATAAGGTCAAAACTAAGTACCAGCCTGTTTGTAGACAAGGAATCTGGTTAAAGACCGAAGGCATTACTCAGAATCTGAACAACTTTTACTATGAGACTATTAAAAAAACTTTGACTGGTACGGAAAATGTTTACACGTTTTTGCAATTGTGTTCCCAATGCCTACTACGACGGTTTACAGTACATACAAGTTTGGTTATATCCCTTAATTTAGGGGAAAAGAAAAATACTGCTTTGTACAATTTGCTTATTTTACTTTAAATAAATAACCTTCACACTTCGTTTTGCCAGGACTACAGATGCACTCAGTGGTGGTGAGCGAGTAGGACGGGCGCATGCACAGAGTGAGCAGGTGCGTGGTGCGCTGGCGCGGAGTTGTGCACCACCGCGTTGAAGCCGCTGTGGTCATCGGCGGAGTACTCCACAGTCCTGACAGAGCCGTCGGCCTCGTGGAACGAGTACGAGCCCTTCACAACATCACCGTCGCGAGACTCCTGCTGGGACTTGTTGTCACCGGTGTGTCCATCAGCCACGGAGTACGAGAAGTCATATTTGGGGTGAGCCTGTTAAATACCACATCATAAGTTAGATTCAGTTACAGTGCTGCTGCCTCAGCAGCGTTAGTGCAAGAATGGCATCTGTTGTACATACGTATTCGTCAGCGTGGGCGGGTGTGATCACCTTGGCTACGGGAGTGGCGTAGTGAATGGGAGCTGGAGCGGCGTAGTGGACGGGAGAAGCGTATGCGACGGGCGCAGCCAGGTGAGCCACGTGACCGGCGGGGTGAGCCTCATCGTGGCGCACGATGCTCTGGGAAGAGACAGCGCCGGCTGAGGAGTAGTGTGCCGCGGGGAGCAGACCAGCTGTTGACACCGCCAATACCGCGCTCAGGGCTACGATCTGAAACACACAACATTGTTAGCATAGGCTACTACGAGAAAATAAACAGTTATGCATTTTAGTTTTATTTTTAGAACTCACTTTAGAGAACATATTTTTATGATTAATTGAGATACAACTGATACATTGCAAACGTTAGAATCGGTTTATATACCTTGCGTTTGTATTTTGAGTAAGACAAGGTCGACGGGTCACGGAGCGAGTTCAAAGATTTATTTAATCGATTTCTATCGAATATATGTATAAAAGAACTAATGCGTTAGTTATTATAAATTTTGACTTATAGCAATAACGTTAAACTTGGAGGTTATTATATATAGATTCCAGCTTCACAAAGAAAAATTGCAAGAAATTATAATTTAAGGCAGACATCTACAGTCATTTGAACACAAGTAATAAATGTTACTGAAGTACATGCTGGTAGGTGAATTGTTAATTCACCTACAAACAATTTCCAGTGGCTGCTCGCATAGGTATAGGTATGTGAATTAATAACAAAACAAATACATTCATCATTCCTCTACCCATATCCCAATTTATTTCGATTATTCCGAGCGTGACTCGAAATCCTAATCCGATCACGGGTTAGGTTAGGATATTTTTTTTTTAATTGTTCCGAATGTAACCCTGTTCCTACCCTGACCCGATGTGTCATTCCTATCATTGCGAACACAAAGGGTCTTCTTACTCAGAATAAAAAATACCTATGTATCAAATCAGAGTTAAATAATATACTGTAAATTATCAAAATGTTATAATAACAATTAACGAAAAAAATATATAAATATGTATTCCGAACGTAACCAACCCTGTTCGTAACCTGACCCGATGTCTCGTTCCTATCATAACCCGAATTGCGATATAGATAGGCTCCTCTTTCATGTATCAAATCAGAGTTTAATGTGTACAATAATTATAATATCACAGAATCAACATTAATACTATAATCAAAATAAATATTAATTTCTCCTAATTATTGATTTCTCCTATTTAAAAAAAATACCATTGAATGTAAAAATCACCTTAACATTTCCAAACACTGCCATAGGTACAGTAATTTTACCTTTCTTAACTTGACCAAAAACATAGACGACAAACAAAACACCGACAAGACTTTACTTCGACGGGACTCTTCGCCAACAAGACACTTCGCCGACAGGGCTTATCAACATAATCTAGTCGTTTCTGGCACTCGCCGGCCGCTGCCGCGGCCAGGCGGCGGTAGGTGGTCACAGTTTTAACCTAACCTTACCTATTAAAAAAACTACTTTATCTGATATTCGTCGCTGATGAGGCCTGTTGGCGAAGAGTCCTGTTGGCGAAGTAGCCTGTCATCGAAGAGTCCCGTCAAACTAAAATCTGGTCGGTGTTCAATCTGTCGACGTAATATGTTGTTGTGTTTCAGTTAGTGACAGAAACAAATCGCTGCAAAACCGACTCCACGTGGTCTTGTCTGCCCAACCCCTAGAGTGTAATTTAAGTCTGCTTAGGCGCGGAGGGGCGAGGCGACTCGCGAGTTGAGGAGCAGGTGGTTTTCAGGCCCGCCGCCGCAGCAAGCTGTAACTGCGGTGGTGAGCGTTAAAACCATCTGTGACGATAAGCTCGCGTGGGACTGCCAGAGCCCCGCAGCGCCGGAGCCGTGACAGAAACCATGCCTGCTGCATGTTTCATGCTCACTTGCATGCTGCATTGATTTACAATTCGGGTTATGATAGGAACGATATATCAGGTCAAGTTAAGAACAGGGTTACGTTCGAAACAAATATTTTTTCAATTTCCTAACCTAACCAGCGACTGGGTTAGGATTTCGGGTCAAGCTCGGAATAATCGACTTATTTGGGTCGACACGTGTCTTTTTCCTCCATAGGTACCTACTTCTCTATTAGTCATTAGCTCGGCAGTTACCCTCTTTCAACTCACAGCATCTTTCACACAGTCCATCCATCGTTTCTTTGTTCTTCCCTTACTCTTATTGTACGTTATTAGTAATATTGAAAACATTAAGACAATAATGTTTTTTTTAAGTATCGTAATGCACGTCATTTGCCGTGTAGCACGTTTATGTACGGTTTAATGTCAGGGATCTCTTCATGACCTCAAGATGCGGTCTACGAACTTCATATTACGCAAAGAAGATGATACATTCATTCATAAAAAATATTATGAATTTAAGATTTACTGACTAGTCGTCGAGTATCCGGTCATATCATATTTGTAGTCGGCGAGTATTCGGGAAGGGCACTAGTCGGCAAAAATGGTTGACTGGACTCAGCCTCTGGACTTGCCAAAGTCATAGTCACCTCTGATGAAGATGTCCAAATTAAACAAATGTTCCAAATTAACAGTACACCATCCAGCTACAATAACTATGTTGAATGCAGATACAATCTATGTTGTAATCTGTAGAGCTGGGTACCCTTATATATTAAACACAAAGATCGTATACACGTATGTTACGTACATACATATATTGTATCTCTGAGGAATTATTATTGTATCTCTGAGGAACTACATATTATGAAGGAAATGTGAATATAACGTTGTATGTGTTCGTCATAATATTATTTAAATCGAGTTATTCTAAACAGTATCGTAATAATAGTGGGAAAATAATTTCTAAGTACCCGTCAACGCATTGAAATGTGCCTAGCTACCTAGCTTACCTTCTAGAACATAATCCTGCCCTTATAAAACATTGTATGGTGTAAACCATTTTACATTTTGTCTGAGAAATTAACACAATCATTACATCTACTGATATTGTGAAAACATATTACCTGCTTATCAGTAGTTATTATAATATCGAAAGGTTATATGACCCACTTGTAAGGTCAGGGCCGTCGCATTTTTGAACATTACAAGGTCACTGATTACGGTACCTACTCAATTTAAAATATGTTACAATGCATTCACAAGATTGGACTTACCCGTATGGTTCGACGGATAGGCGGTAGCAATTTTGAATTTATTTTGCATGATGTTTCCGTAAATTTCTCTATGCATATTCAGGCATTTGTTCTGCTGAATAGATTTGCTGAATAAGTAAAAGTGCATGTAAAGAAATCACGGGTAAAAGGTCAAACTTTCCTGGAAGTTGCTTGCAAACCTATGTATTTGTAGGCTTCTTGAATAAGGTAAGCCTAAAATAGATGTAACGTAAGAACAAAATAAGTCAGATTAAAAAATATAATCGTTTTTGAAGTGAAAACTTCTATAGCGCCGTTGGTTGTGATTTGAAACTCAATGAAACGAAAAAGCGACAGTAAAAAGAGACAAACATAACTTCTTAAGATTTAACGTGGGAGAAAATGAGATAGGAAATACATGACGTCATGACCATGGACGAAAGAAATATGGATACGGCAAATATTGTTACATCTGAACTTCAAAAAATTAAAACACATCAAAAATGTTTTATGTACTTGCACATATTATTATTATTTCAAGTGTATTATCGTACCTATATATTATTTATGTAAATACGGAAAAAAATTAAAACTAAAAAAGAAAAGAAAATTATAATTGCGATAGCACGACGAACAGTGATGCTGGTGACGGAGGCACCGGTAATAATTTTCCATAAACCTGGAACAAAAGCAGTGTTGTAGTACCTGAATATTTAGAAATAAATGAAAATTAGAAAAGTTCGTAAGTTACTAACATTGCCGGTGGCTGCAAAATCATGTCAAGTGGTGGTGGTGGTGCCCTTCAACCACCCCGCGTCCTCTAGCATGCGAGCTGGAAAAATACAAAATTTCAGTTGCATTAACAGTAACATTACATACCTACATACGTGTCCAATAACCTCTTTTTTTAAGTCGGTTAAAAACAAATCACCCAAAAACTTTACCATTAAAATGTACGGAAGTCTTATCCACACATTTCATCATCCGTACAAAACACAATGGCGATTTTAGTGTCACGTTACCTACCTAAAATTCCCGGTTTAAGGCTCGTACAGACAGGCACGACATGTCGCGTGACCTGTCGCGGAGGCGATTCTGCGATATATCGGGACGCAACACCTTTCACACTGGCGCGACAACTCGTGCGCTAATCGCGCGCGACGTCCTTGTAGCGGCGCGACGAGCAGCGCGACAGCTTTTAGTACATTTTGTGTGGCGTCGCCGCGTCGGGCGAATTCGCGGCCGCGACGCCACAGTCGCGGCGAGACGAGGTCGTTGCGGCTGCGGACCTTGTGTTGTCGCGCTGCTCGACGCGGAGCGACCGTGTCGCGGCGCGACAGGTCGCCCCTGTATGAAGTGTCGCGCGCGTTTTCATAGAAATTGTTCTACGGATATAAATCCGCGATTCGCGCGCGACCGTCGCGTCGCGCTAGTCTGAACGAGCCTTTAACAATCGAGTTCCTTCATCTTTTTAGGTTGCGTATTTTTCATTACAATGTTACGCAAATATCTTATAAATGCATAATAACAATAATACAATACATAGTAACCTAAATAACGTCAATAGTTTGCTATCAATAGTAGAATTATTACTCGTAATAGGTACTGCGAAATCCGAAGCCGGCCGCGGAAAAATGGCGGCAAAATGGATGACGATGTTTGTTGAACTAACTATTTACGTGCAAATCTTTGTCAAAAACACAATCCTGGCAATAAAAACTGTATTTTACTTACCTATCCATCTTACGTTTCAACAAAAACAGTTCACACACACAACTTTGCACTTAAAACTTAATTATAATCGTACGGATCACCACGCTCATCCAAATGTTTATGTCAAACTGCCAACCTTCAATGGCGCGTTCCAGCCAGGGCCTGAGATAAGCGGTTATATTGCATTGTCCGTCTATTGTGTACTCACTCGTCCATGCATAACCATCGTAAACGCAGATTATTCTTGAAGCCAAAAATTTTGAATGTTTCACTTCTACCACGCGTGAATTGCACACATGCCTTTTTTTTACACCAGCTTTCAAGAACTCACAAAAGCTTTTCAGTATCTTATGTCAATTCAATACATTATTGACTTTTCCACAATAGTTTTTGCTAATAGAATGTAACTTTGCCTAAGCCCTCTGGAAAGTGAGAGCAAAGTTACTGACTGGCTACTTTGTTCTTTTACGAACAAAGGAGAAATAGGAATAATGTGACTATAACCGGATTCACATTAAGAAGCTAGTTCATGTTCAGTAATTTCACGTGGAAGATACTAGTTACAAAACAAACTCTGTTTAATTTATGAATTATCATTATTTTAATTTATTCAGGGACTATCAATGAATAACTGAGTTTGCGCTAGTAATTTTGTAATGTAAACCCAGTTTAGACATTGGGCCTACAACAAATAATTGTTTAGAATAAACGCCATACGGTGGTATCTTAAACCACTTCTTTTTGCCTCGAGCTTCAGACCCACGCCTCGACCATGTCAACAACTTATCTTCTAATATTTATGGTAACGATATCATGTAAGTAAGCTAATTCGTTTTCGTAACAATGAATTTCAATATTAATCATTTTATACGAGTGTAAGTTATATTTAACCACGTAGTCGATAAAGTAGACAAACTGTATTTGAAACTTAAGAAATCGATTTTTTCTGAAGTGAAACATCTAATGCAGTTAGCAGGCTTAGACAAAAAAAAATCTGATATTGTTCTCGCTAACGTCAAAGGGTATGTCAAATGACAATGAAATTACCTGTGGTAAGGACACGTAATGTCACCCAGACCGTCTGTTGTCGAGGCGACGACGACGGCGACGCGTCACGCTCAATATCAGGGGATTATTTCGCACAGGGTCTCCAATGCACAGCTTAGCTATGACACCACGACTCAGCGCAATACGTCGCCGACCCAAAGTAACAAATGATTGTATAAGAGATATTTTTTATTATGTATTCGTTTATTATTGTGTAAGAATATTTTGCGTATTTTACCTATGGGCCAATGTTGCCTGATAATAAAGCAATTATTATTATATTATTATTATAAGCGCCTAACGTATAAAATCCAACAGCGTGTTCTTCGAAGCACTAGGATACGCTCTAATGGATTCATAATGCTCGGTTCAACACCGAGAGTAGAATCTAGTGTGCATTAAAATTCCGCCGCATCATTTTTACGTCACAGTAATCTTGGTCTAGCTCTGCGACTCCCTCGCCGAGCTACGAGCGCGTGATGTACGAAACCATCTTTTCATGCATATTTTTTAGTGTTAAACATTGCTTTGATGTTTTCTTATCTACCAGGAGCAGGTCCCGTGACGGCTCAATTTTCTTTTTGTCCCTATTTGTACTCTAGTTTTTCCTTCACATAAATCTTTTCAGCGCAATCATGGAAACACATGTTTATATTTTCACAGTTAAAAGCAATGAACCATTTAACAAATCAGAATAAAGTGATTTGGCTTCTTTTGGTTACTAGAAAAGAAAGAAAATACGTTTAACTGATAAACGTAACGTTAGCTGAACAACAGGCACTTTATGTATTAAAATCTTTTTTATTCGTCTGGCAGCATTATCTACAAAACTATAAATTTGTGTATTTTTAACCGACGAAAAAAAACGGAGGAGGTTATCAATTCGACGCGTATATATTTTTTTTATGTTTGACCACGCATAACTTTTTACATAGTAGTCCGATTGTGATAATTCTTTTTTTATTGGATAGGGTATACTCCGAGGGTGGTCCTATAAAAATTTGGAAAACAAAATCAAACCCTAACGGGCAGAAAACAGGGGATGATTGATTGTTCACTCACTGACTGTAATGTATAACCACGAATAACTTTATACAGAGTAGTCCGATTTTGATAATTCTTTTTTGCATTGGATAGGGTATACCTTGCCAAGTATTATTAGTACATTAAAGCCACACAAATTTATAAAATAAAAACTTTTTAACAAAAAATTAAACCGCCGAAAAAACTTAAAAGCAAAAAATAATAAACCTTAAAATTATGAGTCGGCGCTTTGAGTGATCTTTGTTCATCGATTTTTCAGCGCCGACTCAAAATTTTAAGGTTTATTATTTTTTGCTTTTAAGTTTTTTCGGCGGTTTAATTTTTTGTTAAAAAGTTTTTATCTCTCTTACAAACATACGTTTAAATCGATCTTTCAAAATTAGGAATCGATGTAGATTCTAAAAATATTAAACCTTTTTTCTATATTAAAATTACAGTATGCTTTTACATTGTCATTACACGTCTCCCAACACGGTTGGTCCCCGCGGGAGAACTAGACCAACACCCTCTAACTAAAAGATTTGAAGTTTACAAAATTGCAACACTTAACACAATAACTCTCAGGACACCTGAAAGCTTGATGGAATTAAACAATGCCCTAGAGGGTATAAAGTACGACATACTAGGCATAAGCGAAATGAGAAGATTAGGCGAAAAAATTTAAGAATATCCAGATTATATCCTTTTCCAAAAAAGAGAAACGGCCGGGCAGAGAGGAGTAGTATAACAACAAATACAAGATTTTTTTGGAATCTCAGACAGATTAGCTGTACTTAACATTAAACTGCCAGGCTATAAGAAAAAGTGGTCAATTATACAAGTTTACGCTCCAACTGAGCAAGCAGAATTGTCAGTGTTAGAGTCGTTCTATAAAGAGATGTCACAAGCAATAAAAAACAGCTCGGATAAAATTATCCTAATAAGGGATTTTAAAGCACAGGTAGGGACTAGAAAAAATACGGAAGAATATGTCCTTGGAAAATTTGGTTACGGTAAGAGAAGTTGCAACAGCAATAAACCTGTTGAATTTCTTATGGAACATAATTTAACTCTACTCATCTCGATGTTCAAGAAAAACACCAAAATCAAATGGACATGGATTTCCCCGGATGGGTCATACAAAAACGAAATCGACTACGTAATAAGCAACCACCCCAAAGCATTCACAGACACGGCCGTTATATGCAAGTTGAACTTTAACACAAACCACTGAATGATACGCAGCTCCTTAAAAAAATGCCCCACTAAAACTTCTCGAAATCACATAAACATCAACCGATTTGATCAACCAAGAAATCCACAAATTACAAAAAACATAAAGTTTACAACAGACGAAACAGAAAAGATTACAACAAAAGATTCAATTGTGACACAGAAATATGATATACTAGTGAAACAAATTCAAAACCATTTGACCAGGAAAGAAAAAAGTATCAAATACCAACTTAGCGACCAAACTTTGCAACTGAATAATGAAAGGAAAGAACTGATAAAGAACCAAATAAAAAAAGAAAACATTAAATTGATAACAGAAACGAGTAAGAAACTTAAAGCAAGTATCAGAAGGGACCGTAAAATCAAAAGACTGCAAACCCTAGAATATCATATACAAAGAACCGGCGGTGTCAAAAAAGCTCTAAAGGAACTAAGGGAAGCAGGAAAAAAATGGATACCAAAACTTAAAAGAAGGTCAAAGATACAACACACACAGAGGAAGAACATCAAAGAACTGGCAACAGACTTCTACCATTGTCTGTACGCAAAACAAACACCAAACGCTATAAGGAAAAATCATACCAAATCAACCTGACGCCATTCTGAAACCCGTCCCCTCAATCTTGCCCGAAGAAGTAGAAAAAGCAAGCAGGAGCCAAAAAGCGGGAAAATCTCCAAGACCAGTCAAAATCACAAATGAGCTGTTGCAAGGTTCAATGGAAGAACTGGTACCCGTTCGAACTCAAATATTTAACGAGATTCTGAGGAGCGGGGATATCCTGAGAAATGGGCAAAGTCTCACATCATCTTAATACACAAAAAAGGCGACAAAGAAGACATTGAAAATTACAGACCAATAAGCCTGATGTCGAATGTGTATAAGATATTCGCAAAGGTCATACTGGATAGAATAAGCCCAATGTTGGACAAACAACAGCCGGTTGAACAGACAGGCTTCAGAAAAGGGTTTTCCAACAACTGACCATATCTATACAGTTAAACATATAAGGAATACAATAAAATTATATACATTGCCTTCATTGACTAAACAAATGCTTTCGACAGCTTAAGCCATGAATACATATGGGAAACTCTAAATCAACAAGGAATACCAGCAGCATACATCAAAATTAGCCAAACTATCTACTCCAACAGTATGGCTAGAATCCAATTGGAATCTCTAGGAAACGAATTCTACGTAGAACTAGGGGTGAGGCAAGAGGACCCACTATCTCCAAAATTGTTCTCAGTCGTGACAGAAAACATCTTTCGTAACTTGAACTGGGAAAAATTTGGTCTTAATATAAATGGGTTGAAAATGAACCACCTCAGATTTGCCGATGACTTAGTGTTATTCGAAGAAATCCCAGAAAACTTGCAAATTATTATACAAAGTCTGAGCGAAGAAAGCGAAAAGATTGGTCTGGAAATAAACTACTGCATAACAAAACTAATAACTAAATCTAAAAAGGTTGATATAAAAATAAATGAGAAAGTTTTGGCCTATGTAGAGGACTATATATACCTTTTTTTTTTTTTTGGATGGGAAATCATCAAATGACTTCTCCCGCTCTGGGCGGAGCGGGAGGGCGTGTCAGACTTTTACTGACTAAAACCCACCCGTGTTCCTTCAGTTGCCCAGTGCCTGGGCCACGGTATCTCTTTCAAACAATCACGCGACCCCGGCAGGCACCGGTCCTAGCAGACCCCTTCACTGCTGCTGACATCTCTTTGAGGCGCGCGTGGAACACTACGCGCCGTCGACCCGAGCTTGGTCCTTACCGGGCGGCGAGCTACCCATTTCTCGCCGCCCGCAAGCTCGCGCCTACGGTGGCCGGGAGTCCGCAATCGACTCCCGACGCCCGGGGCGTCTCCTCCTGCTGCGGCTAGGGACGTGAGGGCGCAGAAACTGCCACTCCCTCACGCGCTCCGCCGACTATATATACCTTGGTCAAGTAATCTCCACCAAAGACCAAACTAACCAGAAAATTAATATGAAGATAGCAAAAGGTTGGACAAAATCCTGGTCCCTCAAGGAGATCATGAAGTCATGTATACTCCCATGTCTAACTTACGGTTTTGAGACATGGGCACTCACGAAAGCACTCAGAGTAAAGCTTGCCAGGTGTCAAAGAGCAATGGAGAGAAGCATGGTAGGCTCAAAAAGACAGGACAGAATTAGGAACACAGATCTCCGGTACCAAAACAAAACTGACCGATGTTCTATCAAGAATAGACCAACAAAAGTGGAAGTGGACAGGCCACATGATGCGAGACACTAAAGACAAGTGGAGTAAGCTAGTGACAGAATGGTATCCAAGGGACGGTAAAAGAAATCGAGGTAGGCAGCCTACCCGCTGGGAGGAAGAAATAAAGCTGACAGCAGGCCCAAACTGGCGGAGAGTACCTCACGACAGACGTCAATGGAAATTGTTAGAGGAGGCCTATGCCACGAGGCACACCGAAATTCGAGACATTTTGTGATTTTTGTTTTAACCATTTATTGTTAGTGTAATTGTCTGGTTTCGGAATAAAAGGCTTTATTATTATTGCCTTTATTTGTCTTTGACATTCCTCACTACCCCGGGGTTCTGGACCTTTGGAAGGCGTACGAGGAGCCGAAGCCAACTCGCAGAGGTCCCTTAGACAATTATAAATGATGACGAGGCCCCAACAATTATCCCTGTATGAACTATGCAAGTGTGCCCAAGGACAATCTCCGGTTGGAGCAGAACTATTACAGAATATGGAAACAAAACAAATTAGGCTATGGGTTTGGATGGCTATAGTGGATTGGTAACTGCAACTATGGATGGACTATGGCCCATGCCTGATCAATGTTTTGTATACACGGATAAAATGGCAGGGGGTGACTTGCACACTCAATAATGGGCCGCCGGGAAACGTGGCTAGCACATAGTGACGTAGCTACAAGGGGGCAACACTTCCTGAGGTGCTTGACAAGTGGAGAGGTATTCCACGGCTTTCAGAGCAATCCCTGAGCCCGGAAGATGGTGAAGATCCCTACGAGCACTTACTGGAATACTTCCTTTTCCCGTGCACGTTTGCTCTTGCGAATCTCCTCTCAAGCCAGCCAATAAAGGCAAGAATGAGGTGGGAGCTCTGAGCTTCGTCAGTTTTCACTCCAGCCGGCCAATAAAGGCAAGCCAGAGATGAAGAACAAGAATTCTCCCAGGAGGTAGGGTCCGTGGGGTCGCTACTGCCCAACAGCTCGCCACATGCAGCCCTGCGGGTTTATTATTATTATGCTTTTACATGATGTGATTGTCAAACTTTTTATATACACCCCCATCTTTTAGCGACTTCAAAAAAGAAGTGAAATGCTTATGCACTCGACAAGTTTTGAGTTATTTTTTATTTTATTTTTTTACCATGATTAATGAGCCAATGTCCATGAATCTTTTTTATTTGGTAGAAGAGGCTTGCGAAGTGGTCCGACTATAAATTTCAATATTACTCTTCACTCTGCATATGTTTATGAAATTATAAATAACTTTGTGTCACTATGTTACAGAATAAGTAGTGCAATACGAATTAAGTGGGGTATATTGGTACAAGTATTATGTGAAACATAAATAAAACTATTGAACAAACAAAAACAAACGACTTCCTAAACACAAAAACAGCACAATGTGACAAATAACTATGAGTTTTTTTTATTATTTTGTCTTTTATTAAAGTCGACGAGCAAAAGTTTCATCCAGTTAATGCACATTTCATAAGCTCCAATGTTTGAGAAATAATAGATTACTAAATGTTCTACTAAGCTATCAATCTGTGTTTGAGAAACACTTGCCATTTAAAGATTCCGCCGCCGCCAAGTACCTATATCCAAAGGGTGAGCTAATGCTTTCCCTATAAGAAAGCATAAACAATGGAAGTACATGGAATAATAGTACAGTCATTGATATCATTGAACGTGAATGAAAACATTATTCTAAACATAGACAATTGAGTTCGTCAGCAATTCAGCGCTCAGACAGCTCGTATTATGAAAAGAGAGAATACGCTTTCATCTTGTGAAAAACCAGTGAATAGTGAAATGTGCATAGTGGTAGTAAACACACGTTAATCGCGAAAAAAAATAGTTTAATAGGTATTTATATTTCAGTAACAAGTGTACTTTTCTGTGATCATTAGATATTTCATAGTGAAACTTTTCTTCCGATTGCTCTTTCTAACATTGATCTCACCAAATGACAAAATGTTTTTCAAGGTATGTAACATTTAACAAATTTGTGTATAGTTTTGTGATACCAAACATTTCTAATAAATTTTAAATAAAAAATATCATTTCATCTATCATAATTTATTATCCAGAAAAATTGATATTAAAATAAGAACATCCCCAATACGATTTCTTAATACTGTTAATATACCTGCATTATAAGATTTTTAATTTTGATAATGTATTACTAAACAATAAGAAATTATCGCTAAGTCATCTCAGCGTAATTCAATCCAATTTTGTTAAGTAGTTTCTTAATTTCCAGGTGATAACAGTTACATTAATAACAATATGTGCTGCGGATAACCGATTGGTACACACAGAAGTCAATAGTGAACAACAACTCCCTGTACTACGGTTTAACGGACACGCATTTTTGCCGACGATCCAAAATTACGATAAAGTTGATAAACATAGTACTCTCAAATCCATAATACGACCAGTTAGATCTGCACTTCCAAATATATTTCAGAAATTACAGTACGCACCACTACAAGAAAGCGGGAGTCTGAGTAATAAAAATGCTAACCCAGATTACGTACGGAAAGTCACGCCCACTCCCAGCAGTGCTTACTTGGATCCAACTGAAACCCAATATTCCAAATCTTATTTGGAGCCCCGTTCGGACGTTACCAACACGAAGTGCTATGCCTCGAGATATAAGGCATCAGTTAGTCGGAGTCCGGGCCATAATGCTGTGTATAGAGTAATCCCAGAACCAGTCGAGATAGAAAAACCGATTAAGGTAGTATTAATCCAAACCAGAACCTATCCCGCGCTGGATGTGGGACGAAATTCGCTCGCGACGATTGTGTCAAGAAATTTGTTTGAAGTTGTTCAAACGGCATATTAGTCGATATGCACTAATTTTATTTGCCCGAAACGGACGAATCAACATTTTTATACAATACTAGCTTTTGCCAGCGGCTTTGCTCGTATATTATGCACAAAAACCCGTCTATTGATAAAACCGCATAAAAAGTAGCGCAGTTTAAAAGATCTATCCATACAGACGCGGGAAGCGACTTTGTGTTATACTATATAAAGATACTATAATATTAGCTGCATGTGATTCGCACTAAGTTCTCCAGAAATACGTATAAACAAATGAAACGTTTTGAATTTCGTGGAATATAGTTAAGAAAAACATATATTTCTGTTACTAATAGGAGAAAATCGAACTAATGTAATTACTTTATTATTGCATAAAATTCAAAACGTGTCAATTGTATAATAGATATTTTTGGTATTGTCGAATCGCCCACAAATAATAACTTTGTGCGAATCGCCTATAAATATATACATTATTAAAATGTATCGTTTCACCTGTTTCGAGTGATTAAATTTCCACAAATGGAATAATAAGCCGTTCAAAGTGAGCCGAATAGTATCATGATTTCCTAATAATTATAGTACGTAGTCCCGTTCCGCATCCCGCATGGGATTCACATCAGATGTGGCACAAATTTCAAATTATCATAATGTTATATACATAAGTAACACATTTTGGCACCACAAATACTCTTAAAACTCTTTGGGTATCTCCATTTGAAGGTGTAACAGAAATAACTCAAAACCTAGAACTACTTTAACTTCATCATCATTTCACTGAAAGACGTCCACTGCTGGACAAAGGCCTCCCCAAACACCGCCAGTTTGACCGGTTCTGTGCATCTCGCATATGTTCTGTACATCCAGCGGATATACACCGTGACATTTTAGTAATCCTACAAAGGTTGTCCACTCAATGTATCCGACATAATATACCTCTAGGCGTGATTAAAAAATCATATTATATAAATTATATTATTATCATTATGTTAATAATGTTTACGTATCATTTGGTAGAGAACATACATACCTACCCAGCGCACGAGTCGACTAGATAATTCAATATCCATTTCCCATGAGACAAAAATCAAACAAACTACGTCATGCGCCATCATCTGCCAGGGTCGCGAGATTGTTCGAAAGAGATACCGTGACCCTGGCACATGGGCAACTGAAGGAACACAAGTGGGTTTTAGTCAGTAAAAGTCTGAAAAAAAATGCGTCATCATAATGAATAATATTTTTATTATTTAGTTATACAAATGTTCATTTTTTTTTTCTTATGGATGTGTAGTAGTCATTGGATACATGAAGTGGGCTGCCGTTGTAAGACGACTAAAATGTCACGGTGTATATAAGGCTGTAGCGAACTTATAATTTGCTTAACGATGTTATTATTATAATGCATACTTTCAGATCTCCGACTACGACAAACCAATTGGTATAAATCTTAAATTGGACCCATTGCCAACTACGAAACAGCCACTTCTTGATTTTACTTCTGTGCACGTGCACAGCAAGCCTTTACCAAACGACCGTTTTATTATAAACCCTGAAATGTAAGTACTAAACATTATTCAATTAACATTACCAGTAGGTATTCAATTAAGAAGTATTATTATATTGAAAAGCATTGTCCTTCCCTCACCCCAATTTATTTTGGGTCGATGCAACATAACTTTTTCTCCCATACCCCTCTATTCATCGTCATCACAGTAGTCACCCCCTTTTTAACCATATAATCATTCATTCAGTGCATCCATCGTTTTTTTTTTTTTTTTGTTATCCCCTTACTCTTAGCCATCAATCGATTCATACTCAAACTTTACTCACGACATTTTCATCATTCCTACGTATCACATGCCCCTACTATGCACAGCAGATCTAACCATTGTTTATATAACTCTCCTTAAGTTTAAGGGGAATGGGCGAGTTGCAGAGTGTGACCTGCCGCCATTCATCCACGCAGTGTTAACAATTATCCAACATTGTTCAATATTTTGTTTTATCCCATTTTGGCCCTTATGGCAGCTTTGTTGGGGTAGACTAGTAGCTACTTATAACTGTACGTGACTGAGGTAGATATCTGGTTAGTGGAATCAGTCGCCGAAGTGGCTTTGAGTGCAAATCTGTTTGGGTGAATTTAGCTATCGGTTGGACGCACCGTAAAGTTTTCGAATATTCAAAGTAAGGCGGCTGATATTAAATAATGAAAGTAGAAACTGTCAGTACCGAACCAACAACAGATAATTGTTTCTATGCTTTCTGTAATTTACTAATACTACAAACAAAAAAAAAAACATTACAGGCTTGACGCCGTAGAACCAGTGCCGGATAAATCAAAACGTTACTCACCGCATGCCAAGTACCATAGACTACACCTGAACATTGCGAGGGTATATAGTCCAGGGCAGGTGCCGCCAAAGCCGGAAGTCTTCCCTAGTGCGAACATATACCCTGGGCTAAAGGGATGGAGGCATCCACATTCACAAGCTTTCGTCCCGGAAGCTTACCCAGAGTTGAACTTGAATACAAGACTATACCCAGTGAAACGCCATCGGAAAGGTTATCGTTTTCACACTTCGATAATACATTTGTAAATCTAAGTATATAATCAATATTTTGTATATAATTGATCTGTATTCATATTTAATTTGACTACCTCTTCTGACGATGGCCACTTCAGACGGTTAAACTGCCAAGACTAATCGCTCAATCGTTACTATTTCTTACCGAAGGCAACTGTGTGACTCTAATGTTCGTTTTGAACATTACTAGCATCATTTGACGACGTAACTGCATCGATTTTTAAAGATTTATTAATTTATCAACATCATTAATCCTTGTGTTCGAAAATTATAAAAACTTTGTTATATTGCAATCTCAAACCAATAATTCAAGAGAGATAATATTTATTCATATAACCAACTGTGAACTTTGGAGAAAGCTAACACTGACGAAAGTGAGTTTATTATTATAATTATAAAATTCATCTCAAAAAAACCTAACCTGTACTTAACTTTAAGCCCAGTTTGTTTTCCTTAACTTGGGTGTCACTTGCAATGTTTAATTTATAACACAGGCCGACAAAATTTTTACCTAGAAACCAGACTATACTTTTCCGAAGGATTTTGATGCGCTGAATTCAAATCTGGCCTCAAAATTGCTCTATCACGTCAGGGTCTCGAGATATCCTAACCTAAAAGTGCAAAAAATACCGTTTTTTCTCATATTTGAGGTTACGTAGCACGGCCGATCCTAGTTATTTTCAAAAATTATTGATAGTATCTCAAGGGACTAGCCTTATTCTTTAAAATTACATTGAGTTTACTCAAATATCTTATTTTTTTCGCTGAGATAGGTCAGCCCACTCTAACCCTGATGAATCTCATGCCCAGAAACCCTTACAACCCTGAATAACCACCCCCAACAACCCCTAAGCAGACTAACCCACCTAACTCTGGGTAGAACAAGTTTAATCAACTACTTTTCTATAAGTAAATTAAGAATTACCTATCTATGCTTGAAAACTTTTATTTTTGATATTCAGAAATATATTGTATTTACTTGCATCGAGATCAATAGACTGTATGTGTATGAATTCTCAAACGTAGAAAAATCCACCTATATGAAAATTTCAAAATGCGATATCTCAGCGAAAAAAAAAAGATATTTGAGTAAACTCAACGTCATTTTAAAGAGGAAGACTAGTCCTTTGAGATGCTATCAATAATTTTTGAAAATAACTAGGATCGACCGTGCTACATAACCTCAAAAATGAGAAAAACCGGTATTTCTTGCACTTTTAGGTTAGGATATCTCAAAACCCGGACGTGATAGAGCAGCGTGATTGCGGCCAGATTCGAATTCAGCGCGTCAAAATCCTTCGGAAAAGTATAGTCTGGTTTCTGGGTAAGAGTGTTCGTCAAATTTTGTCGGCCTGTGTAATTAATTTTAACTGTAGTAGATTATAGAAGATTAGATTTTAGAAGTATAATTATTGATAATTTCTAGTCGTATAATAATACTGATTGTTTCACCGTGTTTTTACCTGACTACGTTTTAGGTTTAAAAAAACTTTATTCTCAATTTTTTTTTAAACTTTTTAACATTGAGTTTATGATTCAGTCCATACAAGATACATTTTCAACCAGTTCGTAAACTGTAACCATGAATTCAGCATACGATTGTAGACCAAGCGGAGAAACGTTTCCTCGATTATAAAAAAATGCTGTTTCATAAAAACTACAATACTTAGGCTGTTACATTCATAGAATACCTAATTTTGTTGTATAACCGACGAAAAATCACTGTGCTACACTACTAGTAACGCTACGCTAGTGTAGAAATTGTATACAGAGTTTCAATTAAGTTATCACATTAAATAAATAAATAAATAGTACAGTACAATAGTACGTTATCAGTCTTTTAAAATTAACTTCATTAAAAATAGAAAACTGAATTCTTCAAACCACATAAATAGCAGACACGCGAGGGGCAATGGTATTAACAATTCAACACAAAAGTTACCAAATAATCATAAAATTAAGTTTTATGGTGTTAAATACTACAAATTAAATAAAAACATTGTTTGCTAAAAAACACAACCGTCTTCCAAAAAAACACTAACTACAACAAAGTCAAAAATAATTTTAATTTCCGAAGTCAGTGTCTTTGGATTTGTATTTTAAATTTTGCCACCGACTTCCGAAATTATAGTTATTTTTCAGTTTGTAGCATCATGAAGTCGGTTTTTTTAACAAACAAGTTTTTTCTTTATTTGCACTTTTTGTGATAGTACCTGCCTACTCACATTAATTCGTATATCACTATTGGCCAGGCAAACAACAGTGACAGAAAGTATTAGAACATCATATCGACACACAAACTGGATTAATTACGTATTGTTGAAGGAAACGACGCAGTTGACGTTCAAAAGTGCCTTTTTGGGCCTAATTGAAATAAATGCTTTGACTTTGACTTTGAAAGGCAAAGTCAAAAAAAAAATTGAAAATCAATACACAATTGGCGGAAAAATCGGTACGTTCGACTGTATGTTTTTATACATACATTAAAAATACAGTCGTATGTAGAACTTTCTCCTTTTTTTGAAGCCGGTGAAAGAAGGACTCATGGAAATGTTAATTGTTATTAATTTATTTAATTTTGTTTTAAAATACGTCATTTAATTTAATAACATAATACTAACAATAATAATTATTTTTAAAGAGAAAACTCTGCGTGTGTTACGTCAGTTAGCTTTTCACATTTAAAGCTCATTCATGAAAAAAACATTGCTTTAAACGTCCTATGAATGAAGTCGTTTGAAATTCCTAATAAATATTATGTTTTGGATATCAATTACTGTAACCGCACAGACTCTTCAAAATCTAAGATATTATGTTCTGATGCCGTATTTAGACGAATCAAAAGATAATAACAAGTAACTCGGAACTTAGAGAGCCTAGTTTTAGCTTACTAACTTGTGCCCGCGACTTCATCCACTTGATTTAACATAAAATATTCTATGACACTCGGCAATAATGTAGATTTCTATTAGTGTAAGATTTTTTGAAATCAGCTGAGTAGTTTCGGAGATTACCTCCTATATACAAATATATACAAACTTTACCTCAATAAAATTTTAGTGTAGATATTAAATTTTTATTGCAAATAGCTTTATTTGCACTAAAGTGCTTGAAAGCGCTGAGCGACAATAATACGAGTGGCATGAGCTAAGCATAAGCTACTTAAGTATCGTACTTTATTCAAATACCGTGAAGTACTTGAATAAAGAACGTTACTTAAGTACATTCAGAGATGTTTTACCTGTGATTTTATATCAGTCCAAATCATTGTGATGTTTATAACCCATGTGATAAGGTTGCTGCTGTTGGAGCAAAAACAATTAATTTGTTAAAATAATACCAAACAAATAAATGATTTATTTGTTTAATTTTAAAATGTGAGTTATTAAAGATATATTTCTGTTTTTTTTTTTTAAGAAATTGGAAGTATAGTTAGAACCCGTATCTTGAGGTATTAGTATTTCTTCCATTTAAATAGGTCCACCCACTTAAAAGTTATTACAATTTGAAGTTATAAAATAAATTAAGTAATACGTGGTTAAAGGTGGCGGCGGCGCTAGAGTGTTTTATACGTGATTTGCTAGGGTTATAATATAAATAAATAACAATGGTAATAATATTAAAATAAATTTAATTATTTTTAAGTTAGTCTGTAACCTTTTCACTCTTTAACAGTTGAACTAATTTGGATAATATGACACTACTAGCTTTTGCCCGCGACTTCGTGCGCGTTAAATTTCTTGCTTCCCCGACTCTTCCCGTCCCATCGAATCGCCTGCCCATGCGTGGTCTTCGTATTCTTTTTTTCTTTTTGCTCGACTCCTAAAGGTCCTAGCGTGATATAATATAGTCTATAGCCTTCCTCGATAAAAGCGCTATCCAAAACTAAACGTAGTTCCCGAGATTAGTGCGTTCCACCAAACAAACTCTTCAGCTTTATAATATTTAGATTTGTTTACAACTAAAACATTATAGTGAGCCAACCATAAAAGATATACATATGCGATCAAGGACTTTTTAGATGACTTTTTAACAGTAACAATTCAGTCACACATGATTGTTGCATTACTTTAACCGTTTTCGCAGCGCACGCAACGGAAGCTCTCAAAAAGAATAACTTATCGTCGTTTTTGCAACATTTTTCATTGATGCTCCGCTCCTATTCGTTTTAGCGGGATGTTATATAGCATATAAACATTCCTCGATCAATGGGCTACCCAACGTTAAAATAATTTTTCAGTTCTAAACAGTAGCTTCTGAGATAGGCGCGTTCAACCAAACAAACAAACTTAGTATAGTTTTATGCCGGTATCACGGTCCCGTGGGATAACTTTCTATAACCACACGAGCGAAGCGCGGTCAGAAAACTGTGCAGATACAATTGTTCCAATCTACACTAATATTATAAAGAGGAAAAAGTTGTATTTTTGTTTGTTTGTTTATTGATAAACTCAAAAACTACTAAACCGATATTAAAAATTCTTTCACCATTAGAAAGCTACATTATCTGCAAGTGACATAGGCTATATAACATCACTCTACAACTAAGAGGAGCGGAGCAGTAATGAAAAATGTTGCTAAAACGGGAAACATCGCACGGGTAGGCGATTCGACGCGACGGGAAGGGTCGGGGGAACACGAAATTTAACGCGGACGAAGTCGCGGACAGAAGCTAGTGGAAAATAATTTTATGGGACTGTCCTTTGACAGATATATGCCTATGAGACCTCGAAAAGGACATAGGTTACTTTGCACACTCGATATCTCTGTATTAATAACAAAATATGAAAAACAAAATACACGCAGACGAATTCACGTATAACAGCTAGTATTGTATACCTAATTATAATGAAATTTGAGCCTATGAATTCATTAACTCAATTAATACATTCTCCTGTAAATTCGTTTATCAACATTCAGTTAACAATAGGAACATTTTAACAAATGAAATGTAAACATAATTGTGAACAATACTTTTGAAATAAGCAACATTTTAAACACAGTGTTAGAAATGAGACAATAGAAAATAAACAATGACATGCTTCTATCAAGATTGGAACACTGCTACTTCTTCAGGAGTTTGACGGAGTTTCGTGCTCTTTCGTTACGTGCTTAATTAAGTATAAATTTTATTATCATCTGACTAGACTTTTCCCAACTATAATGTTAGGGTGGGCAACCTGATGCAGCTGACTAATCACTGAGGAAATCTTATACTCATATTAATAAACTAATGCCGTACCAAGAAAAAAAATACAATTGTCTACAATATGGGAAATTTTCATGAGAGAGATGTGTGAATTACTATCGTATATCCTTTAACGTTTAATACAATACCGAACGATTGTGCTTGTCTCATCACATATTTCTGAACAGTAAGTTAACAAAATGTACTAGGCTAGCATGAATTCACGATAATATTTCATTCAGTTGTATTAGTATCCCACTTTAGATATAAGGATTTCGATGAAATTTACTCTTTTCATCCCGGTAGTACGTTGCATAATATTCAATATTGTTTCATTTAAATTCTTACGTATTTAACTAAGAAGTACTAAATATAACTTACGAAAACGCAGAACTTTAATATTTTCTTTAAAGTTTGAGGCTTATCTTTTAGTGTAAGAAAACATTTACGTTTTGAGCTTTAAAGAAAACATTAAAGACTTACATAAAATATTTTATTTTGTAGGAGTGAATCAGCAATTTCGAAAATTTCTTTAGTATCGAGGAATACTGCTGTTTATTAATGTTGTGATGTTTTTGTACAAATTGTATGTGTTATAAAGGGTACGTGTCCTGCAACCATTTACATGATTGTAACCAGTCACCCTAAAAAATCAAGGGTGCCATAATTTGGTTAAAAATTTCAGTAACGGTGTGTCTTCTATGTTCTATAATAAATGCTAATTGATTGCTCACGTTTATTTTCTTTTCTTGTATCCTGTAGTTTCAATAGCAATAATTCTCCACGTACATAATTTCTAAGCTGATAAATGAAAGTGCATATTATTGTAACTATAGTGAATGTGTGCTATGTAAAAGTTGTCAAAATTATATGACCAAAGGCAAGGTCGTTCAGTTGGTTTAGTTGCACTATGTTTATAGTAACGCAAGTTAGTATAAAAATATAGAACGTTAGCTCTAGGTATCAGTCACTGATTGTACACAGTACACAAATCAACAAAATGTTCTCCAAAGTAAGTCTAGTTTTTCTCTAGCATTCTATGATCAATCAATGTATCGCAAAGATGTGAAAAACCAATAAAAATTTCTTACAGATCGTAGCTCTGTGTAGTTTGGTGGCAGCGTGCCAGGCTGGTCTGCTGACCGCCCCCGTGCACTACTCCTCTGCAGCGGCTGTGTCCTCCCAGAACATCGTGCGTCACGACCAACCTGCCCACCGCGCCTCGGTCGCCTACCACGCCGCCCCGGCTACCTACGCCTACCAAGCTGCCCCCGCTGCCGTTGCCTACCACGCTGCTCCTGCCCCTGTCGCTTACCACGCCGCTCCCGTCGTTACCCGCGCTGAAGAGTTTGACGTAAGTCTTCTATAGAGTCTACTAACATCTGCAATTTCTTCATCTCATAGGATTAAATAACATTTTTTCTTTTTCTACTACAGGCTCACCCCAAATACGAATACAACTACTCAGTAGCTGACGGCCACACCGGCGACAACAAGTCCCAGCAGGAGTCCCGCGACGGTGATGTTGTGAAGGGCTCGTACTCGTTCCACGAGGCCGACGGCTCCGTCAGGACCGTGGAGTACTCCGCCGACGATCACAGCGGCTTCAACGCGGTGGTGCACAACTCCGCTCCTACAGCCGCCCCTGTACTGGTGAAGGCTGCTCCTGCCTACGTCGCACCCGCCCACTACTACCACCACTAAATGTTATCACTAAAACAATGTTGATTATTATTTATTATACGAATTTGTTCGATTAATATTTTGTTTTTATCTTTCTCGAGTAGATATTTCCTCAAACATTACGCAAACACTAGCGGACCTGACAGAAGTTGCCCTGCCCGAACGTTTACCTGCTATAAGTAGATTCATAAAGCAAACGTTTTCTGGAACCCGATCTCACGCCATCTACCGGGTCCAATTGTGAATCTAAACCATCCAGATAGACACTTAAAAACAGAAAAATATCATCAAAATCAGTCCAGCCGTTTAGTAGGAGTTCAGTAACCTATCTACGTACGGAAGAATTATATACATGGTGACTTGTGATTTCCATTCGAAGTGATAGTTAACAATCATGCTATAAAACCTAGGCGAAAAATACGTATGATACTTGAAAATCCATTTGTTTGTTTTTATTCTAATTACCCAGAATTCGTCATTCAATACCACTTTTCTCTAAAACTAAAACTCTGAAATTCAATGGCCTTCATAGCTATTTTATTCCGTACCTTATACTTTAACGAATCATTCAATCTAAACAAATTCTCTAAAACATCAAGTTGTCAGTGATTCGCGCACTGGATCTTTAACGCTTAGCTTAGCGCTGAGAGTTGAAAATCGAACAGTGTGTCTTTGGAGCTGGGATGCATTTTGTTGTATTTTCAATGCTCGGTACAAAACTGAAACTGATTTATTGAAAATCTAATCTAATCCAGTACACTGTAAAAATCCCGCCGTGAAATGTTTTCGTACTTCCAAACGTGGTTTTATAAGTTAAAGGAAGACGTAATAAACTTCTATTATATAAATTTATAACAGAAGTTTATTTCTTCTATACAGTGCACTGGATATCTATTGTTAAAATCCAGTTACCTTTAAATTTACATCTTAAAAATTTATTACTGTATTAAGCAAACAAATTACGGGGAAGACATCTTTATTCTACTTTCTTACCACCCAGAAATCGGAACTAAGCGACGAATGATCACGACATCTGAACCAGCGGCCTGGTCGTGACTTCTGGCTACATAACGTAAGAAGGATTGCTGAGTGCTAAGGTAAAAGGATAACATATGGTTTATTTCATCAGCACCACTAATTAAGCTATTGCATTGCTTTTATCGCGGGCTTTGAGCGCGGCGACCGAATCAAGCAATTCCGTAACGAAAAAAACCTAACACAAGTCACTTCCCGCTCTGTCTGTCCCTATGTAGGTATGCTTAGATCTTTAAAACTACGCAACGGATTTTGATGCGGGTTTTTTCAATAGATAGAGTGATTCAAGAGGAAGGTTCATATGTATATAACATGCATAATATAGTAAAGAAACGCTGATAATTTTAGGGGTTTCTAATGTGATGTCATAAATAAACACATTTTTTTGCGCTTACATTGTGAACGCTGGCTGAACACTACGAAATAGATAAAAAATTCAGTCTCAGAATCAGTCTCAGATCAGTATTGTACACCTTAAAAAGGTCTACAAAAAAGTTCGCGATGGTATATGTCTATCTCTTAGGGATACTCACAATAACCATTTTTTATCCTTCACTTTTTACGAGAAATAAGGGCTTATTTACGAAGCGATTGTAAGCAATACAGCATTAATCCTTATCCTATTAAGTACTTTAAATACATTGTGCATTTAATATAGATCAATATGGCCCTTTACAGCATGTAATTTAAATGAAGATCTTAGAAGATATCAGAGATTTAAAAATTGACGTGTGGTTCAATAAAAGAAAAAAACATGTTTTCTTATCGGTCAAAAAAATAATTATAATTGCATAAGTTGTTTTTTTTTTTAATATTGGCATCACGTTAGATAGCTATCAGACGAAACTGCCTGAATGATAATTAATTATTATTATTAATCATTTATTTCAGAATACATTCCATATAATTGTTAGTAAAACACACTTAAAACTATGTTAGTTAGATTATTATTATTAATGATGATTACATAAAATTGCACTACTTATCATTATACCGGGCACCCCCGTAGCCGTGAATGGCATTCCAGTGCCTCACAACTGGGCAATCCACCCTTCCCAGTATGGTATTCAGTAGGCCGTTGGTGCTGCCTCGCACGCGGCGCATCAGGGAGGCCACTCTTTTGCGCACTATCGCCCTAAAACAATCCGTGTTGGCCTTAGCAAACATACCTGATGCACTGCAAAAACGAGGCAACCCCAACAGCATCCTGAAACCATTATTGTACAGGACCCGTAGGGCGTTGAAAGATCCACGCGTATACCGGACCCACAGGCTGCAGGTATAGAAAGTCTGACAGTATGCCTTAAAATTTAAAATATGAGCCTTACATTTTAAATTATGAGCTTTTTGCTTTAAAATAAAATGTTAAGTATATTATTTTATTTTCTCTACGACAATCCCAATAACTCAACTAACGAGTACGAAGTCCGTAGCGGCGGCGGCGTAGTTCCTTACTTATCAGATACGAAAGTCGTAGCGTAACATCAGCTACGCCAGTCGTAGCGACTGACCTACTACGCGTTCGGTTACGTGGGCAAGTTACGATGCGCGATGTTAGCGTAAAGCACAGCGTCGATGATGACGGCAGTTTGACTTCTGAAATTTTCTTGTTTTGTGGCGACCGTGCAGTTACGGATCCATATACGCTTTCAACAGTACCTATGTCTCACTACTGGCATATCGATATCTAGCTGAATCGGATTTGGGTTTGCAACTTATGATAGATTAGGTTAAGCAATTTCAAAGTTTGATCATAATGAAAGGCTCTAAAATCCGTTTTGCGAAGCTTTTGATGTAGAATTAGCTTACTACAAAAATTGATTAGTTACAGAAGAAATTGAATATGTGTTGCCGGTACCTTTCATTTATATCGATAGAGCGATCCTAACGATATGTTTGTCATAACTCATTACACATTCATATTAAATTTCATTGTTTTTTTTATTTTTTCAAGAAGGCAAATGTACAAGTTGGAGCAATGAAAATTTAATAAAGTTCAATAAAAATTAAATTCGTGTTCGGAAATTAACGATGTTAAGTTTTCTCCAAATAAGTGATGGGTTTCTCAGAAAATAAATCAAAAATACAGTGAACCCAGCTCGGAGTGGCAGAGTTGGGCGCATTTGGTATACAGTGCTCATGCACTTGAAATTACATGTCCTATATGCAAGATATTCCTTCCACCGCGTCATTGCAATCCAGAAGAAATCATTCTCTAAAAATATAGTCTTCTTGTATGCAATTTAAGATTTAGTTATAAATGCAGTAAAATTATTTCTTTGAATATCTAGAAACGTAGTAAATAAATATTATACAGGGTCGAAATACATTAGCTAACAACGCTTTACCCCCGTGTTAAGTATTGATACCGAAAAATAAAGAATTTAAAAGAAAACAAAAAAAAATATGATTTCAACTTTGCTCAAAACTTTGAATGACTCTGACATGTATATTAAGGCAACCAAACGACTTCTATGTTTTGATTTTTGGGAATTCGTAAAAATATCTAAGTTCCACAAAAAATTACAAAAATCGATTACGGACATTGACTTTCGCCCATAGATTGAAGAATTTTATTTAGTTTTATCTTGTTATGCGCCATCATTGTTTGTTTTTGATAGCGATACCCAATACGTGGGTAAATTATTGCCAGATAAATTAATTTGACCTTGTATATGTAATTCTTATGTCATGATGTTTAGAGTATTCTGTTTTAAATTTTATTTAGAATTCTGTTTCTATTTTACTATGATTGTTTATTGACTTTTTCAACATAATGGAATAAAAAGCTCCCCCGTACAATATACAACATTTAGGTACGCCCAAAAATAATCTATAATTTCGACCATAATTTTGACTGTCTTGTCACAAACTTAACTTTGAGTTCTACTAGAAATTCTTCAAAGCTGAAAGTAGGCAGAAAAAGAAACATCCTAAAGGAGAGAATGCAGAAACCATGTTGTTGTCATGACCCCCCATCATTAGGGAACCAAGGATGACAGTAGCGTAAGATCAAAGAGTAGAATCAGATAACCGAAGATCATCAACTCCTGGTCATACGACTAAAAATATCTGCCTGACATAATTAAATGACAGACGACTTGTGAAATTTCTTGCAATCGCCGATGTACCTTCAGTGAACGGATTGATTAGTGTTACCATATAACCTGATGCAAGGTCGTGCATATCATGTTTGACAACTTCCACTACTTACACTAGAATTTGTTAATACGCAATGATCTGTATTATAAATAGTTTAACTTCGACATTTAGATATCATATCACCTTTTGATCACAAAACAAACAACATGTTCTCCAAAGTATGTTACACAAACAAAAAAGAATTTAAAATTTGAATAAATAATTTCCTAGTACATTTATACTAATTTAACATTTAAATTTTTCCAGGCGGTAGCTTTGTGCGCATTCGTGGCTGTGGCCCAGGCTGGTCTCTTAGCTGCACCCGCCCACTACTCCCCCGCCGAAGCGGTCTCTTCCCAGAGTATCGTACGTCACGACCAGGCCCAACTACACGCTGCACCCGTGGCTAAGCTCGCCATCGCGGCCGCCCCCGTCGCGTACCACGCTGCACCTGCTCACTACTCCTCTGCTGCGGCTGTGTCCTCCCAGAACATCGTGCGACACGATCAGCCTGCCCAACATGCCCAGGTCGCCTACCACGCCGCCCCTGCCCAGGTCGCCTACCACGCCGCCCCTGCCCATCAAGTTGCCTACCACTCCGCCCCTGCCCCCGTCGCCTACCATGCCGCCCCAGCCCATCTTGCATACCACGCCGCCCCCGTTGCCAAACTTGTGGCTCACCAAGAAGAGATTGCCTACCCCAAGTATGAGTACTCATACTCGGTCGCCGATGGCCACACTGGTGACAACAAGTCCCAGCAGGAGTCCCGCGATGGTGATGTTGTGAAGGGCTCTTACTCATTCAATGAAGCTGATGGTTCCGTCAGGACTGTGGAGTACTCCGCTGATGACCACAATGGTTTCAACGCGGTGGTGCATAACACCGCTCCCACAGCCACGCCCGTTCATGTTAAGGCTGCACCTCTGCTCGTCAAGGCCGCACCCGCCATCCAGTACTACCACCACTAAAGTGGCAATATTGGCATTAGTTGTATATCGTTGTTAACTACGTGTTAAATAAATATAAGTTCGTAAACAAAATTATCTTTCATTTTTAGTTACTTCTGGTTAATCTCATGGATAGATACTGATGGATACACCAGATATAACTATGGTAATTACAAATAGCCCTGAGTTATTATTGTCATTATTTATTTACCTGCTCAAATAATTATTATGTTTATTAGGTACCTAATTTATTTACACACACACCAATAAATTTAGTTTACTATTTATTTTTGTGTTGGATAACCTATTTATTGAGTAAGGTTATAGGGTATATACAAACCAAAAACACGACCAAAAAAAGCGATGCAGCAACGAAAAATGGACGAAAACTTGCAGGCAATTCGATGCGACGGGAAGTGTCAGGGGAGCAAAAACTTGACGCGGACGAAGTCGCGGGCAGAAGCTATAACTTTTATAAGAAAATCTTTTATCGAAGTCAAAGTTAAATCATTTATTTCAAATAGGCTCATAAAAGATAACTTTGGACGTCAAAAAATAAATAGAAATGATTTTAATTGCTCTTTCCAAAAGGTAGTGTAGTTCTTGGTTATCATTTAGATAAGAGAGTTGAAATAACTTAACTTTAACTTTGAGTACTTGAAATAATTCAACAGCCAAATGAATAGTTCTACGTGATTTATTTACTCTTATTTAAAATGTTTGGCAAGTCTGGTGTTACCCCACTGTGGTATTCGTTCCGTTCTGCATCCATATATTCTAAAATATATTATCAGAACTCATTCCGAGGCAGGCAGACATATTTTCATCAAAAATGCAGAAAGCTGTCTTCTTCACATATTATAAAACAAATTCAGTTTTCGTGTCTATCTGTGAGACAGCTTAGTAGATCTAAAAAACTATGTATACAATGGATTTTAATTTGGTTTTTGCGATTTATTCTTCCGTAAGGGTTTTGCGTATAATACATTCATATTTAACTTACAATTAGATATGGCACATAATTTACGTTTTGACATATCGCCATTGCACCCGTGCGGAGCAGAGGCTTGTTGCTACTAAATAATTAATGGCACAATGTTTAAATAGGATCAAGTTTTGACAGTTGCAAAATACCTACCCGGGTACCTACATGTTTACTACTGGCTCTGCAACTTGCTACATCTACATTCTAAATCTATTTCTATTTATGCACGTGCCAGTTTCATCTTTTCATTCACCTGTTTTAAGCACTACCTTTTGCCCGTGGCTCCACCAGCGTGTCACCAATTCCACAGGGACATACTAACGGGTTAAAAAAGATCTTATATGTCGATCCAGGTTGAACTATCTGTGTGCCAAATTTCATCCAGATCCAATTGGCCCTTTTTTGCATGATTGAGTGACGGCAACTACAACTCGACATGCAAACTACATAATAGACTGGTGTCACGCAAAACCCTGCATCGCGCAAGAAAAGTTACAACGCAACGTCCCGGTGACGCTCGTCGGGCCGCTGCCCGCCACACACAACACCTGTCTGGTCAGAAGACCCTTTTTTTTTTATAGAGGATGAGTCAATCTAATACCCTGTTCCTCATGCCTATATATACTGAGGTCGTGGGTTCGATTCCCACTCAGGACAAATCTTTGTGTGATGAGTACAATCATTTGTTCTATGTCTGGGTGTAATTTATCTATAATATGTATGTATTTAGAAATATATAAGTATGTTTATCAGTTGTCTGGTTGCCATAGTACAGGCTCTGCCTAGTTTGGGATCAGAGAACGTTGTGTTGGTTGTCCTAAGATATTATTCCTCCAGAATATTTCGGCCACGGCGGCCAATCTGAACGGAGAGTAGCCATCGGCGCGGGACATATTATAGTGCTCAAGTGTATGCGCGAACAAGAGCACTCACTTTTCCCTCACTCTCATAGTCCGATGGGACGGCAACCCGACACAACCTAAGAGAGGTGACGCCTATAGAAAAGGGTATGAAATTGACGAATATTGAAGCTTATTTGATTCACGCAGCATGGCGATGCCTCGGCGGCCGCTGGCAACTTGGTATAATAGACTGCTAAACATGCCGACTGGAAACTATTTTGTGAGATAACTAAGAGCTTGAAGTCAGAGTTAAACCAATAAGTTCAGTGACAATTTAATTATGACTTAAGATGTGCTTAATAGCACCATTTAATCAATCACAGAATCAACCTTTATCCTTGTAAATGTTTATGGTATTGGAAAATTTCGTGTTTTCCTTTCCATAATAAAAAGTAAAGTCCATTAAGCTTATAAAACTAAATGTGGGTGAAAAAATTTGTAAAAAATTATCAGTGGTTTCACTATATTTCTTTATTGGAAGTGAAAAAATGTAACAATGCATAAAGAAGTGTGCTTAAGCATCCACTCAACTTTTTTCCGTAAGATGTTGACTACAACTTTTTTAGCAAACGTATTTAATCATTCAATTAAGTATTAACACAATATATACCGATAAATGTATATTCAAGTACCTACCAAGGTATTTTAGCTTCGAATATTATTTGTCTCATTTTGCTAAGCGTTGCAGAATGAGTCAAATAATATAATTAATCACCTATCTACTTCCGAAGTCTTACCACACGACACAGTAACACAGTAGATTCAAGTGTAGGTAGGTATCTATATTATTGCCATAATTATCACATAATAGTTTTTTATCGAAATAATGGTCGTACCTAATAACAGTTTTGCTATACTACTATCACCTAACTGTGATCGGAACACTATTTTGACACAGTTTACCTAAATTATATTTAGTATATAATATGTAAATCATTACAAAATATATAACAATTAAATTATTGCGAGAAAATAATGAATCATAAAAAATATTACATAACAGGGCCTATTGTAGAATATATGCATGTTTTACGTCATTTTTGGCAAAGTACAACTGAAACGCAGTAACATAATATACTAACAAAAACACGCGTCCATAGTAAACCAAACTAAAAAGTAGAAAATAATGGAAAAAAGCGTGGGGTGTTTTTAAGGTATTTTTCGTACCACTTGCTCAAAAAAGTGACATTCTATGCCACAAAAAGCGAACATAACAATAGTCATTTTTAATCTGTTAAAAACTGGGAAACAAAATTGTACTGAATTTTCTCTAGGGGGAGAATGTGATTTGAATTTGGAATACTTACCGAAATTTATACTGAACGACATCTGTGTTTACACCATTGAGTTTGTATATAAAGCATTATACATCTTTTGGAAAAAGGAATACGCATTTATTATGCAGTTATGATTATTAAATAAAATTACGAAAACCGACGAGGCCGTATGAGCTTGATGCCTTTGCTTTTCCGACAAAAAAATATTAGTCTAGGAATTTGCCGCGTTTTTATTTTCTTCAAATACATAAACGTTAAGTTTATTTTAATTTATTTTTAATTGTCATTATTTCTTATAAATGCTTATCTCATATTATTATTGTGTTAATTTTTTCGCAAATGGTACGAAAAGTAGAGTATTTTCCTCGGTGATAAAGCTGTCTTAGTCTTGGGTGAACTTAAATCCCTCGCTACACTCAGGACTCGTCTTAAATCCCTCGCTTCGCTCGTGATTTAAGTTTTTAACACCCTCGCTACGCTCGGGAGTAAACCTCGAGTCCTTCGTTACGCTCGCGATTTAAGTCGTCACCCGCGACAGAAGACACTGCTTAATCCCCTTGGTTAATAATCTTCTATTTATATTGAAATCAGGCACCCTACGCTTTTTTTCCATTATTTTCTAGTTTTTAGTTTGGTTTTCTATGGAAGCGTGTTTTTTAGTTATTTTTTTAAACTATTATTTATTTATATTATATTATATTAACTGACGACCTTGTGAAGGCCTCAGGAATCTGCTGGATGCGAGAAGCACAAAACCGGTCGAAATGGCGGAGCTTGGGGGAGGCCTATGTCCAGCAGTTTACGTCTTTCGGCTGAAATGATGATGATGATGATGATTATTTATTTTCTATTTTCAGGGGGTTTCAAATTTTGAGATGTATGTCAGCGTAGTTTGTGACGTATGTCAGCGTAGTTTTTGCTGTCCTGTTAACCCTGGCAAGGATAATGGCACAAATTTATGAAATTATAGTATTGTCATCGGTCTTTGACAGGTGTGCAAAGTTTGAATGAAATCTGGTCGTTTAAAGTGGGTCTAAATCGCGCTATAAGGAGTCGGTTACAAATAAACATACAAACTTACAAGTGAAACTAATATAAAGCGTGTAAAAATACCCCACAATCATAATCTTAAGAAAGTATATACTCGTGCGAATCTTTTGAAACCTTTTAGTGAATGGGTTCACTCGCAAAACTGTGACCTAGCACAAGGTTGGCAAAATCTCGTCTAACAACCTCGCAGCCTACACTCGATCAATCGTCAACTGGTATAAAATCTAAATGCGTGAATAGAAATGTATCATTAAGCGTTTGATCATACAATAAGCTTTATCAAAATGTTCTCCAAAGTAAGTACATGGCTAGTTAAAAAAATATTTAAAAAATACTTAAACAGAGCTTAGTCAGCCTGCTACTGTAACGTAGGGGCCATAGAAGAGTATGTTTAATTAAATCGAAAATTACTTTCAGATCGTAACTCTGTGTGGTTTAGTGGCGGTGTGCCAGGCTGGTCTGCTGACCGCCCCTGTGCACTACTCCTCTGCTGCGGCTGTCTCCTCCCAGAACATCGTTCGTCACGACCAGCCTGCCCAACACGCCTCGGTCGCCTACCACGCCACCCCGGCTGCCTACGCCTACCATGCGGCTCCTGCCGCCGTCGCCTACAACGCTGCTCCTGCTGCCTACACCTACCACGCTGCTCCTGCCCCTATTGCCTACCATGCCGCTCCCGTCGTCTCCCACGCTGCTGAATTTGACGTAAGTAATCATGGCATCTGAAATAATATGTAAAACATTTTCATTGTAGAATCACAATTTTATTTTGTTTATTTTTATAGGCTCATCCCAAATACGAGTACAACTACTCAGTAGCTGACGGCCACACCGGCGACAACAAGTCCCAGCAGGAGTCCCGCGACGGTGATGTTGTGAAGGGCTCGTACTCGTTCCACGAGGCCGACGGCTCCATCAGGACCGTGGAGTACTCCGCCGACGACCACAGCGGCTTCAACGCGGTGGTACACAACTCTGCGCCCACACCCGCGCCCGTGCACGTTAAGGCCGCTCCCGTTTACGTTGCGCCCGCTCAGTACTACCACCACTAGACCAAAAAATACAATTTATTTATAATAAACTTGAAGTAAATTATATCATTTATTTATTTATTTATTATTTATGTACACACAGTAAAATACAAAGTGACAAGGCATAGTAAAAGAATTGAGTACAAAGGTACTGCTTATTTCTTAAGAAATTTCTTCCAGCAGACCTGCGAAAGGAGAAATTAAAAAGAAATGTAGACAATAGTGTGTGAAAACAAGAAGAGAAAATATGAATATGCGAAGTCTTAAACTAAAATATACTTATACATATATAATGCAAGAAATTAACATATACCTAAATAAATATATAAAGCTAAAATATATAAATAAACATAAATAATTATGTATATATATATAAATATACAAAATTATGAGGAAAGATAATGCTAAAAATAAAAAAAAGATAATTTATTTAATTTACGCCATGATGAAACTCATACATCTGCCAGGTTCATGAGATCAGTTCGAAAGAGTTACCGTGGTCCTGGGCTATAGTCAACTGAAGAAACACGAGTGGGTTTTAGTCTGTAAAAGTCTGACACACCCTCATTTGATGATTTACCACCCACAAAAAAAACGAGCACGATTGAAGTAGCGGAAATATTTTGACGCAGATGCAATGCTTAGACAATGGTGCATCCGCGCTTCTGTCGCCGATGTGGCTTTCATTGCAGGACAATTTCAATTGCAGGACATTTTATACAAATAATGCCCACTACCCTACTTAATGAAGGTACGTGACATCAGCGCCGGATTTAGACTTCGGCGGCCCATAGGCAGAGCATGTGGTGGAGGCCCTCAAATCGTTTGTGGTTAAGGTTCCTATACACAGCGAGCGCGAGAGAAAATTAGGTATTGAAGCGCTACTCACACAGCGGTAGACTCGCGCGCCCCGCTCACGCACACATAGATGTGAACCACTATGTAAATAGTGGTTCGCACGGCAGGAACCTTGAAGATAATATTAAAAATAGAAGTGGATACTATGTTGTTCTTTTTATTGCATTTATACTTAGTGAGGAAGGATGAGAGAGGTGGTGGTTTATTGCAGTTTTGTATGTAGGCATCAGCTGTTATATTATGATTTTCAAAAACAAAGTCAATTAATACGTCTACATCATGATTTTTTTTCAGAGTTTAAGTGCCCCTTTTTAGGGTTCCGTTGCCAAATGTCAAAAAACGGAACCCTTATAGATTCGTCATGTCTGTCTGTCTGTCAGCGTGACATACTATTGTGTTTTTAACTACAGATCATACCTTGTTCAAAATCTATTACGATTATGCACATAATCATTGTCAACAACTTTTCTTCTTTTTTAGGGTCCGTTATCTAGTAGAAACTCTTTTTTCGATTAAAGGATCCGTTTGGAAAATATTAGGCTTAAAGTGCTAACTTTCATTAGAATCAATTTGTCATAGTCCTGGCCAGGATAGCAAAAAATGATACTAAAAAAAAACTAAACAACACGCTTTTATTTTTAGTCGAACTAAAAAAAAAACAATAACTAAAAAAACCGCACACAAAAAGTAGAAAATACTTTCTAAAAAAAATCAAAATAAGTATGAAGTGATAAAAGATAGATTAATAAATGTTATCATTTTAAAGTATGTATGTAATGATTTACTAATTACTCTATTATTTAGTTTAGTTTTCTATTAAAGCGTATTTTTTAGTGTTGTAAACTATTATTTATTCAACCACAATGTTAAGGAATTATTCGAGACAATTCATCCCAACAACGAAACCCTTCAGTGTACGGTCCTTGGTCTCCCTGCGACAGGACAGGTCAGTGGCCTCGCCGCTTACCAGTTTTCGGCCGTAAAACATAATACCTAAAAGTAGTAAGCAGTAGTAGTAAAATAAAGTACCTAAGGGAAGAACTCCAAGGTAGGCGGTCCCTAATTATAGTTTCTTTATAACGAACTAGCTTTTGCCAGCGGCTTCGCCCGCGTGGAGGTCGGAAAATATCCCGCGGGAACGTACTACCGGGATAAAAAGTAGCCTATGTCCTTTCTCATGCTCTAAACTATCTGTGTACCAAATTTTATTTAAATCGGTTCAGTTGTTTTAGCAGGAAAGCGAGACAGACAGACAGATAGACAAAGTTACTTTTGCATTTATAATATTATATAGTGTGGATAGTGTGGATAACGTTACCGCACAAGTGCTTATCGGACCACACACACTGAAAGGTTCCGTAGTAGGGATAAATACATATATAATATCATCATCATCATCTGTCTAGCCTTTTTCCCAACTATGTTGGGATCGGCTTCTAGTCTAACCGGATGTAGCGAAGTACCAGAAGTTTACATGGAGCGACAATAAATATATATCCCATATCTAAAAACTACACGACGTGTTATCGTGTCAATTTTCATTCAAAGTTTTTTTAAATCCTTAAGTATTGAAATGAAATGAATGAATGAAATGAATGAAATATTGTTTTTTTAAGTTCTGCCAACTTAACAGTTTACGTATTTACCACCGTATCATTGAAAAGTTAGAAGAAGGACACATTTTTTCCAACTTTAGATGTCTAACGAACTATTCAGTTTAATCGACGATATGCAGCCAATAGTCTCCGAGGAAAATCCAACTGACCCCAACATAGTTGAGCAAAGGCAAGGCAGATGTTGATTCTCCGAGTAAAATCACTGTGTGTTGGTAGAACAGGACGAAATTAGAATAAAACCGAATGACATAAACGGAAATCTTATACATCCGTATAGTGACTTGAACTTAACACCAGTTACCGATATTATTATAGTACGAGTATATCGGAATTTATGAAAAAGGACAATTTTCTCGGTTTTTGAGATGGCAATGTTGTATTTCGGACATTATTTTTGTTATTTTTTGGAATATTTGTAATTTTAGTGACATTTTATTTCATATTTTTATTGACCAACTAATTTAATCACTACTTAGACCTTGAATTGTAATAAAAAATACCGAATCTTTAATTAATAATTATGAAATGTAATTTTGATGAACATTATAACGGTTTATGCACCATCTCTTCCTACCAATTTGTTCGCCACGATATACGGCTGAACATGTCTGATCTTTTCTGTATCTCCTTATTATCTTACATGCAATGTATGTACACCATGTTTAAACAAATAAAATTTACTTACTTACCGATGTGCTATTTCAGAGTCACTGTGCACCCGAGAAGATTATGAGGAAACTCAACTCATAATAATAATGTCTGTAAGGCTTTTTAAACGCTAGAACTCTCCACAATTGCGAGATATGCAGTCTCAGGGAATATTTCCTAGAAACCAACGTGGGGATGCATCAAGATATGGTCATGGTGGACAAGGAATTCATCCATGATGTCCATGGTTGAAGAGAACTGGCGCAAGCCTGTAGTCCTTGAACCTACTGATCGCATGGAGATATAGCAGAGTAAGGAACTTTACGGACGCTTTTTCTGAGCCCTACATGAACACGGTTTAGATCTACTGGCTATCGTAGCTTGGCTTACCGGAGTGTAATTGTTAAAGACAGCACGGTTCACATCTGTCGGGCATGCCACCGTCCGACACATTATCTTCCTCATCTAACTAACGAGGAGTACTTTTGACTCAAAAGTGAGTCAAAAGTACTCCCCATTAGCTCGATAGTCTAGTGGTTAGTGACCCTGACTGCGAAGACGGAGGTCGTGGGTTCGATTCCCACCCAGGACAAACCTTGTGTGATGAGCACAATTATTTGTTCTGTGTCTGGGTGTAATTTATTTATAATATGTATGTATTTAGAAATATATAAGTATGTTTCTCAGTTATCTGGTCGCCATAGTACAGGCTCTGACTAATTTGGGATTAGATAACGGTGTGTTGGTTGTCTTAAGATATTTATTTTTATATATTTATTTACATAGACACAATCTAGTAGCTAGGATTATCCACCAGCAACTTGCTCTGAAATACAGCCCACCCAAATCTTGAAAATTGACATATCACTCTGTACTGAGATCGATCCATAACAGGATACATGATATAGGCGCACAATCATTGTTGACATAACAGTCCCGCATGGTGGGAACCTTGTAAAAGCCAAGATAGATAAATAAATCAAGTATCTTGACTTGGCTCGCGAGGTTCTCGACATGTGAGATGAAGACTCTGCAATTATTAGTCGTAACAGCCAATGGGTTGATTGCTAACAGCCTCGACCAACACCTGAGGAGGCTCTCTTTGGGCAGCTGGATCAAGGGCTTGATTCAAAAAACGGTACTTTTGGACAAGACTGCATTGTTACGAGGTTCCTCTGGACTACTGTTTATTATAGATATTTTTAAATTATTTTATACTTTTTATTCTAATACTTTCAAATATTATTTATATGTGTTTGTAGTGAAATAAAGGAAAGAATGTATTTACAACCACAAAACTCCTACGACAAGATGAACAATAGCTAGGACTGATTTCCAAATGCTGAAAATTTTAAAGCGGTGATTTCGAACGGTTTAATACCATTTTCAATTATTTGAAAATCACTTGTAACTTAATGACAGAACGTCTTTCATTGATTTTTAGGGTTCCGTACCTCAAAAGGTCCTCTCAAGGTCAAGGGACCTCTAACTTTGGATTTTCTTTTTTCCTTAAAACAAAAAGGATATTAAAACAGTTCCAGACATCAGTCAAATAAGGCGAGGCACTGTGGTAAAATCAAACCTAACCTTAATAATTGCCATTATAATTATAATGGGTCGTATGTTGGCTATAAAAATAAAATCAGTTACTTCATAGGCACCCGTACTTAATCACATTGGTGACGAAAATTTCCATTTTACTGCTGTACCTCTTATTTGTTTTTTTTTTGTCAAAGAAAAGGCTGAGTGCTTATTGGTGACATCAGATCATATAGTCATTAACAATAAAGTACTTTTATATTGACAGGAATGTTTTACGAATTATGTTTTAAATTAAGTATTAAAGATATAATCAGATCTCAACCTACGGTCTACCATTCCACCAAATAAGCATAACTTAATACAAATTTAAAAGAATCGCTTGAACTCTTACCAATAATAGTTTGCCAATTAGTGAATGGTTAGAGTCGCGAAACAATATGACCCAGAGTGAGGTTACCGTAAGCTCGTTCTATAACTTGTTATTTGAACTTGTACCAACTAGTATATAAACTAAATCTATTGAGTGAAATGTATCACTCATTGTTAGATCACAAGTCAAACAATATGTTCTCCAAAGTAAGTCGATCTTTTAAACTTTAAAAACAAATTATACTTGCAAAATATTATAAAAATAGTACTCCATCATTAAATGTAGTTATGTCTATTTATAAATATATTTTAATGAACTTTTAAATTTCCAGATCGTTGCTCTGTGTGGTTTGGTGGCGGTGTGCCAGGCTGGTCTGCTGACCGCCCCCGTGCACTACTCCTCTGCTGCGGCTGTCTCCTCGCAGAACATCGTGCGTCACGACCAGCCTGCCCAACACACCTACCACGCCGCCCCGGCTACCTACGCCTACCAGGCCGCTCCAGCCGTTGCTTACCAAGCTGCCCCAGCTCGTTACTCCTCGGCTACATCTGTTTCTTCTCAAAACATCGTGCGTCACGAACAGCCCGCCCAACACGTAGCCGTCGCCACTCCCGTCGCCTACCACGCTGCCCCAGCTGCCTACGCCTACCACGCCGCACCTGCCCCTGTTGCCTACCACGCCGCTCCCGTAGTCGCCCACTCTGCTGAGTTCGACGTAAGTCATGATAGCTTCCGAAATAGTATAATATGAAACACTTTGTTTTCCTTTGTTAAAGCACAAGTTCATTTTGTTTATTTTTATGACAGGCTCACCCCAAATACGAGTACAACTACTCAGTAGCTGATGGCCACACCGGTGACAACAAGTCCCAGCAGGAGTCCCGCGACGGTGATGTTGTGAAGGGCTCGTACTCGTTCCACGAGGCCGACGGCTCCGTCAGGACCGTGGAGTACTCCGCCGACGACCACAGCGGCTTCAACGCGGTGGTGCACAACTCCGCTCCTACAGCCGCCCCTGTCCTGGTGAAGGCCGCTCCCGCCTACGCCACACCCGCCCACTACTACCACCACTAAGCCAAAACAACTATTTATTAAACAAAACTGCCTTAAGAAAATTACCATATTTTATTAAACCCTTAAAAAACTAGTTTTTAAAAAGCACGAATCTTATTACAGATTACCGATATGAGATAAAAACGTGAAACCAAATCACACTGCAGGCTAAAGAAATGGCAAACAGTAGAAATCAAATAAAACACCGTATTAACCCGCTATTCTTGTGGTAATTACAGATCTTGTATGTATCCAAATAGTACGCAAGTGCTATCACGTGTGTGAGTGATATGTAAAGTTCCAAGGGATACGACATGTTTAGAGCACCTATTTACATAGTATTTTAAAGAGCAACGAAGTTTAAATGCTTTTGCAAACATAAATAACGCAAACATCAAGAAAACTGGAAAGAGTCCACCAATGGTCTAATAGTGGTGATCTAACATTAGACCATTTTCGTAAACGCCACCTTTGTTTGAAAGTTAAAGCTAATAAAGCAAGCATATAGGCTAAAGGAAATATTGATCTCCGCTTTTTGAACTGATTGCAGTTATAATATAAAACTTAGTAATTGTACGAATGATCAAATAAATATTTACTACAAATTATGAAGTAACCCTTAAACTTGAGTAAAGTGCAAAAAAATAACGTGATAAAATTCCGTGTCCAAAAATTTCAATGTTTTTGCGTAACACTTAAAATGAAAACTGAAGGCAATTCCTTTCATTTCAACAGTTCATCTATGTTCCATACGTCTGCGAAATTTGGTGATTTAGGTGTCCAGGACCTATGGAATGTTGTACCTAGATGTTCATCTACTTTTGTTGTTGATTGTACAGTCATTTAGATGGATTACTATACAAACATTATGTGGTATGAAAACTAACATTCTGTCAAAATACTGGTGTGAAGTGCATACAATGTGTAGCAATCGCCAGCAGAAAAGAAAATATTTTATGTTTAACTTTTCATAATTTGATAAAGAAGCTGATCAATAAATACGATTTGATAGTTGACAGAACAAAACAATCACAAGATGGTTATAGATCAATTAAGGAAGCACTATCTGAACGATGCCGATTTATTTGGTATCGTCTCGATCAGTATGCAAATAGACCAAACGATTGAACGAATTCTGCTTCTGTTCTATTTGGGAAAACTTCTTTAAAGCGTTCCTGTTAAAAGAGACAACATGCAGGTGCTTAGATCTCTTTTGAAATCAAACCACATAGCAACAATAGCGCCGGTGCCGGTGCCTGTTCGCTGCTCCGTCAGTGCGTACCCATACTGCTCGCTATACTCCCACAAACCAGGTGATCATTCTGCTGAACGCTTGATTACTCAGAGGCTGAAGATTGACATATTTGTGTATAGCAGTAAATCTATCACATCTATGTGAGAGCAGTTGTGGCCCAGTGGTATCGGCCCCGACTTACGAGTTTGTAGGTCGTGGGTTCGAACCCAAGCAGGCGCTTTACTTTGTGTAAATAATTTCATCACGACTGCTCTCAAAACTGTGAAGGAAAACATCGTGAGGAAACCGTCATGTCCCAAAACCAACAATTCGAAGACATGTGACATATACCAACCCGCACTGGGCCCGCGTGGTGGATAAGGACCCGCTGTCTCTCACCGAGAGGAGGCCTATGTCCCAGCAGTGGGAACAATATGGCTGATGATGATGAGTAAATCTATGTCTAATGTTTGTATGAAGTCCTTCATCATCATCATTTCAGGCGAAAGACGTCCACTGCTGGACATAGGCCTCCCCTAATTTGGGGCTGTTTGCCATAATCGCCACGCTTGACAGGCGGGGTGGCGATCGCAGTATGGTGGTAAAATGCATAGAGAACGCAGCGGCCTATTCCCTAGTAAGTTCCTTAGTCGCCTCGAATGACACCCCGGAAAGAAATGCGGCTGGTGGTATTCTTTACGTCCGGTACCACAAGGTTACACACACCACACGGTAAATAATGTTATGCTGCTGGCTAGCTGTACGCTTTGGTGTTCACTGTTACTTCAGCAAGCAACTGTTATGAATAAATAAATAACATTTTCAGACACAAACCGTCTTATTTAATTTTTACAGTATATCAGACATCCGTCTAGAGGTAGCTATCACCTACAGCTATATCGTGAGAATACCTATGTATAGTCATAATACGTATTTATACATTGTCTTAATGAATAGATAAATTAATAACGACAATCCTCAAAACAATTTCAATTGTGAACGGTAGGTTTAATTTCCCAGCATTTATTTATACACTTATCAGGCTCTTCAACAATTGCTTGACAAATTGTTCATTGCTAACTTAAGTCTAAGTAAGGCATTAAAAAATTTATAACAAAAAAGTCTCACAGAAAATGCCCCAAATAACTGTCCTAATACCAAGGTTGAGATGTAAGTTGATTTTAGTCGCATTGTATGAATAATGAAATCGAGTATTCGTAACCAATTTTGTGGTTAACGAAAAATTGAAACTTCTAGCCCCGCTGTCCCCTACTTAAAGTAAAACATATTATGCACAAATTCATGCTCAGATAATTACAAAGTTAATTAAAACATAACTTGAATACAATATATACACAATGGCTGGGATATCGACACTACAACCTGTAACCATGAATTCAGTACATTAATCTGAAGCGCCTTTTCTTTTTTTTTCGGTGGGTAATCATCAAATGACGTCTTCTCCCGCTCTGGGTGGAGCGGGAGGGCGTGTCAAATTTTTACTGACAAAAACCCACCCGTGTTCCTTCAGTTGCCTATGCCAGGACCACGGTAACTCTTTCGAACAAATCTCGCGACCCTGGCGGGCATCGGTCCTCGCGGATCCCTTCAATTTGTGCTAACATCTCTTTGAGGTGCGCATGGAACACAACGCGCCGTCAACCCGGGACTAGTCCGCGGTCGGTTACCGCCCGCAAGCACGCGCATACAATGTTCAGGTGTCCACAATCAACGCAGGAAGAGGAAACACCCGGGCATTTCATCCCGCCTCATCCTAAACAGTAACCTCCCGAAGCAGCCATGCCTAGTGAGGACCTGCGTAATTCCGAAAAGAAAGACACCGTGGCGTCGCTCTAGCCACTCTTCAAAGAGAGGACTTACCGCCGTAATAGTGTCATGCCTAATGATTCTGAAGCCCTGAGTTTAAATTATCATCTGAAAAAAAAACATCCGCTCCATATATTTTGAACACATAGTTATTGCACTTTTCTACGGTACAGCTGCCTCTTTTTTTGATAACCTACTAAAAACTTATAAAGATACTATTTGCACATGATACCCTGTTTAACGATTTTACTTTAATAAAGAAAAAAAAAACAACTTTATTTGCCAAATAAAAAACAACCTAGCACAATTTCAATAAGTATCACATAAGCAGTACAGGTAGGTAAAATTCTTGTCTGAAGTATCTGTAAGTACATATTATGGTTGTTAGCGCAGAACTGATTCACTCTGTTCCCCGTACTAGTATAAACTGTATTACGGTGGAACAGATTTCCTTTAATGGTAATTTATTTAATTTAAAATCTGTCTGCGAAACCTTTTCATCCCGCTTCAGTGAGAACGAATACCATTGAACCATGACAAGCCAACAATAATAATACCATGACATGAACTTTTACTGGTAAAATAGTTTGCCAATTAGTGAATGGTCTGAGTCGCGAAACTATTTGACCCAGAGTAAGGTCACCGTAAGCTCGTTCTACTACATCTAATAATCAACTTGTACAACTATCGACGGTATATAAACTAAATCTATCAGCTGAAATGTATCACTCATTGTTAGATCACAAGTCAAACAATATGTTCTCCAAAGTAAGTCAACCTATTATTAAAACTTTAATAAAATATTATTATAATTAAAATTAGCATTAATTTATTGGCAAGTAGCGATACATGTATGTTTGTAAAATTCACATTATTTTAATTTCCAGATCGTTGCTCTGTGTGGTTTGGTGGCGGTGTGCCAGGCTGGTCTGCTGACCGCCCCTGTGCACTACTCCTCTGCTGCGGCTGTCTCCTCCCAGAACATCGTGCGTCACGACCAGCCTGCCCAACACGCCTCGGTCGCCTACCACGCCGCCCCAGCTGCCTACACTTACCAGGCTGCTCCGGCAGTTGCCTACCAAGCTGCCCCAGCTCGTTACTCTTCGGCTGCCTCTGTTTCTTCTCAAAACATCGTGCGCCACGACCAGCCCGCCGGACACGTCGCCGTCGCCGCTCCCGTCGCCTACCACGCTGCCCCAGCTGCCTACGCCTACCACGCCGCTCCTGCCCCTGTTGCCTACCACGCCGCTCCCGTCGTCGCTCACGCCGCTGAGTTCGATGTAAGTCATGATGGCTCCTGAAATAGAAAATGAAGCAAGTTGTTTTCTTTTGTTGCATCACAAACTCATTTTATTTATTTTTATGACAGGCTCACCCTAGATACGAGTACAACTACTCAGTAGCTGACGGCCACACCGGTGACAACAAGTCCCAGCAGGAGTCCCGCGACGGTGATGTTGTGAAGGGCTCGTACTCGTTCCACGAGGCCGACGGCTCCATCAGGACCGTGGAGTACTCCGCCGACGACCACAGCGGCTTCAACGCGGTGGTGCACAACTCCGCTCCTACAGCCGCCCCTGTCCTGGTGAAGGCCGCTCCTGCCTACGTTGCGCCTGCCCATTACTACCACCATTAGATCATAAAAAAAATATTTATTAAACAAAAATATTTAATAAACATATCTGCTTTTTATTAACGGCTGCAACACTATGCCAATATTTGGCTCTTGTATATAAAAGCAATCAAGGACAAAAATCATTTTATCTGGATACTTTGAGTCCTCTATAGTTTATTATTAAACTGAAGGTATATTTGGTTAGCATGGAAACCTTTTGATTGAAGATTACGAAAAACCGAAGAAGTCTGTCAAGAATGAGTGAAAATGGACTGACAGGTAGTTGAGGAAATTATAATGTAAATACTAAAAAAACGGTCTTGGCAAACTATGATGAAAGTATGTGCTTTCAGTTGTTTCGTGAGGAGGATGATGTGCAGTCGGGGTTTCAAGTGATTTCCAAATAGGAAATTCGAACCCCGCCCACTACTCACGTACACGTAAGAAGCCGTCAAAACAAGGTCTGACATCCAAGACTATCTACTATGTACTAAGTAGGTAAAGGCATATTTAGTTATTTATTAAATGGTCTTATTTATTCAGTTAGTAATCTCTCCTAGAAAAGCCAGAAACATTATTTTGCGAAAAGTTCACTAAGAACAACCCACCCCGTTATGGGTTGGTTGATCTAGCGTTCAAGAAAGACGTTCCGGTAGCAATTTTATTGTGACAGTTATTGAGGCAGCAACAAAAACTAAAAATTATAGCAAAACTAATATTATCTAGTGTCAAATTTCACTTCTCATTTATAATACAAAAAAGAACAGTATTACTGTTTACAGACATTAAAAAAATCTGAAAACATTGACCCAAAACCAGCGAAACTTTTAGCATCAATCTCCATTTTTTTTATCTATTCTATATCTGTTTAGCTATAGCATAGGCAAACAAATACAACTAACATGTTGCCAATAATGCGATTAAAAACATACTATAGTTTTCAAACTGAAAAGTGAAACTTGCACATGAATAGCTGTAAATTTGATTGAGGTAGAACAAAAAGTGTTGAACGAAAAAAAATACTGTTACAAATAAGTACCACCAAGTGAAAACCAAACTAATACGTCTTTAAAACATCTGAAATGGCTACCGTAGCAACGCGACGGTAAGACGTATAGTGATGTATTTTACATTAAGTGCTGCCTCTTTTCTGATCAAAGTTATTTGTGCCGGAACATCTTACCTCACGCACTTTAAACCCGACCCTCTGCTAGGTACGATCGTGCTTGCCATTATTAATAAATCAACTACATACGTATATACAAATAGGATTAAAAAACCCGGCTACAATAAATCTCCATCCTGAAGTTTCTGGAGTGGCGACAACGAACTAGAAGACGTAGCGTTGGAAGGCCTCCCACAAGATGGACCGATGACCTGGTAAAGGCCGTAGCAATCCGTTGGATGCGAGAAGCACAGAACCGGTAGAAGTGGCGGTGCTTGGGGGAGGCCTATGTCCAGCAGTGGACGTTTTTCGGCTGAAATGATGATGAAATGCGATCACGAGTAGGATTTCAGATAGGAATATTCTTCACACTTTCCGTGTACCAACTAGGCTGTAAAAACGTCGATTAAGAATTTTATTTAATGCAAGATTCTGTTTTCGTGTATTAACTATTTCGTACACCGATTTTTCAGTGGTGACAGACGCCCATTTACATAAACATTTTTCATTTGATAGAAGACATGTTCCAATCTTCCTGTGGGTGTCCAAAGAGGAAACTAATTTAAACTTGGTCTCGAAAAGTTTCAATGTATGAATGAATTGTCCTTAGAAAATATCGAGACTTTGGTTTTCATTGTTTCCATAACCAAGTATGGTAATCCAAAAATAAGCAAAGTGTGAATAATTGGAAAAAGTATTCAGACGCAGGAAAAGCTTTAGGTATTTAGAAGAAACTACAGCTGAAATGTTTTATTTTAATTCAATTTTAGCTGGAAAACGAACTCATTGCATTTAGCACGCAGAAAATACTATCATGTGCATAATACTTACTATCATGTGGATTACACCTGACAACAAACTAAGAATTAATATTGAAACAATTAAATAGGTTATTGAAACGATTCGATTCACAAGTTATGTTTCTCAATTAAATTACAAGTTCATTATGTTAACACTAGAAGCACTGAACATACCGACTGAGGTAAATTTGGATAAAAAAAATATGTATATTGCAATTACGTGGTTGAGGTCTCGTATCAATAATAAATACAATATAATGATCATCATATTTCTTGAAATGTCATAAAAGTGTTACGATTATATGCATAATAAAATATTAATTAGAGCAGGAAGAACATCGAAATGGGTCAAATTTGAGACGCCCGCACTTCTAGTGTTAAATCTATATATTATTCTCTGTAGATTTATTATTATTTATTTACTGAGATTATCCGCAAAAAACAGTTTTCAACAGCCTTTCATTAATCAAAAACATGATATTTATTAATAACATAACAGCAATGAAAAGGAAATGCATTATCGCTGATGATGGGCTAGCAACCTGTCTCAAGTGAATGGTTTAATTTGCAAATCTATGTCACCTAATATAAGGTTACTCAGAGCTTGTTCTACAAGTTCTTACACATGTGTGTGTATCACTTCCAGCGAATACTGTATATAAACTAATCATTGGCAACAAATGTATCATTCAGTTGTTGATCTCATTACTGAAACTATCTTATCAACATGCTCACTAAAGTAAGACAGAGAATTTGAAAGACGACATAAACTGTACTATCAAAAAAAATTTTTCGTACTTAACAAAAATTAACTTGCAGGTATTCGCTTTGTGTGGTATGGTGGCCGTGTGCCAGGCTGGTCTGCTGACCGCCCCCGTGCACTACTCCTCTGCTGCGGCTGTCTCCTCCCAGAACATTGTGCGTCACGACCAGACTGCCCAACGAGCCTCGGTCGCTTACCACGCCGCCCCGGCTGGCTACGCCTACCATGCGGCACCTGCTGCCGTTGCCTACCACGCTGCTCCTGCCCCTGTCGCATACCATGCTGCTCCTGCTATTGCCCGCGTTGAAGAATACAACGTATGTCTATTTTTTTTATTGAGTCAACCAACATCTGCATTTTTTTATTTTTCTAATCAATTCTTCATATTTTATTACAGTCTCACCCCCAATACGAGTACAGCTACTCAGTAGCTGACGGCCACACCGGCGACAACAAGTCCCAGCAGGAGACCCGCGACGGTGATGTTGTGAAGGGCTCGTACTCGTTGCACGAGGCCGACGGCTCCGTCAGGACCGTGGAGTACTCCGCCGACGACCACAGCGGCTTCAACGCGGTGGTGCACAACTCGGCTCCCACGGCTGCACCCGTGCACGTCGCGCCCGCTCAGTACTACCACCACTGAAGCACCCTCACTAGTCATGTATCGCGGTTACAAAAATAATGTTGATTATTAATTATTATTTATTCCAATATACGAATAAGATCGATAAATATTTTATATTAATATTATTTCCTTTGTAAATACACCCCTGAATTACAACTTTCGATAAGATATAAAATAACTATAACATGGAGTTGAATCAGAAAGCGATTCATTGCTAACTCAGTTCTAGGATATGAAAGAGTAACTAGTTTTTCAAGCATTGCTCGCCCGGCGAGCGATACTATTTGTGAAGTTTCATGAACATATATTGCTTTAATAAGTCAACATTGCCATATATTAAGGTAGCGTTATGGATACTGTACATATTCTTTGATTCACTGTAGTTATAACAATTTTGACAAACAATTAACTCAGGAAAACCATTCGCAAATGATGTAGGAATTATAAAGTACAAGGGCCTTTCTTTCAGCGCATTCCCAAAATCGGAATTATTCTTCAGACTGGCGCGACTCTACAGCGCGACGTGACTCTTGTTCCATGAAGTTTAATTAGAAATTGTTCTACGAGAGTCGTATCGCGCAGTCGCGTCGCGACTGTTTGTGGGAGAATTTACGCAGCCATCTTATTTTTTAAATTTTGGGTCAGTTTCACAAATGTATCAACGAAAATGTCATTAAGGCGCTAAAAGATCCTTTTGGCACTTGAACAAAGTGACCAAGCAAAAGGAATACCTACAAATGTAAGGATCGTAGAAGATTGCGTTCTCCAGTTATGTAACATATTAGGTTGGGGAAAAAGTCTTTTCGCATTATAGTATTTATGAACTTGTAATAAAATCTCTTTGGCTATACTATTTGTATCTGGCTGGTTTTGGTATCATTGAAAGTTTAAATTTTAAAGAACATAATTCCAAATTCAAATTAGGAAAATGTGTGATTTTCATTTGTTTTTCGTACCGTCAAGATGAGTGAATCTAATGAAGAAATTCGATACATTTTAAAATTTTACTACAAAAAAGGTAAAAATGCAACGCAAGCCGCGAAAAAAAATTGCGATGTTTATGGACCTAGTGTAGTGTCTGTGAGAGTAGCACAAATTTGGTTTAAGCGTTTTCAATCCGGAAATTTTGATGTCAAAGATGCACGTCGCTCTGGTCGCCCTATTACGGATAAAATGGATGCCATTTTTGAAAAAGTGGAGCAAGATCGGCATACCAGTAGTTACGACGTAGCTGAAGAACTGGAAATTGACCACAAAACAGTTTTGGCGCATTTGAAAAAAACTGGGACAAAAAAGCTCGACATTTGGGTACCTCACGAGCTCACTGAAACAAACCTAATGAACCGTGTACTCATTTGTAATTCTTTATTACGACGTAATGAAACCGAACCATTTTTGAAGAAGCTGATAACTGGTGATGAAAAGTGGATCACGTATGACAAGAACGTGCGAAAAAGGTCGTGGTCAAAGGCCGGTCAGGCTTCACAGACTGTGGCGAAACCCGGGTTAACTCGCAACAAGGTGATGCTGTGTGTGTGGTGGGATTGGAAGGGCATTATTCATTATGAGCTGTTACCACCAGGCAGGACCATCGATTCTGAACTCTACTGCGAACAACTGATGAGATTAAAGCAAGAAGTTGAGAGAAAGCGGCCAGAATTAATCAACAGTAGGGGTGTGGTTTTTCATCATGATAACGCTAGACCTCACACATCTTAAGCCACCCAACAAAAATTAAGAGAGTTTGGCTGGGAGGTGTTAATGCATCCGCCGTATAGTCCTGACCTTGCACCTTCAGATTTCCACCTGTTTCGGTCTCTTCAGAATTCTTTAGGCAGTGTCAGGTTAACATCACGAGAGGACTGCCAAAACCACTTGTCGCGGTATTTTGACCAGAAGTCCCAAAATTTCTGTAGCAATGGGATCATGTCCCTACCTACAAGATGGCAAAAAGTTATCGAACAAAATGGTACCTACATACTTTAGTTAAATGTAAATAAACTTTATTAAAAAATGTTTTGAATTTTCTTAAAAAATGCGAAGAAACTTTTTCCCCAACCTATTATTATACCTTCCTGCTCGGAATAATATAGTTTGCAGTAATATGTGAGTATGGCTTTCGAAACTTTATTAAAATCTACACTAATTATAAAGAGTATGTTTGTAAAAAGTAATAGTAATAGAAGAAGTAGCCCAATTCTTAGGAAAGGTCAACATCACACTATAATCCTTAGGAGCCAGGCAAAGTGAAAAAATCTCCAAAAAAACACTTAGTGTACCTATACGAAGTTATAGCGCAGGCGGGTGATGCGATACGAGGTGGCAGGTCAGTGACCCAAATTTCACGCAGACGAAGTAGCGGGTAGATGCTAGTATGTAATAAAATACTAAACTATGTGTCACATTTTTTCATTCGTGATTTTTATAAGTAGGAATTCAATGTCCTCGTGCTTGTTTAACGTGGACCCTAGATAAAGAAAAAAGGTTCATGGAGAAGAATAAATAATACAAAACCTAGTTTCTTATTACCCTCATCGCATATATATGATTATTATCATCGCATAATATTATTTTTGCACACGCATGTTACTTATTAATACGATATTGTGTACCAAAAAAGATACACTGTGCTCGGTGCTTTCAAAGACTTTTGTATTACAAAAGTACTATCGTAATGTAAAACTAATTTTGTATTTTTATACGGAAAAAACAAATTCATTATTATACATTTTTAATTATTGTTCCTCTCAACCAAAGCATGTAATGTCTTCACCTCCCCTTCCCCTTGACTGGTAGAGAATGCCTAAGGCAATAAGTCCGCCTTTGTACCTTTTTGTGTTTGAGAAGTTTAAATAAATAAATACGTTATTAAGTTTAAATTTCAGAAAAGCCTCAATTGTAGTACTTAAGCCGGAAGACAACTCCACACAAATTCACATGCCTGCCACTATTATTTCATTGAATAAAATTGCCGCAGTAGATTAAATAAAGCACAATAAAATTAACCACAAAGGAAATTTAAAAAAATATTGTACAATAAAAAATGCACAGCTATAGGTATCAAAGACGGCTTTGACCCGAGGTTTTAACTCCGCTCCTTTGAGTTTGTTTCGGCCTTTCTGCTCAGAGCAGTCAGATAGGAAACGCCGACCTCATCTAGTTTAAATGATACATTCATCATTCAAAAAAACTAAAAAACACGCTTCCATTGAAAAATTTCCTGATATTATCAATAAAAAAATACCTTGAGAAGCACCCCACGCTTTTTTTTCCATTATTTTGTACTTTTTAGTTTGGTTTTCAATGGAAGCGTGTTTTTTAGTTTTTTTAAACTATTATTTATTTTCTATTTTTTAGGGTGTTTCGAATTTTGAGACGTATGTCAGAGTAGTTTGAGACGTATGTCAGCGTAGTTTGTGACGTATGTCAGCGTAGTTTGTGACGTATGTCAGCGTAATTTGTGACGTATGTCAGCGTAGTTTTCGAAGACAGTTTTTTTGCTGTCCTGGTAACCCTGGCAAGGATAATGGCACAAATTTATGAAATTATTGCATTTCATCGGTCCTTGACAGGTGTGCAAAGTTTGAATGAAATCTGGTCGTTTAAAGTGGGTCAAAATCGCGCTATAAGGAGTCGATTACAAACAAACATACAAACAAACATACAAGTGAAGCTAATATAAAGCGTGTAAAAAGGAAACAATAATGTCCAGCTGCTTCTTCGGATTTAGCGAAACTTCGCGGTTTAATACAGATTCATTTAGCAAACCTCCTATGTTGGCTATAGCAAACATATATGGTTTCAGGTTGCTCCAGTTAAGTAAAACCAACTTGTATAATTTATCACCATCATCAACTGCCTACCAGTTCCCTACTGGGCATGCCCTGGTTTCTCTCTTCATTTAACTGGATACTTGACTACTGTCGTCCAGCTGCTACTAGCCACCCTGGGAAGAGCGGCACTATACTTAGCCTGTGGGCATCTAACAATACGTCTCGCGATTCGCAGCTTACACTCGAGAACACATTTACCTCAATCACAGTCATTGGTTAATAGGACCGGCCCACTTTGTTTGTTGATTATGTGACCCATGTCACTTTTGTTTTCTGTCAGAGCATAAAAGATCTCATTCAGGATTCTATTTCTCTCAGCCACCCTAAGCATAACAAACCCTTGCCAACTTTCATAGCTCTTTGCTGTTGTACAGCTCATTAATCGAATTTCAATTTAGAATAAAGAAACCAAAACGTAGACACTCAAGGGTACGACCCGTGAAAGTCTACGTTTCGGCTCCATCAGAAATAACACCAATGCTTTTCTGTAAAACATATAACTGTGACAAAGAAACTTACGTACTTTTAACGTACTTTTCTGTAAACATCTCACTGAAGTGACGGTTGAAGTGCGCTGTCATTCCACCTTCTTAAATCTATACTAATATTATAAAGCTGAAGAGTTTGTTTGTTTGTTTGTTTGATTGAACGCGCTAATCTCAGGAACTACTGGTCCGAATTGAAAAATTATTTTATGTGTTGGGTATTTACTATAGTATATTTTGGGTCCTATTTATTAATATATCTATATAACATCACGCTACAACTAAGATTAGCGGGGCAGTAATGAAAAATGTTGCAAAAACGGGGAAAATCGAACGGGTAGGCGATTCGACACGACGGGAAGGGTCGGGGAAACAAGAAATTTAACACGGACGAAGTCGCGGGCAGAAGCTAGTTAAATGATATTAGTAAACTATACCTAAATAATAACCCGTGATGACAAAACACTTTAGAACTGGGACCTTAGGAATAATTTTGAATAATGATTCATTCATCTTCGAATCCTCATTTTTAACCTAGTCAACAAATATCTAAAGACTGCTTTATTTAAATATGTCTAATAATATCGACTTCAGAATGTACTTTTATAACATCGTATTTTTTTCACCTATCATGACATTGTGACACTTGGTTATAGGCTCTATTTTTAGGATTCGTTATGAAATGATTTAGTGAATGTTTTGCATCGCTATATCTTATAGCGTAAGGTCGCTCTAAGCCTGTTTTGCAAGTAATGTATGTGCTCGTACAAATGGCGACTAGTATATAATCTAGATCAATCATTAGAACTCTATCATTCATTGTTTGGTCACACAAGTGAAACATTCAATCTAAACAAAATGCTCGCTAAGGTAAATTAATAAAAGTTCTTTATTTAATTAATCTAACTTATAAAATGGAACAAAAAATAATCGTAGTATAAATGATTTTCAGATCGTAGCTCTGTGCGCTTTCGTGGCTGTGGCCCAGGCTGGTCTCCTGGCCGCGCCCGTGCACTACTCCTCTGCTGCGGCTGTCTCCTCCCAGAACATCGTGCGCCACGACCAGCCTGCCCAACACGCTACGGTCGCTTACCAGGCCGCCCCGGCTGCCTACGCCTACCAGGGCGCTCCGGCTGTTGCTTACCAAGCTGCTCCAGCTCGTTACTCCTCTGCTGCATCTGTTTCTTCTCAAAACATCGTGCGTCACGAACAGCCCACCCAACGCATAGCCGTCGCCGCCCCCGTCGCCTACCACGCTGCCCCAGCTGCCTACGCGTACCACGCCGCTCCTGCCCCTGTTGCCTACCACGCCCCTCCCGTCGTCGCCCACGCTGCTGAGTTCGACGTAAGTTATCATGCCATCCGAAATAGTATGTGACTCATGTTTTTTCTATGTTGTACATAAACTCATTCTTCTTATTTTTGGGCATAGGCTCACCCCAGATACGAGTACAACTACTCAGTTGCTGACGGCCACACCGGCGACAACAAGTCCCAGCAGGAGTCCCGCGACGGTGATGTTGTGAAGGGCTCGTACTCGTTCCACGAGGCCGACGGCTCCGTCAGGACCGTGGAGTACTCCGCGGACGATCACAGCGGCTTCAACGCGGTGGTGCACAACTCCGCTCCCACGGCTGCGCCCGTGCACGTCGCGCCCGCTCAGTACTACCACCACTGAAACACCCTCACTAGTCATGTATCGCACTCATCAAAACAATGTTGATTATTAATTATTTATTGCAATATACGAATAAGTTCGACAAAAATACACCACTTTAATTGAATTCCCTGTTCGGCAAATATTATATGTTGCTATGCACTATGTTAAGGTTTATGCTAATATCCCTTCGAATGGAACTGTGGCCATAGGCGAGGCTTTAGTCTGCACTAACACGTGGAAAAGTGGATAGAAGGAGAGGTACTCACGGGTCCCCACAATCGACGGCTCATCGGTGGCACCAATCCATACACACAGTCCAGGGACGTCCCTGATATGCCACTTAACACTTCATAGAATTGTTGAAAGTCTTGTAGGTAGGTTTGTTAGAACATAGTTGATTTATGTTTTATAGCCGGCAGCGGACCGCATGCGCATGTTGCTTGCTGATGCTGAGTTCTCGAGTGAGTTGTGTCGAATGATTGTTTCCAGAAGGAAATTAACGAACGGGATTGGGGGAATGGTATGAAATTAGAAAGTACGGTGATAGTGCATTACTCAATTGAATGTTTTCTGTAATAAGAATCAGTGTATCCGGCTAAGTTGGAACTTTTGCTCAACATCGTACAATAATTTTCACAATCAATTATTTATAATCCAAGAAAACAGCTTAGAATAAAATCGAATGATTCTGTTCTGGTTTTCATCGAAATAAGCTCCGAAACAAGTTTGAGTAAATCTCGCAATTATTATAGTGTTGAGTTTGACCACCCACTATCACTGAAAAACACCCAAAATGAATACAGAAGTATGATAGATAACCACCTTCTTTTTTGAGTAGATTATAAAGTTCTACCTCATGATCTTTCAAATAAACGTTTTATCATCACCTCCTACTCAGCTATAAGTTTTTATTTATTTTATTTTATTAGAAGATCGCTGTATTTCATTGTTCTCAAAGTCATTACAGCACTGTCACCATACAAGGACACGTTTAACTAGTGCCACCATTCCTAAAATTAAATTAATTGCTGGCCGTCAACAGGTTTTTTTTTTGCTGTTTCAAGTCGCCGAACATAACCTTGGTTCTTTGACAAATTTTATCGAAATGTACTCAGCGGTTTAGGCGGGCAAGGGTTATTTTTTGCGTGGATCTCTTATTCTATTTCACAAATAAATGTAGCTTCAATATCTTATTATAACATCAGCTATCTGCTAGTGAAAGTCTAGTCAAAATTGGTTCAGCAGTTTTTGAGATTATACCGAACCAACAAACAGAGCGAGAGACAAATAAAAAAATAAGCGTATTTTTTAACTGATTTTGACATAATAAAAAGACTCCTCAGATTAATTTATTTGTATAAAAGATGTAGGTATAGATGAATGCACAATACACAGTTCTTCACCAATTAGACGACAAGCGTGAACTCTTTGAAACAAGACAATTTCTTTTGTTTTAAGAATCGACAATATCGACATAGCGGTAATAATTTGTAATGAGATAATAGTTTTTTTTTTTTAAACTGTAGGTTTGTAAGCGACCAAACTTAAAATTGTCTTATATCATAAGACCGTAATACCATCACCATAATTGTAGGCTATTCGCTCAGAGCTTATGCATAACGTGTCGTGAACAGAATACCGTTTTGCATGTATGCAAGCCCAAAACTTTTTGTTAGATTACTGCCATAAAAGTAATTATTAAGTACAAGCTGTTTAAATTAGTCCTTTGTATTCTTAAGCTGCTTCAGTCATCCTGATGGTGTACGAATAGTTTCTTGTTAATTTTATCTTTAAGTAAATCTGTTTTTATTTTCGCACTTTAATTTTATTACAAATCCAACAATGTCAGTAATAGTGGAAAATGTGGACACAGAGTTTATGCGAGTGTAATTTGCCCACCAAAATCAAGTAGTAGGACTCAGTGAACATCAAAACTGTTAACAATCTACTTTGTCCCACTCTGGTGAGACAGTTTGGTGCGGGAAAGTGGTATACCAGCCTGTTAGTCTAGTGGTTAGTGACCCTGACTGCTAAGACTGAGGTCGTGGGTTCGATTCCCACCCAGGACAAATCTTTGTGTGATGAGCACAATCATTTGTTCTGTGTCTGGGTGTAATTTATCTATGATATGTATGTATTTAGAAATATATAAGTATCTTAATCAGTTGTCTGGTTGCCAAAGTACAGGCTCTGCCTAGTTTGGGATCAGATAACGTTGTGTTGGTTGTCCTAAGATATTATTATTATATTCTTAAAAATATGCTAAAATTACTAAAACTTTATCGATAATGGTTGAAATTGAATCTGTTTAAATATCTGTTTTACCACGTTCACTTGAAATGTACTTGTAAAGAAAAATCCAACAATCTCAAACACACAAGTCATGGATTGAAGCCAATCGAGTTGAACTATCCACGTCAAGCCATATTTTAGAACGAGCTTTCATAATTGAATTCGTTTACAAAATTTCGTGCCTGTACTGTTGACGGCTGAAGAAACCTCTCATATGAAGTCAATCCTGGGCTAACCATGATGTGTGAATGCTTATACATAACTTCGCAATTGTACCGTACTGTTTAGTTCCCTTGTCTTGAGTCACCCCTGGTTGCGGCACCTAGGTAATGGTGGACTTTAGAACGAACTATCACAATTACATACATATACATATTTTTTTATTATTATCTACATATATAATTTCGTGTCTGTGCTGACCGTTGAAGATTTTCTTCGTCTGAAGCCAATTTTAAGAGTAGAATCAAGATATTCATTAAAAAAAAAGGATTTTCTCCAAAACTAAATCAACGTGTCGAATTTAATCTAGTGGATTTAATTCAGCTTGCAAAATTTGCCCTACTAACTTATTGTAAGTTTATTATAAGCTTTTAAAAATAGGAACTACATATATACAATAACAGTATCAACAAGTTGACGCTGATCAACCACAGTCTAATTTCAACTTTTAAGATATTGTTCCCGAGATTTTACCTTAGTAACATTTTTAAAAGCTTGATTAGCTGAATTGATATTAACTTTTGCGGTATAATTTATCATTAGTAACTTTTATTGAATTTAATAATTTAAAGAAGAATTGGTCTAGGATTAAATCATAAAAACATATTATACTTCGAACTTCTTCGTATATTGCAATAAATAATTAATAATCAACATTATTTTGGTGAGAGCGATACATGACTAGTGAGGGCTCTTCAGTGGTGGTAGTACTGAGCGGGCGCGACGTGTACGGGCGCAGCCGTGGGAGCGGAGTTGTGCACCACCGCGTTGAAGCCGCTGTGGTCGTCGGCGGAGTACTCCACGGTCCTGACGGAGCCGTCGGCCTCGTGAAACGAGTACGAGCCCTTCACAACATCACCGTCGCGGGACTCCTGCTGGGACTTGTTGTCGCCGGTGTGGCCGTCAGCTACTGAGTAGTTGTACTCGTATTTGGGGTGAGCCTGTATCCAAAAATACAGAATAAATTTGTGTGCAATAAAGAATATGATTCACATACTAGTTCGGATGGCATGCTAACTTACGTCGAACTCAGCAGCATGGGCGACCACGGGAGCGGCGTGGTAGGCAACAGGCGCAGGAGCGGCTTGGTAGGCGTAGGCAGCTGGAGCAGCATGGTAGGCGACGGGAGCGGCGATGGCTACACGTTGAGCGGGCTGTTCGTGACGCACGATGTTTTGAGAAGAAACAGATGCAGCCGAGGAGTAACGAGCTGGGGCAGCTTGGTAAGCAACAGCCGGAGCGCTCTGGTAGGCGTAGGCAGCCGGGGCGGCCTGGTAAGCGACCGTAGCGTGTTGGGCAGGCTGGTCGTGGCGCACGATGTTCTGGGAGGAGACAGCCGCAGCAGAGGAGTAGTGCACGGGCGCGGCCAGGAGACCAGCCTGGGCCACAGCCACGAAAGCGCACAGAGCTACGATCTGAAAATCATTTATACTACGATTAGTTTTTGTTCCATTTCATAAGTTAGATTTAGTTAAATAAAGAACTTTTATTAATTTACCTTAGCGAGCATTTTGTTTAGATTGAATGTTTCACTTGTGTGATCGAACAATGAATGATAGATTTCAAATGACAGATCTAGATTATATACTAGTCGCAAGTTTGTACACGCTCATGTATTAGTTGTAGAACAGGCTTACAGCGACCTTACAGTGGGTCAAATAGTTACTGTTACGTGTTGCAAAACATTCACTATTGTAGGTAATTTTTGTTAACAGACCCGGGCAAGTTATGCTTGAAATCAAAGTCAAATTCAGTTCAGCCAGACAGAGTCCAGGCACTTTTGAAAAAATAAATAAGAGTAATCCAAAAAATTGCTTTACTTTTATTTCCCAATAACGAGTGTTCCAAAAGTTTGCGATAATTATGTCAGTTTCGGAAAACGTTGGTGTCATAAATACCAAACATTATGTAATACGATCATGAATATTCTGCCCAGTAAGAATCAATATTAAATGCTCTAAGAATTTAAGTTCCACGTGTTGTAATATTTCTAGAAACGCTACATCTATATGTACAGACGTCAGCACATCAATCTACCCGAAACTGTCAAATTTTCCCAATTCATTTTGAATCTAAATCTTTAGCAATAAAGTTGAAAACCTATTAAAGAAATTTAACAGATTGTAGTAGCTTTATGCACTGGCGTCTGTACATAGATGTAACAATTTTATATTTTGTCGGCTGCCTGTTCTTGTTTAGCTATATTGTAGCTAAACAAGAACACGTAATGAAAGATTGAGTATCCTCAGTTCCCATTATGGTTATTAGGCCAACGTATGCATATATTTGGGGCTTGAACTTATAGTCGGTGACTCGCAGTCACTGAATTGCTGCGAATAAAGCTTGAATCAGAAACATAATGTAAAGTTTTGTCAGTTTTCGTGACCTACATTGTTAAAAATAAAATACTGTAAGCTCTTACCGCTCTTATTAATCAACATGGGACATCCATAAGATAACTGATATAACCTTCAGATTAACCATACATTTTTCGAGGTTTAAGTTTGGTATAACCTTACTTCGCGTTTATTAAGGAAGTAAATTATTTCAATACAAACATTTATTCATTCCTTTATTTGGTATTTCATTATCAATTTTCAATATTTGTTTAAGTATGAGTTCTTAATACTATATCAATTGTAATTACTTTCAAGAAATACTTTTGTGGTGTGAAAACCTAACCTAACGCAACAGAATACATCTTAAAGAGGTCACTTTTCCTGCCAGGGTCGCGAGATCTGTTCGAAAGAGTTACCGTGCCCCTGGCATATGGGCAACTGAAGGAACACGGGTGGGTTTTAGTCAGTAAAAGTCTCACACGCCCTCCAGAGCGGAAGACGACATTTGATGAATTCTCATACACAAAAAAAGAGGTCACTTTTAAACTTAGACGACATAATCTCGATCCAATTTCTAGCTAGACGATAGCGAAATCATAATTAGCATACTACTTGAATAGTAATTCAACTTCGCGAAGCTTTAGTGAATGGATTGATTCGCGAAACATGCACAAGGCAAGGCAAGGTCGCCGTGAACTCGCCTGACAACTTCCACTACTTAGGTACTACAATCAGCTGATCGTACAAGCGTTTATCACTATAAAAAGTAGACCTCTGACACTACATGCATCATTCAACTCGATCACATCAGTGAATATACCAAAATGTTCTCCAAAGTAAGTTTTGTACAGTGAGTCATACTTGCAAATTTGTTTATGGATTTCAAAATTCAAAGTTAACTATACTAATCGGTGCTGTAAATCTTTTTCAGATCGTAGCTCTGTGCGCTTTCGTGGCTGTGGCCCAGGCTGGTCTCCTGGCCGCGCCCGCTCACTACTCCTCTGCTGCGGCGGTCTCATCCCAGAGCATCGTCCGTCACGACCAGGCTCAGCTCCACGCTGCCCCCGTGGCTAAGTACGCCGTCGCCGCTCCCGCTGTGGCCTACCACTCTGCCCCCGCTGTGGCCTACCACTCTGCCCCCGCTGTGGCCTACAACGCCGCACCCGCTGCCGTCACCTACCACGCTGCCCCCGCCCAGGTCGCCTACCACTCTGCCCCCGCTCAGGTCGCCTACCACTCTGCCCCAGCTGCCGTAGCATACCACTCCGCTCCCGTTACCAAAGTCATCGCTCAACCCGAAGAGATCGCCTACCCCAAATACGAGTACAACTACTCCGTTGCTGACGGCCACTCCGGAGACAACAAGTCCCAGCAGGAGTCCCGCGATGGTGATGTTGTGAAGGGCTCATACTCTTTCCATGAAGCTGATGGCTCCATCAGGACCGTGGAGTACACCGCTGACGACCACAACGGTTTCAACGCGGTGGTGCACAACTCAGCCCCTACAGCCACCCCAGTCATCGTCAAGGCTGCTGCACCCGCCCACTACTACCACCACTAAGACTAAACATCTTACCAACTAAACATGTTGACCAAAATGAATGTTGAATTATTTATTTATTGAAATATACGAATAAGTTCGTTGATAAGTTTGGTTTATTATTTCCACGATTTCTAGACAAAACTGTGCGACAGTATGGTGACCCCTTTCAATTCACCTTATTGACTGCACCCTTTAATAAATGAGTCAAAAAATTAACATTTGCCCCAACAGTGTCACAGTTTGGGTTCTTTAGATTTAGTTTAAGTAAATTATCACACAATCTTCATTAAATATAATTCTTTTATTATTGAATAAGCTGGCAAATACAATATGTCGCTTCGCGCATCCGAACAATAGATTCCTCGCGTCTATTGAATTGTATCGATGCCGTGAGATAGTACTAGCGACAGAATCCTCTCTCTTTTGTGAAATTTTATGTGTTATAGAGTCGACTTAGGCTAAGTGGATCACTTCCGTGAATTCCACTAGTTATAAAACTTAACACAATCTAAACACATATACAGGGTCAAAATAAATTAGCTGACAGTAAAGGTATAGTCATCGAAAACTATGAGTATAAAAAAATATTTTTTTATCATTCCCATTTTGTCCAAAACTTTAAATGACGCTGACATGTACTTTAAGGCAACCAAACGACTGTTGTATTATGATTTCGGAAATGTGGAAAAAATACTAATTTATTTTATACGAAGAATTACAAAACCAGCTTTTGGTTCGATTTTTTTGATCTGATTTGGATGGCCGTTATCGGTGCTCATCGATTACGGCCGTTTTGATATCGATACCCAACGCATGGTTAAATATTATCAGCTAATTTAATTTGCCTCGTATAGAACAGAGCATACCTATGAGTGAAATCAAGCTTTTGACCAACTAGAGCAGTCATTAGTAGTTTTATATGAAAAAGTGCACCCAACAAAAAATAGGTCACAGCCTGTTTTACTCAACCTTATGGGTCATGGGCCAACTTTAAGTGCAAGGTGAAAATTCTGTTAAGGCCATGAAGCCGTGTAGACCGCGCCAAGTATTTGCCCTCTGGCTCTTTTAAACCTTAAAGTGGCCAGACCACTACGCAATAACTGAGTGAGCTAATTTTTTCGCTAAGGTTAGCAAGAAGTGCCACTTAAGTGAGATTGCAATGTTACCACATGAGAAGTATAACAGGAAAATAATGATGAAAAGAAATTCAATACTTGATAAGCTGTTTTTAGTATTAAAACATAATTATACCATTTTCACATACTATGATAAAATGTGGCTCTACTATGGTACATCGGAAAGACAGGCGTGAGGTAATGTAATGCTACAAAGGAGATTGAAGGTCAGAAACTTTTGTTCCTTTCGAGATGGAACTATTTTTTAGGTTGGGAAAAAGAAAGAATTACAGTAACCGAACATACTCATTCACACCCGAAACGTCGTATTCGGTTAAAACAAAATTTAAACCGAACACAGTACAGACACCGGACCAGATGGCCTCGGGTCCCACCCGAGACCACCTGGTCGACACTTCACAATGACAACAGGGGTAGCACGACGTGGGAATACTGCCAGACTTCTGGGCACTTTTCCAGATGACAGCTATGTGGACGAGTAGTTCGATTGCTAAGTGTCCTTTTATTTGTGTTTTTATATTTATTTCTATAGTTAGTTGGTCAGCCAAACATAACATTTGCGGCTAATAAATACCCGTAGTGTTTATTAAAATAGGGATAAAAATATTTTATTTAAGTTACATCATACAAATTTTATGATGTTTAAAATACCAATAGGTATGTACACTGGATAAACTTCTTATACTAAGTTAACTAACAAACAATTAAGACATATCTAACCAAATCAAAACTATTGACAAACTAAAAAATAGCTTTGAAAAATTCCTCCGCATCGCTATCGACTGGTAATGAAAACCAGCAGCCTGGCAGCATGCCGCGGGTCATGAGAAGTGTCAACCAGCTGTTTTGTGATTTTGTTGAACTACATGAAGTTTGTTACAACTTCTTTTTAAATCAAATCAAAATATTTTTAATTCACATAAACCTATATGAGCATTTATGAAACGTTAGAAGCTTAGGTGCACAGTTCCAATTTGTTGATTCCTACGGAAAAGAGCTGGTATGAAACTCCATAGTTACTCTTTTAAAAATAATTGGCTTTTACATTGGTTTCAAATTACAGTGTTCAAAGGACAGTGTAGGCCTGTAAACAAGTACCAGGTACTTAATAAAAAGTATAAAAGAATCTACATAAATGATAGTATTTCATAAATAAGATATAATAACCCAAGTACCATTAATATCGAAGGTGCCAACTCTCCTCCTCTCAATACCAAGAAAAATGTACTCAAAGCCTCCATTGATCGTACGGATTGTGATGATACGATAATAGCTTTAAAGTTCCGGGCTAAAATAACGTGGATAAGCTAATTTAGTATCTACACAATTCATTGTAGCGAATTGAAGCTATTTTCAATAATGCTATCACTAAGCTTTATAGAGATAAGAACACCCAGACAAATCATGCCTGGTTAAAAAATAATTACTATTTTTGTTTTCTTTTTGGCATATATTTTTGTTCGGGGCAACTCCTCAATATTCTTACGTATAGTAACTTAACAATAGTATGTCAATAATACAATTTTAGCAAAATTTATGTAATAAGTATTGGAATAGTATAAAACGGTTTATATTTCTCTTTCTAATCAACAGTCGGCTATTACATTTTGTTAGCGACAGTTCGAATTACGTGCTTCAATATGTTCGGAAAGGTAATATTATATTATTTATTAATTCGCTTAAAACAAATTCTATTTAATAAAATAACGTGAATTGATTTAAAAATAATTACAATTCGTTGACATCAATTTCCACCTTTGGTATACCTAAAGTAAAACCTTTACTATTAATTTAGTTGCAAACTTTACTATCCATACCATTGCAAACTTTACTATCCATACCATGTCACCAAAGGAAGCCTGTTCTGTGGCAACATTATGGGCCGATTATGATTGTACTTCAATTTTCAGATTTTATTATCCATTTACTTCATGGGAGTCAGCCAAGCAGTGTTCATCGATCAATCAGATAATCATTACAAAGACTTAAGCAAACAAAATGGTCACGCATGGCAGATGGTCAAAGTGTACCACCCGCCTAACCCCCAGCCATTCGGATACAAATACGAGCCTTACGTAAGTAACAACTTCTCTCTCAAGGACCAAATATAAGAAATATGCAGAGAAAGGAACCTGTAATGGTTTCATATTTCTACTCTACTCATGCATGTACTCATTAGAATTTGTAATTACCCAACCAATATCGATCTTAAGTTACTTAACGAGGAATGTCACACAGACAGCCAAGCGTGAGCTAATGATAATATCTTACTCTACTTACTTAATTATGAATTGACATTTAATAATGTTGTACAGGCATACCCAAAGTATGAGTTCGAGTATTCAGTTTCGGACGAAAAGACGGGAGATCACAAGCACCATCACGAGACACGTGACGGGGACCGAGTTCGTGGTGAATACAGCCTTGTGGAGTCAGACGGCTCATTGCGGAAGGTGCAGTACCACGCCGACGATCATAACGGGTAATTAAACAATCACACATCCAGCTCACCATGACCCTGTTTCTGATCATGACCTTAATACAGAATCACGTTTTTGATAAATTTGCAAAATTTTTGGCTAAAATACTGTTAATTTGCGTAAACACGTTGTACTTAATCTATTTTCAGCTTGTAATTAATTTTACGCGAAACCAATATATTAAGATACCTAATTGGATTTGGAATTACCAATATGTTTCTAATTGCACGTATTAAAATCATTTCGTAATTGAATACAAATAAAACGTAGTTCTGTAAAAAAAAACTCATAGAATCACCTGTAAAAGTACCTCTTTATTGGCCAAGATAGGTACCGTCATCTAAATAAAATTTTGTTATAATGACCATTTCCACTTCCAGTTTCAATGCCGTCGTAAGCAAAACTGTGAACAAGCATGGTGATCATGCCGTTTCAGTCACTGACCACACAAGATTCTTTTACCCCGTCAGTCATGGGATCAAGATCAACCACTACTTCCCCGGTGAGAACTATCAGTACCAAAACTTAGAACAACCAGAAAACAGCAATGATAGCAGACCCGTCCATGAAGAGAAGGAACCTGTCGTTATCGACTATGAGGTACCTAAAATGCAAGTGATTGATTCAGGAGAAAAAGTTATGGTGGTAGAGCAAGAACAAACCCAGGAAATAGCCACGACACCCAAACCTGAAGTAGTGGAAACTGTTCAAGTGGTTCCAGCACTAGTTTCAGTCATTCCTCCAAATCCCGAAAGTGAAGACAAAATTATAAACGAAATCTCATCACCAATTGTTGAAAAAACGGAAGATTTACCAGCAAACGACTTGCCTGCAACCCCTGAGGAACAAACAGTGGAGATCAAGGACCACATTACAGATAAAGAAGACCAAAACGTAGATTCAGAGGTTGCATCATCTTTTTACCATTCCAGAGTTTATTATGTGGGCTTTTAATAAAGGCATACTGTGTTACTGCGATTGTTGATTAGTTATATAAGGGAATAAGTCATTTAGATTGTAAATTGTTAAGAAATGCTTGTCAGAAGTCCATGAAATAAATTTTAATAAAATAATATGAAACCACATCTTGTTTTGGCGATACTAACACCACCTTTTCTTATCGTGAACTTTCTGTCGTATCGATTGCCGTTAACGTTGCTCACAAGAGCTGTAAGATGGCAGCACCAACGATGTCTGAATTGTCGACTCTCTCTCCTAGAGGGCTCTACATGCTACTTCAATTTTTAATTCTTAGATTCTCAATAGTATTGTAATTTACTGTGACCGTAATTTGATAGCTGTTTACTATTAAATGTACTCAAAGCTGCACCATCAATAACCTATTATAAGAAATATTTTTGAGTGCGCAGAACTTATATAGTTATTTTTTTCGCAACATAATTACTCACACAAGAAAGCTGGTGAAGTGAAGCTATAAATTAAAATGACGAAACCGAAATCTCTTGGACAGCCATTGAATCTTAAAAAAACAGGCCAAGTAAAGCATGAAGAGATACATCATTTATCTCAACGAATGAATGCGACCAGTGTACTTTGCCTTTATAAGACCTTAAAGTGAATTCTCTTTTAATTTGAAGTCCCAGATTTAAGTTTATGCAAGATGTTGCACAGACTACTTACGCATGTATCTGACAATGCTTTGCATGTTACAATGACTGTATCACAAAAGTAATTATTTATATGTGAAGTAGTGGCGCGAATTTTATGTATTTGTTTTCAAATTACGATCATAATGATTATTATGTAGAATTCTAGACTAAGGTCTATGTTAACTAAAATTATTAAAAGTCTTCAATTATTTTTACTGGATTTGCATATGAAGTATTCACCTAGCTTTCTTACCATACTTTTTTAAAGAACTTAATTTTGGTATCTGGTTTTGATGTGTCATGCTTGTTCGAAATACTGTAATTTTTTTCATTCAATAATTCTTTCAACTCCCGCGCAACACGTTCTACATATTCATACTTATAAGGACTCTGCTATTTATGAATAAAAACCTGCTTGTGAATTAATAGCAGTAGGTCATCAACTGTCTTTATACTTTTGTTTATTTGAACGCTATTTTCATTTTCATGCCGTCATTATATGGCCTTTTCATACGCAGCCCAGCTCCACTCACGGCTGGGCATCATTATAACTCTCGATGCTTGCACCAACTTCCATGCATATGCACCAGCCTCATCTAAGTAGCAAGCTACCTACAAAGATAGGTTAGTAACCCTGAAGTTATTTCTTGCCTGCTTAAACGTTGGAGCACCTTTCGATGTGGTGACACTTGGGGTAGGACTAGGTGCAGTACTGTACGTTTGACTTATAGTGGGCTGGCCAAATATGTCGCAGGACCTATGACAGGTGGAGCAGACGAGGCCTGGACTGAAGACCACGTATCAGTAACCGTAGTGTAGTACGGTATCTGGCACAGAGTAGGTGCGGAAGACAAAGGACAGGATGTTGTAGTGCAGTCTGGCAGAGGCAAATATCCAGCAGTCGACGTCGTGCGATAGGCTTAGTTGATTTATTATACGTTTTTCGACTAAAACGATGATGATGATTATGAATCGCTTGATAATCCAATATTCGATCTTATATGGCTATTTATTACGATTGTAATCGAAACGGATCGTGTTAAATACTTTAATTACTATCTAATACTATTGATTGATTGTCATCCCCCATGCTATGCCCTTCACATTTATTAGGTACTGTGGCTGCCCGCTGCTTCGCCCGCGTAACACACAATGGTAGACTTTAATTGTAATGAAATTAGAGTTATTGTTGCTTGATTTTATCGAGTTCTTAGTAAGGGACCCCCTATGCGGCCCGTTATTTGTTAAAATGATTAGGGTGATTGTTATATTAATAGGATATTCCTAATTTCTTACTTCTACATTTCCGGGTTCAAGTTGAGCTGAAGTAAAGTAAAGTTGATTTATAATTACATGTGACTTACATTGATTTTTTAATAGTTTTTAAAAGATTAACACCTTTGTTCTTCTGAGATCAACCAAAGGTAAAATTTGGTCATAATGATGTGATTAATGACCTGAATTATTTCATAATTATTATATTGATTTTCCGAAACGATACAAACGCTCAACGAAAAATAGCAATAAAGAGACCAGAAGGAAATACCAAGAGATACTATATAAATAATGAGATCTATGTTTGTACCTTGTAAAACTGGATTACCAGCAAACTTCTAATTACGATTACGAATGCGTACATTCCTTTACACTCTCCAACTTTAAATACTGATAGTCTATTAAGGAAATTCTTAAGTGCCGGCTGTAAATTACAGCGTCGAACCAGTTAGGCGCTGACAAAACCGCGTAGGTACCAAAACATTATTCATAGTCACCAATCGAAGCCCTACTTTTCACGTCAGGAAGTGTGATACAAACTCGATTAGACTGAATTATTCCCAATTTTCTTACGCCCTCAGTCTTTATGTAATACCTATATAACTCAACGGTCGTAAAATATTTGTATAACTCGCTTTATCTTAGAATAATTAGTATAAAGTAGAGCAAGAACGACAGGGAACCGCACTTTCGCTGTTGGAGCCTTCGCTGATAAATGTTGGCAGTTATTTACAAAGCAACGCTATTGGTGCTCACTGAACCCTTAATAGAATTGCTACTTCCTTATTAACAATCTCCGTAAGCTAGAAATGAACTAAAGAAATAAATGTATGATCTAGGACATAAACCATCCGTATCAACGATTAATCCGTGATATCTGCATGAAATAATGAGGTACTAGTATATCCTAGAGCACTGCCTAGAAACAGTTATTTTTGCAATATCCTACCCCTTTACTTCTGGTATCCATCATTTTGAACAAAAGCAGCATGCAAAAAAATAAATTGACCGTAATATTAGATTCAATGTATACTAGGTATACCGGGTGACATTTTATAACGTCTTGAAAAAAAATAGGTGTAATAGGTGAACGGAGTAGAAGCTTTTGGCATAGAAATTTTTATTATTTTTATTTTTGAAAAACATGTAATAAAATTGATCTAGCAATAAATACTACACATTTAAAGTAACATTTTCATACTAGAACAACAAAAACAGAAATTTGGAAAAAAAAGAAAAAAAAACAATTAAAATCTATCGAAACTCAAATCATACGCACCCTACTCAATGCGCGGCATGTATCAATGATTTCGTAGCGCGGTCCTACTCTTTGAAGACGGCCGATAGGCGATTTCATTGATCTTTCGCAAGCACACGAGCCGCACACGCATCCCCGTCCGCCCGCGTCCCGCGCTCCTTTAGTCACCCGCGATGAATCTGAAGGCCTTCCTGCCTTCTATTCTAGTTATACAACACACCATATGAAGGTCGAGACGGTAAAAAATATCATCCGGTATAATGAGGAAAAATTTTTGAGTTGGTAAGGGATCAATTTTAGAACTACTACTGATTTGATGATAAAAATAATTTATCCCATAATAAATCTCTCGAAAGCTATAGTACTGCAGATTGTCATAGATAGTTTTTTTTAATAAAACAAGTAATTTTCGCAGACAAAGTCACAGGCAGAAGCTGACTTTCATAGCGACGTACCTACAGCTGTTATTCATCACAATACGCAAAAGGACATATCTTGGTTTCATTAAGCATATTTTTGAAATAAGATTTTTCATGTAGGTATGTTTGTTACACCGAACCATGCCTTACCTCCACTTATACAACACAACTCACAAAGAGGTACTATTACACCAAGGTTTCCCTATGAACGGTAATTGGAAACAACAGTTACCAGGATCACCACGCCACGTATATTATCGGACTGGAAAAAGATAAATCCGATGCTCGAAGATTGTTTATTATAACCCTTTTTGACATTCCTGGCAACCACAAAACACCCGTCATCATTTGGCTTCAAAATTTCTTAAAAAATAAAGAATAAGAGTGATTAAGTGTGAGAGACAGATAATCTTATACACCGTGACATTTTAGTCGTCTTACAAAGGTTGTCCACTCAATGTATACGATATAATATACCTGTAGGCGCGATTAAAAAATTGTTACGATTAATTAAGGGTAGATACTAAGAAAAATAAATAATGCATTAGAATTATGAAACATCATGATAATAATTTTTACGTATCAGAAGGTAGAGAACATACCTACCCAGCGCACGAGTCGACTTGATCAATCCATCTCCATTTTTCATGATACAAAACATCAGTTTAAAACTACGTCCTGCGTCATTATCCACACTTCCACACTATCCACACTTCCACACTATAATATTATAAATGCAAAAGTAACTCTGTCTGTCGGTCTGTCTGTCTGTCTGTCTCGCTTTCCTGCTAAAACTACTGAACCGATTTAAATGAAATTTGGTACACAGATAGTTTAGAGCCTGAGAAAGGACATAGGCTACTTTTTATTGCGGAAAAGGGGTTTTAAAGGGGTTGAAAGGGAGGATAAAAGGTTGTAGCGAAGTTTTGTCATTTTTAAAGCTAAAATGATGAAACTTTTTTATTTGGCTTTTATTACAGAATAATATATATATTTATGAATTATATTTAAAGTTTGTTAAATGTTTACCCTTAAGGGGTAAAATAACCATAGGAAATAGGGGATGAAAGTTTGTACGAAAAGGGAAATAACAAGAATCAAGAATCGGCGGAACTACTGGTCGGAATTGAAAAATTATTTTTGTGTTGGGTAGCCCATTTATTGAGGAACGCTATATAACATCACGCTACAGTCAAAAGAGTTTGAGTTTTTTAAAGTAGACAGGAACAGACCAGATTTTGACGACGTTAACAGTGCACTCTCAATGGTTACCGATTGGTTTACGGCAAATAACCTAGTTCTCAATGCCAAGAAAACCAAATGTGTAAAGTTCGCCTTACCGAATGTTAGAAATCTAGGTCCCAACATCGTCTTAGATAAAGAGGTGCTTAAAACTGTAGACTCGGCAGTTTTTCTGGGCATAACAGTGGATGGCAAACTTCAGTGGGGCCCTCATATTTCAAGCCTAGCGGGAAGGCTCAGTTCAGCTGCCTACGCCGTCAGAAAAGTAAGACAATATACTGACGTTGATACAGCTCGGTTAGTCTATTTTAGTTATTTCCACAGCGTTATGTCTTACAGTATTCTACTGTGGGGTACAGCAGCTGATATTCAAAATATTTTTGTCCTTCAGAAACGAGCTGTTCGAGCAATTTACCAGCTAGGTGCCAGAGTTTCCCTAAGGGACTTTTTTAAAGATATTGGTATTCTTACGGTGTCATCACAATTCATTTTCGCCAACATCTTATATATTAGGCAAAATATACACTTATACGCTAAAAACAGTGATATTCACACTGTTAACACTAGAAGTAAGGACAAACTACGTGTTCCCTTTCACCGGCTTCATAAGGTGCATAACTCATTTGTTGGGCTTGGTATAACATTTTACAACAAGCTACCACCTTCTTTACTAGAATTACCTTTTAATGCGTTTAAAGCTCAAGTAAAATCCAACCTTTGTCAAAAGGCGTACTATTCCATCAACGATTATTTAAATGATAAGAATAGTTGGTCGCTGTGATTAACTCAAGACAATGTTTATGTTCTTTCTCCAGTATTAGCGTACCTAGTGATAGGTTCAATATAATTGTTTCCATATTTTTTTCCTGTTTATGCCAATTTTATTTTATTAGTATTGCATAATGTGGTTAGCTAGCGACCTCGACAAGTAATCATTCAATTCTTGCTTGAGCAACCGGCAGCAAGTTCGTCATGCTCCCTTAGATGTTAATGCTTGCGGTAGCGTCGGGGGTCGGGTTGCCCCCTTCCCTCAAATATGGCGAGGGGGGCAATGGCTGATCTTTGCGTTATGCTCGTGAACGGGTGCTGCTTGTGGTGACTGGTCGTCTTGCTGACTTTGATGTTGATATTATTATTAATATTACTTACCTGTTTAATTTATTTTACGTCGATGGTCCTAGTTTATCATTTGTGGCCTCGAGTTGTAACTCAGGTCGTAACAGCTATGTGAACATTCAGCATTGCATATGTAAGCTGTCACGCCCTTTATGCCAGTTTTTTTTATTTTTGCAGCCATGTTTCTATATACATATTTTTTTTGCTTATGCTTGAGTACAGTTTTATTTTATTTGTTGGTATATTGGGTTGGCTAGCTGGCATATAGCAAATCATTTAATTTAATTTGTGTCTCTTAATGTTTTACTATATACCATTGTATAGAATCAAGTTCTTCTAACTGGACAGACAGCTGTGCTGCTGGGGAGTTTGTTGGCCACTTCTTCTTCCCAGCTAAAGCACTAGGAAGTGTGCGACGGGTGGGCGTTTTGGGGGGACTGTCTTTTGTAATTTTGACGTTCGAAAAGTGCTGATCCTCAGCCTAATTTGAATAAATGACTTTTGATTTTGATTTTGAAAAGGAGCGGAGCAGCAAACGAAAAATGGACGAAAACTAGCAGGCCATTCGATGCGACGGGAAGGGGAGCGAAAATTTGACGCGGACGAAGTCGCGGGCAGAAGCTGAAAAAATGAACATTTAAATAACAAAAAAATAAAATTATTATTGATGAGTCATCAATAATAATTTTATTTTTTTGTTATTTAAATGTTCATTTTTTTTCTTATGGATGTTTAGTAGTCATTGAATACATGAAGTTGGCTGCCGTTGTAAGACGGTTAAAATGTCATGGTGTATATTTCTTCTCACTCATGCAACGAAATGTGCATTACGTGCAAACGTGACGCATCCTTGATATTTCACTCTAAATTCGCGTCTCTAATACGATGCGACTCGCGTCCAATTATACAGGATAAGTTTTTAACCAGTGTGCAAATTTTAGCTACAAATAAAGGCTCGTACAGACAGTCGCGACATGTCGCGCGACCTGTCGCGGAGGCGATTCTGTGATATAACGCGACGCAACACCTTTCACACTGGCGCGACCACTCGTGCGCGAATCGCGCGCGAATCGCCCGCGATTCGCGCGCGACGTCCTTGTAACGGCGCAATAGCTTTTAGTATATTTTGTATGGCGTCGCCGCGTCGCGCGCGAATCGCGGGCGATTCGCGCGTGACGTCCTTGTAGCGGTGCGACAGCTTTTAGTACATTTTGTATGTCGCGCTACTCGACGCGGCGCGACCGTGTCGCGACGCGACAGGTCGCCCTTGTGTGAAGTGTCGCGCGCGTTTTCATAGAAATTGTTCTACGGATATAAATCGCCGATTCGCGCGCGACCGTCGCGTCGCGCTAGTCTGAACGAGCCTTAAAGCTACAAATACCTACCAGCTCTTCGATCGGTCAAAATTCTAAGAAGTTCGAAATACCTACGCCGGCGCGTGGTTATTGACCTATTCCTATTGTCGATATCATATTACGAAATATGTAGGGTGTCAACAGTTTACTGATTTAAGGTCGGATATTTTTTTTTTAAGTATTGAAAAAATAGTTGAAATGTGTTCTATTACTGATGAACCACCAAAAAAATTTGTGCACTGGTTAAAAAAATTCCTGTATAAGAAGGTTGGGTCTTTGGAGGACTGTCTTGTGTGATTTTGATCTTCATGTTTCGTTCATTCGTGCATTTGATTCTCCGCCTAATTTGAATAAATTGCTTTTTTTATTTTTTTATACAATCGCAGCCTAAGTAGTTTAACATAAAAACATTTTTTTTTTCCGAATTTCAAAAATTACTAGCAGAGCCATAAACCGTAACTTCAGTATTAACCAAAACTCGAAAATAGTTGTTTGTATTAAATAATGATAAGTAAGAAATACGACACATAGCCACACAGTGATTTTAACACTACTCATTACGTTAATGTCATCTCATTGGAAATCCTTTATTTAGTTGAAGACAACGATTACCAGAATAGTAAACAAATTACATGTAGATTTTACACAATACACAATCAATCTATTACTTACAATGGTTTTTCATCATCACCATCAGCCTAGAGCAGTCCACTGCTGGACATAGGCCACTCCAATTGCACGCGATCCAGCTCGATTCTCGGTAACTCTCATCCAGTTACTACCAGCCACCCTGCGAAGATCGTCGCTCCACTTAGCCTGAGGGCAACCTACCTTACGTTTGCCGATTTGCGGTCTCCACTCAAGAACACGTCTACCCCAACCGTCATCGGTTTTACGGCTAATGTAGCCGGTCCATTGCCACTTCAGCTTGCTAATTCTATGAGCTGTGTCTACAAGTTTGGTTCTCTGCTGGATCACTTCATACCGGATCCGATCGCTTTTTACGACGATATAACTAAACAAGAATCCTAACAAAAGAAGTGACATAACATACTTTTACTGCTAAGGAAAATATGATTCCTAAAAAGGTTCCGTAATTCGATGAAAACAATAGGATGGAAGTAATCTTGAACAATACCTAAGATGTTTCATCATCATATAAATCTGTAACTTCCGATTTAGACTTTTTATCCATTGATAGTTACATAACCGAGCGTGAGAGTTTATAGGTTCAATTACCACCCCTACCTGACAAATTAATGGGATAATATCATGTTTAACCTTTAAACAATATGCATTACCCTATGTGAATGTAGAATCTGTTTTCACGGCGATAAAATAAATCAATGCAATTCACATATTGAGTTATTTTCAAAATGAAATCTTGGAATTTAAAGTAAAGAGGACAGGAGGAGGAGGTGGTGGAGAGGCAAGTTAGGAATTTTATTGTACTATTTCCAAATGTTTTCACAATAAGGGTGTTATTCCAATAGTACCTTCGGAACACTATGAAAGAGCATACCGATTTAACAGATTAATCATGTCATACGTATATATGTACCTACGTTGAATAAAAATAGTTCAAACGAAACGAAGGATATGATTGAACAACAAAAACAAACAAAATGGAAATAAATGCTGCTGCGATTAGCGTTGCAAATTCTGATTCATCTTTAAACACCTGCTCTACATTGGCCATATAATTACCTAAAACAAAATCAGATCGTGTAGCCTGGTTTGTACCATCGGATTTAACAATCGCAAAAAATTATAACAATATGAGCCTCTCACTTATCGTCCATTTTCTCTACATATTGTAGCGATATCGAACGTTGCGACACTCGATAAAGCGAGCAGATTGGCAATGCGGCAATTACTGTGATCCGATCGAATATCGTCGGGAATAGACCCCCTCCACACCACCGCTTATGTTTTGTTTGTTATATAAAAAGAGTGCACTATCATACCGATACCAGTCAAGGCATCTGTGTCTAAAGCAAAATGTTCTCCAAAGTAAGCTTTATTTCATTCCAAGGCTACTTACATAATATTTAGGACAATTTCGCTCGATGTAATTTATGATTACATTGTCCAATTGCTAGTTTTGAGCTTAGCAGTACTTTGAAAGTTCTGTGGTCACAAAATTATCGGACAGCTTGAAATTAGGGCTTTGATTTAATTTCAAAACCTGATACCTATTTTCTTCCTAGGGAATCCGAAAGCATTGTATTTACATGAGGGTTTCAAAGCTTCAATGATAGAAAGTATTAAAACTGCTTGTTCTTCATTAGATCGTGCTGACTTGCGCCCTGGTGGCTATGTGCCAGGCTGGTTACATTCACCACGCCCCGGCGGTGTCCTCGCAGAACATCGTGCGCCACGACCAGTCCGTGCACCATGAGACTCCCATCCACTACTCCGCTCCCGTGGTCCACGCCGCTCCCAGCGCTCACTCGGCTTACATCAGTCACGCCGCCCCGATCGCTCACGCCGCACCCAGCGCTCACTCCGCCTACATCAGCCATGCCGCCCCAATTGTTCACGCTGCCCCCATCGTGCACGCTGCTCCTGCCATCCACGCTGTACACGCCGCCCCTGCAATCCATGCCGTCCATGCCGCTCCATCCCACGAAGACCACTACGTCGATGAATACGTAAGTCTAGTATAATCTTCCCTTTTAATTAGATGGATAGATACATTAACAATTTATTAACCTATGTGAAATTTCTATTGAGCTTGCAACGAAACATGAAATTGATTGATTGCTTCCGTTTTTTGCCGACCCATCGAGTGAATCAACTCTCAATCAACAAATCAACTCACTATATTTCACTGTATTGCAAATTGCAGGCTCATCCCAAATACGGCTACTCGTACTCCGTGGAGGACCCACACACCGGCGACCACAAGTCCCAGCACGAGACCCGCGACGGTGATGTCGTAAAGGGAGAGTACTCTTTGCTGCAGCCTGATGGCTCTTTCCGTAAGGTCACCTACACCGCAGACCACCACAATGGGTAAGGACATCAACATCACAGACCATATCTATTAAATTGATAGAAAGCTGGGATTTGCCAGCGGCTTCGTCCACGTACAGGCCGAAAATTATCCCACGGGAAGTTACTACCGGAATGAAAAGTATTAACTACCGTAGTATTTCATCCTGTAAGGCAAATTTCACCAAAATCCATTCAGCTGTTTATGCGTAATGGAGTAACGTAGATCCAAACATACCTTTCACCTTTATAACATTAGAAGGATAGTTGGATAAAACCCTGTCTCCACTTGGCATTGTTATCATAAATGCGGGGGGTTGGACTCATAATAACAAATGGAGTAGTTTTAATAATTTGTTATTAATAACTTAACTAATCAAAACGAAGTGATATGAAACGCCCTAATTGTGTAACACTATCATTTATGATCTGAATAATTTTGGAAGGATGTTGGTAATCCATTGCTGCATACTTAAGAAAAAAATGGAACAAAATGAATGTTTGTGAAATGCCAAAATTAAAGCCATGCCTACTGTTACTGTCTTATATAATTACCCCCGCAGTTCCCGTTTCCTGTGCCACAAGTTACATAAAAATAGTTTCATCAACAAAATACGAAACAATTTGTGTTATATTATAGTAACATTATATTTTTGTGTTACAGATTCAACGCGGTCGTACACAACTCTCCGCCAGTGATCCACCACCATTAGAAGAATATTTACCCAATCTGTGATATTAGTGTTAATGTGTTCTTGTAGTCGAGTGTGTAGCCTTCCATCTGTTCTCATTAATGATATTTAGTAATATACCTTAAAGTGCAATAGAACAGTAGTTACTATGACCAACGACTTAAACGCGATTTTTGAAAAGAGACTGTCAATAAACAAAGAAGATGGCGTCGTTCGAAATTTGAACATGTTTTTGGTTTTTGACACACCATAGATATTGGAACATGGTACACCATGCATAGAGGTTGTTCATAATGAAAAATGCTTGAACGAGTGGACTGCAGCCATAATTGAGTGTTATAATATCAAATGCTGTATCGTCTGTACATATTATATGCGTATGTAGCGTTAATCTATCTCATGAATGGCCTGTCATAGTTGTATGTAATTTGTGAGTATATAGTTTTTCTGATCGGTGTGCGCAACTTGTTGTATATAGCTTAGCTTTGTCCAATAAAGATGATGATAAAATATAAACAGCTTCATATTCATTTTTATAATAGGATGGCGTTTTAAAAACCGTTCAAAGCATGACCACCTATTTTGTTTCGTGAATTAATTAAATTAGCTGAGTAAAATCGTTGTTATCAATAATGGTTTAAAAAACAAAACGGTTGTTGACTGGTCCATGTTAATTTTTCGATAATAAGATCTAGCATGAGTTAATGCTAAAAATATAATGTGATTTAAAAAAAAACATGATGATGACAAAATTAAACAAACAGAAATTAAATTATTGTGACTGAGAGTTTGTGAATATCCGAAATCAAAAGACCCATATACTATTGTAACCGACTTCAAAACAGTAGAAGTTTCTATGTTCACCTGTATGTACTTCTTTTTAATCTAAGTTCCTCGAAATTTTCATAAATTTTAAACCTTTTTTTTTCATTTGGTAGAGAAAGCTCGCGCTGTGGTCTCAAATGAATTTTATTAATCTTATTTGCTACCAAAATAAACTTAATAAAATTTACACGGTATAATTATATTGGGAATAAATAAATATGCCAATTAAGTTAGTGTCAATAATACGTCTTAAGTCAACTTGGTACTACTAATATCAAAAATATTATGTACATTATTATTTATATAATAAATGCTTAGGTAATTTTGTGCATAAACGTTTCAATGTATTTCTGTAAAACACAAACATAGTTCTCAGCCCCCGTAATGTTTAAAAAGAGAAATAGAAAAGCTCAGCATATGAGAATTTTTTGTTATCGTTTAAATTATTACAAAGTGCCAAATGTACTCACTTAACATAGTGTGGTGAATTCTTATTACCTTCAGAGAATGTTATTCTTCTTTTCGAACCATTTTTCAACTTCGTCAATTCATCACATCAAGATACAAAACCATTTATGCTTCTATGCCTTCCAAAAAGTAGATATCCATTTCAATAAACAGCATTACTTCAGCTTAATTTCATGATAAATTAATAAGCAATTTTCAAACTATGTACGTGAAAAAATCATCAATCGAGTGATTCGATTTATCAATCAATCTTTATCGTTGCAAGAGGCCTCTAAAGAAAACGAGTTGCTTCATTACCGATCAAGCAGCAAGTATCGAGCAAATGACATCAAATAGGCAGGTTTTTGTGCACTATTGTAATCCTTAATGTGATGGGGTGCTTACTACAGAAAGCTCACAGTTGCTGGTAGGAAACTTCAATTATTTATCTAATGTCTATAAAACCATTGGTATGGTGATATTTCCGTAAAAGTGGGAAAGAATATTAAATAAATAGTTAGCCATTTTATTATTTACTAGCTTCTGCCCGCGACTTCGTCAGCGTCAAATTTTTGGTAACCTAACCCTTCCCGTCACATCGAATTGCCTGCCAGTTTTCGTCCATTTTTTATTGCTGCTCCGCTTTTTTTAGTCGTAGCGTGATGTTATATAGCCTATATCCTTTTTCAATAAATAGGCAACCCAACACAAAAATATTTTTTCAATTCGGTTTCGTAGTTCCTGAGATTACCGCGTTCAACCAAACAAACTCTTCAGCTTTATAATCTTCTATACATACATACAAATACATAAAACTGAAGTGTCTGTTTGTAATTTCAAATTAACAACTTTTCACTAAATGCATATGAAAGTAAATACGGTACTTACACCAAAAAAAAATTTTTTTAAACTTTTTCTGTCTGTCTGGCTGTATGTTTGTTCCGGCTAATCTCTGAAATGGCTGGACCAATTTTGACGGGAGTTTTATTGGCAGGTAGCTGATATAATAAGGAGTAACTAAGGCTACTTTTATTTTAGAAAAATGCCTGCGTTAATTTCCGACATCCACGCGTGTAATTCATAAATATATATAAGATACTAGCTTTTGTCCGCGGCTTCGCCCGCGTGGATGTCGGAAATTAATGCAAGAGGACGTACTACCGCGATAAGAATATGTTATTCCAGGTTATATATAGGTAATATAGACTCTGTGTGCTATTTTATATCCAGATCCATTCAGCCATTTTTGCGTGATTGAGAAACAAACACCCAACCATACATATTTTCACATTTATGATATTAGTAGTAGTAGGACTATAATTCATATTACTTAGGATCCATCGTTTTTGAGAACATCATGTCTGTTGGTGTTTTTAAAATAAGAGTAATAGTAATCAGAGTAAGTAGACTGCGACATAGAGCTTGGTTTAGTTGAATATAAGTCTTCCTGGTTTTTCTTAACGCTCTTATTTTACCTATACAGACACTCAATCATTTACCAGACACGGAACATAATTGTAGGAATAGTACTTTTGCCAGTGGCTTGGCCCGTATAGCTGTCGGAAAATATCACCCGGGAACCTAATATCGGGATAAAGTAGGTATCCTATCTGTTACGTATCCATGATATAACATATCTTTGTGCCAAATTCAATCTAAATCCGTTTGGCCGTCTTTGCATCATTGAGAAACAAACATCCAAAAATCTAAACATCTAAGCCATTTCGCGGTCTCTCTCTATTAGGTTTATTTTGAGTATAATGAACACACATGATATTCGCAATTACTATGAAGCCAAAGTAATATGAATTACAATCCTACTGATCCTGTACTACCCGGCCGCTGCCAACGGATGGACGGGACGGGCGGCGCCCGCTTTTTAAATCTCTAATATCTTCTAAGATATTCATTTATATTACATGCTGTAAAGGGCCATATTAATCTATATTAAATCCACAATGTATTTAAGGTACTTAATTGGATAAGGATTAATGCTGTATTGCTTAAAATCGCTTCGTAAATAAGTCCTTATTTCTCGTAAAATGTAAAGGATAAAAAATGGTTATTGTGGGTTATCCCTAAGAGCTAGACATATACCATTGCGGACATTTTTGTAGGCCTTTTTAAGTTGTACAATACTGTAGTACATTATTTTGATCTATTTCGTAGGATTCACCCAGGGTTTTTCAAATTTTGAGACGTATGTCAGCGTAGTTTTCGAAAACAGTTATTTTTTTCTAAAATAAAAGAATCTTTCTAAAATAATTTTTTTCTAAAAAATAAAAGTAGCCTAAATTACTCCTTGTTACATCAGCTATCTGCCAGTGAAAGTCCCGTCAAAATCGGTCCAGCCATTTCAGAGATTAGCGGGAACAAACAGACAGACAGACAGACAAAAATTGTAAAAAATGTTGTTTTGGTATATGTACCGTGTATACATCCATATACACTTAGTAAAAAGTGGTTATCTTAATATTAAAAACAGACACTCCAATTTTATTTATTTGTATGTATAGATGTATAGATTATTATGTAATATAAGCCAAATAAAAAAGTTTCATCATTCTAGCTTTAAAAATGACAATACTTCCCTACAACCTTTCATCCTCCCTTTCAACCCCTTAAAACCCGTTTTCCGCAATAAAAAGTAGCCTATGTCCTTTCTCAGGGTCTAAACTATCTGTGTACCAAATTTCATCAAATCGGCTCAGTAGTTTTAGCAGGAAAGCGAGACAGACAGACAGACAGAGTTACTTTTGCATTTATAATATTAGTGTGGATTTGAGTCATCATCATCATCATCATTTCAGCCGAAAGACGTCCACTCCTGGACATAGGCCTCCCCCAAGCACCGCCACTTCGACCTTTATTTGGGTACATAGGTGGAATTCTGAAAGTGGCTCTAGTTACTGAAAAGTTGTGTGTAAAACGGTGGTGGTATGGGCATGTGATACGGAGTAGTAACGAAAGTTTTGAGTACGAATGTCGATGGCTATAAGAGTAGGAGTAGGCCAAACAAACTATGAATGGATTGGGTTAATTATCTAAAAACTATATGGTCAGTACGGGGTCTACAGATATAACGACATTATAGTTTTTTTTGTGCTAATGATTAGACTGAGCTCAATCACACGAAATGCCTCTCTCTCTCTCTCTCTCTCTCTGAAATCTATATAATAATATATAAAAATGAATCCCTATTTCCCTTGGTCACGCCATCACGCGTGAACGGCTGGACCGATTTCACTTTTTTTGTTGTTGTTGTGTTTGTAATTGTCAGGAGAAGGTTCTTATGAACGAAAAAAATTAAAAAATTGCGCGGAAAATTAGAAAATTTAAGAACACTTATTTAAGAATACTTAAGAACCATATAATAGGACAATGTAAACTTTTTTAATGTAACCTTATGACATTTGACATAGAATTGACAGAATGCGTGCTCAAATATCATCAAAGAGACAGGACAACGTCTGTCGGGTCAGCTAGTTTCTTATATTTCAGACAAGTTTTTAAAAATGACACTGTTATTTTTACACCATTCTAGTTAACCTTTTATGCCCATGCAAAAAAAATTGCAAACATTATCTGAGCATATCGTACCGTGTGGTGCCGGACGTAAAGAATAACACCACCCCATTTCTTCCTGTGGGTGTCGTAAAAGGCGACTAAGGGACTACTAGAGAATGGGTAGCAGCGTTCTCTGTGCATTTTACCACCATACTGCGATCGCCAACCCGCCTGCCAAGCGTGGCGATTATGGCAAAGCCCCCCAAATTGGGGGAGGCCTAAGTCCAGCAGTGGACGTCTTACGGCTGAAATGATGATGATCTGAGCATATTGTAGGAATTTATTCATGTTTATTACGTTGAATAAACGCATGTAGGTATTTAACGTATGTTGGTCAGCTTGATCGATGATTAAAAATGCACAAAGGCTACGGGTCACTCGAATAACTTTTTAAGAAATCGATGAGTTTTCTCCTTTTAAGAGAAACCCAGGTGCCAGACGCATCTTATAAAGCATCAAAGATCTTTTTTTTTTTTTTGTTTATTCGTTACTTCTATAAATCTTACATGAGTTACAAAAACTTCTAAGTTCTCATTGCTTGTAAAACCCAAACAAGACACTGATTTAGTAAAATGGTTTTAGTAGTCGACTGTGTTTTTGATAGATTTGTCAAAATTACCTGCAAAATTGTACAAACTATTGAGAAACCGCTGAAACGTAAGTAAATTAATATAGTCAGAGCCCTGTTGGTAGACAAAGAGCAACCCATCTATCTGTAGGTATCTATGTCAGGGTGCATTACGAGTAGACATTCGGCGTATTAGTCGAATCGCACGAATTTAACCGCCCGGAACGGGCGAATCGAAACTTTTAAATAATATATTATTTTCTGTAGGCAATTCGTACGAATAGAATTGATTTGTGGTGGAATCGACAGCTTCAAAAATTCGTAGTAGAAAATTGACACGTTTTGAATTTTATATAATAAAGTTATAACATTAGTTCGATTTTCTTCTAATAGCAAGTAAAAAAAATACAATTGTATTTCTTCATAATATAACACCAAGCCAAAGCCAAAGCCATTTGCCTCACACGCATTGCTGGAGTAGTCGATTCGTCCACAATTAACTTTCGTGCGAATCGTCTATGGGAGAAAATATATTATTTAAAAGTATCGATTGGGCGACTTAGATCATACGAATCGAGTAATAACCCGACAAACCAATGATGGAGTTAGCTTCATAAGGTGCTTCTCTTAACCCTTGATAAATAGCAACGTTGCCACCAAGATAACTGACATTGGGGTCACCGACCAATTTATTCACTTTGGTGAGTATTCGTATACCTTCTATTTTTAGAAGGCAATGTCAACAAGTATTCCTACGATAATTGAAGATGCTTTTAATGTTAATGAAGATTAATAAACAGGGCAGCCGGTTTGTCAGGCCACCTTTAACGACATGTCGGATGACGATGATGAAAACATAACGCAGAGGAAGTCAGTGTTACGAAAAAGGAAACAATTTTTGAAAGCTAATTTAATATCGTCGGATATCTTATGAAATATTGATCCTTTTTATGTGATATTAATTAATCATAATCTTGTCAATTCGACGTCTCGGTGTGGATGAAAGCTTAAACGAATATTAATTGAACACCTATCTAATTAATAACATACATAAATTGGAACAAAATCGCAGTTCTTCAGTTACACAATCTGAAAAAACAATTAGAACAATCGTAAATGGTGATAGACGAAACAACACATTGCGATAGTGCATGCATTGGACTGAAAGTGTTAATTGCAGTAACAAGTCCAGTGGAGCGTGAGAAGATATGAGATCTCATCCAAATTGCATATCACGATATTACCATACAATGTCCGAGCCGAAATAAGGAGTGAAAGCAATGTACTGACGGAACTAGTCTGCCGACAGTACCGCGCAACTCAACACAGGTAGCCGGTAAACCCTATATTACCTATTTAATATTCAAACATTTAGCAATTGAGATCACACAGCTATCCACTGACTACATAACGACTTTGGATTAAATATATGCCTTTATTGCGCACTGCTATGTGACAGAAATGCGACGAAGCGTAGGTGTTGCACATTATAATCTTACATCTTTAGAAGCCGAAATATGCTAAAAATCCAAAATTAATCCTCTTATAAGAATTTGCGGTAACTTTTACTTTTAACAGAATTTGCGGTAAATTGATGTAGCAACGACGATGGCAGATTTATGACTGTAGGATAAGGTGAAACCCAGGAAAGTTCAACCTGAAATATCATCACTGATGTTCATGAACCAAAATTATTTATTCTGAATAAATTATATTGTGAGTTCTGCGAAAATAAATAAATATCTTAGGGACAACCAACACAACGTTATCTGAATCCAAACTAGGCAGAGCCTGTACTATGGTAATCAGACAACTGATAAACATACTTATATATTTCTAAATACATACATATGATAGATAAATTACACCCAGACACAGAACAAATGATTGTGCTCATCACACAAAGATTTGTCCTGGGTGGGAATCGAACCCGCGACCTCAGTCTTTGCAGTCAGGGTCACTAACCACTAGACTAACAGGCCAGTCGATGCGGCAATCTCAACAGATTTTGTTCTGGAAATGATTAACTTTGTGGAGTGAACATAAAATGAGCTTATTGAAATTAGGTCAATCAGTCTACCTAACCTTTTCCCATATATATTGGTGTCAGCTTTCTGTCATACCGGGTGCAGTTTCAATACCAGAATTTTACATGGAACGACTGTCTATCTGACCTCTGCAACCTCTCAACTTGGTAATACCTAGTCAAGTATCGTATTCTATTACCAGGAACAGGCTTCTGACAACCCGTAACGACTGTAAAAGACACTGATAAAGTTCCACGAATGACAGCCGGGCCAACGGTTAAACATGCTTTCCAAGGCACGGAGGGATCCTTGGTAGGTAAAGATAGTCACCCATCCACACGGACCAACCGCGTCAAGCGTAGCTTAATCAGATGGTTCGCCTGCGCCTCATGCGGCTGTTATCAATTGACCACAAGCTATGCCATGAATTTAGGTCAAAATGTTCATCATCATCATCATCATTTCAGCCGAAAGACGTCCACTGCTGTACATAGGCCTCCCCCAAGAAAGGGGGTTTGCCATAATCGCCTCGCTTGGCAGGCGGGTTGGCGATCGCAGTATGGTACAAAATGTTATAAAATCATAATTTTGAAGTAGGTTTTCTTCTGACATTTAAAATACCCAACATCTCCTTAAATCGTAATACCAACTAAGATTACACGTGTCAATAAATTTATGTAAGTTAATTAATTGGGCTGGCTGTACCTTACAAAATATTTATCGCAATATCCAAAATGAAACATAATTGGCGATGGATTATCGAGTGTCGCTCGTTTTATTAACATCTTGATTGATGCGGGTTACGAAACAGTGACCCTTTCGGAGACTCATCACAATACACCATCATATTTTGTAATTTTCGAAGATTAAATGGCATTATTACATGCATATACAGCGTTAAAGTTCAGAGAAATCAGGTTCGTATGTTAGGTATGAAATTTTTACCCGACTACGACAAAGCCAAGGGAGGGTTATGATGTTAACAGGTTATATACGTATGTATGTTTGTGAGTTCATCTGTTTTTCGGTTGGTTATAAACAATATATAAAAAGTCATAATAAAATATATACATATGTATGACGTCACATAAAATCAAACGGGCTTACACCGTTTGTAAAGTAGTAGCGAAAAACATATTTCAGGTGAATATATCGTGTTTGGTATCTTATGGGAATACTTTCTATGATTATACATGCATGAACCCTATTTAAATTGAAATGAAAAAAAAACTTTAGAACTAAAACCCGAGTACGACAAAAACGCTGACTACAAAGGTATAAAAAGACATCCAAGTCCATCTTCATTTTTATAACGAGTCGAGGTAATCGTACAGATTACATGTGACTTCGGTTATACGAAAACCGATTAACTTAACGGGGGTAACTGTTTAATACAGATCTTTCTTACTGGGCAATATTCGGTATTGAATTACCTTGTGTTTACCTTGATGAAGTACAGTTGAACAGTGAATTAAGTTAACAATGACATTGGAGATAATTTCAACGCGTGTGTAGTTGCGTGATACTTATACACTTGGAACACTTGCGAACATTCCAAGCTTTAATAGTATTGATACGATCCGTCATGGTTCTTACCGCAAGGTCAATACACTCATCATATTTGATAAATCTCTATTATGTTCGCGTAAATTACATAGATTGCCCCAAGATTTCAGATTTGCATTAGAGATTCTAGCCTACAAGTCCAACACATCAATCACTATGTAGGACGCATCTCGTATATGCACTTTAGTATTTGTAGCGTGGGAATGTCACCAGCGATATACATATTTAACAAAAATGATATTATAATACTTTACACTGCAGTATGTAATAGTTATAAAGAAATAAACGATAAAGATTAAGTGATGCGTAACGGTAAAATATAAAAATCTTATTACACAACAGTCACATCATTAATATAAACGCTGCTATCTCCATAATATCGCTTCGAAGTCGTGACAGCTTAAAAATTTACACTCCAAAATAAGAATCTGCATAAAATATGGTGGTAGTTTAAAGGTTTCACGATGAAGTGCGTGTGAGAAATGATGCGCGTGACCTTCGCAGAAAGCCGCGAGAATCGCCGAGGAGTCACGATCGAGATGCGAGTCGATCGGGGAAATATGCGGTGCGCTTGCGACGACTTGTTACACCGGTCGTAGCGCTTGGAGTGCACCGAGAGCAATGAAAGCTTGGTACTTTTTTAAATAGGAAACTAAAAATTGTGATTTAAAATCATTATGCCAAATTAATGTAATGCAACGCTATGCTCAACTTATGTTATAAATGCAATGTTTGAGATGAAACAAAAACATTTTCTTATTATTATTACCACTTACTAAAAAAATTTTGACATTAACATTTTTTTAAACAGTTTATAGGTATTTATCTTGAGTGAAATTTGAACTGAGACTGAAGAAGCTTTTAAAATTAAACAAAGTCAGACCCGTCAAAAACATCTGAAGCTTATCGATTTAATCTACTTTGTCAGAAATTAGTCATCTGGCCTTTATTCTTCTGTTTACAAATTAGAATATCATTTTCTGTTTTACTTCAAAAACTCTCTATTTCTGAACCTCCTTTAAACAAAGCACGTTTCGTCAGAAAATACAAAAATAAATTCCAAACTACGCGCATCTTAGATCAACAGTATAATGTTACACACCCGTTGTACTGAAGCCCTAACGTTGCATAAGAGTTTACTGGATCAGTCGGTGCAACCCAGAGCGCTACTTTCTTACCGGCCGACGCTATTCGGACTTGTTTACACTGACCACTCGATTTCGTTTGTTCAATTATTTATTTGCCGATAATCTTTATTAGCTTTTTGTTTACGCTTAGTGCACACACTAATTAATGCTCATTAGCACTTGCCTTTGCCTAGCATCGCCTAAATTGGCACTTATTTTTAAAAGGCGTTTCCTTATAAACCTAAATGTTGCACCAAATTTAGAAACAGTCTATATCCGTGCAATTGAAGTTGATATATATGATTTCTTTTCACCTAATAATGATTTCGTTAATGCAGACACATTTTTTTTACATTAAAATATTTTAAGCTCTATCAGCTTTGGTACAAACACCACAGTTGGACAGCGATCTTGAATATGATAAATGCAAGTCATGCATGTCATGCAGCCACTGCAGCATTGAACAAAAATACGATACAGTAACCGGTTCAGACAGGCAATTATTCTAACATCTATGAAACCCGTTAAAAGCTCTTTACAAATATTGTATCAAAAACTTCGATATTGCTGGAGTTATGGAAACTTTAGGAAAAACGTTTTTATTCAGCACATGTATGGCATATAGCCAAAATAAAATGCATTGGCAAATGCCAATGTATTTGCCTTCATGGCTATTCAAAATTGAAGTATTTCCGTTGAAGCCAATTTAAGTACGAGATACTTTAGACTTCATCCAAATAACCATTATTTCGACGTGACGTATACAAGCTCACGTATCTATCTATAAGATTCTCTCACTATCTCAAGATGAGCATATGAAACCGAAGAAGCTTATGAAAACAGCTTTACCCTAACCTTGAACGAAAATGAAAAACGCAATGACGTAATGTAAGGTGTAAAGGTGATCGTGTGTGGCGGTGTCACGTATCAGGCCGGTTTCTCGGTATCGGGTGACATGCTCCCGCGCAGCTTCCTCCGACGTATAAAAACTTCAACCCTACCAGCATCCTTATCAATCGAGTACCACACTTCAGTACAGCACATCAACAATCAACATGTACTTCAAAGTGAGGAAGAACTTTTTAATAATTAAAATAAAAAGAAAGTTTTCGACAATTTCATAATGTATTATTATTTTCAGGTCGCAGTCATCGGTGCCGTACTGGCTTTGTGTCAAGCCGGTTTGATTGACGAGGGACATGGGCAGGCTGTTTCTTCCCAAAGCATAGTGCGCCACGATGAACCATCGCAGCATTTGGGGCAGCAACAACACTTTACTCCTATTTTGGAACATGGTGGCCCGATCCTGCAGCACTCAGGCGCAATCCTGCAACATTCCGGTCCAATCCTGCACCAACCGGCTCCTGTGATCGAACACGCTGCGTACCTTCAACATAGTGGCCCGATTGTTCACGCCGCTCCTTTGGTTCAACACGTAGCTCCTGCAGCCATCCATCATGCTCCCGTGGTCCAGCAATACTCCCCTGTGGCTATTGGACACAACGAACAAGTTGAACAGCATGTAAGTAGAAGTCTCCTTTTAATTTTTTATAGACTTACGAAATCTGGGAAATTGGCACCAATCGTGGTATGATCTGCCAGTCATAAAAGTCGGGGCATAAATCAGGGTGCGTTTTCATTGACAGAAGAAACCCTCCAGAACAGTCCGGTGGGCTACTGACAATAGCTGTAGTACAGTCACTAAAAGAGATAAGTAACCAGGTCGTCGGATAGTGAAGTTTAGTAAGAAACCGATGGACGGTTTCTTACTGAACTTCAACTATATCGAACGACACACATTTCTTTTGGTGACCGTCCGTGTTAGGTAAGAGATATTACCTGTCTTCTTCTGTGTCGATGGTACTCGTACATTATATTAACTGTAAGTACAATAGTATCAGTGGCCCACATATGCATATTGCAGTAAGCTAACGTATCTCGGTCTAGTTCGATTATTCGGTACTATTCGATAGGCCTTTCTTGATTACTTATTCTGCCACAGTCAATAGCTCCGGAAGGATTATTTCACGAGTAGGCAGCGGCATCGCAATCGTGATAGCTTTTTATTGTATAGATAATTAGATTCACTATTTTTAATCACTAGGACCTAGCATCTAGTACATTCTCGTCTTATATCACATTACGTCAGATCCGTTCGGTAACTAAATAATTACATTAGTTTTATTTTAATGATATTCGGACAGATGGGCACGCTTTTGTTAAGTAAGATTTTACTTTTAAACGCAGACATACATTTCATTAAACTGGTTTCCATTTCCTTAAAGGTTTCTCGTGAATGTGTTAACGAGGTGCTTTATTGCATTTTCCCTTACGAAGATGTTTTAATTTTAAAGTATATCATTAACATGCACATCGTTTACAACAGCATATATTAATACCAATGAATAATGTTAATAATTTTGTTAAAGTGTCCAATAATGAGCCTTGTCACATTTAAACTCATGAACTACTATTTATATCCTAATAAATTACTTTAATTTAAAATCACTATATTGTTTCGTGGGTATTCAATTTATACTTTATTGTAAATTTACAACTCAAATAGTACAGGCGCCAGCACATCAAGCTACCCGAAACTGTCAAGTTTTCCTAATCAATTTTGATTTTTACGCTTAAGCGATAAAGTTCAAAATCTATTAAAGAAATTTGACTGATTATAGTGGCTTTATGTGCTGGTGTCTGTACTATGTCTGTCTTACGATTTCCGATCACGTCCAATTCTTATCATTATTAAAATATTGAGTCTAGAATTACCAGAATTAGGAAGGCGGATATGTTAGGCGGCGGCTTATTGGGCCAAAGTCAAGGAAAAATTTCAATCAAGCCGTACCACGTGTGCATAACAAACACAAAGCAAGTGAAAGGTGCATTACAATTAAAATTGTGATCAATTGATACAACCCAATTAAATATTTATTGTGTAAGCCTCTAGTTATTACAAGACTATAGAGTCTTGTAACACATATCGGCAATCTGTCAAGCTGTGATTGGTTTTAACGTCTATTTATCAAAAACATCATTAGATTATGTTGATCAACATTTACGTAGCAAGCCCTGTTTAAAACATCAACTAAATTGACTTTGTGTAACAATTAAATAATCATCTTGCGAAAAAGAAGACTAATTGTTTCATAAACTGTGATAAATTAAATGTCTGACTCGTTTCAATTAGTCATTGTTTTAAGCATCACTTGTCCAAATTAACACAGTTATATTATGTAGAACTTACCGTTAAATCGTAATAGTATACAGACGGACTCGAGTGGTTTCAACATACTCAAGAGATTTATACTTTTCGGTACACTCATGAAACTAACCAGATAACGAAATAGTCAAATTTCTTTGAATAAATCTTGATTATATTGGTATATTGGTCGCAAGCCTTACTACTGATAAGGATGTGGTCCTGGGTTTTCCATCAGGAATTTCTCAGTAACAGCGCGGAGTCTGAGTTTGTGCCCGGTCGATGGCCCTAGGCTTATTCCCAAAATATAGGTAGTACACCTCTACTCAACTCTTCTAGAAAAAACAAAAACAGTGTTTTTTTTTGGATGGGAAATCATCAAATGACTTCTCCCGCTCTGGGCAGAGCGAGCGGCGAGCTACCCATTGCTCGCCACCCGCAAGCTCGTGCCTATGGTGGCCGGGAGTCTGCTAATGACTTCCGACGCCCGGAGCGTCTCCTCCTGACAAAAACAGTGTAAAGTTATGTTATGTTTTTTCGTAAGGCTCCTGCTAAGTACGAGTTCTCGTACTCCGTGGACGACCCTCACACCGGCGACCACAAGTCCCAGCACGAGAGCCGCGACGGAGAAGTCGTGAAGGGAGAATACTCTCTGCTGCAGCCTGATGGCTCCGTTCGCAAGGTCGAATACACCGCTGACGACCACAACGGGTAAGAATTGTATACATTAAGTTTTTGAAAATGTGACAACCAATATAAAAATTGAGGTTGCACATCTCATTAGCATTTTGATCATAACACGAAACTGATGTAAAATTAACATGAGATAATTAATTATAGCTCAATAAATTGTAACAAAAAATGCTTATTAACCTATTCAAGGACATATAGATGGATGTTTACAAAATAAAATTGGATATAAAAATGTCTAAGCTATAATCAAACCATACATAGCTTTTGCCTCAATTAGTTGTTGATCTATTTCTTCCACAGTCAGTAGTATTTAATTGGTGCTTAGGTTTCCTAGTCTGTCTTAGTGTTCAATTCCAAAGAAACATATTGATGGGCACATCGTCATTGTTTCTATCTAAGCTGGCTAAAGCTCTACGTTAAATTTTGCATCATTCTCAAATTATCATCATCTGATTAGCTTTTTCCCAACGATGTTGGGGTCGGCTTCCAAGGCAGTTCACTACGATTATTTTACATGGAGCGACTGCTTATCAGACCTATACAACCCAGTTACTGGGTAATACGAAACCCCTTGGTACGATACTAATTACATCGTTTTGAAATATCGAGAGACTATCTTTGCCTCTAAAACCAAACAAAGATGACAGGTAATTTTGAAATTGAAAAAGAAAGGCAAAATTTGGACGGAAATAAAAAAACAAGTCAAATATCAGCTCTATCTGCGTTTATGATGCAGATTTAAGCTTATCATATCGTGTAAATATCATTCTTACCGTGTCACTGTATAATAAAACAAAATTTTGACTCAGTTCCATTAACGACATTGACTTAAATGAATAAATTGTAAACTACCGCAGCAGGTTACGGAAATAGTAACATAATAAAACTGTAACACGCGTCGATTCCATTCATATGATCTTGTTGATCATCTGTCTTGTTTCGTAACACATCGGCTATGTTAAGGCCAATCCAACAAATAAATTACTAATGAATCCGAGCTGGCGAGACTAATAGCATTTAGAAATGTAATCTATTAGAGTTTTAATCTAAATTGACTGTTGTTTCGGTCGATAACGCAGATAGCATCGTTGCAATTGCTGCAATTGTGAAGAACATATGTCTGTCCTCGACTCGTTATGTTTGTTGTATAACGCGTAAATAAATTGCAGGCAAACTGCATAACAATATACCATCGCCATTAACTTAATAAGGCGCAATTTACTCGTAAAATCAGTTTAGCACCATGAGTGAAATGTATTGAATACTGTAAACAGGCAATTTTGTTACGTGAACTTAAAATTTCTTACCTATGTATGTAATATCTTTATTATGAACTGTAGTTTCAACGCTGTCGTGCACAACTCCGAGCCGTCAGCGCACGCGGCGCCGGCGAGCCCTGCCCCCGTGGTTCACGCTACTCCAGTTGTTCACGCCACACCAGTAGTTCACGCCGCCCCTGTGGTCCACGCTGCCCCTCTCGTTCACGCCGGCCCTCTTGTACACGCAGCGCCTGCACACTTTATCACTGCCCACCACTAAATTGTAGTACCACAATGTAATTGTATTAACATATTATTTAGATATATTTTATCATTATACTGTTATTATTTATACTAAACAATAATCTGTCTCTTTTTTTTACCCCTACAAAAGTTCCTTTAGAGACAAAAGCATTTATTTTGAAACTAAACAAAACCGTGAACAATATTCTTCTTAAAGGGAACACGCTAAGGTAGCCTGTGAAATTCAAATGAAGTATTAATAACTATTTCAAGAAATGTCATCTAATTGAATTAAATGAACTGAGAGATTTGCTTTGATGATTTTAAATTTGAGAATTATCTATTAAAATTATGTAAATATATACGTATAACGATCGTGAATCATATTTTAATCAACATACAACCTGACACTAATGTGCAAAATGCAAGAACCATAAGAAAATTAATAAATTGCGCGCTTCCTTGTATCCTCCTTAACCACCTTCTTCTTCTTCAATCAAAATGTATTAAATAATATGACTTGATTGAAACAGATATTGAGTCACTATACAGATACACCTCGAACACCATACTGAAAGTGATAAACATTTCACGGTGCATCTACCAGTTTTACACAGAGTTCGAATTCACTAATCCAGAATTTAATTAGATGTTATCAACACCTATTAAATCAATCAATGGCTGATTGGATTTTCCTATAAAAAAGGCTTTTTATCTATAATCTACTCCTAATGTTACTAATAAAATTAATAGATACTAAATTAATATCCATAAAAGATGTGCAATGCCCATGAAACTCGTAGATAAACGATGAAAACTAATAACCACGTTACAAATTGATCCAATTAAGAATGTATTACTAGTGAATAAAAAAAACCATTTCACGCATCAAGTGAATCCAGGAAATGGTAGGAATATTAAGTTGGCAGAAAGTTAACAGGTATGGTTAGATTAGCGTTGCGTCGACGCCGGCGCAGAACCGCTTCAAATAATTCAAGCATCCGATGTGTTATGTTAAGTAACTTTGATTGCTTATTAGTCGCACTATTCAAGCTTATTAAGACATAATCAGCTAAAAAAATTGGTACCGGTATTCTTGTAAAAAAAATCAACCATTTGGAATAAAACAGGACGTTTGTACCATAGTTTGGTGATCATACGAAGCTACTTTTGAATTTCGAAGATATGAAATATAAATGTATGTAGGTGAAAAGTTTTCATAAGTCATTTCAGATAACAGAAAGTGAAGTCGAAATAAATCGTGAGATCATTCGCCACTGATATTATTAATTTATGTTGAATCTGATAACAAAGTACCTACCTTCATTTATATTTAAAAGAGGTATGATTACTTTATAATACGTATTAGGAGTACATTACATCACAATTTTATCAGATGACGGAAGTGGTTCAAAATACGTAACTTACTCTTTTTGAGAGATCTTGATGTTATGGTCATGATATGGAAAATGTAGTTCACGAATATGTGGCAAACAGTCACGAAATTATAAAAACATACTTTATTTGATATACGAGAGCACGAAACGTTACATTAAGAGATTTACTTTACCTTATAAAGTTTAACTTACAACTCCACGACGGTGTTGCAAAGCGCATTAAGTGTCCTCCATCGAGAAAAAAATCATAGGCTACACATGTATGAATTGCAACATGTGCATCTTCCTCCAGCATATTATGCGTATAACTGTCCCACTGCTGGAATATGGGCCTCCTCTCAAAAAGAGATAGTGGGCCATAATCCACCACGCAAGCCCAGTGCGGGTTGGCGGATATCTCATGTCTTCGAAGATTTGGTTCTAGGACATGTCGGTTTCCTCACGATGTTTTCCTTCGCCGTTTTGAGAGCAGTGGTGATGAAATTAGGTACAAAAAGAAAAGTGCCTGTCTGGCTCCAAGCTCCTCAACCTGCAAGTTGCAGCCGATACCACTGGCCCACCACTGCTCTATCCTGTCCTGCCCTGATAATCTCAATTTATTTGAGGTTGGTGCGGCATATCTTCTAGCCTTATTTTCATCATCTTAAAATGTACCCTTATTCTATTTCTAGCCATATTATCTTTCTCACCATTCATGCGTCGTGTTTTTGGTTATCACTTCCTGATCAAACCTGACCTGACTGGCTAAAGTTTTTATCACAGGAACTCATCATCAGTTCCCAGTCTCCAGTTTAACCGGACGCAGCTGAGAACCAGTATTTAACATGGATCCACTGCCAGATGTGGATGTGAGATATGACCTCCACAACCACGTTGCTCGGTAAAACGACGTCTGACCACCCGGAACGACTGTCAAAAATCCAAGGATGACGTAAAAAGACAACGACTTAACCTGCTTTCCGAAGCAGGAAGAGGTCTTGGTATATACAAATGGATACCCATGCACGTACCAACCGTGGCAAGGGTGACTTGACCTGATTGATCGACCAGTGCGGCTGTCATTACTTAGCGCTGGCGGAATCCTTAACAACATGCAGAATCCATCATTATCATTTGAACACTCCAAGTATCGGCCTTCTCTCTTGTTTGATATCTGTTCATAGCCCTAGAGGACAACGACTAGGGTAAGTATACAGGAAACTGATCTGTGTATCTGACTCTTAAGAAACCTATTTTGGGTAGTGCACGAGTTTATAATATATCGTCAGATATTAACACATACATCAGCATTCATATTACACATTACATTAGTCCTGTGTTAGACATACGCCTCCCCCAATTTGAGGGGCTTTGTCGTAATTGCCACGCTTAGCAGGTGAGTTGGCGGTCACAGTATGGTGGTAAAATCCATAGAGAACGCTGCCGCCCAATGTTTTATTAGTCTCTTAGTCGCTTTTTACGACAAGAAATGGGGTGATACTATTCTTTACGTCCGGCACCACATGAGATACATAAACTATAGTATTTCATATTTACCAGATTGGTATTATTTATCACAACTGAATGTTTGGACTAATTTTAAAAACAATAAATTAGTGCAATAGTTCACTGAGGTAGGCCCTTTATGAAGAAGGACTACTCTACCTCAAAAACAGCTACTTAAATGTTAAACTAATCACATAATTAAAACTATGTATATTGCATGGAAAAATATTTACAGCTTGCGCACATAAATTTCACGATCACTCAGTTAGAAACTTATTTATGAACTGTTAACAACTTGGTATTAATCAGTTAGAGTTTGATTGAGAATGATTTCGATCTAATTTTAAATGTCATTTTTTTTTACTATATTGGTATAGCACTTTTAATACCACTATTAGCTACTACAGAAACAGGAGTTCTTTTTTTAATGGCATCTTTTAGGTCAACCTATGAGGTTGTCGGCTGCTTAACTGGAGCTGCCTGTGGCTACCTTAATTAAAAAATTAAGGCCTCCAGCCAAGGGTTGATAAAACTTAAAATTAGAGCGACTACTCGCTAAGGGCACCCCCTGTAGGGTACGAACTTTGGCTTAGGGCATCGCTGGTAGAGGGCAGCAAGGGACGGGCTGGATCGAAATGAACAGAAGAATTACATGATAGAAACAATTTACCAACCACCCATGCATACAATATCTGCCACTGAATCATCTGCTATCTATAATATTAAACCAAATAAGTCCGAGTATTCAATCTCGTCGCCGATACCGCAATGTTTGAAGTCCAAGATCTTCAACCAGTGCGTCCTGCCCGACTTGACATACGCTGCCGAAATGTGGAAACTGATGGTTGGGCTGGTCCACAAATTTAAGGTCGCTCAGCGCGCTATGGAGCGGGCTATGCTCGGACTTTCGTTGATGAATAAGATCAGAAATGAAATTATCTGGAACAGAACCGACACCGACCGAGTCACTGAGATAGCTTGCAGAGTAAGCAGGCTGAAGTGGCAGTGGGCTGGCCATGTTTTTCGAAGGACCGATGGCTGATGGATCAGACGAGTCTTAGAGTGGAGACCGCATATCAGCCAGCGTAGTGTGGCACGCCACCCAGCTAGATGGACCGACGACCTCAAAAAGGTGGCTGGGACAGACTGGATGCGGAAGGCGGAGGACAGGAAGGTGTTGTGACGTAGCATGAGAGAGGCCTATGTCCAGCAGTGGACTGCGATAGGCTGATTTGATTGATTCAATCTATTTTTCAATAAATAAAACATCGTAAATATTCACTTATTTAAATATCCCATATAGTAAAAGATTTAATTAAAATAAGATATTTTTGTTCTTGTTTGCTGTTAACTGTAGAACTAAGATGACATTGGTCATCTAACAAACAACTTCCCACTGAGAATCTCTTATTTTATAAAGCTAACACATAAGCTGCTGCAAAAGTTTATCTCTACATCGAGAGCATCAATTCATATGTAGAATTTAAAATTACACACTTAAATGCGTTTAAAACCTCAGGCAACACTGAGAATTCGGTTAATTACTTAATGTAGACTGACGAAAACTATAATACATTGTTTTATAATCCCTAGCAAGGTCGAGTTGCAACCATTATGTCTTTTTCGTTGCTCTCGCGCATGGCAACGCTCTACTTACTCTTAGTAATTACAGGCTAACAAGGTACCTTGATGAGAGTAAGAATGTAGCGTTAATATTTTATTATAAACGATTAGGTAACAGTAGGCCTGTCATGAAACTCTAATTGAGTTTTAAAAGATTTAACAACTCATAAAATTTTAGTAGATGAAAAAAGAATTATGTCTGTAATTCTTTTTAACAAAACTCACATTTCGGGTGTTAAATCACTGACACCACCTTGCCGCTGCCGTGACGCGTGCGTAAGTTAATTCGTGAATTATAGTAAATAAGGTGTGCTTCACACGAAAAACGTGCTAAGCGAAGTCTAGATACATAAAATGAAGGCTTAGCAACACTCATCTTTGATTCATCGAATTCAAATTCAGAGCTTCAATCCGGAAACGGTGTTCGGCATACAAAGACTATGAAAGAGCGCTATTTGAAGTATGAAAATGGATGCTCGATCCGATGAAATGCATGATACACATCTATCACTCACGAAAGTATATGTATGTTGTGGCCTTTCCAACTTTATACATATTAAAATACCTTAAAGAGCAAAATAAGCATAATCATTGCTAAATATCGGCCTTCAAATATTTTTGCAGATTTACTAATCCCGTTCCATCTCTTTTGATTCCGATATTCATATTTTATTTAGCCTTCAATAACAGTGTCGATCGGTGTTGTCTTGAGTTTGTAGAAATAAAGAAACAATCGTATTTTGTGAAAATATTGGTAATCAAAATAACAAAAAATTACCTGTGGGTATTAGTTACCTAGTGTTAAGACAGACGTAATATTTATCTCCAGAGCAACTTTCTAACATTTCACTACGAGAAGCATGTTTAACGTATTCGTTAATAACAATAAAACACCTCTTAAAATGAGATAATACCCATTTAGTTTTATTCTAAAACTAAAATTGGAAACCACATGTGAAGATAGACAGCTTCAAGAGAGTAGTGAAATATGTTTGTTCTACGTAACTTTGGCAAACGTATGCGGTCACGTCTTTATCTCCTGTATCCCGCTCAAGAAAACAACGTAAAAAGGTGTAATAGAATTCTAATAACACTTCATCTTGGCCATACAGGCGACCATTAAACGAACCAGTTCTGCATCGAAAGGGGGGATAACTTGAAAGAATTGTTTCCTTAAAATTATTTTAATTACAAAGTACCAGTATTGTCAAAATCCCATAAATTTATCACCTTGAACCGTAGAATGCTACGTAATTTTACGTAATTGCTGTATCATTATCAAACTACCGTATTCTTGCGTAGAGGCAAGCGGCGTGTGCCGTCGCATCTCGCCGGTATACTAATATAAAAGTGGAAGGCTACGCTCCTCGGCATCAGTTGTGTGTGATCGTGCAGTCGGGCCAAACCTAATCCAAACGGAAAATGATCGCTAGAGTAAGTGCATCCTGTGGTATACTCCTGTTTTGTGAAAGGACCTGAGACGTTACTGCTAGTGAATTGGAGCAGTTCAAGATTTCTTCCCCTAGTGGCCTATAAGAGTGCTTGAAGATTTTGTACATATTGAAACATTCCAGGATCGGTCCCTGAATATGTTCCAATGAAATCTGCTCTGAGGGATTTTGATCACGAGAGAGATCTAGTTCGCTTTCAAAACTGTACCGTATTGATATTGAATTTCAGTAGCTTTAGTGATCTCGTTAACCACTTCTGATCCTGACAGGATACAATCTGTATACCCGCACTTACGCGCGTTTCCACGCAAATGACTTGCGCGTACGCAGCTTTCGCAAGTTCTTGTTGATCAACCGCTCTAAGAAGTTTCCGTCTCAATTAACTACTGCTCGTTCAAATTTAAAATACATGTCTCAATATAAGAACATTATCAGCTATGTTCTATAATGTTCTATGGCATTCGAAGTTGTAGCATATTCATATTTTGCAACTCGTTTGCAACTTGAATCCTAAGTTACGAAATAATTTTATTTCGCGTATTAAATCAATCAAATGTTCGGTTATTAGATTATATTTAGAGACTACATTTTCAGAAATTTAGATTATTATTTAACTGCTAACTGAACATCGAATTAACGAAAGCTACGTAGTTGCATACTTCAGGCAGTTTGTTTTGTGGATATATGCCCTTTCCGCATAACATTCCTTCTTTGTATTTACTGCTCTATATAGATCGTTATCTGTATCGATTTAACTGCTCCTTTATTACTAATTCCATCAAACTGAAGATTTACTATGTAATAAACCTAGATTTCAAAACCCTTATCGAGTGAAAGGCTGTCACTGCACTATAATCTAGTGCTGCGACAGTTCGTGATACACTACCCTAATTTAACATCGCTGTAAATAAAGGGTTACGCAACAGTAACGTAACTGTTTATAAAAAGAACTTTATCGTTTATAACGATAGTGTCTTCTTTCCATGATGGTTATTCAGTAAAAGGACCACCTCTGTTACAGTTATTAACAACTAAACAGAAAATACAATAACTGTATTTTGATCAGAAACCTCAGTTCTAAGAAATAGTAATTTTTTTATTTGTTATTTTTTTTAATAACTAACTTGAGTTTTCGCTTTTAACGATCATAGTCTCAGGATACCCAAAAGTTAGGATCTCATTTTGAATTTCTTACCTTTCTTAATTAATCTCTTAGCATTAACACGCATAAAGAGACTATACTTGTGATCTGCTGCCCAACTATTAAGTGTAAGAGAACCAACATTATCTTCGACATATTTTATACTCATCTTCTTATTTAGCAGCTTAATATATTATTATACAAATCTATATAAAATCTTTCTCTCTACACAGGCTACAGTAATCCTCGGTGCGTTGGCGCTGGCCTCCGCCGGCGTGGTGTCGCTAGGACACGGCTACGCTGGAGAGGCGTACGGACACGAAGCAGTAGCATACGCGCCCGTTGCACAATACGGAGGACATGAAGACACGCATGTCGACTACCATGTAAGTGACGTAAGCAGTACATATGGTAGGAATAGGGACGAGGAAGGCCAAAGCGCTGTGTTTCAGCTAGGACACGGATACGCCAGAGAGCCGTAAGGACATGACACAAAAGCGAAAGTGCCAGTAGCACACTACGGAGAATAAGGGGACACGTACGTGAGTGTTAAAGAGGTTATGAATGGAAGACGGTTTAAACTAGAAATGTGGGAAGAAAACATTTGAATAGCCAAATAAAATTAATTAGCTAGAGAGAAAAACGATGATAGTGATATTAATGTACAGTATAGAACCACATCATGAACAATAATGATTAAGAACCAAACCAATGTATTGCAATTAGGTCACGAGAACTTAGTTGAAGAAAAACAAACTCTTAAATAAACATTTATGACCCAAATTCAATTAAACGAGATCAAAAAACTCGAGCAAAAATAACAAAAGCATAAAAAACTAACCTTCAGCTAATGAGCATTGTTCACCGTTACTCGCATTAAGAGCATGTATGTGCACACAGTAATAGTTGCGATCGTTACAACACTGCACTCACTGTCGCACCAACTGGAACGTTCTCACACATCAACGTAACTAATATTGGTCAAGGATACACAAATCAAGAAAAACGCATCTTAATATTTTGACGCCAAAAATGACAGTGTTGCGTTCACGCATGTTATTAACGAGCTTATTACGATAACACACGTATAACCCGTATAAGGTGTACATAGTCATGCAAGCAAACTGTAACACCACAAAAACTTGACACATGAAGTTATCGTTTTTGTAATCACGAAGTAACGTCACGTCACGTAAATTACATTCATGATCTCGCTAATTTCTATTAATTATAACGGTTACGTTACTGACAAACAAACTGTTGCTAATATCTCGTCGGTAAGTGGGGCAGCAAGAGCTGGTTTTGTTTCCCTAGGCCTGTGTTACCTATTTGGTTTCGTAATACAATAGTAACAAGCTAATTGATAGCTTGCATAAACTGCGCGTGTTGTACGCCCGATCCAACACAATCGAAGCTGTTTCCGGGATACGATACCTATCACCGACACAGTCACACAGTCTCACAGTGGCAGGGCTGCTGACTTACATCATCGTGACAATTATCTCACGAAATGGGACCAAGCAAATAAATATAAATAATTATTTCGTTTCCTCCCGGAGCGTTGCCGTAATCATGCAAATCAACAGGTCCACAATCCGCGCACAAATAACTAACGAAGTTTTTTTCACTACTGACAGCTGTACGGTGGTCTTAAAAATAAACACCAGTTATGCCATATTTTGTCTCAGCTTAAACTGTGAAACTCTCATTCCAAGTTACAGAGCTAAGCATCTCATAGCTTTTTATGTAATTACATTACTAAGTCTAAGTAACAACTTTTATAGCTGTTGCAAGACAAAGTTAAACTTTACGATTACTTTCAAAGAAAACATTTGAAGTTATGCACTCGCTATCTTCTTTCTTTGAAATACGTAAACGCTTTAAAATGATGACTACAAATCTATTGTATAATATAGTATTCTTTGAATCAAATTATAGATCATAACTCTCGAGCATAAAGCTTGACTTAATCTGTTGTCGATAGTATATAAGCTGTCATAAATCGCCGCCGCTGGCTATGATTTGAAGTAATCCGCTTCGAATTACATAACGGTTTGCAAAGCCAAGTATATCCCTGTCGTGACTGGAGGAGCGATAACATAGCGGTTCCCAGGGAGATTGCAACATTCGCGCTTAAGGCCCGGGACGTAATGACTGCCATGATATCCAGGCCATTGGACTGTTGTTTGCATAAACTTGGTAGCTCGTGCTCTCACGCTCGTTTAATAGTAGATGTGGAATCGTTGCCGACCGATGTCGACCCAAATGCAGAGTTGCGTAAGGCATTTGACAGTATAAACCATTGTAAAGTGTGCAACAATAATGGGATCAACTCGATCTCCTAGACTGCACTAACGGGCCACTAGCGTAGATAAAAGATTAGCACATACGCTGTGAATCAATTTTGGAAACAGTTTACACAACTTGTTTAACATGAAAAATGGATTTTTGTAAGCAACGAAGCATGATAATAGATTAGGATCTCGAGCTGCCTAAATACTTGCCAAAATGAAAACATTACGTTACATTTCCGTTGCATAAATACTTACAAGAAATAAAGCAATAAAATTGGAATTTCAAATCAACAGTTACTTAGGCCTGTTTCCGTAAGCAGATCGAAAGATGGAAAGGACTTCAAACAATGACATGACGCAAATCAGTTCAGTTCAGTTTTGATATATTTAATGATCTTGGCACTTATTAGCTCTCAAAATGCACTTTAGATATTGGAAATTGACAACTATTAATTTAGACGGTTCTTCTCATTACAACAATTGATTGCGATGATGAACAAGATAATAATGTTCATGGTTTTTCCTCAGGCCCACCCCAAATACGACTACTCATACTCCGTATCCGACCCACACACTGGTGACCACAAGACCCAACACGAGGTCCGTGATGGCGACGTAGTGAAGGGAGAGTACTCTCTGCTGCAACCCGACGGTTCCTTCAGGAAGGTCACGTACACCGCTGATGACCATAATGGGTAAGGAAATTTATATGACCGATGGTTAAGAAAAACTGTTGCTTTCCGATGTTTTTGTCTGTTGCAAAATAATTGAATTTTCCAATTAAAAAAGTCAAGTAACCAAAATTGGAATCAATTTAAATTGTGAATACTCCAGTTGTAAATGAATTCAATGTTGTTAGTTGCAGAATACCTAGTTGATGGATACACATATTTCTCAAATAAAGTAATAGCAGAAAACATCCTAATTTTAATAACGCTTGCCTGACTGAATGTAAATGAATTTAATGAAAACAGTCCATAACAAGCTTACATCTGAACATTGGAATGCAATATGTTTAGCATTTCCTCGATTCGATTACGTCGTTACAATGTTACCTTGTGTTGCAGTTTCAACGCGGTCGTGCACAACACTGCGCCCGCGCACCACGAGTACCACTAGCGCTGGCGTATATAGCTACTGTTTCTCATGTGATATTATACACTTAATACTTAATGTAGATAGTCTTTAGTCGACAACGACTTCCTTATTTTATAAGACTGCGGCGAAAATAAACTCATAGAAAACTATTATTTTTTGGATTTTTTCCCCCATTTTTTACCCTCAGTTCTCCATTGATATTATCATTTTATATGTTTTTATACCTGTTTGATTCTAAAATATTTAGCAATTAAATATTTTATAACATCATAATAAAGTTGAGATATGAGCGTATGACGGAAGTTAAGCAATTTTCTGCCGTCTAACTTGCTTATTGTATGTCGAATAAGCAAATAAGAAAGCAGAAAATTTATTATATATTATTATTAATATATATTATTTTTTAGGAATATTCCTACAAAAGCTACTTGGATCCCAAAGCCTATAATCACAATTACCTGAAAATCTGCAGTTTTCTAGCAACAATCTCAATACAAGGAACCACAAGGTCTGAAGGAAACTTTCACAGTAAAACATACAAGGCACAAACCTTTAATGTTCAAGGAATAATTTAATAAAGTCACTAAAAGGTTAATATCAAAATAATCAGCACTTTAATATTGTCCTTACTTAATTGTAATTAAATTGTTAACCTCTGTACCTACTTACAATCTGTTGTATCTTACCCTTGTAAAATGAAGGTACAGAGGGAATGTCTTATGATTAAACGAGTAGTATGTATGTCCCGTGTGATGATGTAAACGAGAGATGCTTGACATAAGTTACCACCTATCCTGCTTGGGGACCCAAGAATCGACTCAACGACCGATCCTGGACTGCCCGCATTTAACCTCACGCCACATATCTCTCGAAAACTTTTTGGGCAAAACAAGAGGTAAAAAAGCACGAATTTTTTTTAGGTAGTTTTCTCCAAAATGTATGTGTGTATAATAGACAAAACCGGAGTGCCATATAAAACTGAGCATCTTGACTATTAACATTAATGAGACGAGTATTTTCTTAAACGACAACTACGACGACTCTGGTTAAAATTAAATCTAAAACTTTAAATAAAAATAAAAGTGACCAAAGTGACCAAATTCCCAATATCCTCAACCAGTTAGTTTGAAGTAGGTCCTCCAAAATCTACGTACCCAGGATAATATGTCACATCGAGAGTAAAAAAGGGACTGTCACACAGGATAAATGATAGTAATTATATCTTCTGTAACACTGTCCTCTCGATATCAGGACGGCCACCACTCGGTATGCGTTTAAGCGGAAATTGCGGAATTATTTTCAAAACAAATAGCGTAGAGTCATCTCAACATCTCTCGGTTTAATCTGTGTATATATATAAATATATATGTATGTAAGTATATATTATAGTAAATATTTATTTATTTATTTCTTTAATTAAAACGGTTTACAACCAATTACAGAAATTAAAGACACGTGCACAAAAATAAGACAAAATAATATTTAAAAAATGTATATAAAGATCAAACAACACTTTCATACATCCCTCTCGCAGTACTTCTGACATGCCGATAAAATCTTCGTCCATTCGTCCGCAAACAGATCGTTTGTTGGATAAGTGTCCAAGAGATCATTAAGCGCAGCCAGAGTACGTGGTACTGGGGACTTAGCACGCGCAACGGTGCGACATGGAGGCACAGCAAATAGCCTGTGCTTTCTGCCGCGGCAGTAATTGTCTGGGACAAAAAAACGAGCCAGCACAGCATGCAGATCAGGCGCGTCAATAGTGCCACGGAGAGTCTTACAGGCTATAGTGAGCTGGTCTTTAAATCGCCTTACCTCTAACGAGTTATATCCAAGGCATCCCAGTAGAAATTTAGTCGGATAGAGGTAAGGATAATAGCCATGTTTACGCTTGTAGAGAAACCGAAGGAATGCTTTTTGTACCTTCTCTAATAAAAGAGCATAGGTACTTTCGTGTGGGTTCCATACGCAGGAGCTAGACTCCAGTTTGCTACGTACGAGTGCATTAAATAATAATTTGATGGCATGTGCGGAGCGAAAATCGCGGCAATTACGCAGCACAAAACCCAACCTTTGGTAGGACTCCTTAGCTACCGTGGCAATGTGGTCGTGGAAGGTGAGCTTTCCGTCGAATGTGACTCCCAGATCTTTTATGGCTGTTGTTTTCTTTATAGTATTATTGTTTAAATAGTATTCATAATTAATTGGGTGCCGTTTTCGACCGAATGTCATTGCAAAGCATTTGGAAGGATTAAATTCCATCTTATTGTCTAAACTCCACTTGTATATAGCATCTATGTCTTGCTGCAGTGCTGAACAGTCACGGTCGGAGTTTATTTCGAGGTACAGTTTCAAGTCATCAGCATACAATAGACACCTTGCATGACGGAGAACTTGGGGAAGATTAAAAATAATAAAGGTCCCAAAATTGAGCCCTGACTTACTCCGGAGCGCGTGTGGTAGGTGTTTGATTCATACATACCGAGCCTAACGAATTGCTGACGATCACGTAGGTAGTCTGCAAAGAAACGGAGGAGAGATGGTGCGAAACCCATTTTACTAAGTTTGATCAGCAGCGTGTCGTTGTTAACCCTATCAAACGCCTTCCGGAAGTCAAAATAAAGTACGTCTACCTGGCGCCCGCGGTCCAAGCTGGAGGAGATATATTCGACCAGTGTCAGGAGATTCGTGTCAACTGACCTCTTACTTCTAAAACCGTGCTGCTCATTACATAAATATTTGTTCACTTGCTCGTGTATGGCATTATGGAGGATGTTCTCAAAGACCTTCGCCGGGGAAGATAAAATTGCGATAGGGCGGTAATCTTCAACAGAACTTTTATTGTGGGTTTTAGGAATAGGAGTTACTCTAGAAACTTTCCACTGAGAGGGATATGTACCAGTCTGCAAAGCTAGATTGAAAATGTGACAAAGAGGATCAATGAAAATTTTTGAGCACTTAATAATAAAGGGGGGAATGTTATCAGGGCCAATGGAACTGTTAGGTTTTAGTTTATTTAAGCCTTTAACAATGTCTGTAGGACACAAAGGAGGTATATTAATGTAACTGCTGTCAGTGGTAGGGTCATTTGCACTGATATGGTCAGCATTCAGCAGCGGGACTTCAGGCAAAAATACATTAGAGAAAAACTCAGCAAACGCACCTGCTGCTTTGGCTCCTGAAAAAGTTATACCTCTGTATGTAATGTTAGGCTCAAAACCACCTTTGGACCTTAGGCTGGAAATGTGTGACCAGAATTCACGGGGAGTAGCTAATATGTATGTTTGTACAATATTATAAGTTTATAATCTATTTATATTCCCCATCTTATTTATAATTTGATATAGGATGTATTTTAATAGTTTTTTTCAATAACTGTTCCTCACAATGAAAGCACCTGCCATCAAATCTCTTCACCACCCTTGGTTGACTGGTAGAGAATGCCTAAGGCATTAAGTCCGCCTTTGTACCTATTTTGTGTGCGAGAAGTTTAAATAAATAAATAAATCAGGATTTTTTTGAAAACTCATTTTGATATCCCATATTAAGGGCTCGGCGACGGACAGTCTGTCCATACAAACGTAATACCAAAATCATTTGCAATTTGAGCATATTTCCACCATTTTAAGATGATATTCGGCTTTAGACAGTATTTATCTAGGTTATGAAGACGGTTTTTTAAAAAAAAACTAAGCCAAAACAAAGTTTGAGCGAATTGCATTTCGCACATTTTTACAACATAAATGACATGTTTTCTTTTTGTTTTTTCTGCATTAAAAACAACAATATCTGTAATAATGTTTTATCCATAACACAGATTATATTATCAAGATACTAAATAACAAAAAACAATTGAAAAATCATTAAGTTTTCATTCATCATTTTTGGTATTCCGGAACACATCCAAATTTATCATAATTTTCAATAGCTGGTAGTGCTATCGCGTCTCACAAAAATGTCAATGTGTGCACGGTCGTACGACTCGCGGTAGGTGTGTTGTGTATAGGGCATGCAAACCGGATACCCGGATAACCGAAAAAACCGGATAACCGACTGATTTGAAACCCGGTTTTTTTAAGATAACAAAACCGGAGTTTTCGGTTTTTTCGGTTAACATTATAAGTAAGCATTTTTCGACTACTAAACTGACGGCAACTACAACTCAGGAAAACTTAGACTATATAGTACCTAGTAAATGTTTCATGGAACATCAAGGACCAACTCCGACAAGAAATAAAGAAGGCTCTCAAACAACATACCTCTGGTGCAAGCCTATCTACAGAACTTGATTTAGAAACTAAAATCAGGGTGGAAATGGCACTTTACGACGGTGGAGGAAAAATGGGAGAGGACTTAATAAAAGTATATAAAGATTTGGAATCTATACCTCCAACAAGTGTGGAATCAGAGAGAGCCTTTTTATCAGCAGGTCTCATCTATAATAATATTATAAAGCTGAAGAGTTTGTTTGTTTGGTTGAACGCGGTAATCTGAGGAACTACTAGTTCGAATTGAAAAATTATTTTTGTGTTGAGTAGCCCATTTATTGAGAAAGGTTATAGGTTATATAACATCACGCTACGATTAAAAGGAGCGGAGCAGTAACGAAAAATGAACGAAAACTAGCAGGCAATTCGATGCGACGGGAAAGGTCAGGGTAGAAAAAATTGACGCGGACGAAGTCGCGGGCAGAAGCTAGTCTGTTTTATCTACAACAATGACAGATTTATTTTGTTTTGGTTTATTATGGAATAAGACTTCCATTTTATGCGATATTTCAATAATTATTTTGATTTCATTTTACGTACTGTTGATTTTGCCTGTTTGTATTTTATGACAGTTCAATTGTTATTTAATATTCTGTAATTTTAAGCCTTTGTCTACCTACCAAATGTTCCAAATTGTGTATGTTAGGTTTTAAAGAATATGTTATTTTCCTAAATAATAAGCTTTATGATTATTATTCTATGTTTTGTATAAAGTAAAGAAACTTTTTGTATAGCTTGTTAGTACTTGTACCTTATTTCAGTCCGTAAAAAAATCATATTTTGATTAGACTTCAGCATTTCATTTCTGTACAGACATATTTCTCATTTATTAAAAATCAAATAAAAAAACCCGAAAAAACTGATTTAACCGGTTTCACCGGTTTTGTAAACATAAACCCCGAAAAAACCAGCCCGGTTTTTGCATGCCCTAGTTGTGTACCGCTTGGACATGCATTCACACTAGCGTAACATTCATTTTGGGCGTACTTTTATTTGTTTATTCAATAGGGAACATGCAATATTTTTATTTTTGTTTTCACTTTAAAGAATTCCATGTACAATAGACCACAAATATATTAAAAAATTAAAACATTGTAATTTATGGGACAAAAATCGGTTTCAAATTGACAGTTTAAATTTTCTCGCGAAAACGGACCTATAGTTCCGATGACGTCATTCCTGTCTGTCACTGGCCGTATTTGTTCGTCGGCTTTCATACTTTTGCATATTTTTTGGGACTTTCGAGATATATTTGGTAAAAATTTAAAATGGACTATCCATCAACATCAGGTGATCATAACAATACCACTAATAATCCGAAAAAAGCCGCGTTTATTCATGTTTTGTGCCAATGAGTCCGTGACTACTTCAACAAAGTTTCCAAATAAATTGTTTTTGACTAGACGTTCTGAACTTCTGACCCAAAATTGAGAAAAAAGTGATATCAAGCTGCAAAAACAAATGACAATTACTCTCCAAAGACCACTATTCGATGCTGTGAAGAACACTTTGACGTAAGTCATACGGCGAATATACTTGTTATACGAGTATGCTTAGTTAATCTGCTTGTACGTAAAAACACGTTAGTTACCTACCTAATACTTACAAAACTTGTCTATAGTAGATTTTTAATTTTACAGTTTGAGATCGACGTCGATAATTGGTGAAAGTTTAAAATGTGTGGAGGAAACCTTTTTATGAAAAAAGATCTCACGTCAACACTAACTCTTGGTAAATTCCTGGAGTCTGCTTTGATAATCCCAACTACCATTTTTATTTAAAAAACGCAATTAGTATTACCATAAAATAATATTCACTGTAACAACCATAACCTCAACAAGTCGTCGTATCGTAACCGGAGTGACGTCACTGAACGCTGATTGGTGTTTTGAAATACGTTTCGTTTCAAGTAATTTTTAATACGTAATTATTGTTAAAAATCAACATTATGTAAAATAAAAACATTGCAGTGGCCCTTCTTTTATACTTTTTTAACATTTAAATCATAAATTTTTCATAAATATTATATTTGCATCTTCCCTATTGTATTGTGATATTTCTGACACTGATATTATTAACCTATGCTATTATTGAGTGTATCCCATCCACCCCGGTCGTCCCGTCCCGTTAACGGGGTGGTTGGGAAAAATTGTTGCATCGACCCCGGTAGTGTCGACTCGGTCGTTTAACGGGGTGGATGGCACAGATTTAGTCTCATCTACCCCGGTATGTTTTTAATGAAGCGGACAGCACAGATTGAGTAGCATACACCCCGGTAGTGTTTAAAGAGATTTTTCATTTTCTTACACATTTTGTATGTCAGCTAGAAAACACTTTATGTCTTTGAAGTACCAGGTGGTCATAACTCTATAGGAGCTCACCTAACCCGTTGTGTCAGCTACAACACGCCTTATGCCTTCGAAGTCCCAGGTTGTCATAACTGGGTAGGAGCTTGCTAAACATAGGAGTGTCAGCTGGAAAACGCTGTATGCCTTCGAAGTACCAGGTAGTCACAACTTGGCTGGAGCTTGTCAGACAAAGGAGTGTCAGCTAGAAAACGCTTTATGCCTTCGACGTACTAGGTTATCATAACTTGGCAGGAGATTACCAAACAAAGGAATGTGTGCTAGAAAACGCTTTATGCCTTAAAAGTACAATTAATTGATTCTGAGGCGGTAGGAAGTTCGCTGGGTCAGCTAGTTATTGTTATAAAAATAAATATGAAGTGTAATTATAATATTTAATTTTCTCGAAAATGTTATGTTACTATTTTTAATTGAATTTTTATTACTTTTTTTATTAATAATGGATTATACCATCTAAAATTACAGACCAACATGTTCATTACTAATAAGCACCAAGAAAAAAATACATAAGTACTTTCTACTATGCGGCGCGTATGCTACTCAATTTGTGCTGTCCGCTTCGTTAGAAATACACCGGGGTAGTTGCGACTAGCTCTGTGCCATCCACCCCGTTAAACGACAGGGTCGGCTCAACCGGGGTCGATGGCACAATTTTTCCCAACTGCCCCGTTAACGGGGCGAGATGACCGGGGTGGATGGGATGCACTCCTATTATTGAACTTGGTTTTTTAGTAAAAAGAATACTTACTTATACATAAATATGACAGAAAAAGCCTTCGTTTTCAGGGTTCCGTTGCCAAATGGCAAAAAACGGAACCCTTATAGATTCGTCATGTCTGTCTGTCTGTCTGTCCGAGTATGTCACAGCCACTTTATTCCGAAACTATAAGAGCTATGCTGTTGAAACTTGGTAAGTAGATGTATTCTGTAAACCGCACAAAAATAGAAAAAAAACAATAATATTTGCGGTTGCCCATACATAGAACTGAAACTCAAAAAAAATAATCATCAAACCTGTACGTGTGGGTATCTATGGATAGGTCTTCAAAAATGGTATTGAGGTTTCTAATATCATTTTTTCTAAACTGAATAGTTTGCACGAGAGACACTTCCAAAGTGGTAAAAAGTGTGTCCCCCCTCCCGTAACTTCTAAAATAAGGGAATGATAAAACTAAAAAAAAATATATGATGTAGGTAAATTACCATGTAAACTTCCACCGAAAATTGGTTTGAACGAGATCTAGTAAGTAGTTTTTTTTTAATACGTCATAAATCGTAAACCACAATTTACCTTTCATTCAGTCAACTCAAATATAAAAATTAAAAATAATAATAATCATTTCATAAACATAAACCTTATGCATAAACCGTGAATACCTGCAGGTTTGAACGGAACCCTCGGTGCGCGAGTCCGACTCGCACTTGGCCAGTTTTTTAAAGTTGAAACCACTTCATAAGGAATGAACAAACATAAATAGGCTTAAAATTAATTTACAAGTACCAAGTTAGGAAAGGTATGTAAGACTCTCTACAAAAGGCCTAGATCTCGAGATAAATTGTAATAATTTGAGATACAGACATTGTAAAGAAATTTCCACAAAACGCATTACTAGTCTATACATTTACTAACGATTCCCCAAAGTAGTCAACAAAAATAAAGCAAATAACGAACATACCTAATTACAAGTAAATAAAAATGTCTTCGAGTCGTAATGAATACTACTACTCACTCACACACGGCTGCGCACCGCGTCACCGTTGGCCTTCTATTGTCAAACAGAGATAGCAATATTCGGACCGAATTTTGCCCTTGCGTCGGCTCGTGGTTTGCGAGTTTAGGGCGCCACGTTCTTAATGGCCATGAAGTATGCATTTAGAACCAGGAGGTTAAATTATATTCTTTAAATAATTAGGATTACTATAAATCCAGATTATATTTTTTAATTGATAAAAAGAAACTGTTAAGGTATATGTGCTGCTACAGAAAGTGAAACTTTAAAGTTGGAATTAAAAGTGCATGAATTTTTAATGAGGCCAAATACATTACTTTACTTATTTAACCTTAAACACACACAAATAAACAGACAAGATAAAAGCGACAAAAAATACGTACGAGTAGATGATGTTTATTTCTAAACCAATCTCTTCCAGCATAAAACGTGTGTAATAGTAGAGGCCAAACATAAAATCATAAACCATATTCTAATTCAAATATACACAAACAATATGAGAATATGCTTATAAGATAAACATCACTAAAAAAATATAATTATAGTGTAATTTAAGTAATAAATACATATGTAAATTTCGCAAAATATTGTAAAAAGATTGTGTTGTAGAAAGATAATGCAATAGTTTAACAGTCCCTAATATCAGACAAAAGTTAATTCCACAACCAAGCCGCGTGAAGGAGTAAGAATAGAAGTTGTTTGAGTGGTCGAGCTGCAAGGTGCATCAAAAGGACGGGCATAGGAGAAGCGTTCTCACAGAGAGGTAGGTATTATGGGGTTGTGGACTATGTTATTTAGCAGACACAATATCCAAGTATTCTTTCGAAGTCGAATACAGAGCCACTTAAGTATCTTGCGAAAGTTAGAAAAATACAGACATTTTACAAACGCTCATGTTAATGTAATCGTTCCTCCGGGGGCATCAGCGTAGTATGTGATGGGATGTATGGGAGTTTGAGCAAGGAAGATTTCGATGTTCAAGGGCAAGAAGCTCTGGAAGCATTTCAACGAACAGAACGTTTAGTGCACTTTTTCACTGAGTAAAGCAACATAGGCAGCCCACGCTAAATAATAGTCCGTGGTCACCCCCGGATTTTAACCGTTGTTGCGTATTCTATACAAACTTCATTCAGGCAGTTTGGAGACAGCGTCGCAACAGCGAGCTTATTCCACATACACTCGCCACCGATAATTACGGCCTGGGAATTTTCAAGATTGATCTGTAGTTCACAAGACCGCGACCACTCGTTAATCAAATGAAGGTCTCTGTTCATAGCAGACACGACGGCATCCGCAACTTGTGATACAACCCCATTTTTATGTCCACGCAGTCACTGTCCATTCCTAGGTTGCCTGGAAGAGATCGCAGAAAGCGATAAGGCCGCCCATTGTATGTTTTTTTTTGTGTTAAATGTTCTTGTTATCATGTATTTTCTGGTGTACAATAAAGCATATATAAATAAATAAATAAACCTGCAAATCGTCGGCATAGAGATAAGTGGGAAGAGATGACGCTTGTGACAAAGTTAATTAAAATAGAAAAGAGAAGGGGAGGAGGAATGCATTAATGAGTATCTCAACTATCAAATACACCCATGGAAGTAATGTAACAAATACCTAAATATTTGGTAATAATTCTCCGATAATCTAGACTCTAGAGCAGTCTCGTAGACTCTACACAACGCCCTTTTTTTTCTGGGTCTCTTACCACCCCCCCTTTAGGCCTGTGGCACCCACAAGGGGACGTTATCGTCCACTTTGGGAAAGGCTGCTCTAGAGAAATAAAATTGATATGATGAAAATTCCAAAATTATTATAGAATATAGGCTTATGAACTACAACGATTTATGCCCAGTTTATGGCAATAGGCTCGCCCCCTATTACATGGGACCTAAACATAACAGGCGAAATGTGGGTGGTACACCTCTGCCCAACCCTTCGGGGAAACAAGGCGTGATGTTATATTTTGTTATGAATTACAAAATTTAAATAAAAGAACCTAGCTGTTATTTTATTTATGAGGATATCTGAGATTAGAAAATTAGCTTTTCAAGTGAGCTCGCTTTATAAGCTAACAATAAAAAATAACGACTATTTTTTATACAAAATTCAAACAGCCTAATGATATTCTTAATGTAAGTATTCAAAACTAGAAGGAGGACCCGCAGGCTCGTGAAAGATGGAAGGAGGGGAGGGAGGCCTTTGCCCAGGAGTGGAACTGTGGAGGCTTGTTTTTTTTTTTCAAATTTTATTCGCCATTGACCCAAAGTATTTGGAAACACAACCGCCGTTATAGCGACTGTATGAATATCTTCTAGAATTGAATCATATACGTACATTTATGGTTAACTTTTAATGTCATGACGAAGCAACTTACCTCAACTCTTTGTCCACGTTGAATAACTTTGCCACTAAAGTAAATAACACCTTTTCGACATCTGATCACCCCCCGATTCAAAACATCACGAAATTCAACACAACTGAACGTGTAATAGTGAATTATGTAGTTCTGAATTCAGGCGCTACTAAATCTTGTTTACGACGCGACGGTCTAACAAAAGTAAATGACTGTACAGGTACTAACCATTTAGTAACTGCCCCTTAAGAGTATTATAATTTGAATAATTGTACTAAGGTTGCAGCTGTACCGATTGCAACAATTGCACCCACTAAAATAAATGCACGCCTGCGATAAACATAGAGCAATGGAAACAGGTTAAAATATTGCTAATAAACTCAGTACAGGCGTTATTTATGACAACAGACACAAATGAGGCGTACAAAATTCCCTTCTTAATTTCGATATAGTAAATTTGTAACCTGAGAAGGATTACTAAATTGACGGATGTAGTCTTCATTCACAAGTGATTAGATAAACTATGAAACAACCTACGTAAATACAAAATAATAATGGTGTCAATCTAATACAGTTAAAACAGTTGAATAATTATGTAGTTATTTCAATAAAGTTAGTTTGTGAAAATGACAATACACAACGATAGTAATTTGTCTGATTATAAAAGATACAAATAACTTACTATTAGTTATATTAAATAAAGTGTCATACTGACCATGGTTCCACTAGCAATGGGAGAAAACTATCTTCTAATAACAGTAATATTTGTCAATATGCCCAAATCCGAAAAGTAGTGTTCACCTAGAGCCATATTTTTGTCGCTAATAGCTGCGCATATAAAGAATAAGTGAAAGATTTCCTTTTCTGAATAAACGTGCAACTAGAAGCGACTATGTTTTCACGGAATAAAGAAATAGCAAGCAGTTCCCTGTACCATTGCATAACTTACGCAATGACTGGACCAAAATTAGACAAAACTATTGTCACGCCACGTTACCTACTTTTTGTACACCCACGTGTTCTGAATACAGGAGAAAAATGACGGAGCCTGCGTTAAATCTTCATTAGCATATTAATTGTTATCTCCTATTCATCTTGTCTACGACATTGATGGTTTGTTTCGGTATTACCGAACAGAATATTTTAGGAACAACAAAGCATTACTTATAAGCGGAGCTTCATTCTCAAAAATATCAGTAGTCTTCCATCGATCACCGGGAAAGATGATTGTTCAAGTAAGTGTTGGTCCTTCCTTTAAAGTTTCAAACTGCAAATATATGTGCAAAAATTGATTCTATTTGTTTTTTCATTTCAGAATTTCATATTTATATTGAGTGTTGCCTTAATATATGATGTTACCGGTACCTCTTACTCCAATGTCTATGTGGAGAGTGAAGTCGCCCCTGTGGGATACTATTCCTATGGCACACCATATCCATCAATAGCAAATCCAAGACTATCTCAAATCAATTCACTGCCGTCTGTACCTGGGTATATTGCACCCTGTGTGTCACCTTGTGTATATCCTGCCCAAACAGTTGCTACTGTGGCTCCTGTGAATCCTGTGAATCCCAGCCAAAACGTTTTGACCTACAACGCGCCAAGTGTTCCTATTGTTGTTGCACCGACCAAACAGGTATTAATATGAATATTACATTACATTTTCCTCCCTTTATCCCAAATAAAAATTAATTGTCATGTATTTTTTCAGGAAGCCACAGGGTATGAATATTCTTACGTAGTATATGATGACAATACAGGAGACCATAAGGCGCAACGTGAGCTTAGTGATGGTTCAGTAGTCCGCGGGGAATACTCATTTCTGCAGCCAGATGGATACATCCGACAAGTGCAGTATGTAGCTGACGATATTTCCGGGTATGAATATTGACCATAATCCATGTTATTTAGTAATTATTTGTTTAAGTTCCAAGTGGCAACTAATATTCATCGTCCTCTCGCAGATTCAATGCAGTGGTTAAACAATTTTTACCAGCTGCTGTGGAAGGCCACAGGAATGTTCAAGGAGAAGAAAATAAAGAATCTTCCCCACCTTGCCATGAACTCAAAAATGAATCATTGAAAGAAGAATCAGAAGAAGACTCAGGACTGATCTCTATAAAAAAATTGACGAAATTTCAAGGAAACCTGCATAACAAACATTCCAATGAGGAATCTGCTGAAAAATCTAAGGGACATCACGGTACATCTAAAGCGTCAGGGGCTGAAGAAAACTCCAAAGAAAAGCATCACAAAGAAACTAAAAAAGTGTCCAAAGAAAAATCTGAAGAAGAATCAGAAGAGAAATCGAAAGAAAAACACAATGATAAATCAAAGAAAGTTTACAGCGAACACTCTGGAGAGGAATCTAAAGAAAACTTCCAAGAAGAAACACTTGACAAGAAATCCAAGGAGTCTGCTGGAAAATCTAAAGAAAAACATAACAAAAAGGCTAAAACCGAATCCAAAGAGTCGCAAGAAGTATCTAGAGAAGAGACTGATTCTGAAGATTCTAAAGAAGATTTAAAAGACAAATCTCGAAAAAAATCTTCAAAAGGAACTGACGAGTCTAAGGAAATAAGTAAAAAGAAATCTAAGAAGGGATCTAAAGAAGGGTCTGTTGAAGATTCTGGAGAGGAACCTGAAGAAGTAAGTGATGGTAAACACAAAGAGGTTCATACACTATTGAATCCTAATCAAGAGGCACTTGTACCGTATAATGATATACTCAAATGTATTGAAGCCGCGATGAGAAGGAATTATGGAGTACCAGCAGCCATGAGACAGGAACCTTCACCTCTAACGTATATAGTCCTGAACAAACCATGCTAACACAGAGATCAAATCGTAAATTGTCTAGTCGATAATGATTGATGTTGAAATCTCACAATAATTTTAAATTAAGTGTCATATTAATGTTCATACAATATTCTAAATAAAACTTGCAAGAAAAATAAGAATTCAGTTTTCATTCTACGGAGAAGCAAACATTGTTTCATAGTTATATATAAGGTGTATCTATTCATACACGAAATATTTTAAGAGGTACACCTGTAGGTGGTAAAGAAGCTATAGACGCAAAAAGAAAATTTTTGTCTAGCGTTTTTGAATTTTCGTAATTATTATAATTTTAAAACTGCTTGAGACGTTTTGCATAAAACCTTTACTCCAAATGCTATGAATGGCCCGCCTGACGCTGCGAGGGCGGCGACCAGACAGCGCGAGCGCGGCCACTATAGAAAGTAGAGTAATGGATGTTAAAAATAAGAAGGAGTCAGTATTTCTTATGTGCGTCAAATAATTTATAAATATTAAATTTTGAAAAAAAATACATTTCGACATTTTTTTTTTCGTTGCTTTAGCTTCTTTACCACCTACAGGTGTACCTCTTTAAATATTTCGTGTATGAATAGATACACCTTATATAATTATCTCATAGATACATTCGAACACATTATAATATAAATATGCAGATAAACTAAACCCATGTCATATTATTACAAAAACAAAAGTTGCATGACCAAAGGAACATGTACATTGACACACATTCTAAAGCACCTACCCCCGCATTATATAATCTCTATACTATCTAAAGGCTATATATTTTGTGGTTTATCTGAACCTTAATCTCACTGCGTCGCAAAGGGAAAAGCTTATGACACACAAATTTATATCAATGCCATCCATATTTCCTCAGCCTAGAAATGGTTTGAGATAGTTAGTAAATAATAGGTTGGGGAAAAAGTTTCTTCGCATTTTTTAAGAAAATTCAAAACATTTTTTAATAAAGTTTATTTACATTTAACTAAAGTATGTAGGTACCATTTTGTTCAATAACTTTTTGCCATCTTGTAGGTAGGGACATGATCCCATTGCTGTAGAAATTTTGGGACTTGTGGTCAAAATACCGCGACAAGTGGTTTTGGCAGTCCTCTCGTGATGTTAACCTGACACTGCCTAAAGAATTCTGAAGAGACCGAAACAGGTGGAAATCTGAAGGTGCAAGGTCAGGACTATACGGCGGATGCATTAACACCTCGCAGCCAAACTCTCTTAATTAGGGTTCCGTTGCCAAATGGCAAAAAACGGAACCCTTATAGATTCGCCATGTCTGTCTGTCTGTCTGTCTGTCTGTCTGTCTGTCCGAGTATGTCGCAGCCACTTTTCTCCGAAACTATAAGAGCTGTGCTATTGAAACTTGGTAAGTAGATGTATTCAGTGAACCGCATTAAGATTTTCACACAAAAATAGAAAAAAAACAATAATATTTGGGGTTCCCCATACATAGAACTGAAACTCAAAATTTTTTTTTTCATCAAACCCTTACGTGTGGGGTATCTATGGATAGGTCTTCAAAAATGATATTGAGGTTTCTAATATCATTTTTTTTAAAAACAATAATATTTAGGGTTCCCCATACATAGAACTGAAACACAAAAAAAAAATTTCATCAAACCCTTACGTGTGGGGTATCTATGGATAGGTCTTCAAAAATGAAATTGAGGTTTCTAATATCATTTTTTTCTAAACTGAATAGTTTGCGCGAGAGACACTTCCAAAGTGGTAAAATGTGTGTCCCCCCCCCCCGTAACTTCTAAAATAAGGGAATGATAAAACTAAAAAAAATATATGATGTACATTACCATGAAAACTACCAACGAAAATTGGTTTGAACGAGATCTAGTTAGTAGTTTTTTTTTAATACGTCATAAATCGTAAACCACAATTTACCTTTCATTCAGTCAACACAAATATAAAAATTAAAAAAAAAAACATTTCATTTCATAAACGATGATGACGAATGATGATGATGATGACCTGCAGGTTTGTACGGAACCCTCGGTGCGCGAGTCCGACTCGCACTTGGCCGGTTTTTTTTTTGTTGGGTGGCTAAAGATGTGTGAGGCTAGACCTCACACATCTTTAGCCACCCAACAAAATTTTTTTCGTTATCATGATGAAAAACCACACCCCTTCTGTTGATTAATCCCGCCCGCTTTCTCTCAACTTCTTGCTTTAATCTCACCAGTTGTTCGCAGTAGAGTTCAGAATCGATGGTCCTGCCTGGTGGTAACAGCTCATAATGAATAATGCCCTTCCAATCCCACCACACACACAGCATCACCTTGTTGCAAGTTAACCTGGGTTTCGCCACAGTCTGACGGGCCTTTGACCACGACCTTTTTCGCACGTTCTTGTCATACGTGATCCACTTTTCATCACCAGTTATCAGCTTCTTCAAAAATGGTTCAGTTTCATTACGTCGTAATAAAGAATCACAAATGAGTACACGGTTCATTAGGTTTCTTTCAGTGAGCTCGTGAGGTACCCAAATGTCGAGCTTTTTTGTGTACCCAGTTTTTTTCAAATGCGCCAAAACTATTTTGTGGTCAATTTCCAGTTCTTCAGCTACGTCGTAACTACTGGTATGCCGATCTTGCTCCACTTTTTCAAAAATGGCATCCATTTTATCCGTAATAGGGCGACCAGAGCGACGTGCATCTTTGACATCAAAATTTCCGCATTGAAAACGCTTAAACCAAATTTGTGCTACTTTCACAGACACTACACTAGGTCCATAAACATCGCAAATTTTTTTCGCAGCATGCGTTGCATTTTTACCTTTTTTGTAGTAAAATTTTAAAATGTATCGAATTTCTTCATTAGATTCACTCATCTTGACGGTACGAAAAACAAATGAAAATCACACATTTTCCTAATTTGAATTTGGAATTATGTTCTTTAAAATTTAAACTTTCAATGATACCAAAACCAGCCAGATACAAATAGTATAGCCACAGAGATTTTATTACAAGTTCATACAAACTATAATGCGAAAAGACTTTTTCCCCAACCTAATACTTAATTATTTCATGACAGAATCGAGATTGATGATTAAATGTGTCTTAATAGGGACAAAATGTGTTAAAGTTTGTATGTTAATATAATGAAGCCTTAGAACATCTGTCGCTAAAGTGCTGCGGACTATGCTAAGCATGGTCTTGTCTATCTTGAGTTAGTGCTAAAGCGTGAATATTTTGAATAACAAACATTGGTCACGGTAGCTGACATTCGAATATCCCATTATTATTGCATTTATTGATATATCTATGTTTTAATCTCGCATATCATACCGTGTCCATGGACTAAATATCTACTGCTTTGGGATATAAATGTGACACTAGAAAATACAATAAAGGGATATTAGTGTTGGCATGATTGACATGATAGGCACATGGGCAACTGAAGGAACACGGGTGGGTTTTAGTCAGTAAAAGTCTGACACGCCCTCCCGCTCGAGAAGTCATTTGATGATTTCAAATAAAAAAAAAGGGATATTAGTGTAATGACAAAACGTCATCAATAACTGCTTAGCTTTTTCCGAACGCGGAGTCGGCTTATGTTGGAGTCGGCTTCAAGTCTATCCGGATGCAGTAGAATATCATATTTTACAAGGAGTGACTGCCTATCTGACCTCTACAACCTAGTTACTGGGTAATACGATGCCTCTTGGTAAGACTGGTTGCCAGATTATCGGACTTCTGACGACCCGTAACGACTGTCCAAGATCTACGAATGACAGCCGAGACCAATGGCTTAACGTGCTTTCCGAGGCACAGAGGGGTCTTGGTATGTAACGTTGGTCATCCGGCCGCAGACCAACCAGGGCACGCATAGCGTAACCTAATAGAACGACCCATGCTAGCCACAAACTCCCAATCACTAAAAGTAAAGTATTCGCAACCGGCGCGCGTGTATGACCGGATATATTTGTGAACATAAAGGAAGCAAAAGGAGTATGGAAGGATCGTATTAGGATGTATTCTGTAGTTTCTGCCTCCCTTCATTTTAAAACGGCGTCAGTTTATATTATGTATGCATAAGTGTTAAATCTCCCTGTACCAGTACCAAGAGATGCCTAATGCTAGTTTGGTTGCAAGTTTATTTCAAACAAAAACAGCGAAGCATAACTTAAAATCTGAATTTTGTTTTTAGAAACACGCAGGAAATGGAACCCTAGTGGTAGCACTTCACATCGCTATTCCGTATTGGCCCTTTTACTGTTTTTTATTAGGCTAGATAAAGTAGAATTCCGAATAACTCGAACACACCGTCCACGCATCGTCATGAATATTAAGCGTATATTCGCAATCCTTTGATGTGGGACTAAAGACCAAAAATAAACCGTTCTTCTATTTGCGTATTCGTTTTATTCATGAGAAATAGGCAAATAGAGGCGAATAAAGTACTTTCACATCATCGTATTTGGGTAAATAAGAGAATACGCAAACACGACTAGCTATGTGAAGTGCCACCATATTGAAAGGTCTCGAACATATAATGGACTACAAAAATAAATAAAACAATAAGAACATAAAGACATCAATCAGTATTAATGACAGGGTAACTAAATACAAAGGTAATGTCGCTATTAGCCAATAGATCGATATCTTGTCGAACCTTTTAAGTCCACATTTAATTTAGATTGATAATTATCATCCGAATGCTTTTGTTGGCAAATACTAGTTATTAAATATGTCCAGCGACCTTCAAAGATTTAGTAACGACAGCCAAAATGAATCACAACTCGTATTAGAAATGTTCATGGTCTAATTACATACCTGCATTTGTATTAAATATGTTTGAAATATTAATTATAACGAGGGTGCAATAGGCTGAAATATTCTAACAAAAACGTGCAAGTGGTCGAGTCTAGTTGACCAAGGCTCACGACCACTAGAATGTATCTATTTCACAAACGACAGTTAATTCTCAAGCGCAAAACTTTTAAACACCGTTAAGGCATGTTGTGTTTGTAAATTAATCTACAAAATCCTATGATAATAGCGATTCCAAGTAATTACGCTATAATGGGTTATTTATTATAGACTGGATAAAGTTTACAGGTCCGTGAGTAATTCATAACAATACCATATTATGACTGATATAGAATGTAAAGTATACCTTTACTTGCCTGATATATAAATCCACCCTTTTTTTTCATAAGTACCTATAACAAATAATTTCAACAAACCGAATTATTACTTACAAGAAGTCTAAACCCAGTAGATAAAAGCACTTTTCCTCCTACATAAATAAATCGAAAATTCGAAATTTGAATTTTTCCAAACTATGTTACTAAACAAAACGTTAATTTTATTATCTGTTAAAAATTTCCGGAACCTCGGAACCGAAGGAAATTACAGATATTATACAGAATCATATACTCTACGTTGAGCTAATTGTTATTACAGCTATCAAGTTCGAATGGGTGCCCCTGAGCGAACAACAGTGATTTTACATTAATAGCATTTTAACTAGTGCAAAATGCTACATACATTGTATTTCTCCTTGCGTGTCTTATTTGATAAACAAACACCGTATGAAAATTATAAATTTTACACTAATCTCACGGGGCCAACCGCATCAACCAACCCGCAATGACGGAACGTAACTGGCTGATTATAAATAAATAAAAAATAAAAAACTTGATACAAATAAAAAACTAGTAATTACATAAAAAAAACTACTTCTGCCTAATTATTAAAACAGTAATTACTTTTCTCCAAATCGGAATCTCATTTGTTTACAAATTATAACAAGCTAAGAGAAACAACTTTACACGGCTAATTATATAGCTTTGTACCGATGTAAACAAAGTGAGGCCTTTCTATTAAACCTGACCCACATTGTATAAAAATCGCGATAATTTATCTAGAGCGTAGGCCGCGATCACATGCCCAATCTATCAAATTATTTATGACACGAGCCACTCTTGAAATACCTCGTAGCTTGGTCAATGAAATGTTATGAAACCCCTCTTATTAAGAATGCTATTGTTTTGGTAACAAGTTTTATTTGTATTACTACTATGAATATAAAATGCGCATATATTAAACGTTTGCTGAAATCGAGAGTAGAAGAACCGGTTTTATATTTTAATTTAGATATTTTTTGCTAAGTTTTTTATAGTAGCTAACTTAACTTTCACGTAGTATGTGTCCTTGAATGCTATAATCACCGATATCCTCAATTATGTGCTGATTCAACTGGAACAGTAAGATAAGCAGCTGTTTCATACAATGCAAATTCTTAAAGCAACCGACCAATTACGGAAATTAATCTAAACACTTCATCATTTCCTATACTTAAAGCCTAAAATAGATAATTAGCTTTTACGTAAACTGCAACGGCGATTCTGTTCATCCGTGACATGGCCATCACATGATAAGGCTAAAAAGGAGTCAGCTCATTTAAGAACTTATTTTCAGTTCGTACAACAACGAAGTAACGAAAGTTATATCAGTTTTAAAGCGGCTTAAAAAAGGAGAAGGGTATCCATATTTTTGTCAAGATTGGACCGATTTTTAAAATTCTAGGTATTTTTTAGTTACCTTCAATATTACGTATTTAATTCACTTTGTGTCCATCTATTTAATGATGATGACATAATACTGTTGTTGACATAGCAAGTAGTGGTATACAAAGTGGTGCGGAGTAGGAATAACTAAACAGTTACACGTATAACTAAACACACACAGCACACTAATAAGTAAAAATAACTTTTATTTCGGATTTTTTATAAAAATTACTGACTTAAAGCCAATACATTATATTGGGGAATGGACATAGCTGGGCACCGTTAATCAAATAGTTAACTTCGTTAATCGTTAATCCGTTACAAAAAAAGTTAGCTTCGTTAAACGTTAAAGCGTTACATTTCGGAAGAATTAACGCAAGTTAACGTTAATCGTTAATCCGTTAATATGTGTAAAAGTGCATTTTTATATTGTTGCGTTAGTGAACTAATAAAACCTGTTGGTTTAGGGTCTGGAAGTTAACAGGTTAGGAACAAAACAAAATACTTGTATAATTGAAATGTGTGATTTAATCATCGGGCATAAGGTGCATAATCCCCTTCATGAACATTAACATGTTGAAGTTCTCGTCTGAAAGCGAGGCTCGTTTTGGTGTTAAAATATCTTTGTCGTTTCATACTTGTCTAAGCCAGGTTTTCGCGCCGAGCCGCGGTGCTGTGCAGTAAATAGTAGGCATTGGATTAACGAATAACGGACTTCTGCATATTAACGGAAGTTAACGTGTCCGTTAACATTTTTAAAAGTTAACTTAAAAGTTAATCCGTTAATCAAAATGTTAACTTCGTTAATTAACGATTAACGGATTAACGAGTTAATGCCCAGCTATGGGAATGGAGCTTTTAAGTCAAAGAATCAAAGGCGGACATACAGCCTACAATTACGCGTGGTTTCGGTGGGCTAACTAATACAACTACGCACGTAATCTCATTGAGATTTATTGCAGATAGAACGCTTTATTCTCTGGGCCACACCCGGAATTTCCTGGTTAGAAGGCTGCGTACTCGGACTCCGGTTTAACATTTAAATCTAGGTCACCGGGAGTATAGAATGTCAGCACCACCTGAAATAATAGCCTGAAATAATAGATTGATAATGAAGTAGACAGTCAAGATTAGCCCGATATGATCAGGATCACACTAGTCCGTTTTGAGAAAATTTTAATAAAAGAAAAATAATGTGGAAAGTAACTCATCAGTAGTCTCTAAGCTTTTAGTAGGTACTTATTTATTAAAGATTAAATTATAAAATTGAATTAAAAACAACTTGTCTTTTCGGTGCGCATTCAATACAGCTGATCTATATGCAATATGGAAATGAACGATGATATTTATGGTGCTCTTTTACACGGCACAGTCGTACTATTATAGTATTATTGACAATATACTATCAGCACATATGTCAACCTGCACCAGCCCACTAGCATACCGATTACATTAGTGACGCAGACCACGTCACATACTCGTATATGTTCACTATTATAACTTTTGCTGACGTCAAAAACAAGCTTGTTTGACCAACGCGGCAACGCGTGCGCCACATTGAATGCGAAATACCTGCAGAGAGCTAAAACAATAAATTCATTATGACATAGGTAGTAAGCTGTTAATTCATGACATTACATGTTTTATTTGCGATGTTTTTTTATGTAGTACATTGAAGAGAGCCTTTTGCATTTGCGTCACTGTTCTTAAATTTATCGTGATAAACATAACCACATTTACCTGACTAACAGTGAGTGGTATATCGTCAGTATATCTCAATTTTTAATAGCATGGAGCTATTCGGAGGCCTCTATCATAGAAACCGAAAATATTCAAATTCTTTAATCTACTTACAAGTCGATTTACATTGGGAAAGAGACATTTATGTAACCTATATCCAATCCTACAGCAGTGATATAAACCGCTTGCAAAATCTTGAAACATGACTACATGCCAAACTGGAATTACAAAAAGCGCTCTAGTTACGCAGTTTAATATAATTTATGTATTAGATATAACAAACAGATTACTATACTCCATTTGTTTAGGTAGTTAACTAAAGGTAAACAATCTTGATATGTCTTTTTATATAAAATAAATCGTATAAAAGACCAACAAATATTATTTAAATTAAGTTACTTACCTAACATCGGTTTAAGTAAATACCTAATTGTAAACATTTTTAGATTCAATATTTAGACAGTTTTTTAGATAAAAGACATGTTAAGATTGTTTACATTTAGTTAACTACCTAAACAAATGGAGTATAACTATTGTCGACAGACATACCGTGAAGTAACAAGAATTTTATTAGGTATCAATAAATCACAGAATCCACGTGATTGACAATATACACATGAACGTACAATACATACATGATGTAATATGACATCGACGGAGAAGAATTTCAGTGCGACGAGAGTCCAAAATGCGGGAACCAATTAATAATATAAAGATATATAAGTCATACCACACTAGTTGAAAAAATGATTGCTTATCTAAATTTCCGTTAAAGCTCCAAAGACTACATTATTGGAACGATACATTGTAGGCAGAAGAACAATTCGTTTACCCACACTTGTAAGCTGAACCAAACAATGCAAAAAAAATATATGTTAAAAAAATTGTTAAAAAAAAAACTTAAATTTTCTTAAAGTTTGGTTTTAGAAAACCAAACTTCACTAGAAAATATTTGATATCAATTAAAAAATACCTCAAAAAGCACCTCACGCTTTTTTCCATTATTTTCTGCTTTTTAGTTTGGTTTTATGAGAGCGTGTTTAATAAACTATTATTAATTTAAAATTTTTTTAGTGTTTCGAATTTTGTGACGTATGTCCACGTAGTTTTCGACGACAGTTTTTTTTGCTATCCTGGTAATCCCGGCAAGAATAATAGCGCAAATAAACTTTTCCGTTTATTTAAATCCCGTTTTCTTCCAAATTAGACTTAAATAATTCAGCGTCTAAGATTTACCAATCCGCATTACGAATCGGTAAATCACATCACACCTCACAATGATTGATATTTCACGATTCCGATATTATAAATAGACAACAATGCCTAAGGCATATTATAGGAATAATTAACAATAGAAACCTACGTATTAATTAATGTAGATCCGGACACAGATCAACGCGTTCGTATTAGTAGACTAATATGGGAATGGAAACTAGGCTTGTCGAAAAAATATCGATGTATCCTTCGAAATCAATATTTTCATTCAATATATCCATTTATTTATGCGATATTTAAAATTGCGATGTGTCGATGTTAAACACGTATCAAAAACAATTTATTTTCCCCCAATTCAAAAAAATCGCTTTCGTTTGAAAAGCTGTAAGTTCTAATCTGATAAATACAGCACCCACAGCGCAAGCATGCAATGCAAATTTACCGGATACATCCGATAGTCTTTTTTTCCAGATTATATCGATAGTGATACAGATTCATTTAAAAAATATCGATACATAAATACCAATGTTTTTTTTAACATTTCCGACATCCCTCTAACTGCGACCTTGATACATGTCAAAGTTACAGAGTCAAGGTGCGCGCGCATTTCTCCGCCCCACCGCGCTAGCTTGCGCACGCGCTGCTCGCGTTCTATAAAACCATACGGCAGGACCATTGACATTAATCAACTTTTGATTCTTACAATCTAAACAACCAAAAATGTTCAGCAAAGTGAGTTGTTACAATTATTGTTTAAAAATATATTTTTCAAATAGAATTAGTTTTACGAAAATAAGTGTTAATAATTAATAGAGTTCAATCTAAATAAATATAATATATATTTATTTATTTATTCTAGTATTTAATCAGAATATCTGTTTAAGCCATAGCAAGACAGAAGTCTAAATATCTTAAGTATTCATTAAAACCGAATTTTCAGATCGTAGCCTTCGGCGCCCTTTTGGCTGCTGCCAACGCTGGTCTCCTGGGACATGGCCACGCTGTGTCCTCGCAGAGCATCGTTCGTCACGACGAGACTCATGTCGCTCCTCTGCACTACGCTGCTGCTCCTGTAGCTCACTACGCCGCTGCCCCCGTAGCTCACTACGCCGCTGCCCCCGTTGCTCACTATGCCGCTGCCCCCGTCGCTCACTACGCTGCTGCCCCCGTCGCTCACTACGCCGCCGCTCCCGCTCACTACGAAGGACATGACACATACGTAAGTCTTTAATTAAATAAAAAATACTAGAAGTTCTTCTTAAAGGGTTTCGTAATAAGTTTAAAATTTTGACTTTATTACTACAATTCCAGGCTCACCCCAAATACGACTACTCTTACTCCGTGGCTGACCCTCACACCGGTGACCACAAGTCCCAGCACGAGAGCCGCGACGGTGACGCCGTACACGGATACTACTCCCTGCTGCAGCCTGATGGCTCCGTGCGCAAGGTCGAGTACACCGCTGATGACCATCATGGGTAAGTTTCGAAAGCCAATGTTCGAGAGCGATCATGTTTTTTGTGTTGTTGTATTTGACTAACTAGACCTTTTTATTTTTTCAGTTTCAACGCTGTCGTGCACAACTCCGCCCCCGCTGTGCACCCCGCCCCCGCCCCCGCCCACGGCTACCATCATTACTGAGCGTTCCTAGTTGAGTGATTGTTATGAATGTCTGACATACAACCTCCCTATTTATATTTTTGTATGAACCAAGTGTGATATGAGTATAATGAATGAAATATAACATAAAAATATATTTTCTTTCTCTTATTTTGTCTTATGAAAACACATCATCTTGTATCCTTTTTAGGGTTCCGTTGACAAATGGCAAAAACGGAACCCTTATAGATTCGTCATGTCTGTCTGTCTGTGCGTCCGTATGTCACAGCCACTTTTTTCCGAAACTATAAGAGCTATGCTGTTGAAACTCGGTAAATAGATGTATTCTGTAAACCGCATTAAGATTTTCACACAAAAATAGAAAAAAAAACAATAAAATTTGGGGTTCCCCATACTTAGAACTGAAACTCAATTTTTTTTTTCATCAATCTAATACGTGTGGGGTATCTATGGATAGGTCTGCAAAAATGATATTGAGATTTTTAATATAATTTTTTTCTAAACTGAATGGTTTGCGCGAGAGACACTTCCAAAGTGGTAAAATGTGTATTCTCTTATTTTAGAAGTTACAGGGGGGGCCCTGTAACTTCTAAAATAAGAGAATGATAAAACTAAAAAAAAAATATATGATGTACATTACCATATAAACTTTCAACGAACATTGGTTTGAACGAGATCTAGTCAGAAGTTTTTTTTTAATACGTCATAAATCGTAAACCGCAATTTATCTTTCATTCAATCAACTCAAATATAAAAATTAAAAAAAAAAAACATTTAATTTCATAAACATAAACCTTATGCATAAACCGTGAATACCTACAGGTTTGTACGGAACCCTCGGTGCGCGAGTACGACTTGCACTTGGCCGGTTTTTATTGAATCAATATATCGGCTAATCATATACACACCTTCCATAAACGCTGTGCAGTAACTATCTCAATATCATTTACAGTCCGTCCGTCTGTCAAGACCCTTTTTCTCAGGAACGCATGGAGGTATCAAGCTGAAATTTATAACAAATACTTAAGTCTATTGTCCCTTGGAGCTGTGAAAAAATCAAACTTCTAAACTAACGCAATCAAAAGATATAGCCGTTTATACCGCAAATTTCCTCAAATTTTCGAAACGCGCAAGGGAATCAAAACCTAAAGGGTACTTCCAGTCGATCTAGAATTTTGAAATTTGGTAGGAAGCAACGTCTTATAGCACAGATAAAGGAAAAATTGCGAAAACCGTAAATTTTTAGTTACATCATACAATAAACAGAACAAAACACAGACATAAATAAAACCAAGCTAAGAAACAGAACAGAACTACGACTCGATTGTCGTGATGGGTGAACTTTTACTTATATACCTACAGGTTTGTACAGCACCCTCGGTGCGCGAGTCCGACTCGCACTTGGCCGGTTTTTTTTAGGTAATAACTCTTTCCTTTAAAATTGCCGTTTTAAAATAATAAATACTTTGAATTGATATTAAACCTTCATGGGGTAAGATATTCGAGTGAAACTTTCATACAATAAAACTATGAGATTTGTCTTAAATATGTGTAAGATTCGATTTTAGAATTTCAATTGAATATTTTACTATATAGGCTTACGACTGATAATATGGATATTTCGAAAATCCGAGTAATTATTTAATACGACTTCCGACGCCGAACTACATCGGCAGTAACAGCTTGAAATATCAATGAAGAGGAGACTGCCGACTGTCGACTTGAAGAACAAACCACGTGGCAGACCGCCCACACCGGTGACTAACGCTGAATTGAAGGAGATGGTGGAAGCCGATCCGAGTCAAACCACCAAGGAATTAGCAGCATAACTTAACTTTACCTTACCTATAATATCAACTAATCAAATCAATAAGATAAAAAATATGAAAAACTGGGTGCCATATGATCTGCAGAGAGAAACGCGGGTTGAATCTTGCGCCGCCTTCTTGAATCAGTACAAAAATGAAAGAATATTGGATCGGATGGTGACATGTGACAAAAAGTGGTTTCTTTACGATAACCGTAAGCAAAAAATGCAATAGTAGACCCCAGGTTAACCACCGCAAGAGTGCCCTAAAGCAAAGCTTACCAATAAAAAGGTAATAGTAACTGTTTGGTGGCCTCTTCATGGTGTTATTTACTATAGCTTTCTCAGGTCTGGTCAAGCAATATCTGCAGATGTTAACTGTGCTGAACTTCGAACTATGATGGCAAAACTGAAAGAGAAACAGCCCCGACTCGTGCGTCGACCTTCACCATTATTGCTCCATGATAACGCAAGACCTGACACTGCATGGGACACTTTTGTAACTCTACAGGAGCTGCAATTAGAAACCATACGTCATCCTCCGTACTCGCCAAACCTTGCTTCAACTGACTACCATTTTTGTTTTCGTGATCTGGACCATTTTCTACGTGGTAAAAATATTCCTTCCCAGGAGGCAAAACAAAATGCTTTCACACAGTTGGTCTAATCTAGATCTCCAGAGTTTTATCGCATAAATGATTTTCGGATTAGATGGCAGCAATGTTCTTATAGGAAATGAGGGTAAATATTTTCTTTAAATAACTATGTTACATGCTGTAAAAAAACGAGTTTTAATTTTGCAGCATAAATCCACAATATCATGCTTTAACCCTAACTGCAACTGAAGGAACACGGGTGGGTTTTAGTCAGTAAAAGTCTGAGACGCCCTCCCACTCCGCCCAGAGTGGCAGACGCCATTTGATGATTTCCGACCCACAAAAAAACCCTAATAATAGGTTGGGGAAAAAGTTTCTTCGCATTTTTTAAGAAAATTCAAAACATTTTTTAATAAAGTTTATTTACATTTAACTAAAGTATGTAGGTACCATTATGTTCGATAACTTTTTGCCATCTTGTAGGTAGGGACATGATCCCATTGCTATAGAAATTTTGGGACTTCTGGTCAAAATACCGCGACAAGTGGTTTTGGCAGTCCTCTCGTGATGTTAACCTGACACTGCCTAAAGAATTCTGAAGAGACCGAAACAGGTGGAAATCTGAAGGTGCAAGGTCAGGACTATACGGCGGATGCATTAACACCTCCCAGCCAAACTCTCTTAATTTTTATTGGGTGGCTAAAGATGTGTGAGGTCTAGCGTTATCATGATGAAAAACCACACCCCTTCTGTTGATTAATTCCGGCCGCTTTCTCTCAAATTCTTGCTTTAATCTCATCAGTTGTTTGCAGTAGAGTTCAGAATCGATGGTCCTGCCTGGTGGTAACAGCTCATAATGAATAATGCCCTTCCGATCCCACCACACACACAGCATCACCTTGTTGCGAGTTAACCCGGGTTTCGCCACAGTCTGTGAAGCCTGACCGGCCTTTGACCACGACCTTTTTCGCACGTTCTTGTCATACGTGATCCACTTTTCACCACCAGTTATCAGCTTCTTCAAAAATGGTTCGGTTAAATTACGTCGTAATAAAGAATCACAAATGAGCACACGGTTCATTAGGTTTCTTTCAGTGAACTCGTGAGGTACCCAAATGTCGAGCTTTTTTGTGTACCCAGTTTTTTTCAAATGCGCCAAAACTGTTTTGTGGTCAATTTCCAGTTCTTCAGCTACGTCGTAACTACTGGTATGGCCTGTTAGTCTAGTGGATAGTGACCCTGACTGCAAAGACTGAGGTCGTGGGTTCGATTCCCACCCAGGACAAATGTTTGTGTGATGAGCATAATCATTTGTTCTGTGTCTGGGTGTAATTTATTTATAATATGTATGTATTTAGAAATATATAATTATATTTATCAGTTGTCTGGTTACCATAGTACAGGTTCTGCCTAGTTTGGGATCAGATAACGGTGTGTTGGTTGTCCTAAGACATTTATTTAATTTTTATTTTTATTTTTTACTTTTTCAAAAATGGCATCCATTTTATCCGTAATAGGGCGACCAGAGCGACGCGCATCTTTGACATCAAAATTTCCGGATTGAAAACGCTTAAACCAAATTTGTGCTACTCTCACAGACACTACACTAGGTCCATAAAAATCGCAAATTTTTTTCGCGGCTTGCGTTGCATTTTTACCTTTTTTGGAGTAAAATTTTAAAATGTATCGAATTTCTTCATTAGATTCACTCATCTTGACGGTACGAAAAACAAATGAAAATCTCACATTTTCCTAATTTGAATTTGGAATTATGTTCTTTATAATTTAAACTTTCAATGATACCAAAACCAGCCAGATACAAATAGTATAGCCAAAGAGATTTTATTACAAGTTCATACATACTATAATGCGAAAAGACTTTTTCCCCAACCTAATATTAAGGAGATTTTGAACGAATACAATTAAAGTGATTACAGTCCCGCGAGATCGTATCTCTTTTAGGTTGTTAATGAATACAGACACAACCACAATTATCTTGTACCTTTAGACACCACTGCAAATAATACAGAATTTCAACGAATTCATTATAAGGAAAGTTGTTATGAATCCCTAATTCATTTATGGCAAAGTCACAAATCAATTAACTGTACACATCTTTACCGATATGGATTTTCTTTTGACACAACCAACCCTTTTCATTTATTTTTTTTAGTGTCATATACGAGTATATAACCTTTAAAATTAAATAGCATATGCTTTGAAATCATAATGGTAAAATAAATTGCTGTAAAGGCCAATTTTAAAATCTATTATCGCACAATAATAAATTAACAACAATTATATCAACAGAACCATGCTCTTATTAAAATAAATTGGAACGAAACACATTAACTAACATGTTACAAAGTTATTTGTATTTGAATCAAATGTTACAGTTTTGCATGTCAAAGTCACGGAGTCAATAAACACGCACGTATCACTCCCCACACAAGCGGTGCGGCGCGGTTTAAAAAAAATATAAATATCAAATAGCAGCTGCATTGATATCAATCAATACTTGACTGTAACAAAAAAATCATCAACATGTTCAGTAAAGTAAGTTGTCCGAAAATACAAAAACTTTAAAAAAATCACTTGTACAAAATAAATTAACTGTCACTAATTAAATGTCTGAGTTAGTTATTGTGGAACCTAAGCTTAGCCACCTATATAAACTTTACCTATTTCTTCCAGATCGTAATTCTCGGTGCTGTTTTGGCTACGGCCAACGCTGTCCCTTACGGCCATGCTGTCTCATCCCAGTCCATCGTGCGCCACGACGAGGGTCTCATTTTACCGCTACACTACGCCAACTCCGTAGCATACTACGACGCTCCCGTAGCGCACTACGACGGTCACGACACATACGTAAGTTATCCATTAGGTCTTTAAGCTTCCTAACTGTCTATCTTATCCAGAAATAAATAATTGGATCTTATTTTTCAGGCTCACCCGAAATACGATTTCGCGTACTCCGTGTCTGACCCTCACACCGGTGACCACAAGTCCCAGCACGAGAGCCGCGACGGTGATGCCGTGCACGGATACTACTCCTTGGTGCAGCCTGATGGCTCCGTGCGCAAGGTCGAGTACACCGCTGATGACCACCATGGGTAAGCTTTTACCATAGGATTCTCAAAATCAACATTTGAGCGAGAGTCATAAGATTGATGTGACTAGTTTCCGTTTTTATCGGCAGATTGTCGGTGAGATCGTTCAAATTCCATACATTTTTGGAAATGTTTTATAAATAATTTTCTGTTTCAGTTTCAACGCTGTGGTGCACAACTCTGCCCCCTCAATACATCCGGCCCCCGTCCACGGACATGCTTACTATCATTACTAAGTGATCGTTGATGTCTGAATAAATTGTGATTATTTATTGTTTTATGTAAATACCTTAAAAATATATATAATAAACATGATTTTTTCATTTATTTTTTTATTAATGTTATTGTCATTTGTACAATCCCATTCCTAAAATTTCCCATTCTTAACTTGCTCTTGCAACAGAACTCCGTCAATCGTTCATACTGAAACACATTATATCAATATGTACGATGGATCGTACCTTATAGATGCTTAATGCCCTTCTGGCTGCCAACCTTAAACGTGATGTGTTTGTGGATGAATGGAATAAAATGATGCGTATATGTCTGGTGTTCTGTGAGAGAAAGTATGCAAGGGAGTTCACTGTTCCATATTAGTTTTTAATTAAGGTAATTGTTTAAATCTATATAAGGATTGTCAAACCTTTAAATGTTTCTATTTTAATTAATGTAATTGGTGTTGTACCGTTTTAATTAACTATAAATAAATAAATATAAGAATGATCACCAAAAATATACACAACTCACTGGTATTAATTCGGTGAAACTCAAGTTCACTAGGTTAAGTAAGGCTATTAACAATCTCAGAAGTAGGCAGTGACCTATCGCTGCCGGCCGTGGTCGAGTCGATGGTCGGCAGCGAGGAGTCCTGGGACGCGGTGGTATCCTTCTGCGAAACTGTCATGTTGCAGAAGGAGGCTGCGGAAAGGGAGCGGGAGATATCTTCCGCTCACCCAGCCCGCAGAAGGCGCACTGGGCGTCGGCGAAGGGCGGACAACGCCCTCTTCCAGCCCCCCTAAATGGGTCCAGGGGCGACAGATCTGGGGACATCCGTCGCCCCCCATTGCTACGGACCCGAGATGGTGGCGCGTAGTGTTCCACGCGCGCCTCTCTGTGATGTATGGGGGGAGTTTAACACCTCACTCCCCCCCAACGTGAGGAGGCCCGCAAAGGCGGGCCGGCACCGGTCGGGAATCGCGGAAGACATATTGGTTCCCGTGGTCCCCGACGTAGGTGTGGGACGGAACACCGGGGTGGTTTTAGTCAGTAAGAGTCTGACAGACCCCTCCGCCCACCCCAGGGCGGAGGACATCCATAAGGATTTCCACCTCGTGATCAAAAAAAAAAAAAAAGGCTATTAACAATAAAAAATAAATTAGCTCTAAAATAATACAGTTCATTATATCGACAGTAATTTTATAGCTATTTTTACTGTATTACTGTCGATCATATTTATAGAATCCTATGTTCTAAAAATATCTACGTCTTCTTTAAAAGTATCAAAATATTTTGTAAATTGTATTATTGACTCAGACTATATTTTTAAGTTGTATTTCAGATCTTTTTGGACTAAATAGGACTTAAAACTACGACACCTAGTTTCTATACATACCTATCGATCGCATCACATCCACATTATGATTTTTTTTCTCATTAGTCCATCTGGCTGGATATTCCTAAAAAATCTAAATGTCGTTTTGGGTTTGGTTGCAAGGTCGGGCAAGGTGTTATTGTTTTTTTTTTTATCTGGAACTAGCTCTTGTCCGCAGCTACGCTCGCCTTAAAAATAACAATAAACATAGTTTTTTTTTTTTTTTCATAAAGAGTATCCATGTTACTTCTAATACCTCCAAGAATATGTGTACAAACTTTCATGATGATCGGTTAAGGAGTTTTCGCATGAAAACACATTTACAATACTAGTATGATTACTTAGTGTGTAGTGGCAACCCGGAGTCTGGATTAATAGCCAGTTGATGGCCATAGGTTCATCCCCCTATTACATAGGACTTAAACATAACTGGAGAAATCTAGGTGTTCTAGACAGCCCAAAACTTTGGAAGAACAAGGCGAGATATTAAACTATCGTAGCCTAATTAAAACTTTAAAAAAAAAAACTGAAATATTTGAACAAATAGTTTATTAGTTATACGCGAAAAATACATAGCAGGTACTTGGTATTCATCAGTCAACACAATTAAAAATAAGCACAAATCTCGACAATGGTGCCGATTCTGTTGTACAAAATTCTCTAAACTCAACTAAAAATCACTAAAATTTGGTTTATTCCTGTCAAACGACGATTTCCTATTCTGAAATAGACTAAAGTGACACAACTTAACTATATTTTAGTTTGACAGCACTAAGATTGCACTGAGTTATTAGTTTAGTGAAAATGTCAATTTTGCTATTCTGAGTTTGCCGGTTTTCACCAAAAATTTTGACTATAATAATTTATTTTGACTAAATCTGACTATTTTTAATCGCGATTAAAAAGGTGTGGAATAAAACTAGCGGTCATGAACAAAAATTCACACCAACGCCTCGCCTTCACGTGCAAAAACAGTGCTGTATTTTTTATTTTTTCTTTTGCTTATATCTTTATGTGTCCTATCGCAAAAATAATGAAATTTTCGACCCCCTTTATTAACCCAGGAACATATAAATCTCAACACGTGGGTAATATTTTTTTATATTTTTCAAACAAAAAGTGAAAAATTCCATATAAAACACGTCCAGGCTACCCCCTTGCGCGCGCCTTCGTCTCTAAAAATTCATAGCGTAGCGCACACAAGTACCACGTTGCGAAACCAAAAGAAAAAAAAACCACGTTGATTGTCAAATTCGTTTTTAGTCGTGTCAAAATAATTTTTAAATTTAGAGATTTTTTCTTGCAGAATAGCGTTAAAATTCTCATAGCCAAAAGTAAGGAATTTTAGAGATAGTTTAGTTAGTTTAGTTCGGTGTACAACAGAATCGGCACCACTGTAAGCTAATTCATTTTGTTTCGTTCTTATCTATTTAGTTCGACACTTTACAATAAAGGTATTATGAATCTACTAGGTGGAAATGTTACACTAGATATGTACATACATGCTATATACTAACACATATATGACAGAATGAAACCAAAAAATATATCACTTACGGTTAAGTTTATTTTTAACCGATTTCAAAAAGGAGAGGTTCTCAATTTGTCTGGTTTATCTTTTTGTATAACGAGTACCTATACATATATCGATATCTTGTGCAATTTTGGATTGATTTCGAAAACGATTTGATGAACAGATGAGGTTATGCTTCGGCAATGGTCCCTTATATTTATTTGGGACCCTCACAGTTTTTTTTTTTTTAATAATTTGATTTTTCATTAACTTTGCTTTTGTGATGTAGTTTTTGAGTTAGTTTGAGATTGATGTTGTTTTAATAACTTCTTGTCACTATTATTTACATACTGAGTAGTGGTATCACCATTTCTGTGGGGTAGTACTAAAGCCAAAACGTCAAAAAAACAATTAACTTGCAAAAAAGACACAACAAAGTGAAAAATATGTAAAGTTATTTAACAAGACATTCGTTTTATTTTTTCATATTTTGTCACATGACTAGAAATCAATTCGTGAACAGTGGTGCTCCAGTGGTTACTACCGAGACTTACGAATTGTATACTAACGTGTAGTATTTGACGTTCAAAAAGTGCTGACTCTCAGCCTAGTTTGAATAAATGACTTTCGATTTTGTACCGTCGTAGGTTCGAACCCAGACAGGCGCCTTTCTGTGTGTAAATAATTTCAGCATCCCTGCTTTCAAAAACGGTGACGAAAACATCGTGAGGAAACCGACATCTCTAAGAACCAAAAATTCGAAGCCATGTGACAACTACCAATGCACACTGTGGTGAATTACAGACCATCTCTCCTCGAAAGGCGGCCTGTGTCCCACCAGTGAGAACTCTGATTGAAACTCTCTAATTTGAATATTGGACATTTCTTTTTATTAATATCGGTAAGTTTACTGCATCAAAGATTCGTATCCTGTTTTAGGATTATGCTACACTTTAGTTCGGTACAATTGTAATTTAGTATAAAATAAACTATTAATGTAATGTAGTGCCATGTAGTGGCAACACTGTTTAACTTTCTTGTTTATGTTATAAGTCTATGGTATTGATATATTTCCTCTATTAAATAGTCATTCGTTGTTAAAACTCAACAAACGTAGTTTCATTATAGGTACTATGTTTTGCTGGCGATGTTTTTTTTTTTTCAGAGTATATTAATATTTGTCAAATAAAAAACACAACATAATAAAATGAAACCACTGCATAAACGATGTAAATTACTTTGGGATCTCTTCGTATTGACTAAACGACACTTAACAAAACTTTCACGAAGAATGGATTTAGTATCTGATAAATTGTATTGTAAAAGTGCATTTCCGTAACGTAAGTTTTTATGGAAATAAAACGAATTGGAACAACAAACATTCAAACTTAAATAATGAATTAATAGTTTAAGAACCTATTACGTTTCCCATCAATTGGAAGCTTATAATAACAAAAGTTTTCAATTAGTTAGCCCTCACACAAAGAACACTTCATACACAACACCCTCATTACACATTACAATAGGAACTATAACCTACAAGGTCTGAAAAGCGTTGTTGTCATAGTTACATAATCAAGGTGCGTTTACGCATTTCTCCGCCCCACCCCGTGCCACTACCTATTCTGACCGCGTTCTATAAAACCATACAGCAAATCTATTGACATCAATCAACACTTGATTGTAACATACAATACACTAAAATGTTCAGCAAAGTAAGTGAATAATGAACATAATTATAACTTTGAAAACAATAAAAATCAACACCTTTCCCAACACCAATTGTAAGAAAAGTGTAGGGAACACTTTTCTTATAATTGTGCTAAAAGTAACCAACAGCGTACTAATAAACAATATATACATTTTTCCAGATCGTGACTTTCGGCACCATGTTGGCCGCTGCCAGCGCCAGCCTGTATGGCCACGGCCACGTTGGCCACGCCGTGTCATCCCAGAGCATCATCCGTCACGATGAACCCCTGCATTACGCTGCTCCAGTAGCGCACTATGCTGCTCCTATGGCACACTACGCCCCCGTTGCCCACTACGCCGCACCAGTGGCTCACTACGCCGCTCCTGCAGCTCACTATGAGGGCCACGACACATATGTAAGTTATTCATTCATCTAGAAAATGTGATAAGTGTTTCCTTAAATTTGTGTGCAATGATTAAATATGTTTTACGTTGTAATTATTTCAGGCTCACCCCAAATACGACTTCGCGTACTCCGTGGCTGACCCTCACACCGGTGACCACAAGTCCCAGCACGAGAGCCGCGACGGTGACTCTGTTCACGGATACTACTCTCTGGCTCAACCTGATGGCTCCATCCGCAAGGTTGAGTACACCGCTGATGCCCACAACGGGTAAGTTGCAAAGCACTATGTCAAACCCTCTCAAGTTTATTTGTTAACATAATGCATTATATAAACAATAATCTATACTTTCAGTTTCAACGCTGTGGTACACAACTCCGCCCCCTCCGTGCACCCCGCGCCCGTCCACGGACACTCTTACCATCATTATTGAGTGATCATCGATGAGTAATGATTATTATATACAAATGTGATTTCTTTGAGGTGAAATGCAAAAATAAAGAGTGATTTAGAGTGATTTTGGTTTTTTCTGTTGGCCTAGTGGTTAGTGACCCTGACTGCTATGCCGGAGGTCGTGGGTTCGATTCCCACCCAGGACAAATGTTTGTGTGATGAGCACGATCATTTGTTCTGTGTCCGGGTGTAATTTATCTATAATATGTATGTATTTAGAAATATATAAGTATGTTTATCAGTTGTCTAGTACCCATAACACAAGCTCTGCTTAGCTTGGGACTAGATGGCGTTGTGTGATAGTTGTGGAATATTATTATTATATTATTATTATTACTTATATTGGATTGTAATTTCTCCTGAAATGAATAAAAACATACACTATTCAATTAAAAGTGACAGTCGTTATTTTAATTTTGCTTGTAGATCAACACAGTAATTAGTGGTCACCAACAGTGAAATGGACTCGCTCTAGAATGCTACGATCCCGTATTGGAGCGTCGCAATAAAAATAGTGTTTTACAATAATAATTAAATATGACACTCCTAATATCGGAACCAATGACAGTTTTGTGCAATGAGAATTACGCATACACAACTTTATGTTCATTTATTACAACAATGCAATAATTACATTGCGTAGTTTCTTGAAACTAGCAATTATTTCACGCTGTTTATTAAAATGTAATTATATATTATGAAGGTGACTAAAATGTAAGAATTCATGTCGTCATTAAAGTATACAGACAGTGCAGTAAAAAAGTTGATTGACTCACCAGGAGACAGATCACAGAACAAAGTAGGAAAATCCCGGATATCCTTAATGTACGGAGAATCACACCCGTCAAAAAGCCACTACAACAATCTACTAAATAGTTATTTACGGTTTATTAGTAAGCTTTTCACACTTATAATTAAAAAAATATGGGATTGTAATTCTGCTTCTACTACAACAACTAACAATCAACAACAACAACAATCACAACAATACAGCAACACAATCACAATCTCTATCAATTATACCGATTGTTCTGATTTTTACACGCTTTATATTAGCTTCACTTGCATGTTTGTATGTTGGTATGTTTGTATGTTATTATGTTTGTAGGTTTGTTTTTAATCGACTCCTTATAGCGCGATTTTGAACCACTTTAAACGACCAGATTTCATTCAAACTTTGCACACCTGTCAAGGACCGATGACAATGCAATAATTTCATAAATTTGTGCCATTATGCTACCAGGACAGCAAAAAAACTGTCTTCGAAAACTACGCTGACATACGTCACAAACTAATTTGTGCCATTATCCTTGCCAGGGTTACCAGGACAGCAAAAAAAACTATCTTCAAAAACTACGCTGACATACGTCACAAACTACGCTGACATACGTCTCAAAATTCGAAACACCCTAAAAACTAGAAAATAAATTATTTTGTACTTTTTAGTTTGGTTTTAATGGAAGCGTGTTTTTAGTTTTTTTAAACTATTATTTTTTTGATAAATTACAAAACTATCATATAATATAGCAAGTTAAGCCGCAAAGTTTTTCCTAGAGAAAGGGCTTTTACAAAAATATTATATTTATATAAAAGCTAGATAAAACTTGTAAGAAGTTCCTTCAGATTACTGGAAAATGAATACCTAACTACGAGTAAAAATTGTAGGTATTTGACTTTGACAAAGCGGTCCATTAATTAACTACTTACATTTCAGTAAATCTAGTTTGCTGTTAGGTACTGTGTAGTTACCTGATTTGTAGATGGCACTTAAAAATAAAACGCCAATGACACTCTACTCTGCTGATTTTGAACTAACTATATTTAACACGTATATGCACAATTTATGACGAAACCAAATAAAGAATATTAGACAGTTTTATAATTACTACACACGTATTTTTACTGATAAGCTAAAGCTGCTATGTTCAGCAAAAGACTAATAATGTATCGTTTTCCAAACAGTCAAACTTAGTTTCGCATTTATAATATTAGGATTATGTTCACGTAAATAAAAATGGGAAGGACTCATGCATGAGACATCAAAAAAAGTTTGTATGAATCTTACATTTGATATATTTACAAAACATTAAACTGTTAAATTATATGAAATATTTATTAGAATTACATTCAAGACAAACAATGTTAAAGGATGATAACTTTAATAGTTAAAACTGTGACACAGCTACCAACACCTGACTCCTAGTGAGCGGGGTATGTTGTTCCATGACTTATACAGAGTAAAGGCATTTCAACAAAGATATTTTAGAGAGATAATATCGGACGTAATTAGAAACACCCAACTGTCATGTAGGATTTTCCACGGACGATTCAAGCTACGTTTATTGACTGACTAAAGGCCGCAATTACAAATCCGCATTAATAATTTGACTGACTTCTGTAATTAGTAGTAGTTTACGTTTATCTCACATATCGGTTTTTACAAGCTGCAAGCCATGTAGCAGTACAAACACATTTGGCTAATTAAATGATTGAAACAAATTTAATAACGTACTAGTACTTGAATTATTTTCCATAATATTAGGTTGGGGAAAAAGTCTTTTCGCATTATAGTATGTATAGACTTGTAATAAAATCTCTTTGGCTATACTATTTGTATCTGGCTGGTTTTGGTATCATTGAAAGTTTAAATTTTAAAGAACATAATTCCAAATTCAAATTAGGAAAATGTGTGATTTTCATTTGTTTTTCGTACCGTCAAGATGAGTGAATCTAATGAAGAAATTCGATACATTTTAAAATTTTACTACAAAAAAGGTAAAAATGCAACGCAAGCCGCGAAAAAAATTTGCGATGTTTATGGACCTAGTGTAGTGTCTGTGAGAGTATCACAAATTTGGTTTAAGCGTTTTCAATCCGGAAATTTTGATGTCAAAGATGCACGTCGCTCTGGTCGCCCTATTACGGATAAAATGGATGCCATTTTTGAAAAAGTGGAGCAAGATCGGCATACCAGTAGTTACAACGTAGCTGAAGAAATGGAAATTGACCACAAAACAGTTTTGGCGCATTTGAAAAAAACTGGGTACACAAAAAAGCTCGATATTTGGGTACCTCACGAGCTCACTGAAAGAAACCTAATGAACCGTGTACTCATTTGTGATTCTTTATTACGACGTAATGAAACCGAACCATTTTTGAAGAAGCTGATAACTGGTGATGAAAAGTGGATCACGTATGACAAGAACGTGCGAAAAAGGTCGTGGTCAAAGGCCGGTCAGGCTTCACAGACTGTGGCGAAACCCGGGTTAACTCGCAACAAGGTGATGCTGTGTGTGTGGTGGGATTGGAAGGGCATTATTCATTATGAGCTGTTACCACCAGGCAGGACCATCGATTCTGAACTCTACTGCGAACAACTGATGAGATTAAAGCAAGAAGTTGAGAGAAAGCGGCCGGAATTAATCAACAGAAGGGGTGTGGTTTTTCATCATGATAACGCTAGACCTCACACATCTTTAGCCACCCAACAAAAATTAAGAGAGTTTGGCTGGGAGGTATTAATGCATCCGCCGTATAGTCCTGACCTTGCACCTTTAGATTTCCACCTGTTTCGGTCTCTTCAGAATTCTTTAGGCAGTGTCAGGTTAACATCACGAGAGGACTGCCAAAACCACTTGTCGCGGTATTTTGACCAGAAGTCCCAAAATTTCTATAGCAATGGGATCATGTCCCTACCTACAAGATGGCAAAAAGTTATCGAACATAATGGTACCTACATACTTTAGTTAATTGTAAATAAACTTTATTAAAAAATGTTTTGAATTTTCTTAAAAAATGCGAAGAAACTTTTTCCCCAACCTATTATTAATGTTGAAGTCACCACAGATATTATTGATGTAATTCCAGTTGCAAGTTTTGTCAAAATATCTTCTATAACTGACTCAAATATAGACTCGTTTTGATAATTTTGAGGTCTGTAAAAGCACACTATAACGTGGTTATGTAACTCAACACAAAACAATTCAATTCTGTGCTCAACCGATAGTTCAACTATGTCTTTACGGGTTTGTTTTAAATATAATACCACTTTTAAAAAGAACCAGAATTAGAGAACTACCACGCAGCATTGATTGTCGGTTAAACAACCGGTTACACTTTGACATTTCAGAAATATTTTTATCAATGCTCAGTTACACAAAATATGTGTAACACTGTTTTTTTTTAAACAATTTTATTACCAATTTTTTTAAAGAATAAATGTGATTATTTTGATGAAATAATTTCAAGGATTTCTGTTGTTTAGTATCCAGCCTTCTCGCCGCTGGCCTGAAGGAAGCAGATGGAATAAACAGTATATTGGTGCTCTAAAGGAATATCTATATTACTTTGTCAATGAAAATTTACAAAGCAACATAAATTGATAGATGTTTTATATATATTTCTTATATATATTTTTCGTGTACGGACAAAAAAGACGAAAAGACTTCCTAACTATATTTACTTATTTTCAAATCCACAAAGGCCTTTTTTATTCAAAATTCTAAACTGACTAAAAACAAAGCTGCTTAAATTAATTCGAATATCACATTTACTCAAAAAGCAGACATACACGATCAAATAAAATAATACAAGTAACTGAATATCAATTTTAATGCTATAATTGTAAATATACCATCGATTCTATAATTTTTATTGCAACTGCGACCTTGGAACACATTAAAGTGTTCAAGATCAAGAGCGCGCACGCATTTCTCCGCCCCACCATGGCGGCGAGTGTGGTTATGCTATTAGTCGGTATAAAAAACCATTCAGCAAGTCCATTAGCATCAATCAACACTTGGCCGTTGAATAAAATACAACAAAAATGTTCAGCAAAGTAATTACAACTATATTTATTTAATTTAGTCATATTAAAAAGTACATTATTTAAAGTTTATAATTTACATAATTATGTTGACATACGTTTTTAGAAAGGAAATATTAACGAATTTATTCGTCTAACACTGTACATAAATCTTTCAGATCGTAGCTTTGAGCGCGCTGCTAGCCGCAGCCAACGCTGGTCACTTGGGCCATGGACACGCTGTGTCTTCCCAGAGCATCGTCCACCACGACGAATCCGCGCACTACGCCGCTCCTGTAGCGCACTATGCTGCTCCCGTAGCTCATTACGCCGCTGCCCCTGTCGCCCACTACGCTGCTGCCCCCGTAGCTCACTACGCCGCCGCTCCCGCTCACTACGAAGGACATGACACATACGTAAGTTTATTTATATGACTGAAAACGACCACTAACTTTTTGTTCTACAACTTCCTAGTAAGTTCAATATGCTGACTTTATTTCTATATTCCCAGGCTCACCCGAAATACGACTACTCTTACTCCGTGGCTGACCCCCACACCGGTGACCACAAGTCCCAGCACGAGAGCCGCGATGGTGACGCCGTACACGGATACTACTCCCTGCTGCAGCCTGATGGCTCCGTGCGCAAGGTCGAGTACACCGCTGATGACCACAATGGGTATGTTTAGCCTTATCACCTGTTTCTATTTAAAATTAAGTCATTTTGGTACATCAATTTTGTTTCCTTTACGTAATAATCTGAATTCATTTTTTTGTTTTTATTTTCAGTTTCAACGCTGTGGTACACAACTCCGCTCCCTCAGTGCACCCCGCCCCCGTCCATGGACACGATTACCATCATTATTGAGTGATCAAATTCTTTGACTGATTGTACTGTGCCTATTTATTATTTTGTACATAATGACTGTGATATGCGATTCCTAAATATACTGTGAATGACTCTAAGAAACTTTCCTATTTATTTAATATTTCTTATACGTACTGCAAAGTGTGTATGAGAAATTAAGATACGATACGATGATACAGCAGAAAGTAATGAATGAATAATATTACTCAAATTGTATTGATTCTGCCAATAACTCATGTATTACTTCATAATATGATCCTCCTCTGTGCATCATTTATTCAATGGCGGCGATAGTGACCAAATATGAAATGGTTTCTGAACTTTCTCCTCTGTTTTCTCCTCTTTTTCATACTTCTTTTGTGCTGGTAATTTTAACTAGGTACGGATTTGATCTAACTAGATAAAACGATAATAAGCAACCGGTTACCATATTCCAAGATAACATCGTAGGCGTTCAAGATATTAACTCATTAACTTAGTTTGTTTTGAAAGAAGTAGTAATTTTGTATTTAAGACTGTGTTAGCGAAGCGTGGAACTCGTCAGTTTGAAATATGTATTAATACAATGATAATAACGTAAAAGAACTGACGGAGTTCTTGCAAATGCAAGACGGTAACATAGATACAGTTGTCTGTTTACCGTTACGATTAACAATTTTAAATGATTAATGTAGTTTTATACCTTTCACAGGCAGTTTGTCGCGTTTTTTAACCGACTTCAAAAAGGAGGAGGTTATCAATTCGGATGTTTATATATTTATTTTATGTATGTTCGGCCATAACTCAGTCATATATAAACGGATTTGCAAAATTCTTTTTTTGTTCGAATGGGGTTTATTTCGAAATAGTCCCCTTTAAATTTCATATAGATCTGATGATGAGTTCCGGAGACAGACACCGGAACTCTTTAAAAAATGCTGTCATTTTCAAATCAACCGCAATTTCTGCTATCGCATAAATATGCATTGTTTGTTTGGAACTAGTGCGGGGTAGATACTATAACTAAAAACATAAAAATAAAATCTTTTTTTTTTGCTGGGAAATCATCAAGTGACTTCTCCCGCTGTTAATGTTCCGTTATTTGTCTGTGCCATGGTAAGTTCTTTGAACAAATCGCGACAGCTTGAATCCCCCGATTCGTATTCACAATATTATTAGAACGTTAAGGCAGGATATAGATCCTGCAAATTTTCGGTAAACAACCAATAAGACTATCAATTGCTTTTCATTTGATAAAAACTGAGAGCTGTAGGTGATTACTACGTATCACGACAAAATTTAATGGATAAACCAACCAACAAAGGATCAAGTTGTATAATCATATGCACACATGCAGATATATATCTAATAATTGTAATTGGATGGAGAGCTTAAAGTTGCAAAAGTAATAGAAACACCATCATTCAAACAAATTACATACATAAATGTACATATAGTCCTCCAGACCATATTTCGGCCGTGGCGGTCAATCTCAACGGGGACTAGCCATCGGCGCGAGACATATTATAGTGCACAAGTGTGTGCGCAACAACAGGGGCACTCAATCTTCTCTCACTCACATAGTCCGATGGGCCGACAATCCGACACGACCGGAGAAGTGCATCAGGCGCAAAACCAACGCCTTAACGTGCTTTCCGGGGCACGGGGACATCACACCGCCAACTTCCAAACTCCGGACTGTTGAAATTCCTAATGGAAAATCCCAATAACACTTTTCCTGACCAGGGAATTAAACCCAGGAATTAAACTCCACTCAGCAGTCGCGCTTGCGACCACGAGATCAATGAGGCAGTGAAAGAATGATTTAAATAGGTAATACGTTTATATTTGAATATCTTTAAATTTATTGCACCTACCTCTGTTTGTCTCTGCATCACCCAAAGGTTGACTGGTAGAAAATGCCTATGGCATTAAGTCCGCTTCTGTACATTTATGTGCTTAAAGTGTTAAATAAATAAATAATAAAAAATCCAAAGTATGTACTTTGTATTCTTGACTTTTCTTATCAGTAAACCATGAGTGCAGTCAGCACACATAATTCACTTCAATTTTTAAATTAAGTGTTTCACATTTGGGCAAAGGTTTCTTCATAGACTTCTACATCACTCTTTGTTCTTTGAGAATGCATACTTTTGGTCACCCAGTCCTTTCCTGGTCTACTTTGAAAAATATATTACCGACAATACAAGTACCAAATGTGTTACGGCAGGTTATGAATTATCTGTGTGCCAAATTTCATCCAAATCCTCTCAACAGTATTTGCGGCAAAACAGAACATACATCCAGATGAACGGACAACACATTCGAAAAACTATATTTTCGGCACCAGGCTCATTGCCACACCTCGTAGCAATTACTTTTATTTTACGTTTCTATTTTAATTGTGTATGTATAGAAAAGTTCACGTTTCCTCACAACGTGTTCCTTCACCCATATCAGTAATGTCTAAGATAAACTTGAATAAAAAAGTCAAATTGGTATTTGCTCGAATTTGAACCCACAACCTTGTAAATGAGAGGCAAGGCCTTAACTATAGAGGACACGGTGGAGCATACGGTGGAAGTGTGCCCTGCCTGGGCGGAGCACCGCCGTGTCCTCGTGGAGGCGATCGGTGGCGGCGATCTCTCGCATCCGGCCCTGGTGCGAGCCATGGTACGGAGCGAGAGGGCATGGGAAGCCGTCACCTCCTTCTGCGAAGCAGTAATGCTCGCGAAGGAGGAGGCGGGGCGCGTGAGGGAGTGGCAGTCTCTGCGCCCTCACGTCCCTAGCCGCCGCAGGAGAAGACGCCCCGGGCGCCGGGAGTCGATTGCGGACTCCCGGCCACCGTAGGCGCGAGCTTGCGGGTGGCGAGCAATGGGTAGCTCGCCGCCCGGTAAGGACCAGGCTCGGGTCGACGGCGCGTAGTGTTCCACGCGCGCCTCAAAGAGATGTCGGCCGGGGTCGCGTGATTGTTCAAAAGAGATGCCGTGACCCTGGCACATGGGCAACTGAAGGAACACGGGTGGGTTTTAGTCAGTAAAAGTCTGACACGCCCTCCCGCTCCGCCCAGAGCGGAGCAGAGTCATTTGATGACTTCCCATCCAAAAAAAAAAAAAAAAAAAGGCCTTAACTACTGGGCCATGAGATTCTACATAGCTTTTTCAAACAAATATAATAATAATAATATTTGTATATCGTAGTTCCTATAGTCCTTTCCACCACGGGCGTTATTCCGAAGCATCTGCTCCATAGCTTTAAACTATTAGACCTAAAAGAAACCCTTTACGTTACACTACAAAAAGCTGCGATTTTAAATACATGTAGAATTGTGAGAAAGTTCTTGCAGATAGAAGAGAACGAAGTAGGACAACATCACAACAACACTTAAACAGTTAACATTTTACACTCACATGCTACATTTACTTGGTTTCGGCCCGTAATTGTAGCTCAAAACCAGCCAAAAAGCTGAGAAGAAAAAATGTATTCCCAAATAATAATATCTTAGAACAATCAACACACCGTTATCTGAATCCAAACTAGAGACTACTAGACAGAGCTTGTATGTACTATGGTAACCAGACAACTGATAAATGTACTTATATATTTCTAAATATATACATATTATACATAAATTACTCCCAGACACAGAACAAATGATTGCGCTCATCACACAAAGATTTGTCCTGGGTGGGAATCGAATCCACGACCTCAGTCTTAGCAGTCAGGGTCACTAATCACTAGACTAACAGGCCAGTCATACCATTCAACAATATACATAATTAGGCAAGGTAGATGTGAGTGGAAACACAGGGAGGGGACGCCCTAGGAGGACATGACCTTATTGGTGATGTTCTTCAGAAAGGTCAGGTGCTTAGTACTCGCAACCGGCGTGTGTGTATGACCAATTGTATGAACCTAAACGAGGCAAAAGGAGTGAGTAGAGATCGTAGCAGGTGGAGTTCCGTGGTTTCTGCCTACCCCCATGGGAAAAAGGCGTGATAGTATGTATGTGTATGTGTAGAGTCAAACTGCCTAGCCTTTTTCCCAACTAAGTAGGTAGGTAAGTAGGGCTTTCAATCTAACCGGAGGCAACTCAGTACCAGGATTTTACATGGAGCGACAGCTTATTTGATCTATTCAACCCAATTGCTGAGTAATACGATACTCCCTGAAGAGACTGGTTGTTAGATTTTACGCCTTCTGACGACCTGTAACGACCGTCAAAAATCCACACATGACAGCCGGGACCACCAACTAAGCTTGCTTTCTGAGGTACGCTATATACCCACTGAAAAGCTTTACAAATTATGTAATCTGCTGTCAGTGAGAAAATTGTACATCCTTCTTATCATCCTCAAAACGCACAAATATACGCCATATGATCCTAAAATACTAGAAAAAAGAAAAAAGCACTGCGTAGTAAATGTTCCCCCAACTAAAACAGAATTTGCCAGCAGACAGTATAAAAAACGTTCAGCCTTTTTACACAACAAAGTTAATAAACTTATATATATAATTAAAAAAAAAATCAATGCAAAAAAGAATTAACAGTATGGTTACACAATTTAAATTATGATGACACAGAGTTACTTTTGCAACAGGTGACTTAATAATAAATGATATTGTATGTAGTGATGTCATTTGCTTATTTAGTCACACCATGTACAATCAAAATCTCCTTCTCTCACTCACACACACACAAACACACACATACATACTTAGACACACCATCACACTCACACACACATATAATGGCACTCACGCACATATACAGTAGATTGTATTTTCTTTCTTGCTTTTTCTCTTTTGTTATTTGTGTATTTATAGTGTAAGGGAAGAGCGGAATGGAGACTTCTCGACATGCAATTTAAGCTAAAATGTTATGTAATAAACTTATTTTTTTTTATATACTAGGGTAAATGGGTTCATGCGATTATATTTAAAATATGTATTCCTCAGATTTATTGCACCTACCACTGTTTGTCTCCGCATCACCTAAAGGTTGACTGGAAGAAAATGCCTATGGAATTAAGCACGCCTCTGTACACGTGTGTGCTTAAAGTTTTGAATAAACAAATAAGGTTTTTCTAACTCTTGGAACTATAAACAAGCTCACTAGTCTAGCTCAGAACGAGCTTTAACCACTATCTTTCAAAACTCAGTTTTTTGATAAAATATTATCAAGCAGGAACTTACGTTTCACATACCATTATTGAAACAGATAGGATACTTTCAAAAATAATCATTACCATGAACCTGTGTGAAGAAGTAATGCGTCCATATAAAAACGTAAAATGTATTTTTAGAATAAGAATACTTTTATTTCAAACCGGAGACTATATGGTTGTACTTGTAACGCCAGTTCCTCCGGAAGTAGTAACAAAATGAAACGAACAAACTGGTCAAACGACCACTTTTCAATAAATAGTTGCGAGAAATGTAAATGTTCATTCTACTATATTTTACAAATTTTACTATGTAATGTAACTAATTCTTGCAACAATATCCGTGAATTTGTAACTGCGACCTCAGTCTTGTCAAAGTCAAGTGCACGCATTTCTCCGCCCCACCGCGCTAGCGCATGCAGCTTTGTGTTTTTATATATAAAACCACACAACAATTACTTTAATATATCATAACATTTGACCGTTGCAAATCAAACAGCAAAAATGTTCAGCAAAGTAAGTGTATCCTAGAAAAAAAATCAGTTACTAACAATATCTAGTATTTAACTGTACTAGTGACTAATGTTGACAGTGTTACTTGCAGATCGTAACTTTGAGCGCGCTTTTGGCCGCCGCCAACGCTGGCTACTTGGGCCATGGACACGCCGTGTCTTCCCAGAGCATCATCCGTCACGACGAACCCCTGCACTACGCGGCTCCCGTAGCCCACTACGCTGCTCCAGTAGCACACTACGCCGCTGCCCCCGTAGCTCACTACGCCGCCCCTGTGGCTCACTATGCCGCTCCTGCAGCACACTATGACGGCCACGACACTTACGTAAGTCATCTGCTCATAGTGCTGCGCCAAATGTAGAATTCATTGAAGATAGTTCTATAATTTAATTTGGTTATTCTTTCAGGCTCACCCCAAATACGACTTCGCTTACTCCGTGGCTGACCCTCACACCGGTGACCACAAATCCCAACACGAGAGCCGCGACGGTGACTCTGTTCACGGATACTACTCTCTGGCTCAACCTGATGGCTCCGTCCGCAAGGTTGAGTACACCGCTGATGCCCACAACGGGTAAGTTGCATAGCAATATGCTGAACCGTCTCTAGTAGTTTGTTAACATTGTGCTAAAATAAATAATAATCTATACTTTCAGTTTCAACGCTGTGGTACACAACTCCGCCCCCTCAGTGCACCCCGCCCCCGTCCATGGACACGCTTACCATCATTACTGAGTGATTATCGATGACTGTTTGTATTGTGCTTATTTATTGTTTTGTAATACCAAATGAGAGTGAACGCCATTTCAAAATAAAATGTGATATCCCACAAATCTTTGTTTGTATATTCCTTGAAAGACAGTACCATATAATCCCATAAGTATCCTGATGAAAATACTAACGAACTGTTGTTCATACTGATAAAAACTTAAAAGTGTGACTAAGTTTCATTTGATAGTATAGTTTAATATGACACATTATAAAGCTTTTAACAAGCTAAGAGAGTAAGAGTAAGAAGGAAGAAATCAGGGGCCAATCGAGCTATAGCATGTTGAATTTTGTTAACTGTATTGTGCACATGACATATGGTATATTCATAAATACAATGCGATCGATACTGACCAAAACTTATTTCTATATATTTATTATTTACTTTTTGTGGTTCATCATCATCATCATTTCAGCCGTAAGACGTCCACTGCTGGACTTAGGCCTCCCCCAATTTCCGTCCACTTTTTGTGGTTGAACGTACGAAACTCAGGAAAAGGATATACTATATTTAAACCACGCTAGGACCCTTAGGAGCCCAGCAAAAAGTAAAGAGTCACGAATATGAAGACCTCGCACGGGCAAGCGATTCGAAGCGAGCGACGGGATGAGTCGGAGAACAAGAAATTTGACGCGGACGAAGTCGCTGTCATCAGCTAATTATTTCCTATTCTGCAAAGTATTCATCAAGACAAACTGGCGACCCATGTGACGACATGTGAAAACATTGAGATTTCCATAGTATATCCAAGTTAAATATTAATATATTTTACACACGAACCTTCCGGAATCATCATTTCAACTGAAAGACGTACACTGCTAAACATAGGCCTCCCCCAAGCTCCGCCACTTCGACAAGTTGTGTGCCGCATGCATCCAGCGGATAACCGGAATACCCGGTTATCGGAATACCGGTTTACCTTCCGGAATAAATGACCAAAATATTTGTGAAAACCGCATCAAAATCCGTTCCGGAGTTTAGAATAACAACTGTCAGACAGACAGACACTGGAAGCGACTTTATTTCTCCTTGATTTTTCCACCTGCTTTACTACCTGCTATTTTCGAAATTTGCACAGCTTCAGTAGCTTTAACTTTTACCGAAGTACGTATTTGAGCAGTAATTACTAATACGTAATTAATAAATACGTAATTGCGTACCACACGATCAATTCCAATCTTAATCTTTTAAAGAATATCGTTAATCCATTATTGCTTCATTATGTTAGAAATATGTATCTGCACACCAACGTTAATAAAGTAGTGAATGTTGTTGAACTGTAAAAATGAAAACCGTTACTACTAATCACGTCTAACCATTGAATTTGTAAGAGATCGACACGCGCCCCGCGCAACGACACCGCCGAGTGTCGAAGGCGAAGGCGCGTATACGAAGTCCTCAATTCCCGAGCGTTCATGATAATGAAGGGCTCTGCTAGGACCGATGCCTGCCGGGGTCGCGAGATTCGTTCGATAGAGTTACCGTGGCCCTGGCATATGGCCAACTGAACGAACACAGGTGGGTTTTAGTCAGTAAAAGTCTGACACGCCCTTCCGCTCCGTCCAGAGCGGGAGAAGTCATTTGATGATTTTCCCATCCAAAAAAAAACCATTGAATTTAAGCAACCTACCGAAGCTGAACTTGTGAAGGCCGCAGGAATTCGCTGAATGCGTAAAGCTTAAAACCGGTCGGAGTGGTGGAGCATGGGGAAGGCCTGTGTCCAGCAATGGACGTCTTTCGACTGAAAAGTGATGATGAGAAATCTACCAACCTGTTCATGGATTAGATTGCAGACGTTCAAAATATCAGCACACATAACTAATTAGTTTAGAAAGTAGCAGTGATTTCACTTTCAACTGTGTACTAGCTATGTGTACAATTCGAAGCAAATACTACCCTAAGAAGATAATAATATACTATATATTATTATAATCTTAGGACAACCGACACAACGTTATCTGATCCCAAACTAGGCAGAGCCTGTACAATGGTAACCAGACAACTGATAAACATACTTATATTTCTAAATACATACTTAATATAGATAAATTACACCCAGACACGGAACAAATGATTGTGTTCATCACACAAAGATTTGTCCTATGTGGGAATCGAACCCACGACCTCAGTCTTAGAAGTCAGGGTCACTAACCACTAGACTAACAGGTCATTCAAAATTACCCCTATACAATGATAATCATGTAAAAGAATCAACGATGATATTAAATTAGAAGACGACAACATGGATAGGTTCAGTTACCTACTTACCGTTACTCTTCACGAGGTATCAAAATTTAAATCCAAATAGTAGTAGTAGTTGTTGTTGCTGTTTTGAATGTATTTCTGTAGTAAAGTTAGTTATATCGTTACAGGTAGCTGCTTATTTCAAATAGCTTCACTATCCGGATAAGATATCAAATAAAAGCATGTCAGACTATTTACATTGTTCGGCTCGACCAATTTAACGCTAACAATCACATATTTAAAAACAAACAACTAACTAATGGTAACGTACGGATGAGCGAACCAAACTTTCATAAAATGCTTCGTTTAATGTATTAACACAAACACATTTACATGAATTTTAAACGCATTTGTTACACTAACTCAAACATTATTTCACTTTTAATATTTTCCTATCAATCAACCAGTGTACAGAAATAATGCACATGGAAAAATATTTGTAAAATAGACGAGGAGAACAGAGAACAATATATATTTATACATATAAATAATGTTAATATGTACATACATCGTCCAACATCATTTAAACACGCAAACAAGCATTATCATAACGCTTTTCCAAGCTCGTAGTACTCTGAGCTTTTCACCGTATTTAACCTGTGTGTGTAAATTGTACCGGTTGAAGTAACGGAGCTTGGGGGAGGCCTATTTCCAGCAATGCACGTCTTTCGGCTGAAATGATTGTGACGATGATCATGTGTAAACTTTACCGGCATTACGACACTTCTTTAATATTTCAATGATTTTAAATCTAGAACAAAAATTTGTATCTCGGAATACCTGTCACAAGTAAAATTAATGACAGTATTACAAAAATGATCGACACTACTCGCAAAAAAAGAACGTTGCCTAATCTTACAAACGTGTACCTGTTATTTATTGATAACGTACTTACATCGCCACGGAAAAAAACAACAAACTTTAACCGATTGTACCTATTGTGACAAATGTTAATATTGCACGTAACAACCAACTCTAACAACAATATTTTTGGTGCCGTAACTGCGACCTTGAGCCTTGTCAATGTATCCAAAGTCAAGTGCACGCATTTCTCCGCCCCACCCGCGCTGGCTCATGCGGCTTTATGTTTCATATATAAAACCATACAACAATTACTTTAAAATCACACAACATTTGACCGTTGCAAATCAAACAGCAAAAATGTTCAGCAAAGTGAGTATCCTAGAAAAAAATATTTAACAACATTATGTAATTTTGAACTGGACTAGTGACTAAAGTTGACAGTGTTACTTGCAGATCGTTACTTTGAGCGCGCTGTTGGCCGCTGCCAACGCTGGCTACTTGGGCCATGGACACGCCGTGTCTTCCCAGAGCATCATCCGTCACGACGAACCCCTGCACTACGCTGCTCCAGTAGCTCACTACACCGTTCCCGTAACACACTACGCCGCTGCCCCCGTGGCTCACTACGCCGCCCCCGTGGCTCACTACGCCGCACCTGCAGCTCACTACGACGGCCATGACACTTACGTAAGTCATTTTCGAAGTGTCTGCACCATAATTAGAATTGATTGAAGAGAGTTTTACAATCTAATTTCGTCATTATTTCAGGCGCACCCCAAATACGACTTCGCATACTCCGTGGCTGACCCTCACACCGGTGACCACAAGTCCCAGCACGAGAGCCGCGACGGTGACTCTGTTCACGGATACTACTCTCTGGCTCAACCTGATGGCTCCATCCGCAAGGTTGAGTACACCGCTGATGCCCACAATGGGTAAGTTACAGTAGACTATTATTTTGAAGTCTGGATATCGAACGGAAATAACTTGGTCAAAATTGTGTTAATATAAACAATATCCTTTACTTTCAGTTTCAACGCTGTGGTACACAACTCCGCCCCCTCAGTGCACCCCGCCCCCGTTCATGGACACGCTTACCATCATTACTGAGTGATCATCGATGACTGATTGTATTGTGCCTATTTATTTTTTTGTACATACCAAATGAGAGTGAATGCTATTTAAAAATAAAATGTGATATACCACTAAACTTTTTTTTTATATATTTATTAAGATATATTTTCAGTGTCATCCCATAAATATCCTAATGAAAATACAAACGACGTGTCGCACATACTGAAAGGCATACCTTATTTATTTACTTCATTTAAGGATTGAGAATGATAAATTTTAAATCTTTTCAAAAGATTTTGTAGGTATAACGAAAGTGCAAGCTAATGGCAGGAAACCAGGGTTGAATTAAGCTACTGTTCAATGTTTACTTACTTGCATGTTTTCTCCTTTCCATATTTCGAGTGCTGTCAATGCATACTACCTAGATTTTTTCAGCACCTCTGTCGCTCCAGAAATAGGTAAAAAAATTACATCAAGGTCAACTGACTGATTGTCCGGGGCAGGAATCAAATATTCTAGAAGTGCGAAAGTTGGCACAGTAAAAGTTTATATGAGATATCTTCCGCGCACCCAGCCCGCAGCAGGCGCACCGGGCGTCGGCGGAGGGCGGACAACGCCCTCGTCCAGCCCCCCTAAATGGGTCCAGGGGCGACGGATCTGGGGACATCCGTCGCTCCCTATTGCTACGGACCCGAGATGGTGGCGCGTAGTGTTCCACGCGCGCCTCTCTGTGATGTATGGGGGGGAGTTTAACACCTCACTACCCCCCAACGTGAGGAGGCCCGCAAAGGCGGGCCGGCACCGGTCGGGGATCGCGGAAGACATATTGTTTCCCGTGGTCCCCGACGTAGGTGTGGGACGGAACACCGGGGTGGTTTTATTCAGTAAGAGTCTGACAGACCCCTCCGCCCACCCCAGGGCGGAGGACATCCATGAGGATTTCCACCTCGTGATCAAAAAAAAAAAGGAAAAGTTTATATGGAGAAAGAATGCAGAAATCAAATATTTTTGATTTAAATGAATAATGGTCAAATTTCGACCAGTGGGCGACAACTCGTTCATATACATAGGTCAGTTACGAATTCCGCTATATTAAGAGTGATAAACAACCGATCCAGGAAAACAATTAAATGTATTTTATTTTTATTATTTAAATTGACTAGCTTTTACAGATGCTATGATACTAAAAAAAAAAACAATTTACCAAGTATTTTCCCTACTATGTTGGTGTCGGCTTCCAGTCTAACCAGATGCAGCTGAATAACCTGACCTCCACAACCCTGTTACTGAGTGTCACGATACTCTAAAGTAAGTTAAAAACTGTTGTCTGATTTTTGAGTTTCAGTTTACCCGTAAAGACAGTCAAAGATCCACGAATGTCACCCGGGACCAACGGCTTAGCATGCTTTGAGTCTCCATTTGAATTGAATAGCCAACCATTGGTCGACCCGTGTGGCTCTTATTACTTAGCCACAAACCCTTCCTTCGATAGTAAAGTAAGTCCTTTTTTACACGCTTTATATTAGCTTCACTTGTATGTTTGTTTGTAACCGACTCCTTATAGCGCGATTTTGTCCCACTTTAAACGACCAGATTTCATTCAAACTTTGCACACCTGTCAAGGACCGATGACAATGTAATAATTTCATAAATTTGTGCCGATATTATTGCCAGGGTTACCAGGACGGCAAAAAAACTGTCTTCGAAAACTACGCTGACATACATCACAAACTACGCTGACATACGACACAAACTACGCTGACATACGTCACAAACTACGCTGACATACGTCACAAAATTCGAAGCACCCTAAAAAATTGAAAATAAATAATAGTTTAAAAAAACTAAAAAACACGCTTCCTTTGAAAACCAAACTAAAAAGTACAAAATAATGGAAAAAAAGCGTGGGGTGCCTGATATCAATAAAAAATACCTTAAAAAGCACCCCACGCTTTTTTTCCATTATTTTGTACTTTTTAGTTTGGTTTCCAATGGAAGCGTGTATTTTAGTTTTTTTAAACTATTATTTTTATATATCATAACGTAAATATATAATTTTACTGCACAAAATTACTACTACATGTTGTGACTTCCCGGATTTGATTTCACAATTTCTAAAATCATGATGGACGATTTACAGATTATTCGGCCATACAAATGATTTTCCGTGAACAACTAATAGATCCCTATTAATCTGTTATTAAAAAAAAACGTCAAGAGCGAGTCGGAATCACGCACCGAGTTTCCGTACCTTCATATATGAATATTTTATAGCACATATCTATTATATTATTGCAGTTTAGTATTATTATTATTTTTCATTGACATTTCTCAGCACCCTAGGGTTCTGGACCTTTGGAAGGCGTACGAGGGGCCGAAGCCAACTCGCAGAGGCCCCTAAGACAATTTTAAATGATGAGGGGGCACCAACCGACGTTTATCTCTGTATGCACTATGCAAGTGCACCCAAGAACAATCTCCGGTTGGAGCAGAACTATTACAGAATATGGAAACAAAGCAAATTAGGCTATGGGTTTGGATGGCTATAGTGGATTGGTAACCGCAACTATGGAAGGACTATGGCCCCTGCCTGATCAATGTTTTGTATACACGGATAAAATGGCAGGGGGTGACTTGCACACTCAATAATGGGCCCCCGGGAAACGTCGCTAGCACATAGTGTCGTTGCGACAAGTGGGCAACACTTCCTGAGGTGCTTGAGAAGTGGATAGGTATTCCACGGCTTTCAAAACAATCCCAGAGCCCGGAAGATAGTCCAGATCCCTACGAGCACTTACTGGAATACTTCCTTTCCCCGAGCACGTTTGCTCTTGCGAATCTCCACTCAAGCCAGCCAATAAAGGCAAGAATGAGGTGGGAGCTCTGAACCTCGTCAGTGTTCACTCCAGCCGGCCAATAAAGGCCAGCCAGAGATGAGGAACAAGAATTCTCCCGGGAGATAGAGTCCGTGGGGTCGCTACTGCCCAACAGCTCGCCACATGCTGCCCTGCGGGTTTATTATTATTATTATTGCAGTTTTAGGTCAGGGCCATCTCTCGACCGATAGTACCGAACTAATGTAATTTTTTTTTATGAAATCTGAAAAAGTGTGCTATTTAGAGACATCGTTTTAGTTTTCCCGTAATTAACATGCTTATATCTTTACATAAACTTCTTAACTTAGAAATTTTTCAGATTTATCTCTATGCAAACTTTAGAGAGAAGGGAGGGAGCAACGGTATTTTTTATTTTATTTTTCGAGGTAGGCATTTTTAGGTCGAAAAATACTCGGCCAAAAAAAAGGAAAATGTTTGAGAATAAATAAATAGGGCTCTTTCATATAATACCCTACATGCCCTTGCCACTTCAAATTTTTGAGAGCCCCGTTTATTCCCGGTTGCAAAAAAAATACAAGTATATTTTTATTTCTTTGTTATTTTCCAAATAGTTGGGCAAACGTCATCTAAAACAATTCCTAATTTCAAGTTGATAGCAGTTTTTGAGATATCCAGCTATGGCCGACATACGGACAGACAGACTGAGTCGTACCATAAGCGTTCCTTTTTTACCATTTAGGTATGGAACCCTAAAAATGGACACCGAAATAATGGCTACGCATGAATGAACCGACCGACAAAACTTCTCAGGTAATTTTTCATTCAGGACTATGTACATAAATACATATATCCTCTAGCACATGCAGTTGAATTGCTAATAATTGAATTATTTTCAATCTAGTAGTACAAATAATCTACAAGTACTTGTAGTACTTACTAATAACTTTATTGAAGAAAAAAAATCCCTATCACCCGGTCATCGTGGAGTCAGCACACATAATTCATTTGTCAGCACAGCACAGCACACATAATGTTTTTATAATCGACAAGGAGAAAAAAAAAAATTAATAAAATAGGTCCACGTTTAATCAAAAATGATAAAAATCTACATAACGTCATTCAAATACTATCTAAAATATAGACAATAAGAACTACCGAATATAGATTACCATAGCGTGTCTCTAACTACGTTATAGTCTGAGTTATATCCGAGTTTAACACGTGTGTGTATCCATATTAGCTACATTAGGACATTTAAAATGTTGATCGATTGAAATCGAGAAGAAAATTATGTTTCTCTAAAGACCTATCATTAGTGGAATATAAAGACGACTTTAGTGGACAGTCAACTCATCATCATCATCATTTCAGCCGAAAGACGTCCACTGCTGGACATAGGCCTCCCCCAAGCACCGCCACTTCGACCTGTTCTGTGCTTCTCGCATCCAACGTATTCCTGCGGCCTTCATCAGGCCATCGGTCCATCTTGTGGGAGGCCTTCCAACGCTCCGTCTTCTAGTACGCGGTCACTCATTTGGTTTAAATAGTTCTTTATATAATTGAAGGACTTGTGGCTAAGTAATAACAGTCGCACGGGAACGATCAGTTCAGGTTAAGCTACGCTTACCGCGGTTGGTTCATTCCAAGATCCTTCCGTGCCTCGGAAACCACGTTAAGCCGTTGGTCCCGGCTGTCTTTCCTAGATCTTAGATAGTCGTTACGGGTCGTCAGAAGCCCGAAAGTCTGACAACCAGTCTTACCAAGGGGTATCGTATTACCCAAAACCTGGGTTGTGGAGGTCAGATAGGCAGTCGCTCCATGTAAAATACTGGTACTCAGCTGCATCCGATTAGACTGGAAACCGACCTCAACATAGCCGGGAAAAAGCTAGGCAGATGATGAGTTCTTTTTATAATTATTATTTAATTTATAATCTATTCAAATTCTTTGCTATTTACTGAAATTACGTACGCTATAGGCTTTGTATACTCATTGATGCTTCGATTTGTTAACCATATTATATTGCGCTCAGTACCTGATACATGTTGACAGGCCTACACTGTCCTCTCATACAATTTGAACATATTGTAAAAGTCAATTATTTTTGAAATAGTAACCGTAGAGTTAAAGAGCAATGGTAACCCAGTGGTATCAGCACGACTGACGAAGAGTTCGTGAGTTCAAATTCAGGCAAGCACTTTACTTTGTGTATGTAATTTCATCACCTCTGCTTTAAACAGTGAAGGAAAACATCGAGAGGAAACCGGCATGTCATAGAAACAAAGATTGGAAGACATGTGACATCCACCGATCCTCACTGGGCCCGCGTGGTGGATTATGGCTCACTCCCTCTCATAGAGAAGAAGCCTGTGTTCCAGCTGTGCGAACATTATAGGCTGATTGTGAACCAGTCCTTCTGGGTCATGGGTTTCATAAGTCCCATTTTTTTAACGTAATATTTTAATAATGGTCATCTCTTGTCACCATATATAAAGTGTACGTTGCTGAACTTATGATGCTTGATAGCTAAAAATGGTTTTATATGGCCACGTAAAAAACTTCATGTATCGTTACGGCTCTTAATAAAATATTTCGAAATTTCAAAATAATTGCAAATTCTAATATTGTACATAACAAAGAACTCTCGTAACTGCGACCTTAAGCCTTGTCAAAGTATCCAAAGTCAAGTGCACGCATTTCTCCGCCCCACCGCGCTAGCGCATGCGGCTTTGTGTTTCATATATAATACACAACAACAATTACTTCGATATCAAACAACATTTGACCGTTGCAAATCAAACAACAAAAATGTTCAGCAAAGTGAGTGAATCTTAGAAGGAATTTAGTTACCAACAATAAATATTTAAACTACCTACTTCGCACAAGTTAGACAAGATGTTAAAAAGTCACTTTAGTTGAACGTGTTATTTCAGATCGTAACTTTGAGCGCGCTGCTGGCCGCTGCCAACGCTGGCTACTTGGGCCATGGACACGCCGTGTCTTCCCAGAGCATCATCCGTCACGACGAACCCCTGCACTACGCTGCTCCAGTAGCCCACTACGCAGCTCCCGTAGCACACTACGCTGCTCCCGTAGCACACTACGCCGCTGCTCCCGTAGCTCACTACGCCGCTCCCGTGGCTCACTATGCCGCTCCTGCAGCCCACTACGACGGCCACGACACTTACGTAAGTCATCTGATCAAAGTAACTTCACCATAATTAGAAATTATTAGAGAGAAGGCTTTAATCTAATTTGGTTATTTTAGGCTCACCCCAAATACGACTTCGCTTACTCCGTGGCTGACCCTCACACCGGTGACCACAAGTCCCAGCACGAGAGCCGCGATGGTGACTCTGTTCACGGATACTACTCTCTGGCTCAACCTGATGGCTCCATCCGCAAGGTTGAGTACACCGCTGATGCCCACAACGGGTAAGTTGTATAGCACTATGCGAAACCCTCTTAAGTTTATTTGTTAACAATGTGCCAATATAAACAATATTCTATATTTTCAGTTTCAACGCTGTGGTACACAACTCCGCCCCGTCAGTGCACCCCGCCCCCGTCCATGGACACGCTCACCATCATTACTGAGTGATCATCCATGACTGAATGTATTGTGCCTATTTATCGTTTTGTACATACCAAATGAGAGTGAATGCGATTTCAAAATAAAATGTGATATACCACAAACCTTTTTTTAATATACATCATAAATATCTACGACTCTTTAAGTATCCTTTAAAAATATAGACCATATTGTTAAAATTATCACTGATAAATTTTGATTAGCGTATAGGTTAAACAATCTTTATGAGGCTAGCGAAAGCAGCGACTGTCCATACAAATATACTCAGGTTAGTAACGTAAAACTTACCTACATGGTTTTTTAAAACCTCTATTAGGCAGAATGCAAGTGTACAAGACATCCAGATTAATTTGAACTGCTCAAAAAAATGGCAAATAGATATTTTTTAACGCAGCTTGTGGTAGGATTAAAATTGTAGAAATCCTCACGTAACGAAAAAAAGCTTTACGTAACGAAAAAAAGCATTTTGACCCTTCATGGGACTTTTTATTACATATATAGAAAGGGACATAGAGAGAGTGAGATGGTTTTCGAGAGTGCTTTCGCCAATTTGAGGTCAAAATTAAAATTCAAGATGACGGCTGATAGACTTTTCAAATATGTCAACATGTGTGGTTTTGAGTGTACGTAGCCGATAGTGTGGTCTAAATGAAAATCCAAGATGATGGCTATGAAATTGAAATAAAACTCATCATAAGTGTCGTTTTCAAGTCAAAACTAAAGTTAAAAGGCAGCTACGAAGATTTTCAAATTTTTGTCACGGGTGATGTTTCATGTTTTTTGAGAGTGCTGAATCCGATAGTGTGGTCAAAATAAAGTTGGAGTACTTTAAAGATAGAGTCAACGATATTAGATTCGGAGTTGAAAAAAGTATCAGGTACTTCTTTCCTGGCGGAGGTCCAAGTGTGGTGTCGGGCACCACACTTTTTTTTTCACTAAAACTTCATATTTAACACCCTACTACCTCAATGGATGCAGTGGTGGCCCAGTGGTATCAGCCCCGACTTACGACTTGCAGGTCGTAGGTTTAGGCCCAGGAAGGCACTTTACTTTGTGTAAATAATTTCATCACCACTACTTTCAAAACGGTGAAGTAAAACATCGTGAGGAATCCGGCATGTCCGAGACTCAAAAATTTGAAAACAATATTTAACAACCCGCACTGGGCCCGCGAGGTGGACTATAGCCCATACTCTCTGGAAGGCAGGACGTCTGTGTCCTAGCAATGGGATCATTAGACGCTAATTATGTTACGTTATGTTAACCTTGTCAATACTGGAAAGTTAAAAAATTTAAGTCTAGATAAAAATAATTGAGAAACTAATGAATACCAACATATACTACACATTGGCACACTACAATCGAAAACTAACGTAATAGTACCAATAAATAAATATCCCGCCAGTAAAACAATTGATTCGAACTTCAATTACAAACCATAACTCCCTCAACAAGGAAATAAACTATCATGTCGGTTACAGTTTCATTCATTATGAATTTGTCTCCCATGATGAAACCGGTAAGGCGCTTACTCACTTCAATAAAATACTTCAATGTAATAATGCAAATTGTTGCGAGAACTTTCTCTATTACAAATTGTCTGGACTTTTGACGATAATAAATTTCAAGAAAGTAAGGTGTGAATAAGTATTTCATAGTTTTGGGTTTTCTCACAATTTCTTCGTAAAAGGATGTTTCTTTTTTCCAAATTATGACATGGAATAAATTCAGGAGCGCATGATTATCTGCGAGTCAAAGACAGACAGCATTATAACATCGTAGGTGGGTTAGTTAAATGCTAGTCAATATAGTAAAAAGTTAAAAAACCCCCAACACAAACGAAAACACAAAAGGTATTTACAAGGCAAATGTGAGTGGAAACACCGGGAGGGGACGCCCTAGGAGGACATATAGTGACCTTATTGGTGATGTTCTTCAGAAAGGTCAGGTGCGTAGTACTCGCTACCGACGTGTGTGTATGACCAATTGTATGAACCTAAACGAGGCAAAAGGAGTGTGTAGAGATCGTAGCAGGTGGCGTCCCGTGGTTTCTGCCTACCCCCATGGGAAAAAGGCGTAATGGTATGTATGTATGTATGTACAAACGAAAACCTCTAAAAGTGAAAACATAACATGAACTGATCCTTTAAGTTTAGCTTTGGGAGGCGGCTAATGAAAATGTTATCCTTTCTACAAGAGCGTGCATTCACAATCGCTAGGATTCGTCTGTTTGGCGTTTTCATTAACGGTTGCCCAACCCGACGATGCTTTGATCAAAATATTACCTTTTTTAGAGGATTTGATTGATTGATTGATTTTTAAATCGTTTACTTAACTTTTATTTCCTAGTTTAGAGTAGTACACACGCTATGATCGACACATGCCTCATTAAAATCTGTTTTTACGTATGTTTCCACAGCAAAGCACGTCACTAATTTATTCTCATTCCTTATTGCTGCTCTGAAATCATGAGACCCTGAGACCTGACCATGAGATCACCATTTATCTATAACCCATTAATTTAAGACCTTTCCGATGAGCCCAAGCGATACTTATGCTGTTTTTTGGTGAGGTAGTAGGGTATCCTGTAAATTAATAATAATAATAATAATAATAATATTCCACAACTATCACACAACGCCATCTAGTCCCAAGCTAAGCAGAGCTTGTGTTATGGGTACTAGACAACTGATAAACATACTTAAAATTACAGGTGAAAAGAAGAGGAGGAGGAGGTGGCTTAAATTGCAGGTGATACTGTGGCATCAGGTCAAGGTTACTGTGTTCTTTCAATATAATTGAAGGAATAGAATACCAAATTACGACTCGATCAGACTTGTGGAATTACATAAAAATCTTTAAGACATTTTTTTTAAAGACATTGTTCAAGAACTGAAAAAGTAGGTACTGCTAACCATGTGTAGTAGTGGAACCCTATAAAACACTTTTACCCTATCTATGTAACTTTGAAAAAGTTCATACGTCAAAGAGAAACAATCATAATCATACTCATCATAACATACAAAACCTGTGCAGTTTCAGTAATTTTAAGCGGTTCACTAATGTCAACCTTAAAGCGCCAAGTAAGACCTCCAATCACATCAAAATATTTTTATTTCACATAAACCTTCATGGCAATTATGAAACGTCAGAAGCTAGGTGCCTCTAGGTACTTCTGCATACAACCCGCCCGTCCATTTTTTACAGCATTCTTAAAGATTAACGTACACATCATTTTGAAACTAACTAACTAACCCCGATTTAAAAACAAAGTAGGATCTAGAAATTCAACTTGCAAAATACAAAAAAAAAAAATATGAACAGTACCTACTCACGCAAGTATTAATTGATTTTTAAATGAAACTGTGTCATTATGTTTTATCGAAACTGCGACCTTGATACATGTCAAAGTTACAAGTCAAGTGCATGCACGCATGTTCCACCCCACCGCGCCCGATTACTCAGTAACTTGATCTATAAAACCAAATTGAAAGTCCATTGACATCAATCAACACTTGATTGTAACAAACAATACAGCAAAATGTTCAGCAAAGTGAGTTTTTATCTTAAAAGTCGGTTTTTTGAAATATATCAAAGAAAATATTCATTAAATTTATCAATGGATCTTTCTAAAGCTTTCTTTGAATTTTAAACGACATAATCCCACGCCCAAGATTCAACCATAGTATTGGCTAGTAAAAGCACATTATTTATTAGCCAATTTAAGCCCTGCCTTGATTTGAGACTTGCCTGCTAGGGTCGCGAGATTTGTTCGAAAAAGATACCGTGGTCCTGGCTCATGGGCAACTGAAGGAACACGGGTGGGTTTTGGTCAGTAAATGTCTCACACGCCCTCCCGCTCGGCCCAAGAGCGGGAGACGTCATATGATGATTTCCCATCCTCTAAAAAATGGAAAAAAAAGACCTGCCTTAATCCTGTGCAACTTAAAATTTTGTAAGTTATGCACCTTTCTAAGTATCTTATACTTTCAGATCGTAGTTTTCGGCGCTCTGTTGGCCGCTACCAACGCTAGTCTCTACGGTCACGGTCACGCCGTGTCCTCCCAGAGCATCGTGCGTCACGATGAGGCCTATGTTGCGCCCCTGCACTACGCCGCTCCCGTAGCTTACTATGCTGCTCCCGTAGCACACTACGCCGCTCCCGTAGACCACTACGACCGCCACGACACATACGTAAGTGACACTGTTATTGACAGTATGTTTTCGAACTTTATCTGTTAAAAATATTTTTTTAATGATGTTATATTGCAGGCTCACCCCAAATACGATTTCGCGTACTCCGTGTCTGACCCTCACACCGGTGACCATAAGTCCCAGCACGAGAGCCGCGACGGTGATGCCGTGCACGGGTACTACTCCTTGGTGCAGCCTGATGGCTCCGTGCGCAAGGTCGAGTACACCGCTGATGACCACCACGGGTACGTTATCATACATGACATCCTTCTTTAATTGACTTTGACTTCGTATGTTATTCTCCTGTAATTACTTTAACTAATCTTCTTGTTGTTGTTTTTCAGTTTCAACGCTGTGGTACACAACTCCGCTCCCTCGGTGCACCCCGCCCCCGTCTACGGACACTCTTACTATCATTATTGAGTGATCAACTGATTATTGTGTGAATGTTCGTACAATTTGTAATATTTATGCGTATGTATGTTTTGTGTTCAAAATGTGAATAAATTGATAAAACCTTTAGTACTTATCGTGATTTACTCTACAGCAATCTTAAATAGGATATATTTCACTATAGTCAGAGAGCTACCAAACTCCCTAAGTTGAATCTTCACCACAACGAAATGAAAAAACATTTGAATTCTTTGCGTAATGATATGGGCTTATTTGATATTTATTTGACAATCGTGGGTCATTGACTCCTAATAAAGCGGTATAATTTTATAGAGGCAATAAATATTACGGTCACGTCATAAATTCCACCTTTAATGATATATTATTAGATTGCTTAAACTACTCTTAAGCTGACCAAATAAATAACCACTGCCATAACCATATACCATGCTGACTGTGCACTTGCACAATATGAAAAATAATAATTTTATTATCTTAATTAAAGTCATGATTTCATCGTTTAGAAGAAAATGTCTTGATTTCCCAATATTAATAAGATTTATAGCGGTTTCTAATACTAATTAAAAAGTATTTGATTTACCTCAAATGATGTTGTATCAGTTTAATGACGTTTAAAAACTATCTCATTTGACAGTTACCGTAAAAGTACTGGATTTTTGATGAAACGAAATGGAAATATGATGGGGTAGCGTCTAGTTTTCTAAGTCAGTTAGCTTCATCGAGCTTCGAAATTAAAAGATTGGCTACAGAAAGTCTATATTGGTATTACGTTGAGTACCTAATTAAATAGTTTGTTATATACTACCTTTGTACATGGGTGTAAATTCTTACAATTTAAAGACAAAAATATTCTTACCGCGAAAGTTGTGCCGATTTAAGAAAAATATTGAGCATCTGTGTTCTCCAAAGCACAAAAAGATTATTCAATCAGAGTCTTCATAACATCCACCTGGATCTATTAATCCTTCGAGTTGTATATCATAATCTCAAATATTACACTTACAAACAGAGCAAGTCACATTCTGACAGCTTTATTATTCAGCAATGCTGAAATCGGACGTAATGAAGTATGTTGCCGACGGCGGATAATACTCACTAAAAGTAGGCTTTAAATGTTTTATGACTTATATACAATAATAACTTTATTATTTTAAGATTGCGTTTAATATTCTCCAATGAAATATTCTGGAATAATAATGTCATGCGTAATCTTTACCCAACTATTTTGGGATCGGCTTCCAGTCTCACAAGTCAATAGCTGCGTACAAGCTTTTTACCAGTATTTTACATAGAGAGACTGCGTATCTGACCTCCACAATATAGTTACTGGGTAACGAAATACCCCTCAGTAAGACTTGTGGTCAGACTTTTGGGCTTCTGACTCCCATAACGACTGTCGAAGATCTTAGAATGACAGCAGCAACCAACGGGTTAAAATGCTTTCCAAGGCACGGTTGGTCACTATATGTAATGGAGTGGTAAGCGTAGCTAAACCTTTAACCCGCTCTAATTATTTAGCCAAAAGCCCTCCGGAATTATCTTCTTCTTCTTCTTATGTCGTATCGATGGAACTCGTACACTTTATATCGTTTGAGCCCAGTAGGTGGCCACGTTTATTGCGGCAACAGTGGCATTTTTGAGATCATCTGAGGTGCAGGTGAACGGGCACTTGGGACACTCCAGCAGGTGGGTCATGATCTGATCAGAAGTACCGCACTCGCACTGGGTGTCGGATGAGTCTATAATCCGGAATTATAAAACTACTAAATAATTGCAATAAGTCTCATAAATATATCTAAATGTTGTTAAAGCTGGTATGACATAGTTCCAGAAATAGAACGGCTATAAGTTATGTAAGAATTTTGAACACAAGAATTTCAGGCATTTCTGCCTCTAGTTCCTTGTATGAACATAATAGTATTATTCAGTTTGAATTGTGGGTTACAATTTGAATTATGTATTGAATACAACATAATACCATGATAAATGCCTGTCTATGAATTTGAAGCATTTTTATACTTGAATTGTATTGTTGCTAAGTGCAGCTACAAGGCAGCGTAAGTATTAGAAGTACAAGCAACTCCTAAAAGGAAAAGTTATCGTGAAATTGAAAATCGCAAAACAGCATGCATAAGCACAAACAGACGCAGTTCCCACTGCTGGGACACAGGCCTCCTCTCGGTGAAAGGGAATGGGCCGTAATTTACCACGCATGCAAAGAACGGATTAGTATATGTCACATGTCTTTGAATTTTGGATTCTAGGAGATGCTAGTTTCCTCCCTGTTTTCCTTCACCGTTTTCAGAGCAGTGGTGATGAAATAATGTACACCAAATCAAGCGCGCATCTGGGTTCGAATCTACGACCGTTTACTCGTAAGTCACGACCGTTAACACTGAGCCACCACTGCATGAGCAAAGATTCATTATAAGCTTGTCTCCAGTAAATGATAATTATACATTCATTTCGAATGTGGAATAAGGCCATTAATTGTAACAGTAGCTTTAGTGAAGTGTGTACCTATAACATGAAGAACATATAAAACACCGACCTAGTGCACAATGAAGGGTTCCGTAGTTGGAACGAATTTACCCCAAGGACAATCTTAACTTTGTAGTTGAAATCATGTTGTCTCATACAAGAATATACGTCAATTCTCGAACCGCAAATGTAAGTTTGTAACTGTAAAAAAAATGTGAAAAAAAAGCAAATTAACCATTTTCGAACTTTTTCCTTTACTTGTGCTGTGAGACTTTATTTCTTGTCAAACATGATTATAGATCGAAGGGAAGTACCCTATAGGTTTTGATTTATTTGCGAGTATCAAAATATGTCGCATGAATGGCCGCATATTTTTATTAAAGCTTGATTTCTTAGAGTTCCTAGGGACCACAGACCTAAGTATTGGACATTAATTTCAATTTGAAATTTCATTGCGATCCTGAAAGATATGGTCTTGGCAGACAGACAGACAGACAGACGGTCAACGAAACGATCCTATAAGTATTCCGCTTATTCTTTAGAGGTACGGAAGCCTGAAATAATCATCACGAAATAATCATAAATTTAAGACTATACAGGAAGCAAAACTTGTAAGCATACCCAACCTTTTAGAGTGTTCGGCTATTGAATTGTTAGAGCATGGATTGATTATCGTATGTATATATAGACCTCCAAAGACAAAAAAAGATTGTATACAATTATTTTTCGACCGTTTAGCGACTTTACTAGCAAAATTATGTAGTAAATTTAAGAAAATTGTTATTTGTGGCGATTATAATATTGATCGACTGAAAGACACTCCTGTTTCAAGAGAGTTTGAAAACTTGTTACAGAGCTTTAACCTAAAACTTGCAATAAATGAGCCAACCCGCTTGCAAAGTAAAACGTGCATTGATAACATTGCACACAATATTAGAGGCTGTCAACAAAGCGTTATTGAACTAGCTCTGTCTGATCATACAGCACAAATTCTCTCATGTCCAGTTAGAAAAACTTACTCAATAACCCATTGGTATAAATTCAGAAGAGACTTTAGCACCGAAAATGTTGAGAAATTTATTGAATGTCTAAAAGCCCTAAATTTTACTGAATGCTATGAGAAAAGTGACGCAAATGCTTCTTTTGAAGAATTCCATAAGGTATTTAAACTTTTTTATGACCTCTGCTTTCCAAACATCAAAATTAAAGTTCCAATTATTCGCAAAACCAAATGGCTTAGTAAAGGATTAAAAATATGTTCTCTTCGTAAAAGAATGCTTCTTAAAATATATCGACTCTCAGGTAAAAAGTCAGATAAGGGTAACTTTAGTAATTATGCAAAAAAGTTTAAAAGAATTGTAAAACTTACTCAAAAGTCGCAAAATAATTATTATATACAAACAGCCACAAACAAACCTAAAGCAATATGGCAAATAATAAATAAAAATAAAAACAATAATCCCCCTGAAAAAATTGATAGATTAAGATATAATAATCAAGTTATAACGGCCCCTGATACTATAGCACAAACATTTAATAATTTCTTTATTGATGACATCTCGAAACTGACAAATAATAAAATAAATTACGCAAAGATTCTAACTTATAATAAACCAAACTCCTGTTTCTTAACCCCAGTTACCCTAAACGATGTTGTGAAATTAATCATGGCATTAAAAAACACCAAAAGTACGGGCTATGATGGAATTTCAACGCAAATAATAAAACGTGTAGTGTACATAATTGCCCCAATCATAACTCATATTATAAATCAGTGTCTTGAGGAAGGCATTTTCCCATCATATTTAAAAACTACGGTAGTTACACCACTATTTAAAAAAGGAAACCCAGAAGATGTACGATGTTACAGGCCGATTGCTCTCATTCCAATATTCGCCAAAATATTTGAAAAAGTACTAAATAATAAACTTACTGAATATTTCGAGAAAAATAAAATAATAATAGATAATCAAGTAGGATTCAGAAAAGGGAATTCGGTAAATTCAGCAATTCATCAGTTTTTAGAAAAAATACTTACAGAACTAGATAAAAAAAAACCAAGTTACAGCTCTATACATGGACATGACAAAAGCGTTTGATTGTGTTGATCATGAACTTCTTTTGCAAAAACTGGAAATATACGGAGTTCGGGGTAAAGCACTACAAATAATCAAATCATATCTATGTAACCGAATACAGTTCACTGAAATAACACAGTTATGTCCATTTACAAAGAGAGAGATTAAGTATACATCGAGTCCTAGATTTATAAAATATGGTGTACCTCAAGGGTCAATACTGGGACCACTACTGTTTCTCATTTACATAAACGATTTACCTAATGCTATTCAGCAACCTATGGTTTTATTTGCAGATGACAGTACGGTTCTTTTCACAAATAATAAAAACAAAAATCATGAACAAGAAATAAATGATTCCTTATATAAATTAATAAATTGGCTTCAAATAAATAATTTACAAATTAATCTCACAAAAACACATTAAACTTTAAAAATAAAAACGCGACATCTATTCCTTTAAGTATTGCATACAATAATGAAACAGTAGCTGAAGTAGCAAATACAAAATTTTTAGGAATCCATATAGATTCGAATATGTCATGGAAAACACATGTAAATAGTGTATGTACCAAATTGAATCAATTTTCTTACGCTCTATTCATGCTTAAAAAAGTATCCAACCAGACCGCGCTTCTTACTGCTTACCATGCGTATGTGGGATCCACTCTGTCGTATGGGTTACTATATTGGGGAAACTCGACTGATAAAGAAATTGCGTTCAAAGCCCAAAAAAAGTGTATTAGGTCTATATGTGGGTTACGCCAAACGGATTCATGTAAACCACATTTCGTAAATCTCAAGATTTTAACACTCCCTGCTCTATTTATCTACCTGGCCTCAATTTTAGTTAAATCAAACATTACAAGCTATGATACGTTAAAAAGCAGAAGACTTAAACATACCTTAAGAGATAAAACGTCCCACACTAGAGCGTACAGTAATAGTGTTTTCTGTATGAGCACAAAGATTTATAACAAGCTACCTATGGACATTAAAATTATAAATTCAATTATTATTTTTAAAAGAATGCTGAAAATTAATAAAGAATTTGAATTTGAAAGAATTTGAATTTGAAAGCCTGAAGCTGAATATAGTGCATCCCAGTTGTGCAACCAAGTATTTTTATGACAACTGCAATAAAAGTATCTATATATCAATACGTGAAGCGAAAACTTTGGATCCCTTTTCGCACACTTATAGTTTATACAGAGAAGAAGTGACGAATGCTAATTTTTTTTCTTAAATTATGCGTAAAAATACATTATTTTCAATAAATAACACGTACACACACTACCATACGTTTGACAAACAGATAAATTCTCTTTTATTTATGGTTGAAGTCTGTGGTCAAAATGAGAAGAACTAATATTATTTGTCTTTATTGTCTATAGTCTTGCCTGTGCCAAAGAGGGACGAAAAGAACCAAAAAAAAAAAATTGCACTCCGGGAGTGCCGGCAGAAGTGAAAACTTGATTATTAACGTTGAGCATGTTTGATATTTTGGAATGGTTAGGGAATAATTTGTTGTTCAATTTCCATATTTTAAGCACTTTATATTCACGAATTTTACGAATACACAACAATGTGATCACTACACAGACGGTCGAGCCATCAGCTGTCACCATCCATGGATGCGCGTGGCACGCTGTAACATAGACGAACATTCGCGCAAGCGCCCTGCGCCGCCTAAACGAAACAGTAGGCCCAGGCATACATTTTCGCTGCGCCGTAGAGAGGGGATAGCTGTCTACTCTCCATCCGTCCTACGCTTTTTCGATCAGGTCACGTGTCCTGACGCGAGTTTAAGATTTTATACCCATTACAGAAAAAGTGCTCAACGCCGCTAAAGAAGTTTTCACTTCAAAAAAAAATGTCTATAGTCTTACTGAATGTCAAAAAATGTGTCAAATAATTAAGATAATGATAAGGTCATTCATATCATTCAAACTTAAAATTAAAATGAATTATAGTCGAATTTCGACTACTATGCGACCACTAGTACAATTAAAACGCTATTTAGCTTCGGTGACTGTTCCTGTACTCACAGCCTTAAACTTACTAACCTGAGTAAATCGATAAAAAATATTATAATCAGCATAAATAATAACAGTACGGAATGATAAATATCGACTGTTCCTGTACTCACAGCCTTAAACTTACTAACCTGAGTAAATCGATAAAAAATATTATAATCAGCATAAATAATAACAGTACGGAATGATAAATATCGACAGTTTTTTTCAACATTGCAGTGAACGGTATAATCGGTTCGGGGATTTTTTCTGTTCATTCAGACTAAGATCACGTAGCACCTCGCGGTACGGCCTTGCTTACCTCGAACTACAAAGCTGCAGTGACAAACATTCTTCTTCAACAAATAAACAACATGAAAAAGCATAAAATTCATTTTCCTGTAGATCTACTAACTATATCGAAATAATTATGAGTCCTTAACTTAGATATAGCACACACATCTCGACGTCTTGACATGTCGCGACTTCGGTAAATCTATCCCGTACTTAGAAAAGGGCATTTGTAGGTAGTAATGAATAATGGTTTTCAAGTAAACTTCAAATTGGAGCGATTCACAAATCCTCAGAATAATTTATTTTCAATTGAGCTTCTCAACGAAACAGCGATCTCGTTAACACAAGAGGAAAATTACCGTTTTCGATTAGCTATCATCTTGGTTATTATATTCATTGAATTAAAGCAGTAGAAAAAATTACAAGCTTAGATGGAAGTACTAACACGGCTGAAAGAGACATTTCAAATAGGTATATTAGGACAGAAGATGATGGATGATTCTACTTCCTACTACATTATATATTTCTGTGTGGTGCCAGACGTAAAGAATAGCATCACCCCATTTCTTCCCGTGGGTGTCGTAAAAGGTGATTAAGGGACTTACTAGAGATTCCCCAGCGTTCCCTATACATTTTACCACCATAATGCGATCGCCAATGCCAAACCCCTTTTGGGTAGGCCTATATCCAACAGCGGGCGTCTCTTGGCTGAAATGATGAAGAATGATAAATATATAATATATTAAAACAATCATATGTTAGATAAACACATTGGACACGTTTTATCCCGGTAGTTCGTTTCCGTAGAATAATTTCCGACGTCCACGCGAGCTGAGCCGCGGGCCTAAACTAGTGACCATATAATTTTAGAATCATCTGAATTTCACATTTGCAATAATCCATAACCACCAAAGTCTGACCTCTGACTGCAATAACTATACAGAAGACAAATGGTCCAGGTCCTTCAAAAACACTTGTCACTCTTTCGTTCATGAACCTACGCACTTGAAAATTTCGTTCATGCGTACGATATTTTTTGTTTAGCCGAACAAAACATGCACATTTAGACGGCATGACATGGCCACGCCGTTATCGATACCATGACATATATTGCAATTCTATAATCGGTTTTTTTAAGACGACCTTAACTATTGTCATTGTCGCGAGGTCCGCATGCGGTGTGGTCAGCCCCACTTGTTCTTATTCTGTTTTAACTCATATAAAAACCCACGGTCAGCAGCATTTGTCATCAATCATTGATTGACTTTGATCTAAACAACAACAAAATGTTCAGCAAAGTAAGTGAAACAATTATTTAATCTGAGAAATCAATTTTCTGAAACAAAACTCAGAACATGCGATTTGAAACGGTAAAATAAGTGAATTCATAAAGTGAAGTGAAAATGTTTTAGGTTCTAAAGTGTGATCTACGAAAATTTGAAATTATCCGTTATTCACAAATCCAAGTGCCTAAATTAAAAAAATTAAATGTCTCTTCTTGTGTCTTCAGCTAGTAGCTTTCGGTGCAATGCTGGCGTCAGCCTATGCGCATGGACACGCCGTGTCTTCCCAGAGCATCGTGCGACACGATGGAGGTCACTACGCTGCTCCTTATGCGGCGCCATACGCCGTTCCTTATGAAGCCGGCTACGCCACTCCTTATGAAGGTGGATACGCTGCGCCATATGACGGAGCCTACGCTGCTCCCTATGCCGTACCCCTTCCCTACGCCGCTCCAGAGGCGTACGCTGGACACTACGACGAAGGCCACGATGAACATGTAAGTTAAGATAACTTACAACAACAATCTAGTCTATTATTCTAAGGAGTACTCCTACATAAGTGCAATATCCACAAGATCAATGTTATGTACAAAAATTAAGTATAACCTCTGTCTCTATCAGCAGGCTGATAGAAAGAAAGAAAATATGTTTATTTGCGGCAAACGTGACGCACAGAAAGACCAGAAACATACAATTTTTTTTTTAAAGGTGGACGAATACATGTGTCACGTCCACGCAAAACGGCCATCACTCAGCATAATGCGGTGACCCTATGCGAGACAGAGCCCCAGCGATGGTGGTGATAAAACATTGCAAAACCTGCTTAATGCGTATTAACAAATAAGGGCAAGTTTTGCTGGGATGCTTAGTAAATTAAAAATTTCAGACCTCCGTGTCTGATTCAAAGCGCCAAACTCGCTATGATGTAGATTTGATGAAATGAACAACCTCTCAGACAATTACATTGATACAATTTTTGATTGTTATACACAAAGAAACGCGTACAGTTTTATATTTCGGTAATGTCATCATTACTACAGATATTGTTACTAAAGTAGGTACCTACAGTTATGGGAAGGAACATTACAGATTTGATTCTGATTCTTTAATTTCGTGTATACTTAAACTAGCTTCTGCCCGCGACTTCGTCCGCGTAAAATTTCTCGTCCCCCGACACTTCCCGTCGTCGCGTCGAATCGCCTACCCATGCGATATTCCCCGTTTTTGCAAGATTTTTCATTACTCCTCCGGTTCTTTTGATTGTAGCATGATGTTATATATCCTATAGCCTTCTTCGATAAATAGGCTACCCAACACAAAAATAATTTTTCAATTCGAACCAGTAGTTCCTGAGATTAGCGCGTTCAATCAAACAAACAAACAAAGTATTCAGCTTTATAATATTAGTTTAGATGATATATGATTTTATTTCTGTAAGTAGGTTTGTACAAACACTTTACTTGATGATACTTACTTAATGACTTCTTATTCGTTTAGCGTAGCTCAGCATAGCATAGCATAATCCCTATAAAGTTCCCACTGCTGAGACACCAGCCTCTCTTCGAGAGGGATTGAGAAATATTCTATTACGCGGGCCCAATGCGGCTTGGTAGATTAATTCCGTTTAGTTATAGTTAAAAAGAATCGCATGGATGTTGATACAACTGAGATAAGTCATTCTGAACGGCCCAACAGTAGTCTATATGTTCCCCATGTTACTTATTCCAGACTCACCCCCAGTACGACTTCGAATACTCCGTGTCTGATCCTCATACCGGTGACCACAAGTCCCAGCACGAAACCCGCGACGGTGACGCCGTGCACGGATACTACTCTCTGGTGCAGCCTGATGGCTCCGTGCGCAAGGTCGAGTACACCGCTGATGACCACAATGGGTAAGCCAAGGATTTTGATTTTTCATCTTACCCGGTTGCAGAACCTCCTATCTCCGATAATGTCTTGATATAAGATATGATATTTTAATCACTTCTCTATGTCATCAATTCTCCATACAAACTATAGTAACAGAAGACGTATTTGAATAGTACCCTGTTCAAATAGATAAACATGTTACGCAAAAAGTTTACTTCAGTAATATATTGTACTTCACAATTCTTTTGCCACTAGAAAATAAGGTTCGAAGAAATATTGGAGATCGTTCGATTAATTCAAATAATAATATTTTTGTTTATCTTCAGATTTCAAGCCGTTGTACATACCTCGGCTCCATCCATCCACCCCGCACCTGAGTACCAACACTATTAAATAAAGTCATATTTAGTGGATAACATTATGTACGTCGACCTGCTGAAACCAAATACGATTATAAATTAATTTATTAAAATATTTATAACCTGTACATGAAATCTATTATTTTTGTTCTCTTAGTCCCCATTGACATAGAAAATGAGAAGATGATGATAAAGTTTTGAGTCATAAGTAAATTGAGTTAGAATTTTGTGTATTTAATTTACACTCTACTATAACGTAATGATTTCTCAATTAAACATATATTGTTTCGTTAACGTAATCTTTATAGTTTTTGTTTACACAATCGTTTTTTTTTTAGCAACAGCAAGGGATTATCATGATAATTAATCAAATTACCTTAATTACGAACCTTTTAAGGAATAAAGTGTCACTAAAACATGACAAGTTCAAGCATTATTTATATTTACGTAACAAAGAAAACTATTTGGCCGTAGGCCAACATTTTATCAGAGATCATTATTTTATAACAAGGCTGTTGCGCTTGCGTGATTCCGGCTATAAAAATATTAACATTATTATCCACTGACTGACTTCGCTTGTGTAAGACATCTAGTATTCTTCTCAATGCATAACAATCATGCCCTTCTTTAATAATACAATACAATTTCGCTTTCCGCGTCTGTAAGCGTAGATCTATTAAACTATGTAACAGATTTTAATGCAGTTTTCATCAATACATAGAGTGATTAAAATGGAAGTTTTAAACATACAATACGCGGGCGAAACCGCTAGCAAAAGCTAGTCATTAAAAAAACTTGCCAATATCATGAATATATATCTTGTCGATATCTAGACATAGAATTTTCAGCGATTCACATTTTTGGTAACTGCTTTTACTGTTTAACTAATCATATTATACATTCATTAGCTTCTGCCCGCGACGACCCTTCTCGTCGCATCGAATCGCCTGCCCGTGCCATTTTCCCCGTTTTTGCAAAAAATTTCGTTGCTGCTCCGCTTCTATTGATTTTAGCGTGATGTTATGTAACCTATAGCCTTCCTCGATAAATAGGCTATCCAACACAAAAATAATTTTTCAATTCGGACCACTAGTTCCTGAGATTAGCGCGTTCAACCAAACAAACAAACAAACTCTTCAGCTTTATAATATTACTAGCTTTTGCCCGCGGCTTCGCCCGCGTGGATGTCGGAAATTAATGCAAGAGGACGTATAACCGCGATAAGAATGTGTTATTCCAGGTTATATATAGGTAATATAGACTCTGTGTGCTATTTTCGATCCAGATCCATTCAGCCATTTTTGCGTGATTGAGAAACAAACACCCAATCATACATATTTTCACATATATAATATTATTAGTAGTAGGATTATAACTCATATTACTTAGGATTCATAGTTTATGAGAACATCATGTGTGTTGGTGTTTTTAAAATAAAAGTAATAGTATTCAGAGTAAGAAGACTGTGACATAGGGCTTGGTTTAGTTGAATATAAGTCTTCCTGGTTTTTCTTAACGCTCCTATTTTACCTATACAGACACTCAATCATTTACCAGACACCGAACTTAATTATAGGAATAGTACTTTTGCCAGTGGCTTGGCCCGTATAGCTGTCGGAAAATAACACCCGGGAACCTACTACCGGGATAAAGTAGGTATCCTATCTGTTACGTATCCATGATATAATATATCTTTGTGCCAAATTCGATCTAAATCCGTTTGGCCGTCTTTGCATCATTGAGAAACAAACATCCAAAAATCTAAACATCTAAGCAATTTCGCGGTCTATTACTTGAAATAATACTATTAGGTTTATTTTGAGTATAATGAACACACATGATATTCGCAATTACTTTGAAGCCAAAGTAATATGAATTACAATCCTACTTATCCTGTACTACCCGGCCCCTGCCAACGCGCTCTGCGCCCACTTTTTAAATCTCTAATATCTTCTAAGATATTCATTTAAATTACATGCTGTCAAGGGCCATATTGATCCATATTAAATGCACAATGTATTTAAGGTACTTAATTGGATAAGGACTAATGCTGTATTGCTTAAAATCGCTTCGTAAATTATCCCTTATTTCTCGTAAAAAGTAAAAGATAAAAAATGGTTATTGTGGGTTATCCCTAAGAGATAGACATATACCATTGAGGACATTTTTGTAGGCCTTTTTAAGGTGTACAATACTGTAGTACATTATTTTGATCTATTTCGTAGGATTCAGCCAGGGTTTTACGAATTTTGAGACGTATGTCAGCGTAGTTTTCGAAGATAGTTATTTTTTTCTAAAATAAAAGAATCTTTCTAAAATAAAAATAGCCTAAGTTACTCCTTGTTACATCAGCTATCTGCCAGTGAAAGTCCCGTCAAAATCGGTCCAGCCATTTCCGAGATTAGCGGGAACGAACAGACAGACAGACAGATAGACAGACAAAAATTGTAAAAAATGTTGTTTTGGTATATGTATCGTGTATACATCCATATACACTTAGTAAAAAGTGGTTATCTTAATATTAAAAACAGACACTCCAATTTTATTTATTTGTATAGATTAGTACTGTATAGATAGATGAAAGAGATTTCCTATTATAAATTAATCGTTTCTGCCCGCGACTTCGTCCGCATTAAATTTCTTGCTCTGCCGACCCTTCCCGTCGCGTCGAATCGCCTACCCGTGCGATTTTCCCCGTTTTTGCAAGATTTTTCATTACTGCTCCGCTCCTCTTAGTTGTAGCGTAATGTTCTATAGCCTATAGCTTTCCTCGATAAATAGGCTACCCAACACAAAAATATTTTTTCAGTTCGGACCAGTAATTCCTGAGATAAGCGCGTTCAATCAAACAAACAAATAAACTCTTCAGCTTTATAATATTAGTATAGATAACCTCACGCCTTTTTCTCACAGGGGTTGACAGAAACTATGGAACGCCACCAACTACGATCCTTACATACTCCTGTTGCCTTGTTTAGGTTCATACGTCTGCTCATACACACACGCTGGTTGCGAGTACTACGCACCTGAACTTTCTGAAGAACGTCACCAATAAGTTCACTGAATGTCCTCTTAGAGCGTCCCCTCCCTGTGTTTCCACTCACATGTGCTTTGTAAATACCTTTTGTGAGCCATCCTACAGTCATCCTCTCAACATGAACAAACCATTAAAGCTACTCTTTTCAATTATTGTCACTACATCATCTTTTAAACCGCATCGTTGTGTTATCACATCAGTCCTCAGCCTATCATTGATAGTCATACCACATATGCTTCGCAAGGAAAAAGCATTTCTACAGCATTAATTTTGGTTTCATGCTTCTTTTGCAACACCCAACTTACACTTCCATACATAAGCGTAGGTACCAGCACACCATTGTGAACAGCGAAACGAGCATTTTCGGACTTCAACTGGTTGGTCACAAACGCATGTATCGAGCCATTTTCTTTATTTCCCGCATTCACTCCTCTTTCCGCATCAATATTTCCATCCCTTGTAAACAAACTCCCCAAATATACGAACTCACTTACTTGCTCCACACTCTTATCATTTATTTTCACATCACACACCGATACATTCCCTTATCTTTCAAACACCATAACGGTATTATCTCCTTTATTTTGGAGCAACTTAATATGATCAAAAGAGTTATTTTTACTTCCATTAAAGGAATGATCAGAAACCAATAAATGGCCTTATTACGAATTAAGGCAGTAATTTGAAATAAATAAGATTTTATTTATTTCAAATTACTGCCTTAATTCGTTTCGTTTATTCGTTCGTTCCATATTCAAATTTTATTGAACTGAATCTTTCCGCTTCCTGCAAATTCTTATTGAGTCGGTTCATGACACTGTGCAATGGAAAATTATATTATCAACTGTCTTTATTTTAATAGGTTACTTACGGAAAGGGCAATGTAAATGCGTTCTTAGCCGACGAAAAAGTGAAAAAGGTTCTGAGGTCGACGAGTTTATATTTTTTTATAATATTAATTTCCAATCATACCTTTTTACTGCGTAGTCCGATTTTGAAAATTATTTTTGCATTGGAAAGGTAAGGGCTTCGAAATTGGTACTACTTACTCGAAACTCAAATACCTACGGAACTCCTGTCCCGTTAATCGTCTTAATCTTCTGCATACACAACACACAGCGCACACAGCGCAAACCACTGAACTGATTGCGATGAAAGTTGGCACGCAGATAGTTAATACGACTAAGCCATAAGAGAAGATTTTCTAAAATTCACCCTCGGTGGCAATGACACAAGAATCCAAAGTTTGTATTGAGAAACAAGATAAGACGCCAGCCAGTACTTCTGTGAACTTTCAAAGAAACAAATCAAATTTCTTTGAAAGTTCACAGAAGGACTGGCAAAAAAGAAATCGTACAATGTCGTCTATCAATTTTGAATTACATGAACAAAACATCACATGCAAAACCTTATTTAAAATGCGGAATTTACTCTGTCTGCTACATTTCACGCCTTAACGGCTGAACGATTTGTATGAACGTTTAAGACCAGGACCTGGGTTAGGACAAAGCATACTTTTAATTTCAGTAGTATATCGCCTTGTAATAACTTTCGACATCCACGCGGGTGAAGCCGCAGGTAAAAGCTAGTTTACGATAATTTAGGAGCTTAGTTATATTAACAGGTTAATTTTTCTTTTTCATTCAACAGCTTTAATTGGTCAATGGTATTCTCATCTTAACAGTATGTGTTGGGAAATAAATTACCATCATGCATTGATTGATGTGAAATAAATTAAAATGTTATACAAAATAAAAAAATAAAAATGCACATATAAGTACACATTTTTGCCCTTGAGAGCAACCACAGGAAATTAATTTTCAGTGTGTTCATATTAATTTAATTATGTATTAATGATATTACAGTAATGATCAACAATTAATTCAATACAATACATGAACAATGAACATCCTCTTTATGGACCAATCAAAATAACAACTCATGAAATATCCAAACTGTTTTAAAGGGCTAATGTTAAAAGGCCTTGTTAATTTTATCAAAAGGATGGATTTAATTAAACACGCATCGTATCGCTTCGCATTGCATTGATGATTGACGGTACGCAATAAATGTCACTTACAAAAATATAAGTCTGTATTATTTAAATGTCTTTTTTTTTTGGTATGCACGTGTTGCTGTTACAAATAACTCTATTTTTCTTGCTTTTTTCTTTCACAAGAGTGTTTATTTTGACATTACCACTTCCCGTCCTAGTCTGGTGAGTTCTGACAAGCTCTAGAAGAAGGTGGAAAACCAAACAAATAATCAATTTTAAGTAAGAAAAGCACTTTGTTAATAATTGGACTGTTTATTTATACGTGTGTATACTGTGACTTGTGTCAGCTAAATACGCATTTACATATCAACGCTACGTGTTATAATCTCTTCGACACAACCATTCTAATGAAGTCTCAAGGGTTGGGAACATGCTTGTGCTAGACAATAGATGCCAAAATCTCATAATCTAGATGTAAACAATGTACGCTGATACGTTCATAACTACTGACAGGAGTTACTCGATGTACGTTGTACGGAAAGTAAACAATATTCAGAGCCTCAAGAATTATTAGGTACTAGACTATGGCGAAGCAAAAAGGATGGTTTTAATTTTGACCGGTATGTATGCACGTATAGTCATATGTTCCCTCATAACTTCTGAACTACACTACACTACTAATTTGGCAAATGAGGTATCGTTGGAAGCGTCTAGATCGTCGTAGTTATACGCTGTGTAACGTCACATTTCATTTAATATGCGCTCATCGGACACAAAGTAAAGAACTAAAAACAAATCATAATATTGTTTTCTTGTTGGGTTTAAGTGTCAAATGAAAGGGCTTGATTACCGGTTAACACAAAGCTATATTTAATTAGCACATCATCGATACGGGTTACAATTCACCGTACACAGTAGGCTAATTTTCTTTCTTTCATTCGTGAGCTCGCTAATGACTAAAAAAGTCACAACTCTATTATACAAAATACTCTATTATAATTAAATTGCGTGCTGAGGCGTTGGGTATTCTGGAAATAACTCGTCTTAAAGTAAAAGTGGTAAAATCCTTAATGAAGATTAGATGAAAAATTAAAAAAAAGAAGTCAGCTAGCTGAAATTGAAATCTGTTCAAAGTAGGTTCTGTAAGAATAGCAAAAATCACTCATTCGTTACGTTTACATTCATAAAACAGTTCCACCCACTGGACAAAAGCCCTTTAACTTCCCGGAGTTGACTAAAGGCTACTCAGGTATATGAAAAAGCATGAGAACTGCTTGTCTCTGGGCTACCGGGGGCTGTGGCCCGTGGCTCTTACCCTTATACCTACTTAGTGCATTCGGTAAGTACTTTTGCCATTTGACTGTTTTCACTAATAGGACAGGTAACGAATAATGGTGATTATAGTATCATCCGCTCCAGGATCGTTCACCGTGTCGGACGTTGTTCATCACCAAATTATATCAGAGTATTACGTTCCACTTTGTTATTAATGTTTCCTTCTAATTAATTCCTAATTATCTTCGAACAATCAATTAAAACCAACAGCTACCTTCGCAGCAGCTTTCCCAGTAAGTATTTTGTTTAATTTTCCATACATCACTAGTTTGTGTTAATTACAGAAAACTGAACTGTTTTATTTATTTACGGTATTTGTAGAAACTTACTACATAATCTTAACTCTACATGTTATGTATGTTCTGGTGACCGAGTTACAGTTAACGAAATGGTTATGATATAATTATTACAGTATCTTCTTTTCTGTAATTTGTTAGTTAACTTCATTCATAGTTCAAGTTACAACAAATTAACAAAATTCTAATTTTTTGTCACATTATTAAGGGCCAGAAGATTCGAATCAACAGTCGTATTGACTTAGCAGACAAATATACTGAAAAACCCAAAATAAAAAAATAACAATGGATACCGAAAGGCGACGCTCAAGCGACAATAACGTATCATTGTACGCATTGACCTACTATAACAAAGTGTAGTATCGCAGTTCACAGAGTATTTTCATTAAGTAACAATCATTTTGATAATGTGCCGCGAGAATGTCGAAGACAAAGCGCGCTGACCTTGCGGCAGCGGGGACGCGCGGATCGCTTTCGGCGCCCCACCGGACTACTCGAGCCAATTCTTATAAAACCCACTGCTGCTTATCATATGTATGTCAGTCACGCACAACTATCCCACACTAAAATGTTTTTTAAAGTAAGTCGTCTTCCCTTGTTCAAAAGTGAAGTGAAAAGTGTATTCTAAAAGTGAGAAAATTAACGTGATTTTTTTTCTGTGCAGATTTTAGCAGTCAGCGCGTTGGTGGCTGTTGCCCGGGCCGGTCACCTCGGACACGGCGGGTACACGGTGTCGTCCCAGCATAACCTGGTGCACCATGACACGCACTACGACAACCACTACGCGGCGGCTCCTCTTGCCACCTATGCCCACGCTACGCCCCTGGTCCACGCTGCCCCTATTGTCCACGCCCCCGTTGTTCACGCCGCACCCATCGCTCACGCCTACGCTCCTGTTGACACACATGAGGGCTACTATAGCCACGGAGGACATGAGGACTACTATGTACGTATAACCTACAAGTAATTAAGTTGAACAGAAGCATGCATTATTATTTTCTGAATTTATTGTAATTCTCTTTATAATATTTTCAGGCTCACCCCAAATACAAGTACTCGTACTCCGTGGAGGACCCCCACACCGGCGACCACAAGTCCCAGCACGAGGTCCGCGATGGTGATGTCGTGAAGGGAGAATACTCTCTGCTGCAGCCCGATGGCTCCTTCCGCAAGGTCACGTACACCGCTGATGACCACCATGGGTAAATTTTACTTCTCAAACTAACCACTCTGTTAATCTAATTTTAGTTCTGAATCTTGATCACTTCAAGAAGTAGGGAAAGTGCGTTCAATCCTCACGTTGGTAAAACAAATCAGTTGGCGGTACAATCAGTAATTTTAATGCATTGGTGACTTGAGTTAAGAAGTGGCTAAGGAATAACAGCCGCACGGGTCGATTGATAAGGTTAAGCTACGCTTAATCCGTAGACCATCATTAAATATCAAAGCCCTTGTGCCTCACAAAGCACGCCTACCCGTTTGGGTTGTCTGAAGCCCGTAATTGGGTTGTCAGAAGCGCGTAATACCCAATAATTGAGTTGTGGAGACCAAATAGGCAGTTGCTCCATGTAAAATACTGGAACTAAGTTGCATTCGCTTAGACTGGAAGCCGACCCTATCGTAGTTGTGAAAAGGCAGGTGAATCAAAGCTTTTCAACCTAGTCAAACTGTACTTGCAAAGATTATCACGTAAAGTTCTAAAATTACGTAAAGTAGAATCTAAACATAAACTGCATACGTAATGACTGAACGTTGATGAGAATGCAACTTTCCCCCAATTGCGCAAAACAGTACCTGCCATATTTGCCCGCTTATGGAGCTTTGTTTGTTTACGTATGTGAGTCGTAAAATTACATCGTATTAAGTCACATACTCACATGCTCGTCAAACCGGTAACTGGTCACTAGACCAGTAACGTATGAGTAATGAACTCGGCCCATGTGCTACTGACTGACAACAGGTATCGGTGAACAGGTGTCGTGATAACGAACTGGTTCTCGAACTTGTTCCGTCTCACCGGTATTATCTCGTCATAATATTTATCATTGTTTTGTTTTGGTTGCAGTTTCAACGCAGTCGTGCACAACTCCGGTCCCAGCCATCACGTTTACTCGTCCCAGCATCATCACTACTAGATCTCTTCAACTTAGAAGCTTTAAGAACCACAATGTACCTTATTTATACTCGCTGTGATCTTCGTGTATGTTCTTTTGTTTATAAATAGTCATTAAAATTAACATAAAAACCAAGTTATTTTTTAATTGTACACTTTAAAATTAATGGTCTATGTAATAGGGTAAGAACGATTACAATGTAATTAATAGGTACCTTATGTTACAAAGTATGAAAACTGGATATCAACATTACGAAAGATTTCCTCGTGGAACTTGCAAATTTTGCAGTCTTTCGAAAGGTAGTCAAGCTGTCGAATATCTATCAGGAATTCGATAGTAATTAATCTGCACCCACGTGTAAGCTCAGAGATAAGAGAGATTAGTCCAGTCGTGACATTTAGGCGAATAGACTTGCATTTGTTTATTTCCTACACACCTGTGACCCGCAAAACATTGTATAGAGATAAATAATAAAATAGTTCACTTGAACGCGCCAATGACAACTACGCCGAGTAAGTATTAGTAGGTATTAGTCTGCAACCATCGGTAAATCAGATTAAATTCATAGCCCACAATCTATGGGTGGTGAAGGTTGACATTTACTGGTAACAATGCCAAGTGCCAGAGTTTAACAACAGGTCGAATGTATTACTGAGATACACGGTCCACCCTGGGAACAAATTAAGTTACATGTTCTAGTATGAGCACAAAAAAGAAAAATATCGAAGGTTATAACATTTTTTATTCCAATGCTTAGCAAAGAAACAGATCCATATCTTGGTAAGTACACAAAAATTACTTTCAAGGATAAGCTATGTACGATTTCCATAAGCCCGTAACTTTGCAAATTGTCACTCTCATACACTATTCATATCATTAGGGCCTACAGTTTATTACGTGTCGTGACTGTTGCGATACCTTGAGTCTGCATTTCAAGGTAATTTCGACCAAATTGTACCAACCGTTGCCTTTATTTACTCCTTTTTGAAACAATGGCATATCTTGTGAGAGATACGAAGTGGTAGATACAAGAACACCTGTACACTGTACTACTGTGTGTACGTAAGATTTGAAAGCTCGTTCCATGTTTAGGCCAACACAGAGCCCACAGTTTGCCAATACATAATGCCACACCACCGACAAATAACACATATAATTTCCCAGTCCAATGCAATGCTGTTAACGCCCCTGTCAAAGAGATAACTGGCTGGATTTACAAGTTTACTATGTCATAAGCAACAAGTTTTATCTTGGAGTATTCAGCGCATTGCCCCTAAAACATTCACTCACCCTGCTGATACTACACTCATTTATTTCACTTTAACGTTGAAGTTTAGTTTTGCAATAGCATCATTTAACGCAACGCCGTAGTTAAAACATTACACATACTAATTTTATAATTTAATTCAAACGGTTTCGTCAAAGTTATACGTGAATTAAAGTTAGATTAACACCTCGGTTAAATTATAGGGGCCGCCATATAATTAGGCTCTTCAAAATCATTATTCTTCCAAAGGCTAAAAAGGTAATTTGCTACTGGACTTTTCTTTGATGAAGAAATTCGTTGGCATATAACCGGTTTCTGGGTAAATTTACATATTTAGCCATTCAGGTCGAGAGGCTGTTGACATCCCAGGTAACTACATTAAACTGCGGATGTTAAATCTGAACTTGTTTCCTGTGCCCATCTAAAGAGGTCTTAACTTGGTTACTGACTTAAACATTCGTAATGAAAATTTTAATCTCACTTAATTTTCTCATAACTGGTTGCGCGTGTGTTGGATCATTCGGGTGGATCGTGGTGTTCCACACGTTATGTTCGTAAACGTGCGCCGTCGATTGACACTGGTCATCTCCTAACCATCAGGAATTATTTTAAAAATATATTTCGAAAAGATTCTTAATTTTTTACATTGTTCTCATGTATGGAAGCAACAAGAATACCGTAAACAGAATATTTTATATAATATCTTGATTTAAAAGAGCGTCCTTGGAGTTTCTTGTCCGTTCTTCTCCATATTCAAACCAAAGCGTTTTGGAATGGGCGACCAGCTTCAACTTTCCTACTCACTGATCGACTTTTTGACAGTTCATAAGTGCCTGTAAATGGTTTCATTGATATAAATCCTTTGAGTTTGATTTTGAATCACCAGTTTTTTTTAATCCGTCTAAGTGTTACACTAGTTACGATTATCTTAACAAAAAACTGGACGTTATCGATATGGTAGAGTAATTCAACAACAAAACTGCTTGTCAAAATACTAATCCGGAACAATGTAAGCATATCTGCCGGCCGCTTAATATGTAAACGTATGTACATATGTAAATTAATTTATGAGCTAAATCGAATTAAACGGTTCGCTGAGCCCGTATGAATACTTCCGGAATCTGGATCAGGATTTACGGCCCGGAATTCCTCAATAGATTCTGTATTATTGAATACAGGTGCGTAGTTTTTGGATTTTTCAGCAAATAAACACGAATTTCAACCTCCATTATTCGGTGTATTGATACATAATTTGAATGTATCACAACTCAATCGTTTTACATTCTACCTCCATTCTAAGAACTCCATATCATACCCTATTGTTGAACACAGACAAAGAAAAGCTGTCAACAATAAGCTCTGATTAATATAAATGGTCAGTTCCGACTCACGGTCAGACAATTATCGGGTGAGTAACCTCTGAACTATCGTTCCTACCTTTCAACCAAATCTATTATTACATGTGACCTTGCTAACAATATTATGTTGGCTGAATTATACAGGATGTTATGTTAAACGAGGGACATACGTACCTACTTTATGGGTATGTTAACTATAGTAGTACCTAATTCTGAAAATGGAAAAATCAATAATCTGCTTTTACCTATATTTTGTCAAGTTATTCGAGCAGTAATGGACCAAACATATAGAACAGCAATATTTTTTTCGGGGTTTCGGTATTTTCCTTGGTAAAAGTTATTTGTTTTCACTAGTACTACAATTCTATAAAGAATATACCTCGTTTAAACTAACACCCTATTTATAGGTATCTTAGCTTCCGTGACGATGGCGGTATCAGCCCACGAAACACCCAGATTGCCGGACCTTTGGGCCACGATAACGGAGACCATTACAGAATATGTTCTAAACAATTAAATCAATCGAACAATAATCGTGATTACCTTTCAAATATTTGGAATATTCTATTGAAATTAGATCGAATTCCATGCTGAAAGTTTTGAAATAGTTTCGCCATAAATCTGATTTTCAAATGATTTCAAAGTGCGAGTCTGAAGTTGAATCAAAAAAAAATTACGTCATTAAGATCACCTTTTGGTTTTACGTAGCCGTGTGCTACAATTGTGGTTTCAGTTCCAACTTCGTTTGCCATACTCATGTTTCGACTAAAGAAAATGATATTGTTTATTTTGTAAATAGGATACCAGTATCACTTTTACATGTCATAAATAAGAAAATAAAAAAATAAGCTAGATGGAGTCCTATCTGATTACTCCTGGAAAGAAATGGAGAATCAAACTCAAGGGTCAAAATCTAGGAGGAGACGCCCCGGGCGCCGCCCGGGAGTCGATTTCGGACTCCCGGCCACCGTAGGCGCGAGCTTGCGGGTGGCGAGCAATGGGTAGCTCGCCGCCCGGTAAGGACCAAGCTCGGGTCGACGGCGCGTAGTGTTCCACGCACGCCTCAAAGAGATGTCAGCAACACTGAAGGGGTCTGCTAGGACCGATGCCTGCCGGGGTCGCGTGATTGTTCGAAAGAGATACCGTGACCCTGGCACATGGGCAACTGAAGGAACACGGGTGGGTTTTAGTAGTAAAAGTCTGACACGCCCTCCCGTTTCGCCCAGAGCGGGAGAAGTCATTTGATGATTTCCCATCCAAAAAAAAAAAAGGATCAAAATCTCTTTTAAAGTCTAGACATAATCCTGGCCAAAGCTTGTGTAGACCATATAAATTAGTTCCTCAAATGGTCTTTTGAAGAAAGAATCTCATAGATTTAAGTGGACCACTCCAGTCAGTGCAAGCATTTGTTAGTAATATCCTACCCACATGTTGTTAATACCTGCAGTATATTAGAGAGATTGTTTATCTGAATAGGTTTTGGATTTGAACTGTATGAAAAGACAGAATAATTACAAAAAAGTCTCTACTGCCTCATGTTTTTAGGGTTCCGTGCCCGAAATATAACGGGACCCTATTGATAACCCTCCGCTGTCCGTCCATTCGTCTGTCAGCGGGCTGTATCTCATGATCCGTAGACGGTTGAAATTTTAAAATAATGTATGTTTCTGTTGCCGCTATAACAACAAATAAAAACCGGCCAAGTGCGAGTCGGACTCGCGCACCGAGGGTTCCGTACAAACCTGCAGGTCATCATCATCATCATTCGTCATCATCGTTTATGAAATGAAATGTTTTTTTTTTTTAATTTTTATATTTGTGTTGACTGAATGAAAGGTAAATTGTGGTTTACGATTTATGACGTATTAAAGAAAAACTACTAACTAGATCTCGTTCAAACCAATTTTCGTTGGTAGTTTTCATGGTAATGTACATCATATATTTTTTTTAGTTTTATCATTCCCTTATTTTAGAAGTTACGGGGGGGGGGACACACATTTTACCACTTTGGAAGTGTCTCTCGCGCAAACTATTCAGTTTAGAAAAAAATGATATTAGAAACCTCAATTTCATTTTTGAAGACCTATCCATAGATACCCCATACGTAAGGGTTTGATGAAATTTTTTTTTGTGTTTCAGTTCTATGTATGGGGAACCCCAAATATTATTGTTTAAAAAAAAAATGATATTAGAAACCTCAATATCATTTTTGAAGACCTATCCATAGATACCCCACACGTAAGGGTTTGATGAAAAAAAAAATTTTGAGTTTCAGTTCTATGTATGGGGAACCCCAAATATTATTGTTTTTTTTTCTATTTTTGTGTGAAAATCTTAATGCGGTTCACTGAATACATCTACTTACCAAGTTTCAATAGCACAGCTCTTATAGTTTCGGAGAAAAGTGGCTGCGACATACTCGGACAGACAGACAGACAGACATGGCGAATCTATAAGGGTTCCGTTTTTTGCCATTTGGCAACGGAACCCTAAAAACGAAGTTAAAAATTAAAGGGGAGATCCCTATAATTTTTATATGGAACGAAACTTACATGAAACGATTTTTCTCATGAGCATGCAGTGGACGGTATCTACTACTAAGTATTCCAAACACAGTTTGAAAAACTTACTTAACTTCGTGATTTCTCAAAGATATATATTTTTTTCAGTTATCTGTAGGACTAAATTAAACAGTGAATTAATGTTGGATAATCTAACTGATCGACGGGTGCTTCTAAATAAACTACTTAAAATTAAACTGTAATAATTATCAAAAGTGATTTTAGTTAATACTTAATTAAGTGCTGAAACTGCTGTTAATTGCTTTGCTCAACCGCGTGTTTGGCAAGGCTAAGCTATTATCAAAATTCTTTTTTGTGAACTAATATGGATCTATTAGTTACAACAACACTTAATTTATGATATCAAGTGTCTGTGATCGCGTTACAAACATTGGTTAGGAAACTAAATACTAACCAACTGCGTTGTACCTACTCTAGTGTTTGACCGCCATGTGGTTGGACCCGGTGCATTCGATATTAGTTTGTAGCAATCACATACTAGTAATAATAACACAGTGTCGATAATTTGAAGCAATCAAATTTCAACTGTCGTGAATAATTAAAATTCATGTGTAGCAATGTTTTTCAATTCGGGCTTAAACAAACAATGTGGCTGTGATATTACAGTTTATTACTGTTGCGTGTGTTTCACACATTTCGTGTTAGAAGATGCTCGATGCGATAGGCTTAAATACGGTTTAGTAGGCTATTATTAAACAGATCTTTAACGAAAGCTAGTCCTGCTCGCATATTTAAGCATTGTTTTATATTGAGGTAGAAACTTTAAAGCTAATTTGGTGAGAACAGTTTGTGTTTAATTACACCTTTTCTAACAGTATCTCAATGTATTAATCAAAGGACGTTTAAGAACGCAAACATTATAACCGCGGAACATTTTAAGATAATAATACGGCTTCATAATGAGTATTGATCTGTTAACAAAAACCTTCATACGTAATGTGCAAACTAATGTTTTAGAATCACTCAAATGTTGCCCTTGTTTCTCTGGTCCGAATCACAATAAAAACTAGATTGATTATCGCAATTACTCACGCAACATCGATATTGGAGATAATGTCGGATTGGCTATGTGCAGGGCGCCCACAGGCGGCGCGGGAAGGCGATTGTCTGTGAATTATAACCGGCCTATGTGTGCGAGTAAACAACGACCTCGCGGTGTCAAAGTTACGGAACTGAAGTGACCGCACTCCCCACCACAGCCAGGACTGCGGCTCCGTTTTGCTTTTCATATAAAAGTCACACTCCGGACCGATAATGGTATCAGTCACCTGCTCTGATTAACTAGTGCAAAATGTTCACCAAAGTAAGATCACTGAAATATTTCAAAATGTATTTGTGAATTTCAATATAAAAAAGGGAATTTATAAATGTGTTTTTTGTGTCCAGGTGTTCGCCCTCAGCGCCGTGTTGGCTGCCGCCAGCGCTGGTCTCCTGCCGCTGCACCACAGCGCGGTGTCCTCGCAGAGCATCGTCCGCCACGATGCTCCTGCGCACTACGCGTCTGCCCACTACGCCCCAGCACACTACGCCGCCCCTATCGTCCACGCTGCCCCAGTCGTCCACGCTGCCCCCATCGTCCATGCTGCCCCAGTAGTCCACGCCGCCCCCATCGCCATCGCCCATGGCGAATATGTGAGTAAAACATTCGATTCCTCACTAATTTGGTAACTGGTAACAAACAAGGTCTCAGCCTCAAATTAGGTGTGTATTACCAACCTTACGGATATCCTAAAGTCATTCTGTCTTCCTTTGATCAATGATAACAATGAATTGCGGCCAAAACTACAATTAATTATAAAAATGTTCCATTTCAGTCTCACCCCAAATACGACTATGCTTACTCCGTGGCTGACCCTCACACCGGTGACCACAAGTCCCAGCACGAGAGCCGCGATGGTGGTGCCGTGCACGGAAGCTACTCCCTGGTCGAACCTGACGGTTCAGTGCGCAAAGTAGAATACACCGCTGACGACCACCATGGGTAAGGCCACATTTCCATTATTATCATTTAGGTTATTTTATGCTTTAACGCACGAAACGGAGAGGGACCAAGGCCAGAGTAGCCTGGACTGTCAAACAGCCAAAGCAATGACAATTTTTTTTATAAAACATAAGTTTTATTTGACGACCAGTTACTAAAACCAGTAAATTATAACCATTCCAGTTTCAACGCTGTGGTGCACAAGACCCCCGGCCACCACCCCGCCCCTGTGGTCCACGCCGCCCCCGTGGTACACGCTGCCCCCATCGCGCATTACGCCGTCGCCCCCCTCGCCCATGGACATCATGGTCTCCATTACTAAACAACTACTCTAGCTTACTCGTGTGAAATGATGACGGATGACTGAATGTGATATTTATGTGTAAATATGATGATATGAATTTATACTCGAATGTAAATAAAATACTCAGCTGCTGAATTTTACTTTTTTGTTTCACTGTCAAAATATCCTTTCGTTGAAAATGACTAATGCATTGATGTCATGAAAACTTTTTGCTGATTATAGCATCAGGCCTACTACACTTGCTCGAGGCATTCCATGAGCTACAGTGGCGAATAGAACAGCTTCACTTCAAACATTTGCTATGAAAAAGCAAACGGTGCCTCAGTACAACAGAAAATCAACTGAATGACTCCTAAACAAAACACAATAAAAGCACAAGAACAAGTTTAGTTCCTACTTCAGATTACGCGGCAACAGCGCTTAGGTAACAACTAAATGCATTGAGCACAATTAATTTCGATTATGCCCTTGAATAGTAAGACATTGGCTCGAAATAATTACAGTTGTTATTTATGTGGACACGCGCAGTTGGTTGCGTGCTGACGGACGAAGGCGCCCGCGCATTCCTCGCTGGTGATTCGGTGCGATAATTACAGAATATTGTATGGAGAGTTGCGCAAAATTCTTCACTACCCCAGCTACTGCGCGACGACCTAGAAAAACGCACCTTTTTTGTTATTGCATATTTGTCTTTTGCTGCAAGGTAATTTGTATAACTAGGACCATTGTTACCACGTACGGCAATTTGAAATGATCGCAATTTTGTAGAGACAAGGTACATTTCCATTTGATTAAGTACATACACCCCTTCATAAGGGTAATTTCTGCAATAAATGACAACAATTTAAATGCAATCACTATAACGACTGCCAATTTGTGAGCCTACAAACAAAATACCATTATGTGTAAATCGTAATGATATAAATTGCCACAATTGTCTACGAAAATGTGCACATGTAGGTTCAATAAAGGTTATGTTTCGACATCGGGCTACCGGTGATCAATCACCTGCATAATGTGTGCCTATCATGTGCATTAGAGGTGTAAGGAACTGTACTATATTCCTTTTGTTTGCACTTGTAATTCGATGTAAGCAAGTCAAAAGCCTATTAAAGAGTCTGAAGCAAATATCCTGAAAACTTGTAACAATAACTCAATGCGTTGATTTTCAATGAATCCTTAAGGCAACTTAGATTTCTAACAAAGAACTAATTTGTTTTAAGTATTGTTTGTGTTTAGTTTAGTTCTTCTAAATTCAGCTTCACGAGAAAATACATAAACAAACGATCATTTTGATCCAAAAAAGCAATGCCTACTGAGAAAAAGGAATGAAAATTCGAAAAAAAAGGAAATACATATAATATTCCTGGTTCTCCCTCACTTACATGAAGGTACAAATATATTGGCGACAGTGGGAAAAATTAGACTATTTAAACCTTCTACCTTGAGTTTTCCCAAGTCTTGCTTACGTCAGGACGTACGTCAATAAAACAAAGCTACCCAAGTCATACGATTTGTTATGATACAGGCGTAGAATTTGACATACAAAACTAAAATGTCTTGTCCAACATAAGACTCAGATCTCTATGAAACATTAGAAACAAAGATCCGAAAAATTCTTAATAGCAAAAGTATCGCGAAATTCATAATTAGTTAATTTTCATGCGTATTCTTGTATTTTATTTTTTCAGAATTACCTGTGTTTCAAATTTGCAACAACATTTTGACATACTATTTTGATATAGATACAGAAGTCATTGGAATCAGAGGACAGTCATTGGATTGGTTTAAGACATATCTTACTGACAGACACCAGTGCGTGAAAGTGGGTGAGAATATCAGCTGCCAAAAAAATATGATATTTGGAGTTCCACAGGGTAGAGTTCTCGGTCCGACCTTATTCCTCATCTACATAAACGATATACATCGTACATTAGATAAAAAGGCAGATATCATATGTTATGCTGACGACACGGTCATTCTATTTCACGAAAAATCCTGGGAATCAGTGCAAAAGGAAGCTCAATAAAGTCTGACCAGTATCAACAGATCACTCGACTGCAATCGTCTTTCATTAAACATTGACAAAACCAATTACTTGTGCTTCCACAAAACCCAGGCCTTGGCGCCCAAACGACCACTAGATATCATTATCCACTGCATGACCTGTAACCCTATCCTATGCACCTGCCAGGAAATAAAAAAGGTGGAATGTGCAAAATACTTGGGGGTTTTAATAGACCAGCGGCTCTCTTTCAAGCCCCATATTGACCTGGTAGCCAAACGCACCAGAAAAATGATTCACATAATGAAACTCATGCGTGACTCTGCCAATAAAACAACCCTAATCATTGTATATGTGGCACTATGTGAGTCAATTCTATGTTACTGTATAACAGTATGGGGTGGAGTTGGAATCTCCACCATGATCCAAAGCGAACGAACCCAAAGATCGGTCTTGAAAGTCAAGCTCAAAAAACCCTTCAGATACCCGACGACCCTTTTGTATGAAGAAGCCGCATTACTCAACGTCCGAAAGTTATACATACTCAAAATGGTACTGAAACAGCACAAAATTGTAACACAAGCCCCTGAAAACTTGCAGCTTCTCAAACGTTGAATTTTTAAGTGTGCTTCGATTAGGACGCGTACAGCTTTCGCACAACACATCCAAGAATTCTTGCTCAGTCACATTTACAATAAAGTTGTGAGAATGTGTGGCATCTGTGACTCTAGATCAAGCCAAGTCAAAAAGATTGTTCGCAAATGGCTGCTAACCGAATCGTACAGTGAATCAGAATCTCTTCTAAAGGGAATTTTGTAACACACCATTACATACCCACACTCACTCACACAAACACGCCCACGCACACAGCACACTCTCTCTCCCTCACTTTTAAACACACTCTTACACCTAGTGCACACTGCTATCAAACATTCCTCTATACAACTTTTTTGTTTTAATTTCATTGTTTTTAATTTTGTTCATATTACGTTTCACTTCTTTAAACCTAGACAATTGTTTTTTTAAATGTTTTAACTACTTTAAAATCTCAACCGTAACATGTAGTAATGTAAGCAAAGTCATACGGTAATCCCACTCATAAACTCCACGAGACAGGCTCGACCTAGTGTGGAGTTCATAAGCAAAATGCTCCTTATAAGAAAGAAAGAAAGAAAAGAGAAATATTTTATTTGGGACACACACAGGACATAAAACAATAAAAAAGAACATAGAAACATTTACATTTAACATACAGATAACAAAGTATTTCTAAAAGATATAAAATATAAAAGAGTAAGACCTGTGCGAGGCCAAAAAGGCTCCTATCTCAGCATAATGCTGCGATATTTGTAAAAAAATACAACTACCGCAGCGCTGGTATTCGCGCTGGTATTCTGATAGTCTTATTATTCATGTTAACCTAGATATTAATTTACTTAGATCCTAAGGAAATGTAAAGCTCTGTTTTTGGAAGAATAAACATGAAACATATTTAACAAAATTTATTACCACAAAAAAAAACAATTCAACAGCTCACATCAGATGTATGAAATTTCTGTAAATAGTTGTTACCAAAAAATGCGTCTATATCCTTTACACAAATAACTTCCTGAAGTTTTTTCTCTCAACTGAGGGAATGGGGTGAATCACGTTTTGGGTTGGTTGAACCTTTCAAGTGGCTGCGACCTTGGGCCCACGAGATAATGATCTGAGGCGGCGACGCTACGCGTGACATAGGCCGCGTTCACTGTGGAGCAAGATGTCGTAACTGCGAGATGAAATCTACGCCAAAAGATACTGTAATTAGCCAAGGTCGTCTGTTATGTGTTATTTAATACGTCTATAAGTGTGGGAATGTTTTTCATGGCATACTTTTTTACACAGGATGAAATTTAATTCGTGATATTTTACAAAGTCCAGTAATACTACTATTTTACTATACTTTTGATGACGATATATACGAGACTATTTGACGACTATCATCATCATCATTTCAGCCGAAAAACGTCCACTGCTGGACACAAGCCTCCCCCAAGGGGATGGGGGGTTGCCATAATCGCCACGCTTGGCAGGCGGGTTAGCGTTCGCAGTATGGTGGTAAAATGCATAGGGTTGCTGCTGTCCATGCTCTAATAAATCCCTTATTCACCTCTTACGACACCGTAACGAATTTGACAATAATTTTGTCATAATACAATGATAAGTCGTACCGTGTGGTGCCGGACGTAAAGAATAACACCACCCCATTTCTTCCTGTGGGTGTCGTAAAAGGCGACTAAGGGACTTACTAGAGAATGGGCAGCAGCGTTCTCTATGCATTTTACCACCACACTGCGATCGCCAACCCGCCTGCCAAGCGTGGCGATTATGGCAAAGCCCCCCAAATTGGGGGAGGCCTAAGTCCAGCAGTGGACGTCTTACGGCTGAAGTGAGTGATGTGATGAAGTTAGGAATACATTACATATACCCCTTAACACAGATAAACATATACAATTAAAATGGAGCGTGGAGCCGCATCCACCTCCGCAACATCGGGGAATCCCACCAATCCGAGAATACACTGAGAATACTACTGGTGCTATTGGTTACCCTGTAATAATAAATGTAAGGTGAAAATAAATAAAAAGTGGATTTCACAAATGTGGAGTTTCCTTATTACTCTCTTAATATTATTTTCCTAAAAATTTCAGGTCGCCGGGAAAATGTATTGACTTTCTAAATTATTTGTGTGAATTTTGACATGTATGACAGATGTAACTCAAATAATTTTGACCTTAGGATTATCGATAAATTAAGCACAATCTCTACAGATTTTTTTTAACATTATTTTAGCAACTAAATGGCGAATTAAGTCAAACATAAAACACTTTTCTCAGGTACCACTAAAGTAGTTTAAGTGCTATTGTCTGCACTGTGAACGTGACTTATTGTTCAAACGTGAGCTACAGTTGGTATTGCATTGTTTCGTGTCGCGGGACTGGTGTCCATTTCTGTTCATTCATGACAGTTCTCAGCCGATAGCCGGAATGTTGGCGTTCGTGTGCTTTCCGTGCTTTGGAATAAAATAATCAATTATACAAAAGCATTATAATTAAACATAACATCACGGCTTGTTTCCACCAAGGATTGAGCAGAGGTATTACTATAGTACAAACACATTCACCAGTTACGTTTAAGTACCATGTAAAAGGAGGCGAGCGTCTTGCCATCCACCGGGCACAAATTGAAATTCCGGGCTGCTATTGAGAAATTCCAAATAGAAAAACCCAATGAAATTTTCCCGATCGGGAATTGAACCCTGGACCTCACCAATAGCGCAGCAGTAGCGCTTTCGACCTCGGACTAACGAGGTAGTCAAAAATTTGAATTAGTGACATTATAATTACCAAGAATCCGCTGGATGCGGGAAGCATAAAACCGGTCGAAGTGGCGGAGCTTGGGGGAGGCCTATGTCCAGCAGTGGATGTCTTTCGGCTGAAATGATGATGATGATAATTACCAAGTCAAAGAATCAACACGTTCAGATATGCATTTTTTTTTCCTTTTAAAATAATTCAACGCCATGATTATTTATGTTAAACACCGTTACTTGAAATATGATAACGTTGCATTTTCTAGGCTTTAAATTCGAATGAATGATTTAATGAAAATTACACCTGTATCCAAGAAAAAAAACCCATAACTTATTATTTTAAACACATATAACAGACATGGCAGTTGATTCTTTGACTTGGCCTCATTAATTCCCTAGATTTATAGGATATCAATAGGAACACGGTGTATAATGTGTAAAATAGTGTAAGTAAACGCCAAAAAAATTAATTCTTCAAAGAAACTAAAATATAACAAGACAGAGAGTAAATAACAAAAGAATTGTTAGAATGTATTGCTGGTGACAGTGATGACACGTGCCGTCACAATAGTATTCGAGGAAAATACAAAATAGCTCACAACACCTTTTGTTAATAATATAGAAGATATTCTTCACAGTAAGAACAAAGCTATTCAACTTTGTGTGATGTATGAAATCTTTAAAGGATACTCAACAGATACAGTAATATTGTAGTCCAATAAAGATATAATTAGCACATCAGTAAGAAGTTAGTCTTGGACTGAGTTTGGTATCGTGACATTTAAATTTAGTACCTAGTACCTGTACCAAATTTATTCAGTAAGGTGGTAAGCTAAAGTAATTACCGAAAAAGGTGTTTTTTTTACAATATTTTATCGGTAGTTAGTAAAAAGACGACAAAGTTTAAAACATTTTTATTCTGATTTCAATTGGAGTTTAGTTTTAAAATAAAAGCGTGTCGCACTCTTTTTATTTCTCTCTCTTGCTGTTAAAATGCAACAGGCTTTATTTGCTTCTGCAATACCTGCACCTGAAAAGTCCAAGTTCCAACTGAAACGAAGTGCTATTATTACTTGCCCATAGGTTATTTTTAAACTGGTAACAACTTTTGTTTGCAACTCAAATTCTACATACGAATTTGAGTTGCAAACAAAAGTTGTTACCAGTATTCACGTTTCCGTTTGGCGTTCGCAGTATGGTGGTAAAATGCATAGAGAACGCTGCTGCCCATTCCCTAGCTAGTAAGTCCCTTAGTCGCCTCTTACGACATCCACGGGAAGGAATGGACAATTATCAAAGATCAATAATTGTAAATAAACGTCTTAATCGGGTAAATATTTCCCTACAACGATTCGCCACATAAGCCTGCGATGTTACGGCGGTTATCATAATATTAAATATTGTAATCAATCAGTCTCAGTAATTACTTAAAGCTAAATGGGGAGCGAACATTATTAAAATAACTTCTTTTTATTCACCGTGGTGTGAAGGTTTTTCAGCAGTTGTCGTCGCGGTCGTAATTCGTCGCGGCAACGCCCGAGAGACCAATCACATCCGTTTCAGTTTTGGGTATATATTACTCTTTAGTGACAGGCAACGGCGACAGAATGACATATTTTGTTTAAATTAAAGAAAAACCCATATTGTACATGTACATCTATTAATACGTATTGGGTTTTTCTTATTTTTTACTGTAACGAGGCAAAAAAAAACATGATATTAACGAAACGTAATTTGTCAGTATAAATCAGACAGACAGGTAGTAACTGAGATAATAGTTCCTCAGTAAAAACAGTTATGAAAGGACATAGGAAACGCCTTAAGAAGAAGACAACCGCTACGTGGCAGTGTTACAGTTGGTAGTTGACCAAAATCAATAATCCAGCTGATCACACATAAGCGTGGGATAAACGAAATAATTTGTGAATACACGCATAAAAGTGTTTTATTGATAGATCGACTTTGAGACCGTAGGTCTCCTATAATAATAGTCCTGTATCGAGAGGGATTGATTTGATGATCGAGAGGGAGATAAAAGTGCAGAACGTAACTCCTTTTACAACACAAGACAGGTCGTCTTGGCGCCGCTGCACAAGAAGACCCGAATACACGTAGAACTGGGATTACGGGTGGAAGTAGAAGTAGAAGAATCTGTCTAGAAAATTCTTATTACAAAGTTCCGACTTCTTGTTTCCAAACCTGTCAAACATTTTAGCAAATATTGGATCAAATTTTTCATATGCCACATTTTAGTGTTCACTGAACTTGATGTCCCAACACGGGAAACATTTTAGCAAATATTGGATCCAATTTTTCAAATGCCATATCATAGCAATGCTTAGGAACATTAATCGAGAGCAACGTTGTCGGCTATGTAGGTACTACATTTGCCGCATATACACAAATATTCCCACGCAGTCAAAGGTACTTGTACTAGTACCTGGGCTAAGAAATTACCAACAATTATGATTTTACGGGTCGTGCATAGCAATAGAACTGATTTAATTGCTTTGTTACTTCATCACTATACACATACATGTGTATGCTTGAGAAAATTGTCTTCTGAGCATAAGATGATAAAGAGATTTCAGAATAAAATAAATATACATTTACAAAAAAAAACTGTAGACTACAAAACTCGAAGGGCTGGAACCATTTGCCATCCTTTTGTCATTTGTTTAGTCTAATTGATTAAGGAGTTCCCTTCTAATTCTACTCCACTATCCGACATAATCTTTACTTCAACTTATTTAAGTTGTCATGCTCTGTAATTGATGCTTCCGGAAATAGAAGCCCACTAAATACATAAACTGCAACTAATTGAATTGTTAATTGAATTTACAACCTTGTAAATTGTAACAGTAATTTAACTCGAAAATTAATCTGTCATGTAAATTCTGAGAACCATTTACGGTAGTCACGTATCACGTACGTTCATTGCAAAGTTGGGATAACAAAGGTACAGAAATTAAATGTATTTTATCTGAAATTAAACTGAAGAAAATCTATTGTTGGGACATAACCATAAAATTTTAAGGTTAAAATTGGTAAATGGAGCATTTGACATTACACATCTAAGTGTCACTTAACTGACCTAATCGTCTCATATCTTTAGTACGTACAATACGTACGCAATCTTCTAGGAACGCACGCAATGACACTTCATATTTTTTTAAGTAGTTTTTGACACAGAAAACAGCTGACAACCGTAGAGTGGATTAGAATCGGGGAAAGTTAGGCCACAGCTCCATGCAATACTGGCACAAAATAGATTTTAATACAGATAGCGATATTCATTTGTTTATGTGTCGTAAACGGTCTGTGGCGTCGACGGACCGTCCACTACCTCCTTGGTTAGACATTGACCTGAAAACAATTTAAGTGTAACAGCGCTATAAGTACTAGTGTGGCTTTGTTCGTATTGAGTAACACGGCTCGTTTGCGCTGAGTAATAACAGTCCTCGACAAAACAAAACCACTAAACATGAACACTCATTTCACTTAAATAGCTGTGCTAAGTATATTATTATCAGCATTATACAGTAATTTAATACGCTATCACAGTAAGAAAATTAAATTAAGGACAAGGTGGACTTGTCTCGTGTGTTATTTTATTAGTTACGAAAAAATAGGTTGCAAATACACTTGCTGTCTACCCAGTTCAAATTACGTTGGACTTTAATCATCAATCTTTGTTACAAATTAAATACAGCATAGGTAATAAATCTATACAAATAAATAAAATTGAATTTCTATTTGTAATTTCAAAATAACAGCTTATTACTAAATGCATACAACAGTATATAAAATTTTTATAAAAAAAAAACAATTTCAAAATGTTTGTTTGTCTATCTGCATGTTTGTTCTGGCTAATTGCCGAATCGGCTAAACCGATTTTGATAAAATTTATTTTGAGATTACTTTGAACCCTAGAGAAGGACATAGGTAACTTTTTATCGACATACCACGCGGTTCAATCTTTTTAAAGAGTGTGACACACCTGAACTCTACGAAGAGTTAGTCAGAGGTGAATCTATTATAGTACACCGACAATTCGCCTGTTAGGCTTAAGTCAGATGAAATAGGGAGTGAGCCTCTTGCCTAATCTAGACTCCGAGTCATGGAAACACCCAATAAGACTTTGCCTGAACCGAGAATCGCACCCAAGACCTCAAGTTCAACAGTAGCGGTTGCGACCACTAGACCAACGAGGCAGTCACGACCTTTTTAACAATCCTAAACGTACCTAATAGATTTTTTTATTGGCTGTTAAATCTGTAAGCACCTAATTAACTGCTTTGTCGGACATTATTAAGACATCACCATGCATTATTTAACTATTCGTTAATTTAGGAGTGGGAGAGATAACAATCCACTATTTATGATGTTTGTTGGTATGTTCACCATATTATTGGGCATTTAACTAGGCCATGCATATCAATTATGTCGTTATTTCATGACTGATAAATCGAAGTACTTTTTGCCTAAGGAAAAAGGTTAATGTTTCTAGTGCAGTGCAACCAATCATTGCAGGACATAAAGCTACCCGCGTTTAGATATAATTGCACCAATGAAATGATTGAATGTCACTGTGCCAATCATAATAAAATGAAATTAGACGAGTCATGAATTGGAAGTCAGAGCAAATTCTTGAATGTATAAATTACATTAACCGGAATACAAACCAACACTAAATTAAATATATTATGTACAAGTATGTAAAAGAAAAGGGAAGAGCTCACTGGGCCGCAAAAGAATCTTGATAAAGTTATTGTTTTTAGAAGTAACAATTGCTACTTAGTTTTTATTTTGTGATTTTTTTGACCTTTTCTTTTACAGTAGAACACCGGTCTAAACTTGCAGATAATTATTAACCCGGTCTCCTAAACATTGATTTACTTAAACCGATGTCATTTCCAAACTTTAGCACGATGTGATTATTTACTTAGCGAAGTTAAAATATTTCATGTTTGTGAAGACAAAATGATGTTATATTACAGGAAAAGTTGAACAACAATGCATTAAAATTTGCTTAGCGTTTTGGTATATTATTAACAAAAACAGTGTCAACGCTAAGCCAGTGTAAAGTGTTACTCAAGACGATTTGTCGCATGTTGCGTTCACGTGAGAATATGAGAAAGAAACGCGACAATGAGACATATTCGAGAATTAAGTACTTACATGTTGAGTTGCATACCGAATTGAGAAATAGGTAACAAAAACAGAATGCTCCTAAAGTATGTATGTAAGTAAGTATGTAAATATGTTGTCATGTAAGTTGTTGGAGTTGTTGTTGGATAATTTTTAAAACTTAATTAGGGGTCGCAAGCGCTGCTGTTGAGCATGAGGTTCTGAGTTTGATTCCCGGGTGTACCAATTATTTTATTGGGTTTTTCCATCTGGAATTTCTAAATAGCAGCATGGGATGCTGGATTTGTGCCTGGTTGATGGCAATAGGCACGCACCAAATTTAACTGGCAAAAAGTGGGGGTGCTATAGGTGCACCTCTGCTTAGCCTTTCGGAGAATACAGGCATGATGTTAAGTATGTTGAATAGGTGTCCAACTGAAACGGAGGTAATATACGAAACTCGACAAAGAAACCTAAGATTCTTATAGCAATATCTACAACTAGCTTCTACCCGCGACTTCATCCGCGTTAAATTTCTTGTTCCCTCGACCTTTCCCGTCGCGTCGAATCGCCTACCCGTGCGATTTTTCCCGTTTTTGCAACATTTTTCATTACTGCTCCGCTCCTCTTAATTGTAGCGTGATGTTATATAGCTTATAACCTTTCTCGATAAATATGCTACTCAACACAAAAAGAATTTTTCAATTCGGTTCAGCAGTTCCTGAGATTAGCGCGTTCAATCAAACAAACAAACTCTTCAGCTTTATAATATTAGTATAGATTAAAACATCAAAGAATACATATTTGTCCTTCCGAACAGGAAACACGCTATGCGGTCATTGGTTTTATTGAATGCGATTAAATGCCGTACCCAACGGAACACATAATAACATAGTTTAAATACCGAAACAAATGGTTTAAAAATGCGTTAATAACTGTACTAACAAATACCATGCAACATGAAATCTTTTAACTTTAGTACCACGAATCGTTCGAACGAAATTGAAAAGGTGGAACAAAAAGTGATCGCTTGTCAAATGAGTTTTTAGACAACAACGTAGTTTATAATTAGTGAACGTAATGTAAACACAGTTTTCTCGGTTTTCTTTTGTTTTTTTTTTCGGTATTGGGAAAACACACTATTCGATATTTGAAAAAAAGAAAGATGAAAAAGTTTGGCTACACGAAATATAGTTTATAGTCTTGTCATCCTGTGTTGCATACCATACGTATAAAACAAATCAACAGACAGAAAATAATCATAACATCAATCAAATTACTTATAGTCAATTTTGTTGGCAGAAAGAATCTATCATATTTTTCCTGCAATATTTTTGGCTGTACATACTGGTATTCGTTTTTAACTTCACATCCGTTGTATCGGACGGCTTTGAACGATATATGTACTAAGTGCATACTTCCACCGTTACGATAGGGCGGTTAGCAAACCCTAAGAAATTGATCAATGGATTTTTGCTCCAATAATTCCCACAATTAAAACCTCTATATAAACTAATGAACCAAAGCTGTTGGCAGTATTGTCTTCACGTTTTCATATCGAGAGCATATAAGTGTTAATTGTTTTATAAGTGCTTATTTTTAAAATGATTTCCAAAGTAAGTTGCTATAGTTTTCAATTTTAATAAGTGTCCCTAATCGTTGCTACGCCGTATTGTTTCGGGACAAAATTTTGAGTGTCAAATGTTACCTTAGGTAACTGTTAAAATCATTGATAGTTGTGTTAGAAATTTTTTTTTGATTTTATTTTGTTTAAGTATTAAATAGGGTAAAAAATGGCTTCAGTAATTTTTATATAATTTGATTATATGAATTTATTTAAAAAAGGATTTAAAAAAAATAGAAACACATTTTCTTCTCCCAAATCAATCTAATAAATACGACTCAGAATCTCTGACTCTGAATTAAAGCTGCGTGTGCTATTCGGTATTTTCATATTTTCTTTTATAGGTATTATTAATATTTTACACATAACAGTTATGATTAAAGTAACCCTAATTGTATGCTTATATAACACCATTATTTTTAATTAGCCTTGCTGTAAACGTAGCATAAAAATGTTTAGTATTAAAATAACTATGGTTATAATTTCAAACTCTAAATATAAAAGAGTGGATTTAGTAAACATGTAATAATTAACAAGAATATCGATATATTTATAAATTCAAATCAATCTGGTGCAGTACCTAAGCATTTTAAACAACTACTAAAGATAAAGTTATTTATAATGGTTAAAACCGTTTATCGATATGTCAATAATAAATTGTGATTTAAATCATGTCTATATACAGTAGGCAGTGTCCAGTCGTAAAAGTCTTTTTACGACTGGACACTGAAATAGTAACCAATCAGAACCCTTTAAATTGTGAAAGGGTTACTATTATAACAGTTGTTAAACTTGAAATCTAGATCAGTGAGTTAGTAACGATAGCCTTAAGATATGTCATAACTTATTAAGGATAAGGGCCTTGTGGCTAAGTTATAACAGCCACTCGGGTTGATTGAAGGCGAAGATACGGTTGCCAAAGTAAGTCTTTTGATGATTGGCCTTCCATTTCATGTCGAAATCATCCCTCCGTGTCTTGGAAAGCACATTAAGCCGTCGGCCCCGGCGGTTATTCGAAGATTTTAGACAGAATTCCGAAAGCCTGAAAACCTGCAGTCTCACCAAGGGGTATCGCATTAACTAGGTTTCGGTGAGCCATATAAAATACTGGATTTCACGTGCCCTAAACATGCAGGTTAGACGGGAAGCTGATCGAAGATAGTTGGTGAAGGTTACGCAGATGATAATGCATACTCATTAAGTCCTGCTGGCACCATAAACACTGAATTTAGCATTAAACGTATTTAAAATCGTTCTATTTCTATTAACCGTTTGAAGATGACAGAGCCAGAATTATGTTTTAAGTATGTTTAGCGGTAATCTCGAGATTTTTGGTGCAAGCGGGCGTAAGAACTAGAACTCCACTTAACTACTTATTATTTTATATGCTAACAGGTGCTAACGTTGTTTGCGGTGGTATCTGCGTGCCAGGCCATCTTCCCGTTCCACCACCATCACCACCACCCGGCGGTATCCCACCAGGAGCTGCAGAAGCACGACGGGCCGCACCACCCAATACCCATCCATCATCAGCCTATACACCATCACCAGCCGATCATCCCGATCCCCATCCACCACCATGTGCCGCTGATTCACCACCATGTACCTCAACCTATCCCCATTCACCATATTCCGCACCATGACCATTATGTAAGTATTACCATACCTAATATGTATGTCATTGAAGTAATCAATAATTGAAACCTATATTCATTAGTTTTTTTTTTATTTTACAACCATGCCTTTTGGCATTAAACAAAAACAAAACGTGTTTACGAGCCAAGTCCAAGGATACTAGTGGCTCTATATCCACTCGTAGTTTTAGACTTGACTGCTCATGGTGATGTCTCTGTTAGTGTTTGACCCTAAGCGCGATATCTACATGAATACATCTACATATATATCTTATCATGACCAAAAGAAAGAAAGAAAGAAAGAAAAAGTATTTATTGGGACACGCACAGAAACTACACAAAAAACAATACTTAATAAAAATAAAAATCAACTATAAACAAAAAAAAACAAAAACAAATAAAAAACAAAATTTAAAAGAAAAAAACAGAAAGTCCTGTGCGAGGCCAAAGGGCCCCTATCTCAGCATGATGCTGCGACATTTAAAAATAAGTATCGCAGCGCTGGTATTCTGATAGGACCCAGTGTGTTGTGATGTCACGAACGAATACAGAAATAAATAAATTATATTAGGATAACGTATGTGTGTAAAGTAACATAAAATAAAATAAATAAATAAAAAATATGTCATGAATGATACATTGAGCGTGCCAGTACCTGACGTAGCATCAAGTTACTTGTCTATACCCTAGCGTGTCAAGATATGTGACACTCTATGGCATCGAACAAACAAACAAACCAACTCTATGGCAAAACGGTCTTCTAAACATATGCAGAGCTTTGATCTACAAACTGGAATTCTAAATGCCATGTATTCATAAAAAACTGTAATTTTTCATTAATCATCAGCCTATATTGTTCCCACAACTGGGACACAGGCCTCCTCTCGGTGAGAGAGAGTGGGCCGTAATTAACCACGGAGGGCCCAGTGCAGATTGGTAGATGTAACATGCCTTCGAATTTTTGGTTCTAGTTCACTCTTGAAGTTTTCCATTTTCCTTCGTATTTATGAGAGCAGTGGTGATGATATTATTTACACAAAGTAAAGCGCCAGCCTGGATTCGAACTCACGACCTACAACTCGTAAGTTGGGCCGATACCTCTGGGCCACCACTGCTCATTTTTAATTACTAAATGTCATTTACAATTTACCGTGAAAATACCCAGATATTTCTTGCCAATATTAGTCAAACATAAATTATTCAACAAACTCCCCGAGGAGTAATTACTTGGTAAAATATTCCGTGAAGCAAGCGAAAGGTTTGCGGTTACATTATATCGTCCACTTCCTGTATACTCTTACATAAGTCCAGTTTTTATGTGCCAACATTTGTATGTAAAGGTACGGTTGTCAAAGGACACAAAAACCGTTTATTAACAGTAATTGTCATAAAATTATGAATATAATAGTTTCCAATTAACCACCGGCGAGACACTTTATAGAATCGTGAGTAACAATATAGCTACCATTAAAAACTTTCATAACTTTTGTGGTGATTCTAGTCCAGATCGAATTTGGTTAAGTGTTACTGGTTTTAACTCTTAATACAAAAGAGAATGTCCTTTTAAAAAAAAAAAAACAATTGACTGCTTACATATCTAGTTGATCTTATCCGAATTACTAACTAAGATTAAACCAACAATTCCCAATACCTATTATTAGACTTTGTAGCGAGTATGACCAGTATTGTGTCCTGTTTATTTAAATGGACAGCAATGAAATCTAACTAACAAAGTGCCTCGTTGTTCTGGTTGTCGCAAGTGTAGCTACTGTTTTCATGAGATCCTTGGTTTCATCCCCAAACTCGGTAGGCAAATGAGTTTTTCCATCAGGAACATCTTGGAAATTGCTACAGCACCGGATGAATGTCGATAGGCTCATTGCATTTGACCTTGCAAATCACAGGAACAATACATTTCTGTCAACTCCTTTGGTAATAAGCCACTAAGAATCAATTCCACATACGTTTAAAAGCCATCAGTATCATAATTATTGTGGAATATTGACACTGACAGCGCTTGAACGCAGTTTAGATATAATGATGGCGTTCTGGTGAAATCCGACCTAAGTAACACATCCGTACAGGCGTTCCCCGAGTATAAGTTCGCATACTCCGTGCACGACCACCACACGGGCGATGTCAAGTCCCAGCATGAGCTCCGCCACGGAGACGTCGTGAAGGGAGGCTACGAGCTCATCGAGCCTGACGGCAGGTACAGGAAGGTGGAGTACAAGGCTGATGATCACACCGGGTAAGATTGCATCGACGATTTAATCTTTGAAACCATGGCTCTTTTGTTACTGGCTAGTTCGACTTTCGTTTGTTTTACTTCTACTATCTCCCCATTTACTTCCTACTTTAACTTGTCTCCAATAAGTTCAGTAAAATCTTGTAAGAAGCTTAGCGAGATTCTGAACCCGTCAGAAGTTTCATAGCCGGTCCCAGAATTATTTTAGTGCATTTCTCTGAAGCGTCTGATTTATTGCATGTTAGTATCGATTAGATTGACTCCAATTGGTTTATAATAGTATTTTAAAATCATATTCACTAATCTTTATATATATCAAAATAACGCACTAAAAATACCTCCGAAAATCATTATAAATAGTTCTTATATATCCTAATCAATTACTTTCGATCTCAAAAAAATCCGAATCTAATAAACAAGCAATAAGCATACCAAGCAAACCGGTTCTCTGTTTACCAATGTTTCCTTCACACAAAATATTCACGTCTAAACTGTCATCCTAATTGTTTCAGTTTCAACGCCATCGTGCACCATTCGTCGCCTCATCATCATGTTCATCTGTCCCACCACCACATTTGAACGTGACGTCACTGCGACGACCAGAACTGAGTGCTGCTCAAACAAAACTGACTCTTCGCCCGTTGTACTGATTATTGTAAAAAACTGCTTTTATACGCAAATTAAAGTTAGCGCTAATTTTTTAATGAATAATTTTTTTTCGGGGTTCAAGGATCCGTAACTGAAAACTAATAATGTACAGAAACAATTCTGGAAGTCTTAAAATAATTTTTCTTATGTTGAGGCATTCAAGGATACCACTTAACAACCAAAACCAAATAGAGCCATCTTTTTACAGGAGTACTATTTGCAAAAGTATCTTTGGACCTCCTTCAGTCCTAAATAGTAAATATAAAATAATTTTAAGAACATTTCTCAATTAATTATGTGACCTAGGAACAAAAGAGAAAATTAAATAAAATGAATCAGCAAAAACAAAACATTTAAAAAAAACTGATCTAGCCTCTCCATTGATATGGAAAAAGAAAGAAAACTTAAGGTACTGAAACGAATACAATCAATGAACTAAGAATTAATATTTTAGAAACAAAATATTTTTCTACTTACTTACGGAGCATACCGTTTTTCTTTCGATTTTATTTCTAATTTAAACATGCATGTGAAGTAATTATGACTGCAACACAATCTCACCTGTCCTGTCCTATTGTCAAATATACCGTTTTTCTTTCGATTTTATTTCTAATTTAAACATGCATGTGAAGTAATTATGACTGCAACACAATCTCACCTGTCCTGTCCTATTGTCAAATACCTGCTTATCAATAGGCACTGTGATTGCTGTAATCGCCGTTACTTAGTCGATGAATACATGGTGCTGTCATTTCAATATTTGTATATTTCCGTTCACACAGCCATGATCAGTGCAACGTTTTGTTTTTAACCATATAAACAAATTGAATAAGAAATGAGTACATAAGAGGAAGTCGGATTATGGCATTGGTAACTGAAAAGTTGTGTGGTAATCCGTTGTCATGGTATGGGCATGTGATACGGAAGTATGAGGAAAGGTTAGAGTATTATTTTGGTGGCTTTAAGAACAAAGAAACGATTAACTACCGAAATGACGACTAAGTAGTACGGAAGCGGACTCCCGGCCACCGTAGGCGCGAGCTTGCGGGTGGCGAGCAATGGGTAGCTCGCCGCCCGGTAAGGACCAAGCTCGGGTCGACGGCGCGTAGTGTTCCACGCGCGCCTCAAAGAGATGTCAGCAGTACTGAAGGGGTCTGCTAGGACCGATGCCTGCCGGGGTCACGTGATTGTTCTAAAGAGATACCGTGACCCTGGCACATGGGCAACTGAAGGAACACGGGTGGGTTTTAGTCAGTAAAAGTCTGACACGCCCTCCCGCTCCGCCCAGAGCGGGAGAAGTCATTTGAAGATTTCCCATCAAAAAAAAAAAAAAAAAAAAAAGTAGTACGGAAGAAAAATACATGTTGCGCCTACCACAAATATATTGGGATAAGAGTGGAAAAATAATGATGAACCGCATAAACGGATGACGATGAAGGAAACAGACGATACTGACGAGCCCTCATCGTTTGACCAAGTCCTTATTCCATTTTATTATTTCCGATTGGGCATATCTTGTTTACACCTTACCACCTCATGATCAATAAAGCAATTCACATTTGATGGCATTTTCTGGGTTATTTATCAAGCACTGAGGCCAATAGAAGATATACGTTAGCAAAAATGAGAAAACCTATCTAGTAAAGCCCTGGATTAACTAAAAGGCGAAATATAATGAAATATTATTACCATACTTAACAAAACTACTACCACGCCATGCCCTATTACTGTTGAAAACACTAGAAAGCAATTATTGATATGCTCACTTAACACTATATTGACAAAATAGATAACTCTGACCTCTGAAGTATCCCGTTTTATATTTGGTATTCTAATTTTAAAGATTTAGTTTAGTTTTTTTTTTTTTTTTTTTATAATAACTCCACACACGAACAAGTTAACTTGCGGCGACTATATAGCTAGGCGCCAAAACTAGCCTTTTTTTAACGTGGAGAAATGCTCATGCATACTGTGCTACCACGGGGAAATAGCGCAGTTATGTGGGACTCCAACTCACTAAAACTTCACGGTGTCCTCCTACACCGCTTGGTGCGAACACGGGCACGCGTAAGCACTCTTCCGCGAACCCGCCGCCGCTGTCCGTCCGACCCACCTCTGGGGAAATTCCCCATTCAGGCGCGCATGAACAACATAGCACGCGTGACCACCCCCGGGACCAATAAGCATATGGGCGCCAGACAACCCCGTGTATGACACCCTTGGTCCTTCTGCGACGGATCAGGACAGTGGCCCCGCCGCCTACCACTTTAGGGATAGGGAGAGCGGCCCACGCTATACCAACACTCCTCTTCCCCTGTGGCCCCACCGCGTCCGCCATTGGATGGTGGTGAACCCGTTCAGGCCGCCAGTGTGACCATATGTGGCAGTTTCCGGCTTTTTTGGCAGGATTGGCCTCCTATTTTAGCCTCTGGCATGTTTAGTTAACGTTTTATAAAACTGGCAGTTTTTGGCAGTATTGCAATATAGAAAATAAATCCATACTGACATCTCAAATTTTCGAAAATGGCAACCCTAAAAACAGATCGTAAGGGATATTCAATATGTAGTCATGTAAGGGATTCCCCTGTACTTCTCGTGTTATGTTTTATCTCATTCAACTAAGAACATTAACATTAGTACAACAGTTGATAATCGTAAAACGAGTGTTCTCTATACGTAAGTTTATGGTTGTTATGATACTTAATTCAATCAATCATAGACGTAGATACTTTCGTTTCGGTTCTGTTTTACGGCGATCGGTAGTTATTTTGGTGAAATTTAAGATGATATGTGAAACAAAGTGTTTTATCTTTTTTACTACTACAATTACAACGCTAAACAAACTTGGCAATTTTTTGGCATTTTTTACTCGAGTCTTTGGCAGGATTTGGCAGGTTTCAAACAAAACTAAGGCAGGATCAATAATTTTAAGATGGTCACACTGCAGGCCGCGGAAGGTAGGGAGAGCGGCGCACCTCAATACCGGCACTCTTCTCCCGCTGTCATCCGATATATAATAATATTACATAAGTAAATACTTACATCAACATGTCCTTTAGCTAATCTGATAAATGGTTGATCTATTTTGCCTTTAATTCTGGTATTTAATAATAATGTTGTCTATCACTTATTTCACTAAAAGATGTCGATTTTTTCTTATATCTATACTAATATTAAAAAGCTGAAGAGTTTTTTTTTTGTTTGTCTGTTTAGTTGAACGCGCTATTCTCAGAAAGTACTTACTGATTCGAAGTGAAAACTTGTTTTTGTGTTGGGTAGCCTATTTATTGAGGAAGGCTATATAACATCATGCTACGATCAAAAGGAGCGGAGCAGCAACGAAAAATGGTTGAAAACTGGCAGGTAATTCAATGCAACGGGAACTGCGGGCTTCAGGGGAGCCAAAATTTGACGCGGACAAAGTCGCGGGCAGAAGCTAGTACATGATATTTTCAGTAACGAATTGACAAGGTTCCGTCATAATATTAATTAATTTAAATAGTTCTCTGAGAGAACTGCGGTAACGTAGATATAAATGGCCCTGAAAGCTCTCTTTGCAAAATAAAGATGTAGTTTATGTCAGCAGCTCAACACTACAGCAAAATGTCTTACGAAATAATGCTGTGGAAGTCAGTAGAAGTCAGAAGAGGCAGCTAAAATAGACAGCGCGCTAACAACACAAGCAGTCGAGCATAGCTTCTACCGCGATTCCTAAAAAAACCGGTTTTTTTTTTTCGTTTGTCTCCATTCGGTACGATGCGATGTGACATTCGCTACTTCTAACATTAGTTAATTTGCATTTAATGCATTTTTTTTTTCATTTATACAGAATCATTTGATACTCGATTAGTATGAATTAACCAACGATGTAATGAACCGTAGCGGTCTACGTATGTACTACCTGATAATGATGTTAAGCTGTTCATATCCCATTTCCTTCTTCAATAATTCAAAACAAAATTAAAAATTGCTTATTAACACATGTTAAAGTGTTAATTGATCCTTATATTCAATCATTCTATTCCATTCGTAGGCACCGTTTATAAGACGTAGGTACAATTAATGTCAAAAAGTAATCGGTTATCGACATCGGCTTATTACAGATGATAATGATCATGATACCTAGTATTGACGAGAATATACTTAAGAAATACCGCAAACGAACACAATTATAAATAAATATTAAGAACACGCGCTACAATTTACACTGCTCTTTGGAAAATCAAGTTTCCTCTTCATAACATTGATAGGCACACCCATCCAAACGTCGAGAAAATCTGCAAAAAAATCACAAATAATTGATGTTAAGTGTATTGTATTACAGGATGCTGATGTTTAAAACCAAAACGATATGTGTATAAATACGTGCATGAGATCACGAAAGACATCAATTCAGTATAGGGATTCACTAAAGGTTCACGATGATTCGGAAGGTACGTACCACTGATTTTATAATATTATCTTTTTTAGACTTGGAATTTCATAAATAAGCCCCAATTTTTCAAAATACAGTGACAATTCTTGTGAAAAGTTTTTATCTGTAAAACTCAAGCAGAATTACAAATAAGAATTAATTGATTTCAGTTTCCATGTAGTTTTATTGGCAGCTTTAATTTTAGAAACGCAACGTTGAGGTCGAATGCTAACCTATATTGACCGAATTATCTTATTTCAGTGATAAGTTAATAGTAGTGATTACATTTTGAATGGTATTAGATAATTTACTTGCTTAAAATATCAGCTATCAGAGCAATCATTTTGAACTAAACCGTTTTAATTTCAGACACTAATCCTTCTAAGCTTAGCACTGTGTGTGCTTGGCGATGGACCACACGCGATTTCAGAACAACGTATAAGAATACGTCACAAGGAACACCGCGGGCATCATGGCGAATTGTCACATATCGGCTCCAAGAAGCTTGAGCATCATGAGGAATACGTGAGTCATGTAATAGTTTCGGTTCTGAGTTTTTACCGTGCGCTTGTACATTCAGTGAACAGTGAAAAGTATACACCATATCTAGTTTACTTGGTTAGGTGGATACTCATCTTGGAACACTAAAGTTACTTACTTTGGGTCACTGTGTAAACTGGTCTAAAGATTTTTTGTTGTTTTAGGCGTGGTCGTATCCATCATACGAGTTCTCATACAGTGTGCATGATCCCCATACGCATGACAAGAAAGGTCAGCAAGAGTCAAGAAAGGGAGATGAAGTGAAGGGCGAGTACTGGCTGATAGAACCTGACGGCCGCAAGCGCACCGTCACGTATCACGCGGACAAACATAGCGGGTCAGTAGTACTTACTTATTAACAAACAATTTATCAAATATCCGTATGATAAAAATATACAGCTTTATCTCAGTTCTGTGTGTTGCTTAATTCAAAATATTTTTTTAGTTTCCACGCTGTCGTCCATTACTCGGACCATCACCATCACATAACTGAAGATCATGACCACAAAAACGAAGACCAGAAGGACGATAAAGAAAGTGATGAGAGTGATGGTGATGACAAAAAACATCACGACGAAAATAAAGGTAAAGACAACAATGAAAATGAAAATGAAGACGAAAGGAATAATGAAGATGAAGACGAAAAGAAAGATGAAGGAGATGAAAAGAAGGAAGAAAACAACGAAGGTGTTGAAGAAGGAGAAGGAAACGAGGATGAGGAACGCGGTGGAGAAGAGAGCCGAGGCCGTGAAGGTGGAGTAGTCAGATGGGGCTACAGTCCTAACTGGGACCGCAAAGGTCATGGATACGATCGCGATGACAAACGCGACCGTGATGAAGGACGCAGAGGTAATGGACGTGACGGCGATGATCAACGCGATGGTAAAGGCGACCGTGATGAAGGCCGCAGAGGACGCGGCCGTGATGAAGATCGTGATCGCGACGACGACCAATATGATATCGGCAAAATAACTGTTTATGAAAAACTGGGACCTTACGGTCGCCGTGACGCCAAGAAACGTGACGAAAAACGTAAAGAAGAGGACCGCGATCGTGAAGAAACGCTGCTTTGGGAAGAGCGTCGCAAGTTTGATGAGCGACGGGGATACCCATCGCAGCTCACACCTTACTTCGGCCACGCCTCTCGCATCAACCCTCGTTTCTACAGACATAACCAACAACCTAGTATCGCTAAGCGTATTTAAACTAAGTCATAAACATATTCCTTGTTAAATGAAAGACTGAACGGCGGCAATGTAAACATGGTATTCTGTTAAATAGTTGTGATAAATATGTTCATAATTTTTTACTAACGATAATTATTATAATCATGCAAATGCTAACCTCATATAAAGGTACTGAGCGCTTATTATTGTGTTATTTCATGCCCTAAAAATACTACACCATCCTTGCGTTTATTCGTGTAATTAACTAAAACCGTTTTTAAATCAATCAATGTCAGATGTGCGTAAACGCAAAGGGCCAATGAAAAATTTACGGAATGTAAATTCAAAACATTTCCTTTTGCCTGATTAATGAGCATAGGCATAATTCGTTGTAGATACTGCAAAATTCAGGTAAAACGACTAATATTAATATTTTTTTCCTATCGTAATCATAGCAAGTGCTACGTAGCAAATGCGTAGTACGCTAGTAACGTAGTACGCTTCGTAGGAAGAGCGTAGCATGGTACCTACATAGCGTGAGGATGCTTGTGCATGGTATCCACCTTGAGTTGTTCATGTAGTAGTAAGCGAGAAAATTGACGTTTCTTTTTATAGTTTTGTTTATTGGTTCATAAAAGTTTACAATATTCAGGTGTGACACTGGATCCCACAATAGGATGCCCTGTGTCGCAGGATTCAGTCTCTTTCGACATGATTTATACTATACTTATACATAGAATATGAATTTACAGTAAACAAAAGCAACGTACTAAAACTACAGACTAAAAGGTAAACCATAAGAGTGTGTGTGCATGTGATGAGTGTATGTACGAGTATGTGATGAGTGTTAGTGTGTATGTGAAAAGTGTGTATGTGATGAGTTTGTGTATGTGAAGAGTATGTGTGTGAGGAGTTTGTGTATTTTTTTGGCTGGTATATCAGGTTGCAGAACTAAAAGGGCAACCTGCATTCAAAGATTAGGCCGATCAGTAATTGACGCTGACATTTGAATACAACCCTGTTAGTTATATTGAAATAGAATAACATTATATTGACTGTCTGAATTTAGCATAACATTAGGTATAATAATTCAATATGTACTTAGTAATTAGTAGTAGAAAACATCATTCAAGGCGGGGCCAGAGACGCAAATAATCATCATCTTTATAGAATTCGCGGCAGCTTTCTCACATCTACTAGCCACAGTGCCGATCTGCACAAGTTTAGCACATTCAGCAGTCATTAGAAATGTTTAAAAGTTTTGTCTATGCAGCCCCAAAACCTTGTCTAATTTGATAATGACTCATTAAATGACCCAGCGCCGATTACAGTTTGGCATTTTATTTGTAGAGAGTACAGGGCCATTGAAAATAGAGTACCAACAGTTTTTCATGATCTCTGTCAGCGATCTGCATCTACTATCTATATTGTGTTGGTGAAAACGGCAGTATAAAATATCACATTTCTTTAACGTACATTTTGAGGGGCATGTAGCTAAGTAATAACAGCCGCACGGATCGAACGGTCAGGTTAAGCAACGCTTGCCGCGGTTGCTCCGTGGATTCCTCCGTGTCTTCCGTGCCGGAAAGTACATTCAGTGCTTAGTCCCGACCGCTATTCGCTGATCTTTGGCAGTCGTTACGGGTCGGTCGTCAGACGCCCGAAAGTTTGGTAACGAATCTTACCAAGGGGTTGCGTAATACCCAGTAACTGGGTTATGAATGTCAGATAGGCAGTCGCTGGTACTCAGCTGCATCCGGTTAGACTGGGAACTGACCCCTACATATTTGTAAAAACCGTAGACGTTTACATCCCTTATTACAAGGAGCATGTAAATTATGGCAAACAAAGATCAAAAGTGAAACAAAAGTAGAAAAAAATATTAAAATTAAAAGTAATGTAACATGCATGATAAAAAAAATTACAACAAAAAAGCAACAAAAATACAACAAAATATTTTACTGAATGTGTTGTGTGGGTGGGCAGTATGCGCTCGCACTCGCGTGTGAGTGTGTGTGTGCGTGTGTGTGCGTGTGTGTGTGCGTGAAAAAAAATTATCTTGCTCGGCAAGGAAAAATCTTTACTTCAATGCATTATTTTTTTTTAACTGTCTGGAACTCTGTCAGCTATTGTTTGTTCCAAAGCCTATTGTATCATTGTGAGCAGTGGTGATCCAGCGGTAACGGCCGTGGTTAACGACTTCCAGGAACCCCAGATCCGACCCATGTCAGATAACCCAGACAAGCGCTCTACTTTGAGTAAATAATTTTGTTTTCCTCACCACTGTTCTAAAACGATGAAGGAAATCATCGTGAGGATTCCGGTATATTTTAGAACAAAAAAAAATCAAAGTCAAGAATCATCTACCAATCCGCATTCAACTCACGGAAGACGTCATTTGTTGATTACCCACCGACAAAATAAAAACCCTAGTAATCAATGCTTCCTAACAATACAATAAATGCAATAGTCACCTTGTGTATGTCACCTTTTCGCGTCTATTTTATTTTATTTGATTGTCTAGAATAGTAAAACGCTCGATGGTTATGAAATTGTACGTATAAGTAGCCTGAAACTAGGAGAAGGACATATGCTACTTTTCATCCATATTTTAAACTATATCGACACTTGAAATCCGAGATTGACTAAGCAACATAGTAGCCCTATGTCACTTAGTCAATCTCGCCTTTCAAGCATACCTATTACTATACACTACGAAGTCGCAGTCAACATGCAGCAACTGATTTATACCAAGAATCTGTTTGGCGTTTGGCGTCATATGATGACGGGAAAACAATGCCCCTCTGCAAGGTAACGAACCTAACTACAGCAATCACCAATCCACATGACAGGCGTAGTTGTTACGGCATTAATATCCTCTTCACCCTCATGATAAAATACGAATGTAAATAATGTTAAATCGCCCTTTTTTTTGTGTGTGGGAAAATCATCAACAAAAAAATGAATTCAAAATAATGAAAAATGACTTCTCCCGCTCTAGGGTGGAGCCGAAAGGCGTGTCACTTTTATTGACTAAAACCGTGTTACTTCAGTTGCCGATATGCCAGGGCATGTCAAACCGCCCTGACTTATCATAATCGGCCTGAAATGTTCCCACTGCTGGGACACAGGCCTCCTCTTCTCGCGAGGGAGTGGGCTTTAATCTACCACGCGTGTCCAGTGCGGGTTGGTAGATGTCACAAGTCTTCGATTTTTTTGGCGCTAGGACATGCCTATTTCCTCACGATATTTTTCTTCACCGTTTTGAGAGCAGTGGTAACGAAATGATGATCACAAAATATAGCGCCTACCTAGGATCGAGCTCATGACGTACAACTCGTAACTCCAGGCCGTTAACATTGGCCACGATTACTCACTGCCCAGTTAATTGAAAATTAAAATAGTAAATTCGACATCACACTATTAAACAGATCTCTAGCAATGTTAATACCTTTCAGGTACTCGTAACTCCTAACTCCAGGCCGTTAACATTGGCCACGATTACTCACTGCCCAGTTAATTGAAAATTAAAATAGTAAATTCGACACCACACTATTAAACAGATCTCTAGCAATGTTAATACCTTTCAGGTACTTTATTGATAATTTAATAAACTTTAGCCAATCACGTGGAGCCACGCTCGTAATCACTGTTTTATAAGGCACACAGATAATGAAGACACTGTCAAGAGTGAATCTTTACGCGTATGATGGGTTCCTAAATGAGTTTTCGTGTTGTATTAGCATTTATTCAACTTTTTTTTACGCGGTACGGGCGCATGTTATTGGTATGTGAATTAACATTACTTGTATGACATACATATTATTCCATTACCAATGCTCTCAAAATGGTAAAGGAAAACATCGTGAAGAAACCGGCATGTCACAGAACCCAAAATTTCAAGAACATTTGACATTTACCAACCCGCACTTGGTTCCTCGTGGTGACAGCCCACTCCCTCACACCAAAAGGAAGCGTATGTCCCTGAGTGGGAACAGTATAGGCTGAATATGACGTTATGTTTGAATGAAAAATACTTATTTGATTTCTGTGTTAATTATTTATTATTTTTCTTTTCACGTTTTGCTCGTACTACAAGTAACATGGGACAAGGGCAGCAAAATGATGATATTTTTTTTTGTTGGTCTCCAGGTGACTTTTTTTTTATTTTGTAGTTTTAATAAACCTACCTAAGGTAGCCACTAAATGTTTTCATCATTGTTAAATTTCTATGAGAGAACGGCCACAGAACACTTGCACTTTTCTTCTGCTGTGTTTTACTTCAAAGCGCTTTCTTTACCGTCACAATAAATTTTGAAAGTGGTTTCTGGTAGTTTTACGTAATCAGGTATAAACTGACATAAGTTGTATTATCTTACAATACCATTTAACCCTAAAATAATTAGAATATCGTTTAAAACGGTAAGGATACTGAAAAATTGCTTCTGAATCCGGTAAATTGCTCAAACATAAGTATAATTATATCGATTATGTATCAGTATTTATGTGTGTAGCAAGTTTTATGAACGTCTAGTTAGTGGATCGCTGTACATCATGCTTTACGTGAGTTTCCTTTTATTTAAGAACCTTTCTTTCATTAATTTATTAACATTTTCAGGAAAGGCTAGTTAGATTTAGCTAAGTTGTTGACCCCCGACATAACAAATCTCTGTGACGGAAATATTTTATTTAGAACCCATCCTCTCTGTGATGACGCGTCGCGTATTCGCTGTTGTAATTGAGACACTACACGTGTCTTGGTAGCAATGAGTAGCGCAACATGTCTAGGAATTAAGCAGGATTTTTTTTATAACGTAATTCAAGAAACTTTCACCTTTATTACTTGCAGCTACTACTACTAGCGACAGTCTCAGTGGCATTAGCTGCTGATGCCGAGAAGGAGGTACAGCCAGAGCTTAAAACCGCAGAATCTGCGCTGCCAATCCGTGTACACGATGATGAACGTCGGTACCGCTTCCAGGATGGCTTGGAACTGATCCGAAGCCGCGACGAACGCTCTCGCTTGCACATGGACGACTATCGTGACAGCCGACGTAATGACTACCGGGATGGCCGCGATGGCCGCCACGGTCCGGTCAGACTTGACTTCAAGGAAAAGGATAATGTTGGTCCACTTATCTTGCGGTCACCAGGTCCACTCTCCAGCCAGGTAAGTTGACACAAAAGTTTTAATGTATTAAAGTTACTTGAGTTTGGAGTTTAAAATGAACTAGAATACATTCTGTTTTTTATTTTCCAGGGTCATCCGGATATCGAACGTCAAAATAGGTATGTTTTATTGTAATGTGTGAGGTATATCATCATCCTCATAATTTCCGCAAGAAGTCTTTTGTTGGACCTAGGCCTCCCCCAATTTAGGGGGCTTTACATTAATAGCCATGCTTGGCGTGCGAATTGGCGATTACAGTATGGTGGTAGAGTGCATAGAGAACGCTGCTGCCCATTCTTTAGTAAGGACCCTTAATTGCCTCTTACGACACCCACGGAAAGAATTGGGGTAGTGCTATTCTTTACGTCCGGTATGTTAAAACCAATTTACAGAAAATATAATCATTAATCATCAGTCTTTATGATTGGCTAGTCTAGCTGACAGGCTAATTATAATTATTAATCAAACCACAGAATCAATAGAGATGGATTGTTTACAGTAAAGATGAAATATTTTCAGGTAAAGTTTAACAGTCTTCCCATTTGTTTTCAGAATCATCGCTGACGTATACAGCCCGGACTACTACCAGCCTACCTGGATACTAGACTACAGATACCTCAAAACAGGCGGCAGGGACTACACCCGCGGCCCCGGCGGTCAGATCCTCATCTTACCAAAGAACGTTAGGACCAACGAACAAAAAGACTTCTCTGACTTTGACAGCTTGCTCGAACACCTCCGCTTAAGTCGCTTGTCGGAATACGCGAAGAACAGCGGACGTGGGCGCGGAGATGACTACGAAGCGAGGCACGGCTACCCGAACATTGACGTCGGACAATATGGCCGCGGGCAGCATTTTAACCAACCACAACAACAGAACCCTTGGAGGAATCGTAATGACTACTAAAGCAATAGCACAGAAATTCAAAACATTATCTTCAGATTAATAAGCTGTATAAACTCTCTTCCTTTACTAAACGTGAAACCTGATAACCTTAGACGTAAACCATTTAATGTCACATATATTTCTAATCAATTCGTGAATGGTTCTTCTCTATTCTGATTAAATTACTCGTATAATCAATTAAATCAATCAATACCTACCAATAAATACTTTATTGCACCAGTTCGATGTTTTAGTCAGCATACATAAAAATTCAAAAATTTTATGTACAAACACGGACAATATTGGTGGATTGCTTTTCACCGTCATGACTTAAGTGATACGGGTGAAAAAACAGTGTTCAACCGCCAGTGTTCGCGATGGACCAACATCCGGCTCGAAGGACCAAACATGGCTGCGTAAAGTATCAGTGCATTTAAATGACCCAAACTGTTCTGATTTCCACTTGCGTTTTGAGATTTAAGACGGATAAACGATTGACCCGCGCCGACTGCTATGCAACTACTACTTCTTAATAAATATACATATGTATTTTATACATTCGCTGCGCGTAGATGTCACCATAAATTTGATACAATTAATATGTAAGGGTTTGCTCGTACAGTCGTAACTAACTCAGTGTTCTTAGCTTGAAGATTCTCAACACTACTTTTATTCCTATATTTTATAATTCATGTTAAACAACGCATGACGTCTCCCCGAAGTGCTGGGTCAGAGTGTATCTATAGTACACCTAGAGCATGGATACCGGTTTTTGAAAATATCGAAAAACCGGATTATCGGACCAAAAATCCGATATTGAAAAACCGATATTGGATTTCACTGATATCGGTTTTTCGATATTTGATATAAAAAACCAGACGCAATAGAATCCTTTTTACTTATTTAATTAAGTAATGTAAGGCATACCTTTCGGTTACTACTACATAGCAACATACATATGTTGCACGGTCATTTATATTTCCACTCTGAAATGAACTCTGATATCAAGGTCACACAGAGCGAGTTTGATACCTTGGACAATATCCAGAAAAGTCTGAATATTATGAAAGTGACAGTCGAAGCACTGTGCCGGCGAGATGCAACTCTATTAACTGCTGATACGGCTATGAAATTTATGCTGCGTAAATTAGGTAGTCAAAATTCTACGCTGTCAAGACTTCTCGCAAGATCATTGCGCGTGCGCATTTCCCAAAGATGACTTTCTATTGCATCTACTTTGCAGTATGTCCAAAATCCTGAAACATATTTCAGTGAAGTAGCTACCCCCGAGTTTCCAAAAACCCCAGAAATGGTGGAGGAAATTTATTCACTAACTCAAAATTTTGAAGATTAATCTGTGGTTATGATCATGGATAATTATCCATGACCATAACCACAGATTCATCTTCCCTTGGATAATAGCGCCAGCAGCGTAAGTGGAGATTTCGAAAGCGTTGATTTTGCGAAAGAACTAAATAAAGAAATTGAAAAGTCATCGAAGGAGAAAAATACAAATATGCGTAATAGAAATGAAACAGAAGATGAAGCTAACAGAGATGGTGGCTATGGTGAAAATGATAAGCATAAGTTAATTCAAATTGAAATGGCATTGTTTGAAAATGGTGGCAACCGCGAATTCTATTTAGAAATGGCGTACAGACATTTACTAACGATACGCCCTACCTACGAGTGTAGAGTCTGAAAGAGCGTTCTCGTCTGCGGCATATACGTGCAGCAAAATAAGATCGTCTCTCAAAGACAATACCTTGGATGCGCTCTGCTACTTACGTTCCATATTTCAGAAATCGCGATCTCGTGAATTCGTCGGCTAAATAAGCTAAATTGCTAACTCCCTCTCATACTACTTGTCAGAAATAAGAAAAAAAGAGTTTAAAATTATAATTACTAACCGACTGCAATATCTAAATTCCAGTTGGTAGATATTTTACCATTACCTATTATTACACCATTTTTTTAAAATTATATTAATATTAAATACACTTTAGGGCCTAAAATCGGAGTTAGCATTTTTTACACTTGCAATATTTTTTTTACCGCAATATGTTTAGGAGTTATCAAATTTTAATATCAAAGTAATTCTATTGAAAAAAAAAACGAATTTACTTAATAAGTTTCGTTTATTAATAAAAGAGATAATTAAACATAAATGAAAAGTTTATAAAAAAATGCAGTATTTAGTGATGCGGTAAATTATCATAAAATTCTCGAAAATCTGCTGGCAGGACTTGTTTAATTTGTTGTAGGTCGTTGTATTTTTTAGCTTTAATTTTGAGTCAACCTTGGTGTAATTTTTGCATTTCGTCAAAACTGATTGCTGAAAAAAATCCCTTTCTCTGGGGCAGCAGTGTCCATGGCTCACTGAACCGTAGTTTGTACGAGATATCCCCCGATGGAGAATACATCAGCCCACGTATATCGGTAACCTTAGGGTCTCCCGCCGAACGGCCTGGCCGAATACTTTTATAGCTTGTTAAACTATTGAAAGCTTTAAAAAAACCATGTTCCAAATATTTAACATAGAATTGGTTGTTACGGGCGGACTTAATCATTTGAACGTAGTCTGCGGGTACATTTACAATCCTGTTACGCATCCTTCGTTCTATTGAGGAATGCATAACATCTACCTCCATTTGTGTATGTCCGACTTCTAAATACTTTTGTTCGATGGTTATTTGGTTTTTAACTGCCAAATTTTGAAGGGCGTTTGACAAAGTTACATTGCGGTTTTGGTAACCACAGCCATCAGAATAAATAATAACACATACATCCGTTTTGTTTTCAACTTTTGAGAGAATCTTTTTATCAATAAATTACGTCCAAATAGAGGCAAACTCATCTGCATTTAGCCCTCCTTCCGATTCGTTCCACACAAAACAATAGCCATCTTTAGTGATGTTATCGTAAAAGCACAGATTATGTACTTGCAGCTTGGTTTTGTAGTACAATGTGCTGACATTGGACTGAGGTAAGCTTTAGAAATAAAACTCCGCAACTCATTCTCACCAAACTTTACGCTCGAACAAAATGGCGTCGACTGGCGGGAGTTGTCAAAATTGCGCGCGTAGTTTGAAAGGGGCGGAGTTAGCATAAAATATTGCGGCACGATAGCTGTGATTTGAGGTTAGTTTGTAGCGTTAGCATCTTTGACGATTACGCGTAATTTTTTTCTTTTTGATTTGGTACCAAAAATTCAGTTTAGACAAAAATGGAGTTAGCAGCTTAGAATACTTAGCCGACGAATTGCCGTAGTCTTTGTCTTTGAAGTCATAAGATGATTGTGTAGGTCACCCCACCAATTTAATATCCGATCTTTGCGTTTATTCTTACCTATATATTATTATGTTACTTAATCACTTCTTTTAACTTGTGTTGATTTTTAGGGTTCCGTTGCCAAATGGCAAAAAACGGAACCCTTATAGATTCGCCATGTCTGTCTGTCTGTCTGTCTGTCTGTCTGTCTGTCCGAGTATGTCGCAGCCACTTTTCTCCGAAACTATAAGAGCTGTGCTATTGAAACTTGGTAAGTAGATGTATTCAGTGAACTGCATTAAGATTTTCACACAAAAATAGAAAAAAAACAATAATATTTGGGGTTCCCCATACATAGAACTGAAACTCAAAATTTTTTTTTTCATCAAACCCTTACGTGTGGGGTATCTATGGATAGGTCTTCAAAAATGATATTGAGGTTTCTAATATCATTTTTTTTTAAAACAATAATATTTGGGGTTCCCCATACATAGAACTGAAACACAAGAAAAAAAATTCATCAAACCCTTACGTGTGGGGTACCTATGGATAGGTCTTCAAAAATGAAATTGAGGTTTCTAATATCATTTTTTTCTAAACTGAATAGTTTGCGCGAGAGACACTTCCAAAGTGGTAAAATGTGTGTCCCCCCCCCCGTAACTTCTAAAATAAGGGAATGATAAAACTAAAAAAAATATATGATGTACAGTACCATGAAAACTACCAACGAAAATTGGTTTGAACGAGATCTAGTTAGTAGTTTTTTTTTAATACGTCATAAATCGTAAACCACAATTTACCTTTCATTCAGTCAACACAAATACAAAAATTAAAAAAAAAAACATTTCATTTCATAAACGATGATCACGAATGATGATGATGATGACCTGCAGGTTTGTACGGAACCCTCGGTGCGCGAGTCCGACTCGCACTTGGCCGGTTTTTTTATTTTATGACATAGCAGAGTGTGTTAAGAAATTGTTGTTTTTTTATGTTTCTTACTTTTTAAATTCTAATTATGATATAAGATTGCAACGAAAGATTTTTAATAATAAATATCGTTGATTTACTTCGTAATAGTCTCTTATTTCTAATATTTGGACCCTAACAACGTTAAAACTCATTGAGGCTGCGCCCAGCGCGCTGGTTGAGTGCGGCCCAGAGGGTCATGGCCATCCGGTTAATCCGGGGATACCGCACGGTCTCCTGCGAGGCGGCGAGCCTCCTTGTCGGAGTGCCGCCATGGGATCTGGAGGCAAAGGTCCTCGCCCACATGTGGGAGTGGCGCGAGGAGGCGAAACGCCGGGGCGAAACTACAAATCGCGGCACGGCGGAGAGAGCTCCGGCAGGATCTCATGGCGACATGGTGGGTACGATTGTCGCAACCCAGCGCAGGGCACGCCACAATTATGGCGGTAAGTCCCCTCTTTGAGGAGTGGATAGAGAGGCGTTACGGCGTCCTCACTGCTTCGGTGGGTTCCTGTTCAGGATAAAGCGGGAGGAAACGCCCGGGTGTTTCCATTGCGAGGATCGACTAGAGGACACGGTGGAGCATACGGTGGAAGTGTGCCCTGCCTGGGCGGAGCACCGCCGTGTCCTCGTGGAGGCGATCGGCGGCAGCGACCTCTCGCGTCCAGCCCTGGTTCGAGCCATGGTACGGAGCGAGAGGGCATGGGAAGCCGTCACCTCCTTCTGCGAAGCAGTAATGCTCGCGAAGGAGGAGGTGGGGCGCGTGAGGGAGTGGCAGTCTCTGCGCCCTCGCGTTCCTAGCCGCCGCAGGAGGAGACGCCCCGGGCGTCGGGAGTCGATAGCTGACTCCCGGCCACCGTAGGCGCGAGTTTGCGGGCGGTGAGCAATGGGTAGCTCGCCGCCCGGTAAGGACCAAGCTCGGGTCGACTGCGCGTAGTGTTCCACGCGCGCCTCAAAGAGATGTCAGCAAAACTGAAGGGGTCTGCTAGGACCGATGCCTGCCAGGGTCGCGAGATTGTTCGAAAGAGATACCGTGACCCTGGCACATGGGCAACTGAAGGAACACGGGTGGGTTTTAGTCAGTAAAAGTCTGACATGCCCTCCCGCTCCGCCCAGAGCGGGAGAAGTCATTTGATGATTTCCCATCCAAAAAAAAAAAAAAAAAAGTGTGCAAATCCAGACTCCGGGCTGCTACTAGAAGTCGATTGCGGACTCCCGGCCACCGCAGCCGTGGGCTTGCGGGTGGCGAGCAATGGGTAGCTCGCCGCCCGACCAGGCCCGGGTCTTCTAGGCTCGGTGTGTTCTACGCACGCCTCAAAGGGATGTCAGCACAAACTGAAGGGGTCTACCAGGACCGATGCCTGCCAGGATCGCGAGATTGTTCGAAAGGGTTACCGTGGCCCTGACAACTGAAGGATCACGGGTGGGTTGGGCTGCTACTAGAAATTCCAGATAAAAACTAACTTTACTATTTTTTATAAGCCTACGCTGTCCCACTCATAGAGGCCTCCCTTCACTCTTCCCATCCTCTCGTGAGCCACTTTTACTTCATATTAATTTTATTAAAATATCTATTTACCTGCAACAACAAAAAATAGAGAAAACATTAGAAACTTATTTATACCCAAACATAATAGCTAAACGAACGATATTAAAATTTAAGTAACGTGCAAAAATGGAAACATTGGTGTGTGCGCTACACTGTCTATTTCTATGACTGAACTTGATTAAATGAATGCCAATGTTCTATATTACAGCAAAAATACAGCATTCAAAAATGGAGACATATTTTCTCTTACACCATCTGCAGAGTACTGATTTGAACATATTGTTACGTAGATCTAAAAGTCTAGAAACGTCACGCTAACTCCATCTAAGGAAGGGGCAGAGTTACGTAAATCGAAAAGACTAGAAACGACACGCTAACGCCATCTGTTATCTAATAGCAAGTACTGAACAATTGTACTTAGACGCCACCGCCATCTATTATCGATCTATTATCGAATAGCGGGATTAAACAGTAAACAGTTGTCTCTGGAAGTACTTGGAAGCTTCTACGCTACTTGTGAACTGTGGCAAAGTGTCGAATGTTCGCGAATGTTCTATTCGGGATATAAATAGCGAATTGTCGGGCTGATGGGCAGTTCGGATTACGAATGCGATCGAGTGCAATTCAACCGATACAGTACAAGCGAGACAAGTGATTCAGTTGGACGATTGTGATTACTGCGATATTTTGTGATTAATTAATTAAACTGTTTTGTGTGTTTTGGGTGAAATTGGTTTCAATCAATTTATCCCGAACCCCAGCGGGTTGAATTTCAATTTGAACACATAAATCTTATAATAGTTATAAAATCTTTCGGCAAATCAAAATCAAGTTGACTGATGATCTATGGGAAATGTTTATCAAAGTGAGTTTGGAGCTATCTATAATCGAGACTATAGGACCATACCGTAGCTCTAATATTTAATTTGATTTGAGATCAAGGATTTAATGAAATACAGTAAGGTTATATCACTATCTAATCTGGGGACAGCAAAACACCAACTATTATAGACCAGTATCCATGCATTCAGCAAGGTGTTCGAGAAGGTAATACTCAATCAAATGTTAAATTATTTTAACACCAATAAAATCTTACACAGTCTGCAATATGGTTTCAGCAAAAGATGTTGCACGATTGACGCCGGTTTCACCTTATTAAAACATACATTAACAGCGTGGTAGGAGGCCCAAGATGCTATATGAATCTTTTATGACCTCTTCAAGGGTTGATCGTGGGGATCATGTTCGACTCAAGGCTGCAGTGGGAGTACATAACAGCTATTGCAGGACGCTAAGCACACCAGCATATCATAATCAGCCTATATTGTTCCCACTGCTGGGACACAGGCCTTCTCTCGGTGAGACGGAGTGGGCCGCATTCTACCACGCGGACCCAGTGCGTGTTGGTAGATATCACATTTGTTCGAATGTTTCGTTCCAGGACATGCCGGTTGCCTCACGATGTTTGCCTTCGCCGTTTTGAGAGCAGTGGTGATGCAATTATGTATTTACACAAAGTAAAGCGCCTGCTGGGTTCGAAGCCACGACCCACAACTCGTAAGTCGGAGCCAATACCACTAGGCCAGCAGCATATGCTGTAAAGAATAATCCCTCCATTCCCTAATGTAGATACCTACCGCAAGGCTAGTCTATTTCAGTTGCTTTTATACTAACATGTCTTACGATATTTTACTATAGGGGCAGGCTGCAGATATCGATTCCTTTTTGATTCTGCAGACAAAAGCCATCAGAGCAAATATGGCCTCCGTATGCGAGATTCTCTGAGGGAACTGTTCAAAGATATTAATATCATTACGGTAACTGGTCAATTTATCTATGAAAACATCAAGTGCGGAAGAAAAAAAAACAAATATTTTTAGTAAAAGAGGTGAAAGATACCTTTAGGACTAGAATTACGGACCAATTAATTCAACCACGTTTCAGACTCCCTAAAGTAGACTCGTCCTTCATGGGGTACCATGGTGAGGATGTTTAAAATGTTACAATACAATATCTTCCCACATAGAAATTTAAATCTTCTTATACAAAACGCACACTAGGCAGCCAAGCATATTATAAGTTCAGGGATTACGTCGTTGACAAAAATGGTTGGCTAAACGCTGCTTGTTCTGCTCCACAAGGTCGTATAAACTAATTTTAGTAGGATTCGAAATTATTGTTGCAGCTGCTGAAGATTATAAGAATTAGAAATCTTCAATGTATAAAGTCCATCTTTTAGCATTATATTATTGCATAGCTCATGTGTGAGCACTATGTTCCTACTATAAAGTAACCATTTACTGGATACATCTTTCATTCACTTGAATGTGCCCTGGCAGCTGAGAGTATGTCGTGCTCACTCAAATGTCTCCCTGGTGGTAGCGTATGTGTTGGATCATGAAGTTTCCCTTCAAAGTGGTTGAGCTTAATGATTCTAATCCATACGATATATTTGTGAACGGACGAACATCAATTTGATTGATAATTTCAAAAGGAACGATGTAACCATCTTTCGTTATATAAAAGAATTCCCTGTTCTTCTCCAAAGGTACTTCTACGCTTTGGAAAGGGCAACTAACTTCATCTTTAAGACTGACCCCTTAAAACATCAAAAGTGCCCGTAATTGGTTTATCTAGACAAATAAATAAAATTGGAGTGTCTGTTTGTAATATTAAAATAACCGCTTTTTACTAAGTGTATATGGATGTATACACGGTCTGTTTGTTGTCTGTCCGTCTGTTTGTTCCGGCTAATCTCTGAAATGGCTTTACCGATTTTGACGGGACTTTCACTGGCTAACTAGTAACTTAGGCTACTTTTATTTTAGAAAAAAAAGAGATTCTCACAAAAAATAAATAAACTAATGGAAAAACTTTTTTGTTAAATACCACGCGGACGAAGTCGCGGGTAACAGCTAGTTTGAAATAAATGCTTTGACAAACTCAAGTTTGAGTTTGAATGGCCAAATATTAGGTTGGGGAAAAAGTCTTTTCGCATTATAGTATGTATGAACTTATAATAAAATCTCTTTGGCTATACTATTTGTAGCTGGCTGGTTTTGGTATCATTGAAAGTTTAAATTTTAAAGAACATAATTCCAAATTCAAATTAGGAAAATGTGTGATTTTTATTTGTTTTTCGTACCGTCAAGATGAGTGAATCTAATGAAGAAATTCGATACATTTTAAAATTTTACTACAAAAAAGGTAAAAATGCAACGCAAGCCGCGAAAAAAATTTGCGATGTTTATGGACCTAGTGTAGTGTCTGTGAGAGTAGCACCAATTTGGTTTAAGCGTTTTCAAACCGGAAATTTTGATGTCAAAGATGCACGTCGCTCTGGTCGCCCTATTACGGATAAAATGGATGCCATTTTTGAAAAAGTGGAGCAAGATCGGCATACCAGTAGTTACGACGTAGCTGAAGAACTGGAAATTGACCGCAAAACAGTTTTGGCGCATTTGAAAAAAACTGGGTACACAAAAAAGCTCGACATTTGGGTACCTCACGAGCTCACTGAAAGAAACCTAATGAACCGTGTACTCATTTGTGATTCTTTATTACGACGTAATGAAACCGAACCATTTTTGAAGAAGCTGATAACTGGTGATGAAAAATGGATCACGTATGACAAGAACGTGCGAAAAAGGTCATGGTCAAAGGCCGGTCAGGCTTCACAGACTTTGGCGAAACCCGGGTTAACTCGCAACAAGGTGATGCTGTGTGTGTGGTGGGATTGGAAGGGCATTATTCATTATGAGCTGTTAGGACCACCAGGCAGGACCATCGATTCTGAACTCTACTGCGAACAACTGATGAGATTAAAGCAAGAAGTTGAGAGAAAGCGGCCGGAATTAATCAACAGAAGGGGTGTGATTTTTCATCATGATAACGCTAGACCTCACACATCTTTAGCCACCCAACAAAAATTAAGAGAGTTTGGCTGGGAGGTGTTAATGCATACGCCGTATAGTCCTGACCTTGCACCTTCAGATTTCCACCTGTTTCGGTCTCTTCAGAATTCTTTAGGCAGTGTCAGGTTAACATCACGAGAGGACTGCCAAAACCACTTGTCGCGGTATTTAGACCAGAAGTCCCAAAATTTCTATAGCAATGGAATCATGTCCCTACCTACAAGATGGCAAAAAGTTATCGAACAAAATGGTGCCTACATACTTTAGTTAAATGTAAATAAACTTTATTAAAAAATGTTTTGAATTTTCTTAAAAAATGCGAAGAAACTTTTTCCCCAACCTATTATTATGAACTAGAATGCAACATTAATCTAATAAACAAACACATAAAATTTTGTATTTTTTATTCATAACTGAAAATAACGAAATCAAAATGAGTGTTGTTTTATATGGCTCAACAATAAATAGGCAAATAAAATTTTGTTGTTTTAAAGCTTTATGTAATAAAATTTCCCTGTGACTTAGTTTCGAATATATCAAGACTGGCTGTTACTCAGATTCTTATATGTGCAGTGACGTTTAAATAAAATGGTGTACCGTTTGTTTTAGTCCTCCCGCTATTAAGAATAAGAAATGGTAAGTTCCGTCTTCGTTTAATTGAATAAAACATTAAATCAGTTTCCAAATGTCTGCCCTGGTAACACACCAAAGGCATCCCTCCTTTCGTGAGCGATGAAAATGTGTCGACACCCTAGCGCCCTCCCATCGTCCTGGTACGGCAGGCTGTACGGGGGCGGCTGCTGCAGGTTGTGAAACCTCAAATGGTGAAAACAGTCTAATCTTATTCATTTGAGGTTGAAACACTAGGGTCATGAGGTCCGAGTGCCCACTTGGTTTTTCGAGACATAGCCAGGTTGTTGAAACGCCATACAACGAGGCAATGCTACCAACATTTTTATTTTGCAAAAGAGAGTTGTTTAAAGGACCTATTAAAAAAATTATATTTAGGCTGGTGCATTGCCAATAAAATGAAAGTATCATGACATGATGTTTGTGATTATCTGAAAAAAAAAAAACACATCTTTCGAATAAAATAAGAATTTTAATAGAAGAAATAAAGACAACACAGACCAACCATTATTCAGATTAGCTAAAGTAAGCTTTTGTGGGTTATTGTGTTAAATGTTAAAACAAAATCTCTTGTGCCATATTGCAGTTAAATTAAAGAAAAATTAATATTAAAAGAAAAAATTTTAAACAAGCATATTACAAATTAGAGGATTACATTAATGATAAGAATACTTGAAAATATGTTGTTCATGCTCCAAAGGATTATCTAGAGTTTATCAAACTGGTTGCTAACTTTATTGCACAATTTATATTTTTTTATTACATTGTTTTATATACTGTTATTACTTTAACTCACACGCTGACTTATAACTTGTTAAAATGTTAGGAAATTCGTATACTTTCTTTGCAATATTTGTAAATATTTGGGCACTATAAGATAGATTTTTTTTTTGCCATGTATCTATCATATTATTAATTTATCTCTTATTGCTTCATTTTCAATTGTTTTATCTATCGGGACATGGTAGTTTTATTCCAGGTGCATCCATCGTCTTCACATATAAATAATGTAGACTAATATTATAAAACATTTTAAAAGGACAACAGTGGAGTTTTTTGCCCATTCTTCTCCATACAAATTCGCCTTTTGGAAGACGGGACTAAAATCAAATCTATTTTAATGTGAAAGTTGACGTTCAAAAGTGCTTTTATATGCGTATTTAGAATAAATTCTTTGACATTAAGTAAGAAACCGATGGATGTTTTCGAATAAAATTAAATTAATAGAAAACAAAGAATTCCTTTATTAATATAAAATTTCATTCAATAACATCCATAAACTAACTAAACTTCTACTATATCCGATGGCTCTAGTTACTTATCTCTTTTAGTGACTGTACATATTACTTATGTTATTTTAAGTCTGTTTCTAAGTACAGTCTTATCAAAGTTATTTTACGTCTGACAGCAACCCACCGGGAACCGTTTGGATCAATTTGATTGTGACAGTGACAACCGTGAAAGTAGTGTATACTACGCATATAAGTTCCTTGATACTACGTTTGTCCCTTATAATTGTTTTCCTAATTCTATTGCTACAGCAACAAGTTGACAGACACGGCTGATATCAATACATCTTTTGTTTCTATTAGCTAGTTCTTAGTAGCACCCCAGGGATATTCCCATCACTGATATATCATGTGTATCTGTGATTTATATGCTAATGCAAATTCGTTTACTTCCTATAACGACACACAGAAGTATAGTCACAGTAAGATGACTTCTTTGAAATCACACATAACGCTAATAGTCATCATCATCATCATTTCAGCTTACAAACGTCGATGGCTGGATATAGACCTCCCCCAAGATTTTGCCGTAAACACCACATTAGGTAGGCAGATTGGTGATCACAGTATGGTGGAAAATACTTAGAGAACGCTGCTACCCATTCTCTAGTAAGTCCATTACTCGCCTTTTACAACACCCACGGGAAGAAATGGCTTTCTTGTCTGGCACTACACGGACACTAACTCTGTCTCTCTCTCACTCTGACAGTATTGAATCTGAATCGCACTAATTCTGAACTAGAAAAACAATAATAATGCTAAACAATAAGTGGAATAATCATCTGCAACAGCACGTAAGCCAAGGCTTATTAATTAAATGCAAGCAGCATACAAAACAAAAACGAAACGGCGCGGTAAGAAACAACGGAAACCAATGATGAAGCCACACCCGCCGCAGTTGGTTGTTTGGAAACTTATCTATTTCTATGACTACAAATCAATCAAATTAATAAGGAGAGAATAATAACTTAACGTCTCGTAAATTTACAGTCAAAAGAGTAACCAAATTAATTATTTTCGCCAAGATTTTAGAAGTACACTAGTCAACAACACACTGCGGCAATATTTGAAGAACCTGAGCTGCCGAATCAGCTGTTTTATAAGCATTGATTATGAAAACAGTCTCATTAATTAGTATTTGTGATGTCCTTCCTAAACAAATTGGATATATGATCGCGTGTTAATTAAGTGTACTTATTGAATAATTACTGGCGTGAGCAATATTGACGGATTTCCAATTAATCTGTGTAATGGATCGTGACGCCCTTGATACCTGCAAAAGAAACTTAGGTTTCACGTATTAACTCTATTATTTTTCAACTAATTGGTGAGGAGCTAACCTAATGTCGTTATAATTGAGTTGCACCCCCGCATCGACACACGAATAGGAATATAAGGTGAACAATCCGCGATATTTTCATAGTTGAAGTCCAGCTAACAAACAAATATTATATCTAACAAAATGTTTTTACAAGTGAGTATTTGTTTATTTAATTTTAGAAAAAGTTTTTTTTCTAATTTGTTTTTTTTTAAAATCCGATAATGTCTTAATTCAGTAGAAAAAAATGTGCTGCCTATTTTTCTACTAAATAATTACAGTACTTCGACGTGTAAATTAGCCAAGTGTTGAAGTGATAACAATTATGTTCCTATATCGGAAAACACCATTTAAAAGTAACATTCCCGGAAGGCTGGTTTTATAAACATGAGTTATTACATTAACATACATGAATATTCGTGTAATATGAATCATATCAGATGCCGACGTGATTGAAGTAGGAGTGGGGAGTTGGTCTACCCAGCTGAAAAAATGGAAAATGGTGAAAAGTCGGTCATTTTAGGACCGTCTTCTTTAACTTTTGACGTGTTAAAAACTGCAGATTCTCAGCCCAATATCAGTGAACGATCTTTGAATTTTCCTCGCTAAGCAAGTTGGTCCCAACTGTCACTCGTGGATCTTTGACGGTCACCACAGGTCGTCAGAAGCCCGAAAGTCTGACGACCAGTCTTACCAAGAGTTATGGTGTTGTACCCAGTCCCTGGGTTGTGAAGGTCCGATAGGCAGTCGCTCTATGTAAAATAATGGTATTTAGCTGCAACTAGTGAGACTGGAAACCGATTCCAAGATAGTTGGGAAAAAAACTAAGCAAATGATATTTGAATTTCGCTCTTTCAGGTGGCTGCCCTGTGTCTGCTGGCTGTGACTGCGCACACCCATTCGGCGGTGTCGCACCAGTCTCGTGTTGACCACCATAAGCATGGTCACGACATCCACCACGAGCACAAGATCCACCACCCGATCCACCACCACCATGAGCACCATGATGACCACAAACATCACGACGATGGACATCACGGACATCACGATGGACACCACGGACATCACGATGACCACAAACATCACGGTGGACACCACCACGGACATGATGACGGACATCGGGATGAACACCACCAATGGGATCATGTGAGTACTGTCCTTTTTCTTTACATGGCGCAATGAAATAAAGTTTTTAGTATGATACTAAGATATTTTTATATTGACGTAACGTGCTGTTTACTACGTGATGCACAGCTGAAATACAATAATTTTCCCTTTCGTACATTCCGACAGTCCTATCAATAAATTGTAGTAACTTTCTCATAATAATTATAGTTATTGTTTTAATGAAATTAGTTTAGTAATAAGTACTTGATTTAAACATGGCCATAATAATATCCATATTTGAATAAGTACAGTTCTGTAAAGAAATGTTACATGGTAGTCACTTAGTCAGGACACCCCGCCCCGCAGAGCGAACCTTACAGGCTGATTTTGCAGTAGGTTATGCATAATCACGACAAATACTTGTCCTGCAAGCAATTTCAAATTTCTCTTAACCCAGGAACATCACCACCCATCATACAAGTTCGAGTACTCCGTGAAGGACGGACATACGGGCGACCACAAGTCGCAGCAGGAGCACCGCGACGGCGACCACGTGAGCGGCTCATACTCGCTCGTCGAACCCGACGGCAACGTGCGCACTGTTCACTACACCGCTGATGATCACCACGGGTATGTATCCTCTTTCTATTGACCACTGTCCTCGCCTAAAAGGCTAGGCAAGATTGTTGACTTTCAAAGGTAAACAGGAGAGATCAAAAACTTGTTGTGCTGAATATATTGCTGTGGTTATGTGTTTCTTGGTGACCATCCAAATGGATAAGAACCAGGAAACTAAGCTAAGATCCTATACATTTTAAAATTTACTTAAGAATTGAAAGCGTATAGTCAAAACAAATTGTCCTCAAAATTTACATAAATCTATGGCTATGGTAATTACTACCTACAACGCTACAACCATGTTGCCAGCCATGTTGTTAAACGTGAGTATAATTTCTGTGACCATTTCACAAATGTTCACCGAGAGCGCCCCTTATAATTCAGGTGTCAAAAGATTCTTGTAACAAACAACACAAACAACACACAACACATTTCCTTATTTCTCTTTTCTTTGTTACAGTTTCAGAGCTGATGTCCACCACAAGACGGCTCACCACCACATCATCCCCCACCACCATCATGAGCATCATCATGATCATGGTCATCACCATTAAACTGGACTGTCTCATTCATACGAACTCTTCGATCTCGACTAAATGTACTCATTTACCATTAACTTTCTCGCAAAGTACGTCAGCGCTGACGAATAAAACTAATTTAACAAAAATATTGTCTTTAATTAATTTACAACTTTATAACTATTAAAAATGAATATTTACACTCTATCCATGTAACATTCGGTTAATCACAAAGCAAATCGTGATTTTATTTTCATTCGTGACAGTTTTTTACAATCCGTGAGCATGATCCCAGTGAGAGTTGTAAGGGCAAAAATTGTACGATGCATCCATGCGAGTGACGTGCTGTGACTGATTAGTTTCTACATTTAATAAGATTTATCCGTATTATGCCCATGTACTACACTAAAGCCAACTCCGGGGTTGTAAGAGCTAGTTTTCCCTGGACGTCTAGCTGCACTGCCTTGACCCGGGATTCCTCTCTCAGAAGTGTATCCTAGCCCTGGGTCTGCATAAGTGTCGTGTCCACTGGTAGCCGGAGTGTCGTGTTTGTATCCCGCACTGAGGTGTGAGTGATTATTTGGCTCTTTCCTCCGCACTACTGCGTTGAATCTTTAAAGTAACAGAAAAATTTGCAATTACAAGTTAAAGATTATTTATTTCAATTCTTCCTAGTGTAAAATATATACAGAAAGTAGTTCGGAAAACAACAATCAAGAATTTACCACGTTCATTGACAACAATATAGGTGATTTTTCTTATCTGCCATTATTTCTAAATACTGCCTCAAATTCAAAATCAATTTGAATATGAATCAATAAAGTGAACGGATAGTTTATTTTTAGAGGTTCAAGTTATTGAAAGCCAACAATAACCCAGATTTCTAATAGATTTTTTGTCAAATAATAGGATTTATTTGTGTTAAATATTAGTTTGGCGTGTACATATTTGGTTTTTAATGTAATTTGTTATTCTGATAGGTTACAAGAATAATTTATGAGTCCAGTTTATTGTCACATATTTATAGTACAATATCGGTTCTTATTTGGGAAAAGTTTTGTATAAGATAAAATATATGTAATACATATATGTATAATCAGCTTGTATAGTCCCACTGCAGGGCAAAGGCCTCCCTTGTCCTTTTTCCAGCAGCTTTTGCTTTTGCCACTCAACTTGATCCTGAGCTAATTAGGACCAACACCTCATATACGCATCGAGTTCGTCCCGCCATCTACGCCTAGATCTTGTGGTGGTCTTAGTCCACGATACATTCGACATGCGGCAAACGTATCCGACCTAGACCCATTTGAGCTTGGCTGGTTTTTGGGAGACGTCTTCAATTTATGTCTTAGAGCGCAGTATCGTGTTCCGTATCTGATAGGAACACTATGCCTGCATATATTTCGAAAGCCGTCTATCTAATATTGTATTTGAAAATTGATCGTATAAATATATACGAAAGTACCTACTAGCCTTCACTCACATAAAAGACGTATTACTCGATTGAAGACTTTTTAAATGACAAATTGTGACTAAATTTAATTTTCTTTGACATTCTTAATAATTAATAATATAATTCAATTACTTTATTTTATGCGGCTCATGACATTTTTCAATTGCTTCATTTCTTTTATCCTAGAGTTTAATAATTATGATAGTAAAAATAACCTGCTTATAATATTATATTTGTATGCCGATTATTGGCCGAACATACAGATCAGCTAAAATGTATAAATAACACCTTTTTGTACTTATGTTCACAAATAAAGATTGATTTGATTTGATTTGACATAATTCCACCCCGTTTGAACTAATCTACCACGGCTATAAAAAGAGAGAGATGCAAATTTCCACTGACCCATGCAAGGCATCGGCGGTGTACTCCACGGTCCGCAGAGCGCCATCAGGTTCATACAGCGTATAGACACCCCGTACTTTGTCGCCGTTGCGTGTCTCCCAGTGACTCTTCCTGTCTCCAGTCTGGTGGTCCGACACCTCATACTTGTACTCGTACTTCGCCTGAAGAAAAAAGAAACAAATGATCAAAAATAACTTATCAGCTTCGTCTCCCAAACGTGGGTATGTAAGAACACAGGGTCAAATTAAATAAGCTGGAAATAATTCACCCATGTGTATAGGTATCGAAAACTACTAGAGTTAATTAAAACATTTTTTTTAGTTTCATCATTCCAACTTTGTTCAAAACTCTAAATGACACTGGCATGTACATTAAGGCGACCAAACGACTGTTGTGTTTTAGCTTTTGGAAATTCGTAAAAATATAGGTATATGTTCCACGAAAAATTACGAAAAACAGCTCATCAATTACTGGCATTGACCTTTGCCCTTCGAATGATGTTTTTTTTTTTTTGTTCCGTAAGTTTTCGATATCGATATCCAACATGTTGGTAAAGTATTGCCAGCTAATTAATTTGACCCTGTATTGTTAAAGATATTTTTTTATATCGTAATTCGTAAGAAAATAAAATAAATGCCAACTTACATGACTTGCACTACTACTTGGAACCACAGGAGTTGGAGCTAGAATAAAAGTAAAATTCATTACGTTAAATTCAAATAAACGCACCGAACTTTCTAGATGATGCACGCTTATGTAAACAAACAGAAGATCAAAACTTACTGGTAATTGGAGCAACCGGTGCCGCCTGTAGCTGATGAAACACAATGCTCTGCGAGGATGTAGCGTGCTGCAACATGGCGACAGGCGACCCACTCGCGAACAACCAACTGTTCAACAGCCACACCATCTGAAACAGAGAAAATTATAAACCTGGATACTTGTCTCTGAAGATTAATTTTAATGTCGACAATTTGATTTTGCAAAGGTAATTTTTCGCTTTAATCTAAAAATAGGTAACGCCTGCAGAAATAATCTTGGCAACTTTATGTTAAATAAAATGTTCGCGATCTGATATGCGCTTTCAAACTGCGAGGCATAAAAGACATCAGAAATATTTCTGAATGCAAAAATTAAGTCTTATAAAAACGTGCCTTCCAATAAACAAAATCCATATTGCAGAGCTGCTATCAAAGACGTAAATAAGGCAAGCCAGTGGATTGAAGGGCCTGGTCTCTTCGAACTGCATTTTATAGGGTCATCTGATCTGATAAGTAGAACAATGCGCTTGTCGCCGGATGTATGCATCGACAAAGGTCCTTGTCAATTAAAATACTTGATAGCACTGTATGCAAACGTAAATGAGATATGTAGTAAAACATCACTATTCGCATTTGATTGTGATTTGATATTCTTGTGTTGATTTTTTTTTGTCGGTTGTTTCGTTATTGGAGGTATCGCAGTTGAATGGCACTTGTGTTTTTACCAATCATGAAGATCAATCCTTTTGTTTCGATGCACTAAAAATATCATCGAAATAATGGTGGAACATTCTTTTCTTATGTCCAACGGAAATGATCACGAATTACCCAAAAAGAAAATAAATATCAAGTCTATGATATTAACATAACGCCCTTATTTTCAGAAGGCAGAGGTGTACCGTTTTGTCTATTACGTTTGAATCCCATTTAATGGTTTTATTACGGCCTCTGTTGTGTTATCACTTGATGCTCTGCTCCATTAGTGAGATGGAATTTTTATTCTGAATGTTGTACAGAACTGGAAAAAAGATACAGTAATTTATAACGTTTGTATTGTACGTAGGTATTAGTTAATTAACTCATTCCTAGTTTCTTCTTACTTAATCATGCAATTATTGTGATTAGGTAGATGCGCTTTTAAAGTAGAATTAGATATTGCACTGGGGTTTGGTCATTAAAGGCGATTTTCACCTATGAAACTGAACGTTATCATTTTGAACTGATCACAGTTTACGCGTTTAGCTGAAACACGTAGTTGATGACATAATAATAATATAAGCCTTTATTCAGAAAGGAAATTTTACATAGTTTGAACCTTAATCTAACGACAACCCGTTCTGTTTGACCAACTTTGGCAAAAGCCTCCTCGACCGGGTGACATATGTCTACCCTTATCCCAATGTGCTATGTTGCAAGACCTGGTAAAGAAGAGCGTTACTGAAACCATTACGTCCTCCAAGTACGTACCTAAATTATACCTTGATTACCCGTCGTAACTATCAACAATGAACTGTTTTTTCCTACCACCAATCACCGGTACCCAAAGTTCTTAGGCACTCCTGTAATTTTCTTGAGTTCCTCTGAAAGTATTTTCTGTTAGCCCCAATATCAAACCCTACAGAATTATTTAAGCGGTAAAAAAATGCACGGCTGCTACATCTAGCGTATCTTCAGAACATTAACAAACCTTTCCGTAACTTGGTACGTTCACTTTAATCAGTTACAGGGTTTTTAAGTCAGTGCAGTGCTTAGTTGTGTTTCGTCGTAATATTTTCGATAGAGGGCACTCAAATCAAATAAATTTATTTGCAATAAGTGTTGGTACAATTTAGGTCTTAACATAAATAATTATACAGATCCAAAACCCTTAGTCATAATTTCATAATACTGTGACATGCAAACATTTGGGTTTATACATAGTCATGATAAATTATATTCATAGTTACAATTTTTTTTTTTTTGGATGGGAACTCATCAAATGACTTCTCCCGCTCTGGGCAGAGCGGGAGGACATGTCAGACTTTTACTGACTAAAACCCCCCCGTGTTCCTTCAGTTGCCCGTGTGCCAGGGTCACGGTATCTGTTTCGAACAATCTCGCAACCCTGGCAGTCATAGTTACAATTCAATTAAATTCAAAATATTATTATAATTATTAAACACATTAAGAGAAAAAAAAAACATTGTATTCCACTACTCACTTAATTCAGTCGATTAGCTCCTTTACGGTCTTATGTTGTAGCCTCTACCAGCATCAACTTCGAAGGCGTTCCTTGACCTTCTGAATTGCTAGTATGAATAAGAAATAAAAACTTTTTCATTGAGGAGAATGCAGTTGAACCTACGCTTAGACTACTTAATATAAGTCGTGAGGTATTAGTTTTCCCTTCACGATTTGCAAATGTATTCATGATCGCGGTTTATTGCTACTCTTATAATAGGAAGCACAGAAGGATACTGCGAACTACTACTATCTTAGAAATTCCTTAACTATCATTATTCTGCTGTAGCAAACACATAAATATGTTTTCTTTTACTCATTTATATGTATACTAGCAGCTTCTGCACGCGTAGCATGACCACCATAGAAATGGGTTTTGTCTATTCTTGGTAGAATAGAGATAGAATTGTCATGCTACGCCCGCATAAAACGGTAAAAATCTTTCTACAATCTTTAATTCTGTGTTTAATCTTTCTACAATCTGTAATTTTGTCTATTCTTCCGTCGACAAAACCCATTTCTACGGTGATCATGCTACGCGTGCTGGTCGCAACTTCGTCCGCATGAAACTTCTTGTTCCACTGTCCCACCACGTTACATCGCATCGGTTGCCCGCGCTGTTACTTCGTTTTCGTTCATCATTCTTTTTTGCTTTTCTCGGGACCTTAGGATCCTAGCAAGATGCTAACCCGCTTATAGCTCACTCAAGAATTGGGTTATCAAATTGCAATATTTTTTCAATTCTGACTAATATTTCTAGAGCTTAGCGCGTTCAAACAAACCAAAAAACTAACTGTTCCACTTTATAATTAGTATAGATTAGGAACAACTAATCAAAATTCCACTAATGATTTTATAGTGAGTATGCATCTTTATGTCAATTAACCACATACTTTGCAAATATTTTCCATATAGCAACACCAAAACTAAAACCGTACAAAGTAAACCAGCCGACATAAACCATTAAAATATTGCAGGAGTTAATGTATAAAGGTGGGTTTATGAATGCTGCTCACATATCTCATAACGTAATCTATGCATGAAGTGAACATGTAAATTCTTATTAGTATGAGTACTTTGCGAAATATATGCGGAATCAGGTAAAGACCTTACCGATACCTTATTGCTAGAATTTATTTTCTTTCCAATCATATTAATATGTATTACAAATGTCAAAGTTTGTATTTTTCGATGTTTGTTACTCAATCACGCAAAAATAACTGAAAACATTTGGACGTTTGGCACAGAGATAGTATACAACTAGGATTAATACATAGGACACTTTTAATCCCTAATTATTAATTCTACATTATGGGACAATGACCTCCGAGCGGGCGAAACCGTTGGTAAAGCTAGTAATCTATAAATCTACTAAGTATAAATCAAAATCTTAATTGTAATGAATCAAAGGAAACATAAATCCAATTATGAAAGTCTGTTAGGTGTCATTGTGGGTGTTAATTGGACCGTTCATTACTGCTCGCCGGATTGGTCTAAATTGAATTGTACGTCTCTTGTACAATCACAACTTGCGACACCCGACGAGAAAAGAAGGTGGATGAAATTACAAATCGCCAAATACGTGGGATTTCCATTCAGATTATACCTACTTGGACGTGGCCCTCGTTTTGAACCCATTCAAGTAGCAAACGCAATTATTAGACCCTAAGTGTGCGTCATGAGAATCGAAAATACATTAAATTTTCCAAATTGTTGCAAACTTCTGTACTCTTACCTCGTTTTTAGGCACTTTCCTTATACAACGAAGCAATAAAACCTTTCCCAAGAATCAGTTTGTGGCCAAATAAAAATCATATCAAAAGTAATTCGCACCAAAAACGCATACCAAAATGGAATTTACATACTGTTATCAACAATTTTAAATCCTACTTTCGTAATTTATAACAGTTACCTATCCTTTAATTACTACTGCAAATAAAATGTATCACGACGATAAAATTAAGATGATAAACGTCGAGACTTGTACATTTGATGCAATACATAATATAAAACCACTTACATCAATTAAAGAAATCATAAAACGAAGGAACGTAACAGCTATTTAAAATAACATGTTTGGTTTACGATCGTACCGAGTCATATGTAAAATATTATTGTCCAATAATTTCATAAGTACCTTTACTTTGTCGGTATGACGCAACATAGAACTAGCCAATTAAATCTAGATCAGCTACCCAATCTACTGGCGCTCATAAACGTAGGTCCTTTCCGTCAGGTCATTCATTTCTTTGACACTGATATCTGTGGCGCTAAAATTGTTATGTAATTTGGACCTTTATGTACCTTTGAAATAATGTTTGTCTGTCTGTTACAAACGAATTTTTATATATGATATTTACACGAAAGTTGGGGGGATGAATGTTGTGAGTTTCACGAACGCAAAATGACTATCTAAATAAAGCTTTCCTGTTTTAACTAGAAAAATAATAGTATGAATTTGAAGATGTTCTATGTATCCAGTCTCACTTTAAATGCAGACTTAGCAAGATATATTCAGATTACTCAGATTATGAATCACAGGACCTCTACTCTTGCATCTCTCAAGGATTGCAGTTAGCAAATCTTCGTTATTTTAACCGACTTCAAAAAGGAGGAGGTTCTCAATTCGGATTTGCGATTTCTGCTATCGCATAAATATGCATTGTTTGTTTGGAATTAGTGCGGGGTGGATACCACAACTAAAAATTTAAAAATAAAAACTTTTATACAAAAAAAAAAACAACCGACTTCCTTAAAAACACTACAAAGTGAGAAATAACTTTAATTTCGGAAGTCAGTGGCAAAAAAACCATAAATAAAGATCCTAAGACACCGACTTCCGAAATTAAAGTTATTTCTCACTTTGTAGTGTTTTTAAGGAAGACGGTTGTTTTTTTTTTTTTGAAAAAAAGTTTTTTGTAGCTACCTACAAAAAACTTTTTTACAAAAAATTATATTGGTATGATATGATATTGGTCAGGAAAATGGACAGCAATTTAAATATTCTAATAAGACATAGGGCCTGGACTAAATACTCGTATGCAGATACATGTTTCATATACGACAGCCAACCTGTACGTGAACCACTTCGCAATGCATCGATTGCACACTTTCACCACTGTTACATACAAAACTAAACATCTAGCCGATCCCATATATAATTCACGTCATAATAATTCATGTGGTCATGTAACAAAGACTAACGTCGCATATATAAATATAATGAAATACAATAAATATGGTGGACCTTGTCTCCTCCAACCGGATAAGCCCATTACATAATAGTAATGATTTCTTTAATCCTGTATCTCATTGTCGCAGTAACAACCTTTGAATACTTCGTGCACAATGGATAATGTTTATTATCATCTGTATTAATCTTTTCAACTGGAATAGATATTCTATCGATTGACGAAAGTGTAATAGGTTTCTTAAATGTAACCTTAGCAAATGCCGGCGAACATTCTTCGCAGTTCAGTCAATTAAGAAATAAAACCTGTGCAGACAGGTTGTTGTTTGATTGACTTACCTTCACCTGTGCATTGTGTTCCAGCTAATCAATTACTTACTGTGCTGTGTCGGTTACGTACCTGTGAATAACACTGTGTCGTAAGCGACATTAAGATTAGGATTAGGTATAGCACAATGAGATGATTCGTTATGTGGTTCTGTATCACTGATCCGTGAACATAGCATAGATAATTTCGATCCTTGAAATATTTTCAAGGTAATCCCTGAAGGCCATATTTTGCCATTAAGAATATGTGATTTTTCATTGATTTTCCTTCTAGAATAAACACTTTTCGGCAGATCTATAACAAAGACAAAAGCTTAGCAATTTGCGACACCAAAGTTTATTTATTTAATTTCTAACTTGCATCTACCATCACAGGTTAAATTCTTATCTTACTTTACCTTTTTTCATTGTCATTAACTTATTATTATTTTAAGTTAAAAAAAAACGCATAGAGTGGAAATATTTTTTTCAACTAAAAACGTCAGTATTATGATTCGTAGAGTTACAATTGCAACGGTGCGCCTGCGCTATCGGTTAGTCATGATTACCCGTTATGAGTCATCAAAGTATTTGGCATTCGTGCGATATTCAGATGACTGACAGCTAATAAAACACCTTTGTAAACCCGCAAGAATTTATGCTACTTTACAATTACACTTCAGAAGTAGATTAATTGTATTTGAACAATATCGTTTTATTAACCGACTTCAAAAAGAAGGAGGTTCACAATTCGGAAGTTTTTTATGTTTTTTTTATGTATGTTCGGCTATAACTCCGTCATATAGACGGATTTGCAAAATTCTTTTAACCGACTTCAAAAAGGAGGAGGTTCTCAATTCGGATGTTTATAAATTTTTTTTTATGTATGTTCGGCCATAACTCCGTTATATATAAACGGATTTGCAAAATTCTTTTTGTTCGAAAGAAGTTTATTCCGAAATGGTCCCATATAAATTTCATATAGATCTGATGATGATGTCCAGAGACAGACACCAGAACTCTTTAAAAAATGACAGCAAATCAACCGCGATTTCTGCTATCGCTTAAATATGCATTGTTTGTTTGGAACTAGTGCGGGGTGGATACCACAACTAAAAATTTAAAAATACAAACTTTTTTACAAAAAAAAAACAACCGACTTCCTTAAAAACACTACAAAGTGAAAAATAACTTTAATTTCGGAAGTCGGTGGCAAAAAATCCATAAATACAGATCCTAAGACACCGACTTCCTAAATTAAAGTTATTTTTCACTTTGTAGTGTTTTTAAGGAAGTCGGTTATTTTTTTTTTTTTTTGTAAAAAAGTTTTTATTAATAAGTAATTATTTTTATTTCGGTTCATAGATTCCATAGAGTAGCATAGTGTCAGTACCAATCACCCTCCGTACAAACTGCTTTACAATTGGAGAACTGAAACTCCTTGCCACAGTTCTTAGGATGCGGTTACGATTGTCTCTCTCTGTTCTTAGTAGTCAAGCTGTTTTCTTACGGACAATCGCGTGAAATCCGTCGGTACAAGCTTACGCAAACATTTCCGACACGCTACAGTCGCGAAGAAATCTCATAAACATCCTGATAACATTGTTATACTGAATACGCAGGACACCCAGCGATGTTTTGGTGTAATTATCTCATAGATTACTCGTGTACAGACTCTGGTACACTGGACACTTAGAAAATTGATATTTTGAACCGGTCAGTACACCGAGCATATTTACGGGCCAACATTGCATTAGACGGCGAGCGTCTTGCGCTCTCTCTCTCTGTATCTAAAATGAAAGGTTTAATTGAATATTATTGTCAAGAGTATTTAAATAAGCTTCTCGAAAACCTAGCTTGTTCACAGTTTCCAAAATAAGCAATCTTCCAGTTTAATTAGATGCGATTGAATAGGTTTCAGTATTGTTCAATGTACAGTATAGGTTATCGGGGCGACTGCAATCTGACCCTCGTGATGCAATAACAGGGGGATAACAATAGTCTTGGAAAGGGCCTAGACTAGACCAAGAGACAAGTTTTGCTTCAAAATTAATGAACAACTGACTGCCTCGTTAGTCTAGTGGTCATAAGCGCTACTGTTGAGCATGAGGTCTTGAGTTCAGTTTCCAAGTCGGGCATTGTTATCGCAGTTTTCCATCAGGAATTTCTCAGGAGCAGCCTGGAGTTTGGATTTTTATATGATAATAGGCTTGCCCACTATTACATGGGACTTAAACATAACTGGTCAAAAGTAAGTGTTCTATTAGGTACAACCCTGCCTATTCCGTCGGCGATTACATGCATGATTTTATAAACAAAAAGTGTACCACTGAAAATAGTACACATGCACGTGCTAAACACACATGTATCTTGATAATCTATTGTTGAATGTTGACACATGTAATGTAAGTTACTACTGTTTGAAACTAACCCGAGTCGTGAACTAGATTAAAATCGATCATAATCCAGACCTCTAACACGCCGTACTCTTTATTTGCACAACATTCGTATTCCACTTTTTTCTTTAACGTATATTGGTGGGTCACACGAGGAGAGTCTCGCCCGTTGTGAGGCGAGAAAGACCTTGCAGGTTTCTTAGGCGAGACTCTTCAGTTGAGTATTACTATCATGAATTCACCCTCAATCGAGTCACAGAAACTCGCTTACGAATACATTACAGGTACGGAACTTTCAAGCCATTGTCTCGAATTCATTTGATATTTAGAAACACGATTTTTTAGTTTACACCGAGATTATCATATTTTTAAACGCTTTCTTTGATTATCTGCCTTTCTAAAGGCTTAAACAGACCGATGGGGACGACAGCGCGACGCGCCTGTAGCACATCACTTTCCATAAAGTTTTCACAGGAATTATTCCATTAAAGTCACATCGGAACCTTAGTGACCACGGCCGCTGGGATAGATTTGAGCGATGCATTTTATCACGGTTTTAGTTCTCAAACTGTGATAAAAATATGTGACTCAAGCCTATCACAGTAGGCCATCCTCGCCCCGCGGTACTGAACATTTGTTATCTCTTTCTGATAATCGCCTAATCAAGATAAGAAACTCTCCTCGTGTCAAAGAGCCTTTAAAATTAAATACAGCATTTTTTCATAGAACACCTGCGTTGGTCACGTGCTAAAACTTTGCATTGTTAAACAGCAAAACAAGGTGTTGGTTATTTTGAACTGCAGGCGAGAATAACTACATATGTTAGGTTATTATCTCATAACTTCGCGCTTACAATTCTAACTTCTGTTAACTAAGGTATGGAATCGATATCAAATGTAAGTTTTATTGAAACACGGTGGCGAATAAGTGAACGGAACTCCGAACTAATCTATTTAAAGATCTCGTTTACTGTTTGAGCTTACAAACAATATTGTATTTTATGGTCACAACTTTGCACAGTGATTGCAACAAACATAATATTGGTACAAATAGTAATCCTTATATTAGGTAATTTCCGGGTTCTAGTTTTGGGTAAAGTCTTTTTTTTTGGATGGGAAATCATCAAATGACTTCTCCTTCATATGCTACTGAAGGAACACGAGTGGATTTTAGACAGTAAAACTCTGACACAGGCTTCCCGCTCTGCCTAGAGCAGGAGACGTCATTCGATGATATCTCACAAAAAAAAATGTTACATGTTAGTAACAGTATAAAAAAAAAAAAAATGAAAAAGTGTTTATTCACAATGTTTTAAATTTTTACAAAATATATTACTTCTGCCAAACTGCAAGGCAGTTTGTTGGCAGATGTAGCTCCTTTTTTCCAATATTTTTTAAATAATATTATATCGACACCTTTTCTTTTAAACATATAAAAAATAAACAGAGACATACAATACACAAGTTTTTTAAATATTCTTTAAAGTAAGGCTTTGGAAAAACATATCTAATAAAACACATAAACATATCTAAAAGCGTCACCTCGTACAGTCTTGTATCCTTGATGTTGATCAAAGCATCAGTTATATAGGCCATGAGGAGATCATAAAGATACAGTTAAGTTACTCAACCGTCAAGTTGAAGCACGCCCGATCTGACACCAGATACCAGACATCCTTGTTATCGTCGATCAGCTCACGTTACATAACACCTTATTCGATATATTTCCAAACGATTCGAACTCCGTAGGCATCGAGTCCGCAATCGGTAATTGATCATCGATTATCACTGACAGGATATGACGAGTTAAAGTTAATAAGCATTTTAAGTAGTAAACATATGATTAAGTATATCATGTAGGTACATAAATAAAAGTAATTTAATTAAGACACCTCAAACTGCTAATCGGACTGCGTAATACATTTTATTATTATTTATACAGGATGCAAATTCCAACTTTAATTGAAATAAAGCTTTTTCGTAATAGCATTTTAATGTTTTCTTATAAGTACACAGTTGAATGCGAGTCAAGGTCGAGTTTAAATAAAATGTAAATTCATAAGAACTTCAGATCGATTTGCAAGTATACAAATTCTACTAACAAAAAAATAATTTGTCAAGTTTTATACAGCACAAAACTATTGCAGCGCTCATACTTATGTGTAAGTCACTCTATTCACAGGTAAAATTACTGCATGCAATAATTTGACTATATCAAACAAGTTCAGAAACCGATACCACAACTCTGTAACGTTACAGAGAGGTTTGCGTTTGCGCAAGCTTTCTTCATATGGACTAAATAGTTGGTTCATGTATCTTATTACAGAAAATTACACTAGTTCCTTAAACTAGCTTTAAGACATCAAGTTAAATCTAATATATAAAATTCTCGTGTCACAGTTTTCGTTGTCATACTCCTCCGAAACGGCTTGACCGATTTTGATGAAATTTTTTGTGCTTATCCGGTATCTATGAGAATCGGCCAACATCTATTTTTCATCCCCCTAAATGTTAGGGGTAGTCCACCCCTAAATTTTTTATTTTATTTTTTAGACAAAACTTTTAATTTCTATTTTTTTATGATACAACATACAAAAATACATACAATCCTCAATTTTCACCTTTCTACGATCAACCCTTATTTTTTAATAGCTTTTTTAGTAATTTAATTATTTTTCCTCTCCGGTCGAAAACTGATCAATCGTCATTTAATTAGTTATTCCCGCCAGATGTCTTATTTATATGGCAAAACAACGTTTGCCGGGTCAGCTAGTATATTAGAAAATCGTAATCTGAGCTCTATTCCAGTCTATTTAATTAATTTGACTCACACCCTAGGGCGTGAGACATGTATCTATTACATTATATTATCTTTATGTATACAGAACAATAAGATTTCTCCACTCTATCATTTTGCTCCCACAAATTATAATTTCATCCATCGTAATCTTAAAATCAGATCTCGTCATCAATGGGTACTAATAAATTAGTTAACTAAAACTAAACCATATCGTACGCACGGATAAACGTCAGTAGATACCCATTATAATGTCTACTACTCTGACATTTGAATAAAGTAGTACAAATTACGGCGTTACACAAAAGCCAGGTAACATGTAATGAACCCAAGATTAGGCTCATGGTAATAATGAGCACATGGCTATTTGGCTAAATTTATACCTTGTAATTGTTATTGATTCACAGTCGATAGGATACTGGAATTTGACCTAAATGTTTTCTTATATTTAATTAAATTATTCAACACAGCATAACAATAATGTTACAATTTATGAGCTTGAATTCAGAATTCATCAAAGCAATAAAGCTGTTATTAATATTTTATCTGTGTTCTAGAATTATGAGGACTCAAAATGCTTTTGTAAAGTATTGCAAAGCTTTGCTTGTCAAGCTAAGTATAGGAAGTTCACTTCATATTCGCTTCTCCCTATTTCCCTTTCGATAGATAACTAATCGATAAGATACTGATCCCATTTCTTCCCGTAGGTTTCGTAAGAGGCGACTAAGGGACTTACTAGAGAATGGGAAGCAGCGTCCTCTATGCATTTTACCACCATACTACGATCGTCAACCCAAGGCCAAGCGTGGCTATTATGGCAAAGACACCCAAATTGGGGGAGACCTATGTTCATCTTTAGACTGTCGGACGGGTTGTTAGATTGTAGTCAAAAGCCATATTGTTGATTGTATATGAAGTTAATTTCAGTTATGTATTCGTCTTTCCTTTTAAATATATAGCAACTATGGACGTCTTTGACCTGAAAAGATGATGACGATGATGAGATACCTAAGCCAGTTAAATAAACATACATTTTCAGTAAATCTTATTGCCTATCAAATTCACGATTAAATTGCTTTGATGCATTTGAGATGCCGCCTCTCTGTAACATTGTGTAATCTTGCAAAAATCGCTCTAGGACACGCCCGAAGCCTTTTACGTATATTCTCAAATTCATTTCTTAACTTTTTGAAATGCCTTTACACCATTTTAGATTGCAGATACTTGCAACAAAAATAAATAAACACCTACAATTGGAAACGTATTTTAGACGGGCAAGCAAAGTCAGGTCGGATTGCTTTATTATAAACGCATAATTATGACTCATATTCCAATCGCAATACCATCGTATCGTTAAAAGATAAATGGCTAAATGTCAGTTATGTTTAATTGTCTGAAATCACGACATGTCTCTCCCTGTCCGCCGTTCGTTCAGGAAGTAGGACATATTAGCATATCCTGGGAAATACCTAGGTTATGAACAAAGGTACCTTTTGCACCTAACATCACGAAAATAAGCCACGTTTGAACTAAAACCGTTGGGCCTGTCATACTGTCATCAGAATATTAACGACTGCTTCAATTAATTTCATCGATTAGTTCAGACTTAGAACTTAATAAATCTCCGTGTTTGTTCTTCAACATACAGATGGTATAAGTGTCTTCAAGCTTATGTACACAAGCATAGTATTATTATTATTTTTATGAAAGCCGAAACTCAAATGATTTTTCCCTTGAGGAGGTTGTAGAAATCGGCGGCGGCGACCTCTCGCGTCCGGCCCTGGTGCGAGCCATGGTACGGAGCGAGAGGGCATGGGAAGCCGTCACCTCCTTCTGCGAAGCAGTAATGCTCGCGAAGGAGGAGGCGGGGCGCGTGAGGGAGTGGCAGTCTCTGCACCCTCACGTCCCTAGCCGCCGCAGGAGGAGACGCCCCGGGCGTCGGGAGTCGATAGCGGACTCCCGGCCACCGTAGGCGCGAGCTTGCGGGTGGCGAGCAATGGGTAGCTCGCCGCCCGGTAAGGATCAGGCTCGGGTCGACGGCGCGTAGTGTTCCACGCGCGCCTCAAAGAGATGTCAGCAGCAATGTAGGGGTCTGCTAGGACCGATGCCTGCCAGGGTCACGAGATTGTTCGAAAGAGATACCGTGACTCTGGCACATGGGCAACTGAAGGAACACGGGTGGGTTTTAGTCAGTAAAAGTCTGACACGCCCTCCCACTCCGCCCAGAGCGGGAGAAATCATTTGATGATTTCCCATCCAAAAAAAAAAAAAAAAAAAAAAAAAAAGGAGGTTGTAGAAGGAAGAAATGCGAAGGTAATGTACGATGAACTGTGCCTCTAATTTAATAAGGCGGTACATGCACTGACTCAATAAATTAAATACACAGTTCATTAACAGCTACTCTGAAAAAAAATAAGATAAGATAAGATAAGATAAGATAAGATAAGTCTTTATTTGCTTTAAACATGGTATAAAGTTGTTACAGTTTGGTTTTTATATAATGTCCACATGTTTAGCGATACAAAAATTGTATTAATTGCATGCAAAATAATTACACATTCACGATTTAAATATGAATTAAACAATGTCGCAGATTACCTAATACAATAATAGTTATTTACATTTTTATTAATACACTAGCTGACCCGACAAACGTTGTTTTGCCGGGTGAAAAAGAGTGAAAATTGAGGATTGTATGTATTTTTGTATGTTGTATCATAAAAAAAATATAAATTAAAAAATTTGTCTAAAAAAAAAAAAATAATTTTTGGGGTGGACTACCCCTAACATTTAGGGGGATGAAAAATAGATGTTGGCCGATTCTCATAGATACCGGATAAGCACAAAAAATTTCATCAAAATCGGTCAAGCCGTTTCGGAGGAGTATGGCAACGAAAACTGTGACACGAGAATTTTATATATTAGATGTACAACATAATTATATTTTGAAGTTAAAAAAATCTTTAATATCATAAAAGTTGTGTCCATTCAGCCATTTATATAATTGGTGTTTAAATGAGTTTGTGTTTGTTAATAATTTTAGTTCGTTTGGTATTTTATTATATATACGTACACACATTACAAGGCAGCTTTTAGCATATTTGGCTGATTTAGGATTATCCTTTAAAACAAGTCTGTGTGGATCCCTTGTTGGTCGAGTGAAGAGTAAAGAGCTTATTACACTAACGTCTGTTAATTTTAGGGTAACGTAGTTTTATTTTATTTCATAAGGGAAAACAAACAGTAGTACACTAAAAATAAACAGAAACAACTTAACATATAAAGTTAACAAATATACTACCCACTACATTTTCCATAGATTAATACTTACAGACTACAGTTGTTTAATATACTGATTTGAATCACGAAATTATACCTTCAACTCTAACCACATAACCACAACTTGTGGAGCTTATCAAGAAAACTTTATTTCTGTGCCATAATCCACACATCTTTGAACGAGACAAAAGCGTTATGACCTTACAAGTCTCGCCAGAGACATGATAAAGAGGCTTAAGAAGCGTGTGAGCAATACATAGACTAGACATTAATTATAAACACATAATTATATACAAACAACAAAAACAAATGGACTTTTATGTTTCAGCATTAATCTAAGATTGTTTCAAGGCAACGCCAAACGATCACTAAAAATCTCATTAAATAAAGAGCATTTTTCGATGCTTTATTTACACCTAATATAATGTAATAAGTAAATCGACCTTGCACAGATAATAAAGGCGACCATTACTTTGGGAACCTCGCGCCAGTTGTTAGGCTGTTACGTAAAAATGTGTTACATTTGTAGCCATGTGTGTGTGCTTGATAAAAACTAGTCAATAAAACAAACACTGACCGCGTACTTGTTGATTAACAATCAGGTTTGGGAGCGCTACTGGGCATGGGTTTGTGCCCGCCTGTAGTGACAAGGAGTAGATAACTAATGAAGTTATAACAATGTTACGTTTTACAATATTATTTATTGCTGCTTGAGTATAGTTTTCAATGTTTTACATACTTCCACTTTATTATATCTCTTGTCGATGGTTAGTTTTCGCTGGGATTGGCTGCCATGGCTAAAATCCTGGAAGACTCTTATTAATTTAAATTATCACATTCCTAATTTGATATCATAATGACAATTACATACACGTACATAGTCTCATGCCTTCTTCCCATGGGGGTAGACAGACAATACAGAACGTCACCTGCTGTGATCCGTAGGTACAAGTTATGACTCTTGTTTGCATATATTGCTGGCCGGTTAGTGACCCTGACTGTAAAGACTGAGGTCGTGGGTTCGATTCCCACCCAGGACAAATATTTGTGTGATGAGCACAATCATTTGTTCTGTGTCTGGGTGTAATTTATATATAATATGTATGTATTTAGAAATATTTAAGTATATTTATCAGTTGTCTGGTTCCCATAGTACAGGCTCTGCCTAGTTTGGGATCAGATAACAGTGTGTTGGTTGTCCTAAGATATTTATTTATTTATTTATTTATTTACCCTACGTCCGTAATTTTTAGGGTTCCGTACCCGAAAAGTAAACAACAGGACCGTCCATCCGTCTCTCTATCAGTGAGCTTTATCTCATGGTCGGGAAAAGGTAGACAGTTGAATTTTTTACAGAATTTTCATTTCTGTTACTGCCAGAACAACTAATAATAAAAATAAAAACAAAGTTTAAAATTAAAAGACCCTCCCTTGGCTGGTTTTATTGATCAATATATATCTCTCCATTTACAAAATTCTATGGCGCACAAAAGCTCGCAGATCTATGGTGACAAGATATAAATCGCTCGTCGTTCACCCAGGACGTTATCGAGGTACCGATCGCTTGCTGAGTTTACTGCGATGTTTGGTGCATTTACCTTACGGGCTCTTGATATAACAGATTCATGTTGAATGTATTACATAATATGATAATATGTGGATAATCGCGCACAGTTTACTCCAGTTCACTCTTATCTAAGGTTTTGGAACTGTTGTGAAAGTGTACGTGATAGATATAGTATACAATACATTATATTAATTTAATACATAGTATACATAATTATACATAACTCATATTCAAATAATAATAATTATGATTAAAATTATCGTCACCTCTGAGATGTTTTGCGCGTTGATGTCTTTTGTATGACGGAAAAGTTGTGAGGAAATCGGTTTTCTTGGTATGGACATGTGAAGTGTATGAAAGAAGAAAATATCATGAGGTAGTTTTGAGTGTGTATTTGGATAGCTGTAGGAGTAGGGGAAGATGACAGAAACGATGGATGAACTGTATGAAAGATGAGATGGCTAGAAAGGGTGTGACCACCGAGATACCGACTAATACAGAAGTACGGAAGAAAATTTGATGCACTGACCCCAAATAAATAAATTGCAAGAGAATGATAATCATTTTCTTTTTAACCGACTTCAAAAAGGAGGAGGTTCTCAATTCGGATGTTAATAAAAAAAAATATGTTTAATATAACCATAACTCCGTCATATATTAATGGATTTGCAAAATTCTTTTTTTGTTCGAAATTAATTTATTCCGAAATGGTGTCATTTAAATTTCATATAGATCTGATGATGAGTTCCGGACACAGACACCGGAACTCTTTAAAAAATGACAGCAAATCTACCGCGCTTTCTGCTATCGCATAAATATCCATTGTTTGTTTGGAATTAGTGCGGGGTAGATACCATAACTAAAAATTTAAAAATAAAATAAATAATTACAAAAAAAAAACAACCGACTTCCTTAAAACACTACAAAGTGAAAAATACCTTTAATTTCGGAAGACGGTGGCAAAAACCTTAAATACAAATCTTAAGACACCGACTGCCGAAATTAAAGTTATTTTTCACTTTGTAGTGTTTTTAAGGAAGTCGGTTGTTTTTGTTTTTTGTAAAAAAGTTTTGTATGAAGCTTTCAATAGTCTATCTTTATAGGTACTCTCAAGGGATTTCTTCTTATCTACAATTTTATTATACATACAAACATATTCAGCCCATATTGTTCCCACTGCTGGGACACAGGCCTCCTCTCAGTGAGAGGGCATGGGCCGTAATCCACCACGCGGGCCCAGTGCGAGTTGGTAGATGTCACATGTCTTCGAATTTTTGGTTCTAGGAAATTCCGGTTTCCTCACGATGTTTTCCTTATTTTATTATAATCATGTGTATTTCTTGTATTTTCATTTATTTCACATTTAGCATTCTGAATATTAAATACACATAGGCTAGCTAAGTAAACTTAAGTTTTGCTCTTGAAAACGTTGTTTACAGAAATATTAATAAAGCCCGTTTTTAAATGCACCATATTATAGGTATTCATCAAGTTCTAGGTTATTATTTTAGATTGGCATGCCCCAAAAAGACACATATTACACATACCTAATCAAGCATCAGTTATGGATCGTTTCCATTAATTTTTGTCAGATATAGATAAAATCACATATTTTATTTAAAGGCCTGCCCTACTCCGCCCTATTACCAAATTCTCGGCTATTCCGTTCTATTTGGTAATATCCGTTTAACCTGTTTTCATTAACGCGAACCTTACACCATTTCCATAATGGTAATTTAGGCAAACGTACTCTAGTACTAGGCGCAAGAACTACATATTTATTAAAGATTTCACTTACCTAAAACTGGCCTGAAGGTGCAAGGATCTGTTTCTTGAGCACGAACTCTCGGGTTCGATCCTGGCTAGTATTAATCTGAGCTTTCAATTTCTTATTAGATAAGATAATTTTAATTTTCCGAAAACAGTGCTTTATAGTTCCTTATACTCTGTTATACAGGCTAACAGACTTAAAATAATATGTACATTTATATAAAACAAAGAGAAAACAATCAGAGGACTTCACAAAGCTTGTCCGCATCGCTGTCAGTAGGAAAAGTGCCAGCATTGCCAGGTTGTATGGTGATGCTAATTCTTTGGCCAAAAAATAGGCTAGCCCTCTGGTCACGTGAAACGTCGACCAACCGCGTGGCTATGTTTTGAAAAACCAAATGGGTACTCCACATTTTAAAAAGGAGTCGGTTACAAACAAACATACAAATATACAAACATACAAGTGAAGCTAATATATAAAGCGTGTAAAAAAAGAATAAGACGCAAAGATAGCTTTTTATTTACGAACTCCACATTAGATCGAGCCTGTCTCGTGAAGTCAAAGAGTTACCACATAATGAAGCCCGTGTTACATTTATACTGATGGAGAACCACATGAAAAGAAAATATTAACATTTAATACTTTCTAACTCGAAGCTACTGTTAAACATCAATTCCCAAAGGGTATTGAAAACATAGTGAAGAAACTTGGACTGATTTGATTACTTATACACCGTGACATTTTAATCGTCTTACAAAAATTGGCCTCTCAATGTATCCGACATAATATACGTCTAGGCGTGATTGAAAAATTGTTATCATTAATTAAGATAATGTACTAAGAAAAATAAATAATGCATTAAAATTATAAAACATCCTGTTTATAATGTTTACGTATCATACGGTACAGAACATTAGGTATGTTCTGTAAACCAGCGCACGAGTCGAATAGATCTTTCCATCTCCATTTTCCATGAGACAAAATATCAAATTTCAAACTACATTCTACGTCATCATAATAATATTTTTATTTTTTTAGTTATGCAAATGTGTATTTTTTTCTTATGGATGTGTAGTAGTCATTGGATACATGAAGTGGGCTGCCGTTGTAAGACGATTAAAATGTCACGGTGTATGATATCGCCAACCGGTACAGGAAAAACGTGGGGAACAGTGTTCGTCGTGACTGTTTCAAGCCAATATTATCTTCTTATCATAAATAACCTATAATTTTCCCACTTCTGAGACACAGGCCTTCTTCCTGTGCGAGGGAGTAAGCCGAAATACACCACGTGTCCAGTGCTGGTAGACAGATGTCATGTCTTCAAATTTTTGGTTGTAGAACATGCAGTTTTCCTCACAATGTGTTTCTGCACCGTTTAGAGCAGTGGTGATGAAACAATTTACACAAAGTAAAGTCCTGGTCTGGGTTCGAACCTACTACAACTCCTAAGTCACTGTCGTTACCACTGGGCCAATCTCAGGCCAGTATCAATCGATTTTATTTCAATTCCTTCCACTAGGCACGTGTGTTTCGTCATTAGCATGTCAGCTGTAAGTAAAGAGCTTAGGGGCTTGTTGGCTTATGCAAGCTTCAAGACTCAACCCGTATCAACGTTTTAAATGACGTAAATTACTAGTCAGCAGGTACATGTGTGGGGAAATGTGTCGAACTTGCCGACGCAATTAGAACGAATGCAAAATTCAGTTTACATACTACTCTACCTGACAAATGCACGCTCTAGTGCGAAAAGCAGCGTCAATGATTTGATTATAGTGAGAAAAACTTGTCGCACCGTATTTGTTTAATAGGGTTCCTTAGTAATGAAGAATACTACTATACTATAGTCTTTTCGCCATGAGTTCCCTGACAGTTCATTTTTTTCCGTGGCACGCATACTACTGTAGACGAATAAAAAATAAATTGACAAAAAAATTAAAAAAGAAATGATTAAAAAAAAATTGCCTTTCGTAAATTACTAAGTAAATTATTGTAGTTATAATTAACTGTTAATAAATTAAGTAAATAAAATAAAAAAGTATAAATCTTAAAAATGTCTAATGCGTTGAACGGAACGTCGGCCAATAGAGATTGACTGAGAGAGATTGACTGAGAGACTCAATACACTAATCGACAAAAAAATAGATGAATCGGAGCGGCCATTTTGTAATCGTGATCGCGTCGCGTCAGTACGAGTGCGTTATGTCAGGTTTTTGCTCTGCTCCCGTGATGTTATGTAGCCTATGTCTTATTCTGATGTATAAGCTATATTACTGTAAAGTTTCATCAAAATCCGAACAGTACTTTATGCGTGAAACAGTAAGAAACATCCACACACACACACATACTAACTTTCACATTTATAATATTAGTAGGAAGTAGGATAACCAGTTTATTAAAAAAATATTTTGAAAATCTAAAATCGATAATCCGATTCCATTTTCTTTGCCAACTGAATCGATATTATAAAAAAATCGATTATATTTCGTTAGGTCACGTCACTACAATTGTCAGACAAGAACCGTCAGGGAACTCATCTTATGGCGAAAAGACTATAATATAATATCAATTTATCATTTTCATCACAGCCAGTACCACAACCGTGATTAAAATCTACGAAATTCTTGTCAAAATGACAGCGTTTTCAGAACAGCGTGCTAAGAAATAAATTTAGAACAGAAGAAGAAATTTCGTTATTTAAGTTTACATTCTTCATATTTATATAAAGTATCAATGTGTACAAAAAATCTCTCGATTAGGTAAATTAGGATAAGGGTGAGGATATGATGACACATACAAAGTAGTGATAACGTCCACTCATCTTGCGAATATCAAAGATAATGAAAATGATAATTTACTCTGTTTACCAGACATCGAAGTTTAAGACTTCTTATAACCTATTCCTACGAATATTTATTTGTTGGTACGGAACCTCTTCCATCAGGTACACCTTGTTTTAGACTTTTTTACTCTTATACAGAGAAGCTTGAAACACATACATCCACAGCGTACACCCACAGAATATTTTACATATTAGATAAATGTTATCTTTTCAATCAGCTGTCCACACACTGAACTCATTTAATAGACATCTAGTAGAGGACACTCACTTATACTAGAGTTTTAAAGGCTTATATGATTATACTTACAAGAAAATATCGATACTTATTTTGATTTAAAAAAATCAACTGTATCGAACATAAAATTGTAAAAAAAATACAATTATGGGATAATGTGGTGCACATTTTAAATAAGGCTTAATATAAAAAAGTATTATATATGTAGTTTATAAACCAACTTTATTTATTTTAATTCTTCAACATGAAGTTAAACTAGTTATTGCTATTGATCTAGACTATTATATTACAAAGAGGAAAGATTTGATTTTTTGTATGTATGTTTGTAATGGATAAACTCAAAAACTCCTGAACCGATTTTAAAAAAAATCACCTATTAGAAAGCTACATTATCACCAAGTAACATAGGCTATATTTTATCCCGAAAAAAAATGCACAGTTCCTGTGAGTCACGCGGACGAAGTCGCGGGCAAAGTGCTAGTAGATGTACAAGAATAATTGTATGTAGGTACTATGTCATACCATCATAGCCACATCCGACATATTATGATAGTTGTATTACAGTTAAAGGGAACACAAATCAACAGATTTAGGTACTAATTGTTCTAACTTACAAGCGGCAATTAAAATTAAATCAAATCATTCCTATGACAAACCTTATTTTCGACTGGCCGTGGCAATCAACAAAGAGCCCTTCTGGGTGTTGCAAGGACATGATTAAAACGTAAAAATATCCAGTTTTAAATTTAACAGCGCTAGTCGATAATAGCTGAAAACAAATATCATAACGAAGTATCGATAACAAGTATCGTTACTTTTCTCGGATCCGTACTTCCTTCTAATTCACTTAACGATATCATTGACTCGTACCAACAAATCCGTCGGCATTAGCATCTAATTGCGGGATTAATTTCGTAAGTGACGGATACATTATGAGCTCACAGTAGTAGCTCATACGAACTTACTGTGCATGTCGCGTCATGAAGCAACTTATTATTAGCTTAGGATTAACGCCGATCGCGATCATGACCCGAGTTAATAAATTTATGATATACTTAATTATTTAATTGCTTGTGTAACAAGTTATAATCTTTATCAAATTGGTTTTTTTTTACATTAATCGGTTGATAGTTCTGAGTTCGTTTCTTTGTGTGGGTAAATTCTGTTAATCAGTGGGTTATGGGAATTTATCAGTAGAGTAGAAACAGTAATAAATTGCACAATGAGCGTTAGTCGTTTTCTTTGTTAAAATAATAATTGATTGTGAAATATCTCACCAAATCAATAACACTCAAAAATAAGCACAAGTGGTTATTAATACCGAGTAGTACAGTTTTAACAGATAACTTAATAAATGCTTCAAATAATAAACTAGCCGACTGAAGCAGTTATTTAATAGACAATCAATCAGCGAAATCTGAATGTATCTCACGTTTCTCGTACCTAATTAAGTGATATTTATAGACATATCTAGGCACTATGTTATCATAATGGTGTTTCTAACGTGTGGTAGTCATACATTAGTATATAGCCCGTAGTTTAGCCACCAGCGCCTGCGCCGCGCCCACCGACGTACTCTGTGACGGCGAACGTGAAAAAGTGTGACCCGTTCTTACACATATGAGATCGCTATATAAGACTTTGCGGACCAACTTTGCTCTCATTTCGATTTACGCTTAAGTTTGGCAAATACACTTCAACCTTTCAACAATTTAATGCGAACATTGCCAAAATATTCATTTATGCGATATTGTTTATAGAGTGACTATTAAAAATAAGAATGAAGTCGGTAAGTAGAACGATATTATTTTTATGTTTTACATTATGAAATTGAATTTAACAAATTATTGGTGAATTAAACATACGGTTTTCTGTTTCAGATTATATTCATTGCATTGGCACTGCAGAATGCAATTGCTTATCACGATCCTGATCTGAATTATCACTTGAGTCAAGTTCAAAAAGTATCGAACTGCGACAATGGCTACTCATACGCTGCGCCCGCGGTGCAGCTGACCACGACTGGCGTTAAAGCTCCAGGGGCCACTTATCTGCCACAGCCAGTCGTCTCAGCACCCTCATACCAATACTCGGAAGGATCAGGGTATTCTTCGGGTGGCAGCTCAGGCTACTCATCCGGTGGAAGTTCAGGCTATTCGACTGGCATAACATATCAGTCAGCGGCACCTCAAATAACTTATGCAGCGCCTCAAGTAGCTTATGCAGCACAACCAGCGGCCACATATCAAACTTCATCACTTGCTTCTAACTACAACAACTATGCTGCTCAAGGATACACAAAAGAATACCATGGTTATGCGACGTCAGCCGGACTTTCGTCAGCTGCTTCTGGAGGAAAAACCGTGACACCACTTGCAACATACGCACAAGCACCGATCATCGCCAAAGTGACCGCGGCTCCGCTCATCGCCAAATATTCTTTGTCCCCAGCGAAGACTTCTTATGTGACACAAAACCTGGTAGCTCAACAAGTTTATTCAGCTGGATCAGCAGCCAAGGCGTCTCTTAACTCTTACAGTAACTTACAGTCAGGTGGACCAGTGGTTTCACAAGTGTATGCCGCCCCATCCACCGGATACGCAACACATCCCGCTTTGAGAGTGCAACAGTCACAGTTTGTGGGGCAAACACAATACGCGGCGCCTGCCGTCGCTCAGTACGCACAATACAGTCAAGTGCCCGTAGCTGCTCCCGTTGCCCACATTGCTCCAGCACAGTATTCTACTTCATCTGTGTCTCACGGGTCAGCTCCATCTTCAAGCTACTTCACGCCTGTCGTCTCGCAATATTCCGGTGGCGCGAGCAGTCAGTACTCTCAACATTCTGGTGCAGCCATCAGTCAGTACTCTGCTCCGGTAGTGACGCAACACACGACTCAGTACGCTTCTCCGGTAGTGGCGCAGTATTCAGCTCCAGCCCTGGTTCAGCACTCCGCTCCTACTGTTGTTCAACACTCGGCGCCGGTTGTAGCTCAATACTCAGCCCCGGCAGTGGCCCACTACTCGGCGCCGGCAGTGGCCTCAGTGAGTCAGTACGCGAGTGCTCCCGTGGGCGTGGCGCACGTGTCGTCGCCGGCCTATGCCGCGGTGGCCGCTCCTGCTGTTGCCAAGGTCGCAGCACCCCTCGCCGGCAAGAATGTTCACACTGAATTCTTGGAGAACTATGTAAGTACTAATTAGATTTTCAACCCTGATCCTATAACTTAATATGCAAGTACTTACTTAGTGTAAAGACTGGAGGACTAAAACTCACTGTCATTATTTTGAACGTATTGATTAGAGGTGTCATTAATACTTCGTATTACGATAAACCAAATTAACATGCATTCAAACTTATTTATTACTCTCTCGTAATTTTTCTAAATACATAATTCAATCTACCAAATTATGTGGTAATTATATTAATTTGATGTTTTTATAGTCCTTCTTTCCGTTCAAGAAATTGTTCACGTTTTAAATATTGTCACAAAGTTAAATGTATGAAACGAATGTGCCTCAGGACATTGCGGCATACCATGGAATAAGTTACTTCATATCCCTACAACTAATGCAGTGACGTAATCAATTTGATTGGTTGTCGAGTTAGATCCAGGACTGGTTCCACCACTGACCACATCGAAATCTTGACCGATTACCTGCTCAGGCTCACTCACCGTGATCAAATGTGAGAAATTGACAAGCGTTCAGCCGGTGTCATGTTTACGTACATGTCTACTGTTGGTTAAGCAATGGTCTACAAACCCCATTACGGTGTCATTTGATTGATTAGGAGTAATCATCTAATTGCTCCAATTTAATTAACGCAGCCATACCTTCGAACTTCTTTTAAACCATAGCTATTCAATTATTTGTCGAATGGAATTCATTTGATCATTATATATTATACTTATGTCATTAATTTGTCCATTTATGTTGTTAGCCTTTTTTTTATAATATCTCGTTAACGGTGTAACCATAGAGCTAGTTGCTTAGAGGTCAAGGTCAGCCACTGAATTTGTTTCAGTGGTTTTATTGGCTTTAATGCATAGTAGAGTTACATCACTTCTTTTGTTTAACTTTGTTCAGATGTCCTCATAGTGATAAGGATTAGAAATCAGTACCTTAACTTAATCCAATCTGCTTCGCTAAGCAATCTAATCGGATCTCAATACATTACAATACAGCTCTTAGTATTAGCTCAGCTAACGATAAATAGGTGAAGGTAACTCAATTTATTGTGTCTGCACCGGTTAAGTAAATAATTGTCTTTCTATACGAAGACTTGGAACTTAAAGCTAACTTATTCACGATACAATTACGCAAAATGTCCATTCCATATTGCACACAATGCACCTAGGTGCTACCTAGGTTCTGAAATTCTATTGCAGATCGAATCTCTATAAATATACCTACCTAAGTATTTAACAATGTTGGTGGCACAATTATTTCAGTACAAATTCCATAAAGGTTCTCAAAACATTTTTTTTTTACGAAGTATTTCGTTATTTGAATCATTTTTTAACGTAATGTGATCACTTTTATACTAATTTTGTGGATGTGTAACTGGCATTTCTTCGAATTTACACAATAGCTGTCTTTTTAAACAGTCAACGCGGATTACCAAACTTTTTATTGTCAAACTGAGGGCATTCGGTGCGTCAGACGAGTTAAATCAGCACATTCACTTACATAACAATTAGTACGAACTCGTCCGTTTACATCTAGACCACTTTCACCGCCTGTCTTCTTGCATCCTCTCATCAGTGATAAGGATCCTTGTTGAGTGACACCTTTGTTGAAGCTATTTATTTTTGCTTAGCTGATGATCTTTGTATCGGTTCCTATCAGTACCTAGTAGATACTACCTACCTAGCTATTCATCAACTTTTTAAATTTAACGATTTTGAAATAGGTTTCGTTTGGAAGCGAACCTACAGTTTTGGACATCGCGGGATTGATTCTGACAAAGGAGTTAGTGGAAGATTCTTTTGTTTTTTTTTTTTGGTTAATCATTATTGATTTGTTTGTGTAAATGAAGAAATGATAAAAGTTGGGATTCATAAAAATAGAACAAACCAATTCTAACATCAATAAGCCACTTCTTCATGGAACCTATCTTAAGAACCTCTCTATAACTTCACCAATTAGATAAGGCAATTTCGATCTTAACCGTAGGTGTGTTCTAGAACCTATATAACCTAGTTATTGGGCACTAAAGTTCATTCAATACTCGTTGCGACCTTTTATTACAACTGACATTTCTCACGGCACCATCTAATTTGTGATAACCCTCCTTGCAGGACGCCCACCCGAGGTATGCTTTCGAATACAGTGTCAACGACCCCCACACCGGTGATATAAAGCAACAGAAAGAAGAAAGGGACGGAGAAGTCGTCAAAGGTAAGATCTTTTGTAACGCTTACCTAACATCGCAGCTTTTATAGATATCGCTCATGGATAACTTACGTCTGGGAAAGGCAATGGCTATTGGTAGTATCGGTTTTCTATCGACTAAACTAAAACCACTGTAGCCAATCAAAAGAGTTGGGCCTCAGACACAGACCACACTAGGAAAAGCCCTTTATTATATTATGTGGGTGGGCAGGTAGGACCTACTTCATAGTAGGTAGGTGCATAGAAACTGCAGCATTCATAAATTGAATGCTGCAGTTTCTATGCACCTACACAATTTCGAGTCTTTTGTTGTCATTTTGCTATCTGCTGCAGAATCAAGCTATTAATAATTTTCGCAATCACGACTATTTCAAGGCGTAAACAGAATGGAAGCAAATGATAACCCAAATACATTTATCAGAGCATTATTCATAAGCTCTCATTTATGCGCCTTGAAGGACGACGGAAACGCGCAGCCATAAAACCAACAGATAGTACACTGCTAAGGAATCAAGGATAATTTGAAGCTCGAATAACATGAACAAGGGGGCGCTGCTGGTAACTTGAGACCTAAAGATTTGTGCAGTTCTTTTGTAAAATATCACTTGAATTGTTTCCAAAAACAAGATGGTTGCATTCGTTCGGATTTTAACCACACGCCAAAATTAATTTTGATGCGCTATAAACATGTTTATTTATGCAGGTCAGTATTCGCTGGTGGAACCGGACGGCTCCGTGCGAACAGTCAACTACGTCGCCGACTGGGAGACTGGCTTCCACGCCGACGTGCGCAACAGCAAAGACAATCAACATTAAAAATACGACCACAATTCGGAAAGGCACCACGGCTGGTTCGAATGCTTGCCTTATTTAGTCTGACCACCTGTTAAAGCCTAAATTAGTGACCTAAACGGTCTTAGGTAGCTTATGATTGTAAATAAATTAGTGAAACGAATCGAATTGGTTAAGGACGGAAGTCGATAGCCTTGTTAGGTCGAGTATGTTGAGCAAAAAATGTGATTTATGTCAATCAAAGGGAAATTCAGCTGATGTTTGCTAGATTTTTAGATTCGTAAGTTAATATTATCATAAATGTTTAATGATAGGTATCACACTCATACTCGTTAAATTAAGTGCTTAAATGTATGACTAAGCTCGTTTGAAACTTAAGTTTAATACTGTTAACACCAGTGAGTTACCATTAATTCTAACCCTCAACTGTCTCTGAAGACACTAAAAATGTGTCTATCTTAAATAACTTCGGCCTCGAATTTTTTTCAAAAATTTTCAGTTTGAAGTCAATACAAAACTTTTAAAAATTTATCCAGATTTCAAGTGCCATTAAAATCCATTCAATATAGTTTTAAGTAACGTTTCGCAATTATTTTGATATGCAATTTTACAAAAATCATGCTTAGATTAGGAGGTAGAGGGAGAGGTCCTACTTGTTTGGTATTTATAAAGTTTTACCGAACTACGTTGTCTTCATCAGCCAATGCAGTAATTTATCACCCTGTGTAGGGTCAACTGAAACTAAGTACAGAATATCGCATGTCATCTTTTTTCGTCTCTTTTTGATGTCTTCACCATTTATTCATTATTTTCATATCAAACTAGTTACCATCGGAATGCAGACCTTATTCGTATGTAAATTGAGGTCTAACAACATCAAACATAACCATGTGGTAATATTTGTAGGAAACCACAATATACTGTTATTCTATACTCTTCTACCTTTTATTTCATTATAAGTACATTGCCTTTCATCCATTTGCTCCACATCACTGGACCGTATCTTACCTTACCCGGAAGTGCAGTCATAAACAATTTATAGTGGACAGGACAGCCGACCTCGTGAAGTTGCAACACAGGTGAGTTCACCAGTACTGGCTACTATGTGGTAACATGACATGCAAAACACCATTCACTTTATTTCCGCGATCATTGTCCTTTCCAAATTCAGTCTCGACAACCATCTCTTGACTTTATCAGCGATATTCACAGACATTCGGGTCACAGTCATTCGGCAAATTCGATTCAACAGTATTTTTTTAACAACAAAGTCGAGCCGAAGCAACCAATACTCATAGTGGGCTTTATTTCGGCTGCTGATCGGCAATCTCCGATCGGCATCTGCCCTCACTTAAATCATGTTCTGATCGCGTCAGCACGATTAGAGCTTCACCGAGCGGGTTTTTCCCAAATATATTGTATCCGCAGATTTTGCGACCCGGCTGTGCCAAACACGGAAAAGCAACACCACCACCAGCACCACGGAGCAAATGTATTTGCTCCGTGGTGCCGAATCATGCCGACCCAAAAGTATGTGCACTACTTAACAAATTATGTTGTGCTCATTATCATATTACGTCTTCCTTTTTTAAATCATCAATTTCGTTTATGTGTTTCCCACACAAAGATTGTAACACTACGTCACCCATTTACTTTTTTATAATTGTTTTTTTTATATTCAATGTGTTTATATCATCAGGTTATTTATATTATGTAAATATAGGGTACAACAATAAATCTCCTTTCAAAATGTCAATCTATATTCAAGCTATGATGACATTGTGAAAGGTTTAAGGTGAATGCTTCAACCAGCCCGCGAAATTCAAATTTTCTTACGTTTTTTGCAGTTTGCAGGCCAGTGCTAGATTGTATGTGGATTAAAATATATAACAAAAATAAACCAGAAAAAGTCATTCCTAGGCCTTTATGAACTTAGAGCGTTGTATTGATGATTTTGATGATTATAATTCTGTAACTACATATGTCTTACAGGCGCGAATAATATTTTAATCCACATACAACCTAGCCCTGGCCTGCAAATTGCAAAAAACGTAAGAAAATTTGAATTTCGCGGGCTGGTTGAAGCATTCACCTTAAGTATGTTTGAGAATTGTGCTGTAAAAATTATGACTGATGGATGGAGGAAGATTGTTAGTGTTTTACGAATTTCGTCATATTAAACAGCATATTCAGAAAATAAAATGTATTTCAATAAGATATGTATGATGCAATAAAAAAAATATACAAATCAACATTAATGGTTTTATTTTTAACAATACGACCTAGGAAAGACTTAAGGTATATTAAAATAAATATTGGTAGTATAACTTAGCCCTATTTATAATTAATTATCACAGCACCAAATTTGCCCCAAAAACGTATTATTACACTGATCCTAATTGCTTCAAGTATTAGGGCATAACAAATTTATTTATTTCCTTTCCATTAAAATAGCATTTTGGGCAGGCAAAGTCCTGATCTGCTGTTTTGTTAGCCTGAAAATAAAATAAAAACAAAAATATTAGTAAATACCAAATAATACAACACATTCCTAGGTTATGACGGAGATTTCAATATGAAGATAACATTATGCTATCTAAATAGTTATTTAGATTGCATAATGTTATCTACAACTATTAATTATAGTACTCTGATATAATATAATGTCTACTACAGAATACTCAAAAGCAACTCAATTTAAGCCCACGTTTCCACGGACGTAATTAAATCGTGGCGGGATGTTTCAGCGCACTGAATTTCAACACACTGCTAAGCGCCGAGTGTCAAAAATCTCTGTTTTTCGAACTTTCTTGCACTGCGCTCTATTAGATTCCCAATGCTCGGTTCAACACCGAGAGTTGAAAATCCAGTGGCGAAAAATCCCGTGGCGATCGTTTATGTCGGTGTGAATTTCGACTAAGTCATGTGCTACATGACAAAGAAAGAAGAAGTGAAGAAAGAGTGAGTACGAGTGAGTGAGTGTGAGTGAGTGTGTGGGTGTGAGTGTGTGGGTGTGAGTGAGTGTGTGGGTGTGAGTGAGTGTGTGGGTGTGAATGAGTGTGTGGGTGTGAGTGAGTTAAGAGTCATGCTGTCCATGTCAAAGTCAAAGTCAAAAACTGCTAAACTGCTACTTAACTAAATAATAAAATATGTATATACGTAAATATATGCATACGTAAATGATGTTGTAAAATTATAGCAATGATATTTTTTATTAATACATACCACTATACAGTAATAACAAAATATATGGTTGCAGCCCATGGTGTGAGGTAGCACTGGCTTATTATGGCAACAAGCACAGACCGTGTGAGACGTCATTACAGCTACTGTTGAGGTGGCAGTAGATCTGACGTGCTGGCGCCACCACACATACTTCAGTACACTGGACAGTTTACTTCTTAGCCCAAAGACGTTTATTAGTGCTATTGTTGTGCCTATTAGTTCCTGAAAAGATACATTTGTGTTTTAATACTTGAATGAGTCAATTAAAATACCAGACAGTAATTACCAGTTATTTTAAAAATAAATATCTTTACACAGTATATAACAAAATTGTTTCATGTGTCTGTATGCTTAGATATATTTAAATAACGCAAGGGATTTTAATCGTTTTCATGAATTGACAGGGTAATTCAAGAGGAGGGTTTATATGTTTAATATGCAGGCAAAGCCACTGGCAAAATCTAGTAAAGAATAAATGCAAGAAACTTACAATAAAATTGTGCCATAAAAGCTCTCTGGTCCATGAAAAATCAGTAAGATCTTCTCTTGTCAACTTTTCAGCAGACAACTCTATGCCTAATATAAAATCTATGAGCATTGGATATTTGCCCGTCTGTATGAATCTACAGAAGTTTATTATGTCTCCAAGCAATTGAAAAGTTTCTAACTGATGCACAAAGTTTTGAACATTTCTATTAGAAGTAAAACTATAAATTGCTCTTTCTCTGAGGTACTTCAAGCCAACATTGTATCCATAGTACCAGAATAGTTTACTCTTAGAGAAATTGACCGTTTTATAACTCAATGATAGCATCTGCTGTCCAAAAGTACTTTTTTTGTCAAACACAGAATATTTGAATATCCATGTTCTTATTAAAAGTTCGAGCTCAGGCAGGACTGGCTGAATATACCGAGGCTGAAAAAAAATGTTTGATTTAAAATCAAGGTCCATTATTGAAATAAATAAAATACATAATAGGTACATATAGGTATTTGATTTAATGTTTAGTTAACCTTACCTCTATAAACTTAGTTGCTTGTAAAACTAATTGTTTGAACAGTTCTTCTACTTGATTGTCCAGCTGGACTGCATCAAGCTGCAAAAAGAAGATGTTATGATGAATAGAGATAGGTGAGATTTCCAAGCTCAACACTATATCTACAAAATAATTATCTATAAAAAAAACCTTTTCCTACATACACACTCTTTTATACAAATAACAACAACTAATATGCATGCAGAAAACAATGTTATTGTGGTTAACAAGGTAATAAGAAGGATGCGCGCTTTTCCTTCAAGCGGTTAAATGTTATAAATAAATTATGGTATGGTATCAGGCTTTTCACAAGTACTGTACTTCTTTATTCGACTTCCATTTTTACCACGCAATTATTAAACATATTATTGTTCGCGAAAACACCTGCGATCTTTGGACCTGGAATATGGAACACGCTAAACAAAAACGAACCTTACCTGTGTTACTCGTGGTATGTAATTTACAGACATTTTTAAGATGTACACAAACAATACTAGCTTTCTCCTTTCAGTTTATAGAAATTACTACAGCTGAAATAACGTTTAATCAGAGCGTAAGATTGTGATTATCAGTCATAAATCTGTCAAAACCAACACTGGCAAAGGGAACAAATTGCCGAACGAGACCAAACGTCAATCAATGCACAGGTAAATACGTCAAATCGTCAATGTTATTGACTGACAGTGTTGCAAACCCCAAACAGCAAATTCGTTCAGCAAAATCAGCAGTCCGGTACAGCTTGGCAAAAAAGAGTCTGGCAAAAATGAGGGCGCCTTTTTCGCAGGTATGGCCACCCTATATACTAGGACTAAAACTGATAAGATACCTGTTGTTTTAATCAACATACACGAGATCCCGGGCAATTTCATCAGTCAAGATTTTAAGACTTAATAGGTACACAGGCTTTTACTTTTATTGTATTTAGCAGATCGCGCATTATTTCGCCGGAATAACGTTTTATCAAAGAGACGCGAATGCCAGCACAATATCAAAATGAAAAATTATTCAAAATAAAAAATTAATTAAATCACATTCAGGGATTGCCAATTGAATCCGACACCCAAGAAATAATGTTCAGCAATCGCATTTGCAGCCACCATCTAGGGTATTCACAACTATTCGATATAGCCTGTATCGAATTTGACATGAATGATAATTAACGAATCCTATTAATGCTGACAGTTTGTATAACACCTGCTTACTGTCAGAAATTAATCGGAAGTCGGAGACTACATGTCGCGTTCGAAAGGTACACGGACCATATCGAATAAAGAACAGTTGACTAATGAAGCCGTCAAGTATGTCTATGTGGGGTACACACCATTATCCCTATCTACATGACAATGAAAATGAAAGAACATGCTAGAATTTAGGTTTTATTTAAAAAGAAAAGGGTGACATAACATCATTCGTGTATTCTTTTTGGCTGCTATAATAGATTTTTCCATTAACACTAATCTGTCAGTTTTACATTTCTTATTTATGAAACCTAAAGAGTGTAAAATCTTTTTTAGAGGTTCACAGCTCCCATTATAAGCCAAATCTTCTCAAAATATTGGTAATAAATTATGTAGAGTAGGCACCTGAGAAAAAAAAAGTGTTAATTGTACTTTCACAGTCGTATGTGGTATGCGATAACAGCATTAACAAAAAAATACTTGCCTGTTTCTTTACAGTGTAGAAAAAGTGAAATTTTTATCTCATTGCACACAAATTATTCAAATCTTCTTTGGGCGACTTTTTCGGTGTTTTCCAGGTGTAGCATTATTTTTTTCCCTTCATTAACAATTTTTCTAATTGTATTGACAGATTTACCTTGAAGTATTACTATACTATTTGTACATACTTAGTAGTGAAAAAAAAATTCAGACCACTTATCATTATTTTTATTAATAAACGATTTATTACTTCACATTGTTTTTATTAATAAACAATGTATTATATTATCTCATCATCACGTAAAAGGTATGTACAATAAATAATAGTTTAAAAAACTAAAAACACGCTTCCATGGAAAACCAAACTAAAAAGTACAAAATAATGGAAAAAAAGCGTGGGGTGCTTTTAAGGTATTTTTTTATTGATATCAGGCACCCCACGCTTTTTTTCCATTATTTTGTACTTTTTAGTTTGGTTTTCCATGGAAGCGTGTTTTTAGTTTTTTAAACTATTATTTATTTTCTATTTTTTAGGGTATTTCGAATTTTAAGACGTATGTCAGCGTAGTTTGTGACAGTTTTTTTGCTGTCCTGGTAACCCTGGCAAGGATAATGGCACAAATTTATGAAATTATTGCATTGTCATCGGTCTTTGACAGGTGTGCAAAGTTTGAATGAAATCTGGTCGTTTAAAGTGGGTCAAAATCGCACTATAAGGAGTCGGTTACAAACAAACATACAAATATACAAACATACAAATATACAAACATACAAACATACAAGTGAAGCTAATATAAAGCGTGTAAAAAGACAGCCCACTTGTGTGACTTGAAATTAAAGTCGCAAATTCATGATCCACCTATTGAGCCCTGTTGAAGTTTGTACGCATCACAGAGAGACCTCTTCAATAGAAATGTACCGTTACCGTTGCTATAAAATTTTTCGTAACAGAACTGAATTTCTTGTAACAATTTCTGTGCTAGGAGTATTCCTAGCACAGAAATTGTGTAGAAATTGTGCAGTAAGATAAAAATTTCACTTTTTCTACACTGTAAAGAAACAGGCAAGTATTTTTTTGCACTTATACAAGTGTTATGTGAGAATAGTAGTGGTTGCCCAGTGGTCGAAATTCGACTATCATTTAATTAAAACTTAATTATATCTAAAATTATGTAAGGATTAGTAGTATTATATGGCTGGTAGCAGATGGATGAGAGTTGCTGAGAATCGAGCTGAATGGCGTGCAATTGAAGAGGCCTATGTCCAGCAGTGGACTGATATAGGCTGATGATGATGTGTAAGGATCGTAGCAGGTGGCATTCTATAATTTTTGCCTACCCCCATGGGAAAAAGGCGTGGTTTTATGTATGTATATCTAATGGAATATACTAAACAAATTAACTTTCTCATTTATAATATTATAAACTATTATAGGAACTTGAGATGGTACAAGGGTGTCGATACGGGTTGTCCCACACCAGAAGCCTACCCACCTTGCAAGGCAATAACGTCATGTCGTCTGCACTCAACAAGGAATATGTCCTTCGTCCACATAATTTTCATAAAAAGGGAAGTTTTTACTTCACGTATATTATAACAACCGTAGTTTCTGCCTACCCCATGGGAAAAAGGCGTGATTGTATGTATGTATGTTACATTTTATAGCGTGATTTTAATGAAAATCGCCTAAATTGACAGATGCGAGAAGGTAAATTCCATAGCGTAGATAACCATAAACAAGTGGACGCGACCCTCATGGGCGTCATAAATGTCAGACAACAACACTCAAACAACCGCAACTGTCATTACAGTCAATCGATGTGATCCCGAGTGTGCGCATTGTGCTAATTGATTGAACATTAAAAGTGTTTATTTTCTTATTTAGAAGCAAAAATACTGCCTCGTGTGTATTTGTTAAATTATGGATATTTAAAGAACGACAAATTCAGCTAAAGTCATGGTTGTTTCACCACAAACCCCCGACAACGATACACAAACTGTGCAAGCAAAAAGAAACAATATGGCGTCAAAACAGTCGTCAGTGGCTGACACAAGAGCAGAGTTGGCGGAACTAGTAAAAAGAAAGGCTGAAGTGGCTGTAAGTGAATTGCAAATTAATTTATAGACGATATCAAATCATTCTGCACTTTCGATGACTAGCACCCAGCATATGGATCGAAAAATAATTTGTTCGTGTGGCCACAACCCACATCAAAGTCGGCGCAATACGTAGCTTTAATGACTTCAGTTCATGCCCAGGACTAGCGAGACCAAATTAAGTATACTCTAATAACTTAAACATTGTTCTAGGAGACCCTTGCTAACTTGGAGCGCCAGATTTATGCTTTTGAAGGATCATACTTAGAAGATACTCAGCTTTATGGAAACATTATCAGAGGATGGGACAGATACCTAACTACTAATAAAAGCACTAATTCAAAGGCAGATAAACGCAACAGGAAGTTCAAAGAGGCTGAACGGTTATTTTCTAAATCCAGTATTACATCAATGGCTGTAAGTATCGTAGTTAACACAAACTAGCAGCTATTAGAAATGTTTAATTTGGATTCTATATTATATTATGAACTTGCCCTTGCTTCACATAGTTTGGCTTAGTAAATATCAAACTTTCTATTCATATAGGAATTCTTCTAAATAATGGTGACAATTTCAAAAATCAATCCAATATGATTTATAGAAATATGAAGCAGATTAATTTAATATTTTATTTTTTATTTGCAGGCAGTAAGTGGACTTGTGGACCCAGCAGAAGCCAAAAGTAAGTTTGGGTTTATATATTAATTTATTTAAAATCATTAGTTTATTCCAATCTAAAATTCTATCATGAATTTGTTTTCAGATGAAAGAAATAGTGAAACTGAATCTCAGACCAATGAGGACTCATCGGACACACAAATCAGTTCTGGACTCAATGTTAGCAGTTTGAACCACACCACCATACATGGTTCTACTGAAAGCATAGCATCCAAGCCTTCTGGGAAACAGCATACTAATGGTGGAATTGAAAAAGTTATAAACCATTCCCAAACCAAGCAAAGTTTGACACAAAAGATAGCTACCTCATCTGGTATGCTACAAAAGGCCTTTGGCAGTGACAGTAAGATGCTATCTGCTGTAGGGTTAGACAGCAGGCCTAGCACCCCTAAAGACAAAGACTCAAGTATGAGTATCATAAACAAGGGAGATATGACCCCTAACTCACTCAAACACAAAATGTCTAGCAGCAATGTGTCAAGTAGCAACAGCAGTATGAAGAAAAACAACAATAAAAAAGCACGACATCGGTAAACGTAACCCACCTTAGTGACTTAAACCTGTTTTTTTACGCCTAAAATGTCTGTACTTATCAGTTAGACCCAATGTTATCAAAAATATTGTTTTATTTCTTTGGTAAATTTGTAAATACATAATATGTTTTTGTTACATTGACACTTTTATTTAACATGCAGCCTTTAATTTGATCTTCCAAGTGATCGCAGAATGGTCTGTTTGAATCTTGTTTCTGAAACATTTAAAATAAATGGTTTTAAAATCTACTTATTATTTGAATAATATAACAATGTATAGATTAGAGCAAAATACATAATGGAGGGGAAAAATAGTATTTCAATAATGCAATTGATTACTTACGTTTCAATACATTTGGCAAGTCTCTTATAGGACTGAAATATCTTAGAACTAAGTAATAAAGTAACGGTAGCACTGATATGATACCAGTGCAAACCAAAAATATGACTTCAGGAGTTTTTCTTATTCTACAACAGTTCAAACTTTTACTCCATATAAATCTTGTAGCATTCATCTGTAAATGAAAACACAAGCAGTATTAGGTATGTTTATGATAAATTTAATGTGTCACCTTTGTAGGGGCAGCAACTAAAACTTACAGAATCTACTATGTCCATACAGATGCTATCCACTCCGATAGCATCTACACTAAGTGTTTTGTAATAATTATCCAGCTTGAGATAAGACTGCATGCAGTTATCACAAACAACCTTAGTGTCATTTGAAAAAGGATCAATATATTTCTCTATACAATTTATAGTTCCAGTATATAATTCATTGAAGTGAATTGTTTCATTTGACAACACCGGCACATCTGTAGTCCAGTTGTAACAGGCTGTAACAAAGCAAATGGCAAGTGATATTTTTAATTCTACAAATAATAAATAGTCTTGAACAAATGTTACGACAAACGTTGAAAATATTTACAAGAAGTTTTGGAAAGCTAGATTGGATCTGAGATCTTTTAAAATTACAATAAAATTTCTTAAGACAAGAAAGCTGCATTAAAAAACAAACAATAACATACCGTAGCAGTGACCTTTATCCCAAATACTTAATATGTTGTCATGATATTCCAAAATTGCATCCAATCTGTCCCGTGATATGTAAATTAACTTGCAAGAAGTTCCATTTACAACTGTGTTCATTAAATCTTGATACTTATTATGGAAGCTCAGATAATGATCTATACACTTTTCACATATCCTTATAGGTCTAGCATGTAGTATGGAACACTTCGTAAAATTGGAAGCAAAGTCAGCAAAATCATTCAATATTGCAGAACACTCTTCTGGGAATGGTGTCACGTAACCTGTCCCAGTTTTGGATCTGAAAATTTCACGATATTATTTGAAAATATGTAATTTAATAAGTTAAACAACAACGAAGTAATGAAATTATCTTCATTGTTTTTAGTACCTACTTACAGCAATAAGTCGACATGTCTATGTTCTTCGTTCGATGTATCTGCTTTCAATACATTTGAATGTAAGAATAGAAGTAGGAAAACATGGTAATAACTATTCATGTTTAAGTTCTACAAACTTTTCTCATAGAACAATTTTATTAATGTACAGAGACGATTCACTATTGACAACTGTGATTGACAACAATGGATCAGTGTGACCAGATTAAATTTTACGAAAATACCGAGGCACCTCAAAAAAATACTGAAATATACCGACTTACATAGGACAGATATACCAATAAAAATACTGACTTTCTTAACACGTTTTATTTATTCATACTCACAATAAATGTTAGAGTTATATTTTAACATCCTTTTCGAAGGATTAAAATTTACACAACCTCCTTCATCCTTAACACCTTGCTTTGTTTTTTAAAATAGCTGACACATTTTTGTTTATAAATCTGTTTCTTTGGTCCATTTTTATTAAATTTATCTGTGAAAATATGCGCTCGTATGCTGCATTCGACACCGGTATACATTAGAAGAGATTTACTAAAAGTAGTTATATTTTTGTATTTTAACATGCCATCACTGTTAGAAATTTTCCCAACTTCCACCCAAAATTGTTCACACGAGATGGGTGAGCCAGTGCTGGAAGATTGTAATAAATCACTTATTTCGCGATCAAACTTTAGGGTTCTATATTCTTCGTCAATTAATTGCATTTGTTCTGGCTGAACTTCGCATGGGAAAGTTTCTATCACATTTCGTAAACTGCGAAATTTTTTATGCACGGCAGTGTGTGGGTCAAGAAATTTCAGTTCTCGAAAAATTGGATTTTCAAAAGGCAAACGTGATTTCAATTGCGTGCTCAACTCAATTAAAAATGATTGGCACCTTCTGAAAAACTCAGCAATCTGTTCTTTCATGTTTACATTCTCCCTGTGTTTGATTAATTCTTGGCCTACTCGAATACCTAAGTACATATCTTTCAATGGCAAATAATTTACATTAGACTTTGGGTCTAACGTAAATACATTGTCCGTACGTTTGATGTAATTAACTTTCATGTAGCAACCCAAAATCAACAAGTAGGTACATACTAGATGCATCATCTCATCATACAGTCTATCAATGCACGGATAGTCGCCTTGAAAAATTATGTTAAATTTGTTTACAATCGGCAAAATGTAGTCAAAAAGTAAAAGTACAATTTGTTTATATCAGTGGTAAAAAAAAAAACTAGAGGTGTCAAGGGACACCCGGATGGAACAAAGTTCCTTTCCAGAATTCGTAATAGTTATAATTTTTTAATTATTTATTATGTACAAAAAACCTGTATACACTCAATAAAAATATTCTCTCTCTCTCCCTATCTCCTCTCTCCCTCTCTCTCCCTCTCTCTCTAACTCTCTCTCCCTCTCTCTCTACCGCTCTCGCCCTCTCTCTCTCTACCTCACTCTCTCTCCCTCTCTCTCTCTCCCTGTCTCCCTCTCTCTCCCCCTCCCCTCTCTGCCCCTCCCCCTCTCCCTCTCTCCCTTTCTCCCTCTCTTCCTCTCTCCCTCTCTCCCTCTCTACTCACAACAAAAAAAACAACAACATACAAAATTTATACGGTCAAATTGAGAAACCTCGTCCTTTTTTTTTTTGAAGTCGGTTAAAGCATGTCGTGACAACTTTTCGTAAGAATTTTTTCCGTCTAGCCCCCTTTCACAACGCGCGATAAGGATTTTCGTTCCAATTAAATAAAAATTCTGATGACATATTGCGATCACTCAAGTATTGGTCTTGAAAGAACAATTGCAATGCCCTCCACTGCTCAATTATTCCACTAATACAGGCATGAAGTGAAAGCCACCTTATGTCGTAATGACGCAAAATTCTGTGATTTTCAGTGTCTGTGAAATTTTGGAACTCAGCAAATTCTCTTTGACGCTTGCTGCTTTGAGAAAAATATCCATATACTTCTTTTACTATTTGTTCTAAATTTCTAGGCAGTATTTTACAGGCGTGGCTAACACTTAATGGTGCAGAGTGACAAACACATTTTATGAAAAAGCACTTTGGGTTTACTTCTTTAATTTTTGCAACAATGCCAGAATGTTGACCAAACATCACATTCGTAGTATCAGCAGCGAATCCTATTACGTCTTTTATTTCTAAACCTAATTCGGATAATTTTGATGACAACGAATTAAATAAATGACCTGCGGTCTCACCACTTAAATCAACTAAATCAAGGAATTTGGTTTGTACATTTAGTTTCAGAGAAGTATTTAACTACTATTGCCAATACTTTGACTGTTGCAACATCTGTACTCTCATCGATTATCCTACTATATCCTACTAATATTATAAACGCGAAAGTTTGAGACGTGGTCCGAGAGGGGGGGTTCTAGGGGTCTTGACCCCCACCCAAAGACAGTCATGCTGTTGAAACCCTGAACGACTTGCCTGTCTTACTATCTTAAAATTGTTCTCACTTGAGCCACGGAGACTCCGATGGACATTTGCAAAAAGATTATAACCCGGGACATCATTCTGATCAGCAGCGCTTGCGACTACTAGACCAAAGAGGATTTACCTTCCTAAAACTATTCTTCAATACTCATGGTGTCCCCCCCCAAAATGTTAGGCTGCGACCGCGCCTAATGGATGTGTGGATGTATGGATGTGTGGATGTTTGTTCCTCTTTCTCGCAAAAACTACTGACCCGATTTAGATGAAATTTGGCACACAGATAGTTTATAGCACATAGGGTACTTTTTATCCCGGTAGTATGTTCCCGCGGGATATTTTCCGACCTCCACGCGGGCGAAGCCGCTGGCGAAAGCTAGTAATTGAATATACTGGTTTACCTGAAGGAAATGCAGTACCAAGTATGTCTTCAATCACATCTTTTTCGAAATTGGATCCTAAAACATTATAAGTTATAGCGGCTGCTTTGGTTCTCTTGCAGAATAATTCTTTCGCAATATCGGAATCGGTAAAACACTTCACTAGAACATCGCTAAGATGGTCCATAGCTCTAAATGGGATGTTGTGTTCCGACAGAAAACTGCATAAACGCAGCTCAGCTTTCTTGACTTCGTCTTTCAGTGGGGCCTTTTTGAAAAATGTATCAACCTAATACTTGGTTGTTTAGTTTTTTTATAACAGCGCCGCATTTCATAGCTGTTACCTAACTGATTTTGAGAAACAAAACTAGGATGATTAACTTTAAATTAAAATATATCCAAACTCCTTGAACTAGGTAAGTAAAGCGAGTTATGCTTACCTTTGACTGTCCTTTATATTTTATCAAGTTCGATTTATGCTTTTCAGTATTTGCATGCTGTTTTATAGATGCTAATCTACTTTGCAGTTTCGCATTGCATGCTTTGTAAAATGCGGTGAACTTGTTATCTTTATAACGTGAAAGCCACGAAGAAAATTCCGGAATTTGTTCCCACTTAGCTAAATAACTTTGCTGAAAACTAGACATGCTGTCCGGATGAATGCAACTAAGTAAATAAAAACAACTTTTTTTTTGGTGGGACATCTCGTTGTTAATCCTAAAAAAAATCTTACAACTTAAACGGATTTTTGCCCGGCAATTTCTAAAAAGTTAAACTTTTTAGACCTCCAGCCGGGCCATATGAAAACTTAAAACTAAAGAGAAAGTCCTAAGGGTAACCCCGAGGGGGGTTCGCACGTCGGCTTAGGCGATCACTGAGGGAGGGCAGCAAGGGACAGGCTGGATCTGGGTTAAATTATTTAGGAGAATAATAAAAACAACGAAAATCGCGTTCTATTTATATGATGACAAAAACATCTGCTATTTTGGGAAAATTCCCGAATTATCGAAAGAAAGTCCTCAAAGATTAAGTCGAATGCAGAAGAGACAATAATTTCACTTGAACCGTATTAGACGATTTGATACTAGTAATAAAGTAACTTTTAAGTTTACATACATACATACAATCACGCCTTTTTCCCATGGGGGTAGGCAGAAACCACGGAACGCCACCTGCTACGATCTCGATAAGTCGAATGCAGAAGAGACAATAATTTCACTTGAACCGTATTAGACGATTTGATACTAGTAATAAAGTATCTTTTAAGTTTAACTACTACCTATTCATGCAACTGAAAACTTAAAAACTAGACGTTGTTTTGAAAATTATAGATAAACTAGCGGTCCGTCCCGAATTCGTCCGGGTAGACTGATATTCATGAAACACAACGAATTTGAATGTATGCAATCTGGAAATTACGCTCTATCTAATAGTGTAAACCGCCATAAAATCGGTCCAGCAGTAATAAAGTTTTAGGCGAACATACATTCTGCAAGTCTGATTAATACTATGTATTGATTGATAATTGTATATGTAGTATTACAATACTACAACGCCGGCAACGGCCGTCTTTCTTGTCATATCTGTAACTTACTCATCTTTGCTCATAGATAACATGTATAAGTATAAACTAAATCCGGGAAAGTCCCCAATGTTCGCGTTCCGGGGAATTCCGCAAACATTGTCGCAAAGATTCACTACGGTGTTGTCATAACTTCAACCAAAATATACCCAAAAATACTGACTGCCAGCAATATACCTGAAAATATACTGATGTTCGGAAAAATCGATGAAATATACTGAAAAAGTATTAAAATACTGAATCTGGTCACACTGCATCTTGGCGATATTTTGTATGTAAATACCTTCTTAGAGTATATATGTTCTGTGGTAAATACACATGAAGTTGTGAAGTCTTTCTCACTAGTTACTACTTACCTAAGCTGCAATACAAAAAAAAAAAAAAACTTTTCTGGAATCATCGTCACAGAAATATGCGAAACATTGCGAGATTTATACGCATTAATTACTTTCTGTATGGCAATAATTATTTACATTTATGATTGTTAGTGTCACTGTCAAACGTCAATGCCAGTCAGGCAGGCCTCAGGCAGGGTTAGTGATTTTGTAGGTCAAGGTTTATCATGCATTAGATTTCTGTGTTTTATTATTATTGTGTTAGAAAGGTATCCTTTCATGTAAAATTGATTCCATTGTTCATACTATACATGAGATTCTATCATTATAAGTGTATGTAATGTGGTCACGGAACTTACCATAATAAAAGCAAGGATGGAATTCAATGAACCCACTCCAGAAGCTTTACAAAGAAAATTGTACTTTTTACTGGAACAGCTACAAGATATGGCCAGAGAATTACCACCGTAAGTTGTATTCGCTAGTTACTGGCCTCCTCGATACAATAAATCGTTTTGTGACATAGCTTTAAATTAAACTGATTCACATTGCAGGAAATACCAAATGAGAGTACCAAGTGAGCTTCTTTCCGGCTTAGCAAACTGTCTTCTTAATGAAACAGTCTTTGAAATAGTAAAGGGACTTATGGAAATACAACATGTTACTGAAAAACATTTATTCCAACAACGGCAACAAATCATTAATAAACACACATGTAAGTGTTGTTGTATTTTGTTTACTTTTTGCTTTTTTTGACATTAATCTTGCAACAGTCTTGATTACTACTGCCAATGTTTGTAGATACACATCTACGAACATTGGCAGTAGTAATCAAGACTGCTGAATTCCAAAGAATTTACATTCAAAGAATTTATTTCAGTACAACTATTTACAGGCACTTTAGAATTATCAAAGAGTAAGAGAGAAAGTTGAAGCTACTTCTTTGCCCATTCCCAAACATAGATCTATATGGAGAAGATCAAACAAGAAACTACAAGGATATTAACTTAAATTAAAATATTACAAAGTCCTGAGTATAGAGTAAAATAAAGCAACAATTCAAAATATACAGGGTGTAAGAATATTTTTTTTTTAAAAGCCTATGCCATCTTGAGATGACTTGTTCACGCACATGATGCATGAATCAGCACCATCCAGCCCAACCATTTCAATCAATGAAACATTTCGGTGAGCATGACATATTCGCAACTGCAATGCTCTCTGCTTAAATTATTCTTTAACTTAAATTATTCTTCAAAGTGAACCTTCAACTCAGGTCACATACAGTCCAAAATCAAGTAGTTACATATCATGTTTGATATTAACTAGATTTCTTTTGTTTTAGTGGAAATTCAAAACATGATAAACACAACTCCAAGTCCAGAGCAGCAAGAACTTCAAAAAACTATTTTACATTCAAGGCACAGGGAAGAGCTGAGGCACACTGATATGAAATTAGTTCTTCAGTTAGACCAAAAAGTAAATATATTTTTTGAAGAATATGTTAAATAGAGTAAGCTGTACTTAACTTGGTATTGAAGTGCTTAGAAAATACATTATGATTTTATGTGATACAGCAGCATCATGTCTGCTTATCATAATTCTTTTAGACTTAATTTCCTTAATAGCAGATTTTTTTTAATAGCAGTTTAGCCCGTGTAGTACCTGGAGAATGCAGTAAGATTGATAGTGAAATTCAATTATTATAAGGTTTCAATGGGACTTTAATTAAATGAGGGTTGGGATTTTTGTTTTTAATGATTATTATTGTGTAAAGCCGTATCTGTTATGGTCGCCAAACATATTTCAATCAACATACAACTTGACCCTGATCTGCAAGAGGCAAAACACGTGAGTTCATTTAAATTTGCAGGCAAGCCTGGCGCTTCCACCTTAACTGGGGAAGTTCAGGTACCATTAACAATTACAGGTACAAATGAAAGCGACATTTCATTCATTTCAGCTTAGTTTCTGGGATAGTAAAGCACCTGCCTCTGGTAGTGCTGGGATGGTAAAGCACCTGCCTCTGGTGATATCTGTATTTCGTGCATGCTTTGCCAATGTTTTCACATATGTTTTTGAATCTGTAATCCTAATTAAATTTCTTACCTCAGACTTTCTGTCTTACCAACCTCATACTTATTTTGTTACAGGTGAGTGACCAGCAGGTAACCTTAGAAAAGGCTGCTGTACCCGGTTTTTTCGTCACTAATAAACCAATTGAAGTGAAAGTTCAAATGTACCTTCTAGATTTTATACTTAGACTAAGCAACATGGATATTCCAAATTAAATTATATATTAATATTGTTATAAGTATTTGTTTTATTTGGATAGACAAATTTAGCCATCCCATAACGGTTTAGGATTAGTAGAGGCTAGCACTTTGCTAGTGCTTTCGTCCGCGTGTATTTTAGGTTCTCTTTAAAATATCTTAGAAAGAAAATCCTCCCCCTTTCTACCAGCATAAAGGTTGAATGCGAGATTTCCAAAATCCCTTCTCAGTGCTCGCCTACATTACCAAATGGCCATAATATCTTAGGACAACCAATATACTGTTATCTGATCCCAAACTAGGCAGAGCCTGTACTATGGTAACCAGACAACTGATAAATTATACTTATATATTTCTAAATACATACATTTTATTGATAATTTACACCCAGACACAGAACAAATGATTGTGCTCATCACACAAAGATTTGTCCTGGGTGGGAATCGAACCTACGACCTCAGTCTTAGCAGTCAGGGTCACTAACCACTAGACTAACAGGCCTGTCGATTTCATTTTCCTAGTCCCAGTAATTTCGCCAGTGCATTAATTTGTCAGTTTTTACAGAAAAAGATTAATAAAAAGGTGAAAATAAAAGGATAACATAAGTAGTACAAGTTTAATAATAATAATAAACATACGTACAAAGTTACAACATCTATGTAATCTATTGAAATGAAAATAACCAACCATAAATACAAGTCTATAGTAGTTTACACAAGTATTGTGCTGTTTGTAGAACAATGTATCGTGTCAGTTTGGCATATCACAATTTATGAAAAGTCGCACACGTGTAAGATCAAGGATTTATTTTTGGACAAACCTGTTTATACGTGCAAACACAAACTGTTAAACCTTCCGTAGTAACAGTGCCCATTCATCATAAACCCTTGCAACAGCAGTATTTATAATCACATACATTTAATTTTAAAACGATTTCTAAACAAACTATAAGATACCTATGTTACAACTAGTAGAAGCGAAGCAGCCTCTCTTCTAGCATTCAAATCGGCTTAATGGAGTAGAATACCAACAGAAGCATCTTGTAAAGTTCACAAATAAACTGTCTGTATCACATTATCAAGTAACTCTACGCGGACTAAAGCGCATTCTAGTGAGCCGCCTACCACTATTTCCACATTAAACTTGTAACAATGCATATCAAAATTTTTGTGCATGTTTAGTCCGTAGAAAAATTGTAATAAATAGAACACTATAACACTAATCCTAATAAATGCATTTATACAGAAAAGGCTATTTAAAAATGGAATTAGTAGTTATTTTGTAGTCTTGATTATCTTGTTTATTATTTTAATACTAGATATGAAAAATGAGTTCCACCTATGAAACAACATGATAACGACAGTGATTCTTTACAAGGTGCCCATGAAGGTCACGGTTATAGGTATAGTTTACCAATCAAGAGTACATCAGACATATCAAAAATATTGGCATTACCTGTAGGATTTAGTTTTAATTAATAAATACATCTAAAAAAATAAGAAACTTGAAACCTTACTGAAATTATTGGGTTAATATTCAAGGCAACGCGATCAAACAATTTTTTTTTAAACTTTTTACATATTCGTTGAGTATGAACTAGTGAAGTTAATTAACAAGAATCTTGCTGCACACATATTTGAGGGAATTTCATTTTCATTTGTAACATTTAACTGTGCGTGATTAATTTCAATCACGCATTACGTAGACCAGAAATTTTATTGAAGATAAAGGTCCAATCACATTAACACGAAGCTATAGGTATTTCTCTGTGCGTGTTTCAGATATTCAAGAATATTTTTAGCATGGTGTAAGTGCGATGGAATCTTTAACGTATTTGGTTACTAACTACGTTGTACAGAACATATTTGAGTACTTGTTAAAAAACTAAATTATTTGCTACATTCCCCGCTACCTCTAACTGAAGGGGTGAATGTTAATGATGGAACTTATTTAAAAAAACTTGTAGTTATTACACAAAGTAGTAAAAAAAACATAAATCTAAATACACTTTCACACTTAGAAACAAACCGAAACTGCTCATATTAAAATCTAAAGTTTTCAACATTTTGTGCTTGGTTGAATGTATATATTGTGCATAAATATTCAATTATCAGTGACTACCTACTTTTGGGTGGGGTTACTTTTGCTTTTTGTTTACAGGTTGTACAAAAATATGTACTAATTATACAAGGACAAGTAACCGTTTTTGTATGTAAATGGTAATAATGATCGTAGGTACAATATTTTTATCCAACCAACATCTAATAAGACCATTGCACCACATAAACCATTTACTATTCTAGAAATCAGTACATCAGTATCTTCGCCACAGATTTTTAGAATAATACAATTAAAAAAACATGATTTTATAAAAGAGAAATAGAATTTAACGGTAATCCAAATGATTTTTTATAAAAATAGAAAATACAGAACGCATTTTGTTTTGTAATAATTCTTCTTGGCCTATTTGTAAAACACTAGGTACTATAATTTTCGCTTTGTTCAGTCCTAATTGTATCCATAATAATAACTTAATCGGTTCAATTCCGATAGTAACATGGTTTAAGGTTGGAAGCGAGATAATAATGAGGTAATCTAAGACAAACAATTTATAGATTACTTTACTTCCTCAGATTATTGTTATCGCTGTTATAAATTAAGATATAGGTATTTATAAACTTTACATAATAACAGATAAAGAGCATTGCGCGGAAAATGTAACACATCGAGACATACGCTTCGTATCTACACGTGTCAAAAGAATATGTAACAAAAATAACAATAAATAAACTGAACAGTCACAGTAATACTTTGTAACAAATCAAATAATGCAGTAGTCTTCAATAAATTTATATAAAAAAATTAGCAGCTTCTTTTATGAGGATATTTAAAAATATTTAAAACAATAAATCATAGGTACACTAAAGTACAACTTTAACATTTTATTTTATTCACACAAAACACTCCATGCCTTTCATTTCGTCATTTATTTATTTATACTATTTTCAGCCAAGTTATTTGCTTTGTTTATTTATAAACAGAACAAGATGGTACATACAATGTATGTAACACTACATGATCTAATTTGTTTCTTTTTTTATTTTTAAATTTTAAATATAGTATACAGGTATTAAGAATACGATGTAAAAGAAAAAATACTGCAACAGGTATGTTACTTCTTCTCTGTTCCATAGGAAGATCCTTGACTGATTTTAGACATTCCAATCGATTTCTGAAGAAGAATGAAAACTGAAACAAAAAATAATTTAATCAATATCGACGTCTAAAAACGTCGTAAACATAATTAATTATACAGTACAGTACATTTTGTAATGGAATAATTTAAAAGAAATATTTTTAAATCTTTATTCCAATTATATAAAAGACTAGCTTCCGCCAGCGGCTTCGCCCGCGTGAAAATTCAACCCCCCAATTCACCCTCTTAGGGATGGAATTTCAAAAAACCCTTTCTTAGTGGATACCTACTCTTCACAAAGAATACACCCTCCAAATTTCATGTCTCTAGGACCAGCGGTTTAGGCTGTGCGTTGATATATCAGTCAGTCAGTCAGTCAATCAGTCAGTCACTCAGGACTTTGAATTTTATATGTATAGATAATTATGTATTTTCAAAATAAACTACGACCGTTGACAATAAAATTGCGCAAAAGCATGCGCTTGCGCAGTAATTCGAATTTTATTTCACTTTATTCTACTCTCTTAATTGTTTGCAAATGCAAATGGTAATTTCAGTTTACATTGTTAATTCAAGTTCAAATAAAGAACACAAAAGTATAAGTAATAAGTGAGTTATTAGTAGTAAGTAGTATTAGTGGAGTTGATTATTGTCGTCATTCAACTGAAAGAAAAACGTCAGACTAGACATAGGCTTCACCCAAACGTCAACACAACAAGCCGTCCTTTGGTTCCTGCATTCTGCATAATCCTCTCCGTACTTTCTGCGTGGAACTAAGATTTAAGAATAAGTATATACTTACATGCTCCAAGTATAGCGCAGCCTATAGAGAAATAAAGAAGTTTTCCGCTGAACAACAGACCAATCAGGTAGTAGAGCATCGGTGTGAGTGTTACAACGGCCCAGCCGAGCGCATTCACCAACGACCATATAGGTGGAGGTACTGTGAAGGAATCTCTTCGTTCTACACCGGATTCGAGGAAGAAGTCTCCAGTGTTGAAGAACGAATCTTGCATTTTGTCCTGAAAATAAGAAAGTTTTGTTTAGAGTCACTGATTGTTGTACTGGTCGTTGGTCTAGCTAGGAGCTAGTAGTGCTCGCAAGTAGGGATGGGCGACTAACCGTTTTCAAAGATCGTTTTGTGTTCTACGACGAAGAAACCGTTTTACGTCCTGGGTTCCACCACCACTCTTCGATTTATTATTTTACGCCTAACGCAATGACTCAACTCTATCACTCTTGTCGGTCCGTCGTCTTTTTATTCCGTGATCGTTCGAAATACAGTAAAAACGTGAACTTTTTGTAAATGAAATACAGTCGATAATAAAAACCAGTTGTCCCGTCAATACTGCCGTTCGTGATGCGACGGTCAAATCCGTGCAAGCTTATAGTTGTCAAATCGCGTATATTGTAAGAAACTGCAACATTTTCACTCGACGAAGGCGCAATTCAAATCCATCTTGTGTAAGTGTCGTCCCTAACGCCGTCATCAACCAGTTACAACGACGACCGTTTACAGCAACCGTTTTCGTCACCGGGAAAACGGTTGCATAGGTCCGTCAAAAATTCGGCAACGACCCACTACTAGTCGTGAGCCTGAGCATTATACTGGGCTCATTACCCCGAGTTGGAAAGTGTTATTAGGCTTTCCTAAAGCGATTCTCAGTAGCAGCCAGGACTTCAGGAGTCTGGATTTGTATCTCAATAAGCCTGTCTACTGTTCGCTTTCTATTCCACACAAAAATACAGGCGTCTTGTTATATAACAGCGTTTCTGTAGCGAACGCCTCGCCTAGCAATTTAAACCTTATGTCAATGTTTGTAAAAGTCACATGTCGCGAGCACATGAGTAAAGAAGCGAGCTCATGACCGGACGGTACCAACATGCCAATCAAACACCTGCCTGATAGTTACATGACGCCTTTAATCGAGATTAATTGAACGGACTAGCTAGTAAGGGCTACTAGCTAGTAAAGTAGTAAAAATAACAATTTTTGTTTGGTTAAGATCAGATTTGTACATACTGGCCATAATAGATGCGCCGTAACATTATTAAGTTGATGGAAAGCTATAGATAACTGCGTAGTGTCAAATAATCGTCATAAGATCAATATCTTGAGTGTAAAGGTGTCAAATGCTTCAAAGGTGAGATATTCGTCATATGTATTTATGAGGCACCATTTGCACTAATGCAGTCATCAGTACCTGCGTCATTTATCCAATTAGCACATTTATTAAGTAATATCAACGACGAAAGACTGGATTTTGAAACTGAATTCTGAATAAATCCAGATTTTAGGAATTACCATGTTTGTCTTCAATTTAACACTACACTAAACTAAAATTTAGACTTGATGTTGTTCCAATAAATTTATCGCTTATTTCTTCCTGTAATCATATTTACATAATTATACAGGTAGTATTTCAAGTGATGTGACGATACGGAAATAAATCTTAAAGACAATCTTTAACTCAAGGTGATACTATAAAATTTTGCATATGGTGTACAAAAAAGATCTATTTAAAGATAGATCTGAGAATCGTGTTTTTTAAATCGATTGATTTTCTCCCATCTTACAAGAACTACGCCATCTTTACATAGTATAAAACAAAGTCCCTTCCCACGTTTGTACGCTTAGATCTTTTAAACTACCTACGCAACGGATTTGAATGCAGTTTTCATCAATAGACGGAGTGATTCAGGAGGAAGTTTTATTGCGACGTCGCTGGCAAAATCAAGTGTATCATAAAAGGATCCCCATGTCCAACTCAGGTGGGTGTTTCTTCTAAGCTCTGTGCCAATTTTTAAATTAATCATGTATGTAGTTTTAGCGTGAAGCTCAATCAAACAAAACACTTGCTTTTTTTATTACAATTTAATAGTATAGCGTATAAATAATGCTTTTGTATGATCCTGCCTATGAAATAAACATAGTTTGCGCAAGCGATCTGGCGAGCTCGCTACGGAAATGGGTTATTGCGGTTGTTAAAGTCGAGAGCGGCCAGTGACTTGTAGGACATGTGATCTCTGTACGGTATATTGTGCACTCGATTCATTTCGCGACTGGTGTCGCACAGAAATGGCAACATGAACTTTTGCAATGTATCCGCATATAGGTGCTTATGCTATTCCAGGCTTTAGTAACGTGATTGAAATGAAAATGTTCAGTTTTTATTATATTTCAATAAAACTAGCTTTATCCGAAGAGCTAATAATACATGTTCATAAATAACTAGCTATTAATAATGGAACAAACTTTATGCTTTAGGTAGTTGTATGGTTTGGCATGGTTGGTTTATTAAATAGGACTCACATAACGTCTGCATTCCCCAGAGTTAGGCAAAGGCTTACCTATAGTACTATTTATCTATACACAAATAAATATAGTGTCTCTTTGTCATCATCATCATCATCATTTCAGCCGAAAGACGTCCACTGCTGGACATAGGCCTCCCCCAAGCACCGCCACTTCGACCTATTCTGTGCTTCTCGCATCCAACGTATTCCTGCGGCCTTCACAAGGTCATCGGTCCATCTTGTGGGAGGCCTTCCAACGCTCCGTCTTCCAGTACGCGGTCGCCACTCCAGAACCTTCCGACCCCATCGGCCATCCGTTCTGCGAGCAATGTGCCCTGCCCACTGCCACTTAAGTTTGTAATAAGTGTCTCTTTGTAATGTATACAAAATAACAGCTATTTACTAACTGCGTATGAAAGTATATACGGTGATTGTAACCAAATGTATTTTTATTATTTTATATGTATGTATGTCTGTCTGTTTGTTCCGGCTAATCTGCAAAACGGCTCAACTAATTTTGACGGGACTATTACTGGCAGATAGCTGATGTTATAAGGAGTAACATAGGCTTTTTGTCCCAGTACTGGTAGCACGTTCCACTGGGATAATTTCCGACGTCCATGCTGGCGAAGCCGCGGGTAAAGCTAGTTATAAATGTAGGTAACACGTACCTTAACAACAAAGAGGTCATGAAGCCACTTGGCAGCTTCACCTTCGTCTTCCGGCACATTCTCGACCGGTATCCGCTCGATGTACAAATGCGCATGCACCGGTTTGCCGTACAGCAAACTTGTTAACGTTGGTGGAGTCTGAAAATGTAGTTATAATTTATGAAATTGAAATTAAAAGAATAATACTTTAAAACTTAAAAACACGCTTTCATCGAAAACCAAACTCATCTGCCTAGCCTTTTATTTTTCTCCCAACTATGTTGGGCCGGCCCCAGTCTAATCGGATGCAGCTGAGTACCAGTATTTAACCAAAATAGAAAAAATGGAAAATAAGCCTGAGGTGCTTGATATCAATTAAAAATACGTCTCAAAGCACCCCACGCTTTTGAAACTATTATCTATTTTATTTTTTTTAGTTTGGCTAGCTACAAAAGCGTTTTTTTTTTTTTTGTTATCCGGTTGTTCCTTGGCGGCATAAATTTACGAAATTATTGTACTGTTATCGGTCCTTGATAACTGCGCAAAGTTTCAAATTCATACGAAATTTTGAAGGGGGTGAAAATCCCGTTCAAAGATTCCGTTACATAAATAGGTACATAGCTAAAAGCGTTTTAATAATATAAAGCGTGTAATAAAATTGTTATTTCAAACCAACAGTTGATTTTCGAAAATCGATTAGAATTAAGCGAAGACCCGTGGCTAATTTTAACATGACCAATTTTTTTTCTGTACTACTTTTGTAATTTTTCATATAGGTACTATTTGTGATTTTCCTTAGATATTTTTCTAATATGATGTTCGCGCTCAGTTTCGCTGAACGTGATCAGGAAACGCATAAACCCATCGGCCTCATTGCTAAATGGGTACTTCCCAACCGAACCACTATTCTGCGTTAGCATATTCAGATAGTTAGATTGCGTAGTGGAGCTAAATGGTCGATATTGACGAAATAGTTCCGTTGTGTGAGGCCATTAAAGGCTGACTATTTATAAAAAAAAGTCTGTGGGTTTGTTTTTGTTTACATGTAAGAATAAAGTTGTTCTCATCTAGACAATCTAGACAAATAAATAAAATTGTAGTTTCTGTTTGTAATATTAAAATAACCGCTTTTTACTAAGTGTATATGGATGTATACACGGTTCATATACCAAAACAACATTTTTTTAAATTTTTGTCTGTCTGTTTGTTCTGGCTAATCTCTGAAATGTCTGGACCGATTTTGACGGGACTTTCACTGGCAGATAGCTGATGTTACAAGGAGTAACTTAAGCTACTTTTATTTTAGAAAAAAAAAAAAAAGAATCTCACGAAAATAAAAACGAACGAAAAACTCTTTTGTTAAAAATACCACGCGGACGAAGTCGCGGGTAACAGCTAGTAAATAATAGTACATCACTACATAGTATAAAACAAAGTCGCTTTCCCTCTGTCTGTCCCTATGTATACTTAGATCTTTAAAACTACGCAACGGATTTTGATGCGGTTTTTTTAAATAGATAGAGTGATTCAAGAGGTAGGTTTATACGTATAATACGCGGGTGAAGCAGCTCGCAAAAGCTAGTTTAAGTAATAAGTCGGAAACATTGAACATTGACCTTCTAATTGACCACTACAAAAACCATAACGAGGTATAATTTTGAACACACACGTTATGCATTCGTGATTGCTGTAAAAAAAATTATGGTGCTTAAGATTTGTAGCTACAGATTCTCAAAGTACGCGCCATCTAACAACTCTATATTTAGTTGACAATACACGACAATCACAATGTAGTAGGTAAAATACAGAACAGCTACCTACAGCTACTTATCTAAGTTCAGCATATCATAAATAATACATTGGACATTACACTCTAGACTGAAAATCAATCCATATTGACATAACCTAACCGAAATCTACAACTGTTATCAACTTCGCAAGTATCTAGACAATACAATCCATAAATTTATAATTTTAATTAGGGTAATTATCTTTAATTGACAGTATCATAATTAAACAATAAAACTGCAATAGTATGTGATAATACTACGATAGTACCTACTATCTGCGGTCTACATTGAGTATTGAGATGCCCTTAATGAGTTTTCGCGGTAGACAAAACATTATTTAACCATTGACCGAAACCAATTAAGTTATGCAACTGGTGATTTATATCGTTGTGTCAGTTTCTTTATTTATTGGGCGCATGTTTACAAGATGATGATCTGCATAGATATCCAAAACCATTCGATTCACTTCCGTGTCGAATCGAACAACAATTAATGTAATCTTAGGAGACCTTTGAAGGCTATTCACAAATTTAAAACCCGAACATGTTGTCAGTTTAAATCAATAGAAGATTGCGATTCTTTTTTTTTTTTTTTTTGGATGGGAAATCATCAAATGACTTCTCCCGCTCTGGGCGGAGCGGGAGGGCGTGTCAGACTTTTACTGACTAAAACCCACCCGTGTTCCTTCAGTTGCCCATGTGCCAGGGTCACGGTATCTCTTTCGAATAATCACGCGACCCCGGCAGGAGATTGCGATTCTTCAGACGGCTATTTGCTGTTGTGGCAAGGCAAATTAGTTAGGTACTGAAAATGTGTTATTTTCTATTCGATGATCTATCGACTGGTTGTAAATAGCTTTCCCGTTATATATTTATGAGATCACCCTGGACTGCTTTAGAGAGGTGAAATAGACCGACACTAGGTAGGCATACTTAAGTGGAGCACGAAAAGTGAAGTAAGAAAGTGCAAAGCTAAAACCCCGTCTTCTCGACCATCAAAAAAGCAAATAATTCGATAAAAATATGATATGAGAAAATCAAGAACTTATCATACCAGTTAATCAAAGATATCATAACGTAAGGCCACGTACGAATTCCGCGATTTCCCGCACTATGGCGATTTGTCCGGAAGCCGCAACTGGTTCCGCCAACGTTAACTTTTTTTTATGCTCGACCAAAACACTCAATAAAAATTTTAGCATATTCGTATGTCTTACCTTACAATCCTTCTCAAAGGCCAGCTGTATGTTGTAAATAACAGGTATTTTTCCTCTGAAGAACTGTAAGCTTGTGGTGAAGCCTCTGGTACGAGGGGTGAGATGGTGTTTAAGAAGCGGCAAGTTCTTCTCTTTCGCAAAACTTAACGATGCTTCGTGCTTTGTCTTTGTATACCGGGTTCCTTCGGGAGTCATTAGAAGCTAAAATCGAAGTGAAGCAGATAATTAAATCACGAAATAGGAAATAATTAAGTCCTAATATACTGTGTCACGTTTCTATTCCTTTATTGGCCGGCGTTATATTCAGGGAAAAATCCAGCGCTTTTATTTCGCAAATCAACAGAAACCAAGATAAAGCAAGGCTGTCACTGCCACATATGTTCATATAATATATACCTACTATGATCCGCTTTAAATTCGTAAAGGTGTAAATTTTCGTGCGTCTGTTTAATGAAATGAAATGCATTCAGCCGCGGCAACCCGAATACGGAGTTTTCGCAGTGTAGCGCCGGCCTTATCTAAGAAATCCCTGATCACTATCAGCGATTGCCGAACCATGGCAAAGGCATAGAAATGACCATGACTGATGTTATCGCACAGTTTATCTGTAATCACAATAACCTTAACTTTCATGGCAAAGCAAATCTGGCGTATCAGTTCCCTTAAAATGTACAAATTACTGTTAATTTTCATCAAATTGTCTAGAAGCAATACCCGCGACTCGGTACCTGTCGTCTATAGCCGTAAAGGTCACAAAAGGCTGCGTCCTTATTGATCATGTTGTCATTCATACAAACTTATTTTTTAAATAGACCAAATCAATAATGAGTCAACAAATGAATAAGCCTCGCTCACGTGGGTAGAAGCGGGTCATATTATGTAATGTTAAGAATAGATTAATTTCAGATTATTTATTTTTATCAGGCTGTCTGTAGCCTTTGGGCTATGATTCAAAAGATGACTCACCCACACAGGATCCGGATAGTCACACAATTCTGATATCTGATATTTAATAGTTTCCTTATCTTTTTCAAAAGACCTTTCTAGAAATACAAATTCGGAGAATTTCCACATCCAGCCGATTGGAGGTAAGTATTGGATGGATTTTTTCGCATAAGCCTTGCAATTCTGAAACAAAATTTACATATTAAAACCGGACTACGTTACACAATACGTAGTTTTTTAACTATTTCTGCACATAATAGTTTCGTGTCATAGCATTTTTAGCCTCCTAACGAATGCAGAAACTGCTAGCACGTTTTAGCGCCCACACACGTTCATACATATGTTTACATAGTATTAATATTATAAAGTTTATTTATAGATTTGATTACAAAGTCGTATTAAAAAAAAATACATTATGATAATGGGAAGGTAGGTATTTGTTTTTCTATTTAAAACATATTTACATACAAAACAGGCAGTAAATTCGTTGCTGAATGTATGTTTTTTAAAATTTCTGGGCGCTGTTGGAGCTAAGGATCGTTTTTACTTGAAAAGAAATATCAGAACTACTTTAGAAATTAAAGCAGCTGAATTTATCGTGTTAGGACGACGTCGTAATTCCTTCTCGGAATCATTTTCTCCCTGACGATCATGCGCTAAGTACCCGTGTTAGTTTTTGGCGTCGTGGAGTTGGTAGTTGAAAAATGTTGATCTGCGTAGCTATTAAAAAATATTCGACAGGCATAGTGTATCGGAAATTACTCATTTCGATAACAGCAAACAGCTTCAGAAAAATAGCGGTCGTCCATTTTATTTAAACTGACAACCTTTTCGGAGTTTGGATCTGTGAACAGCGTTTATAGGACCTCCAACGATAACATTGATTGACTTACGATTCGGTACGGAAGCGTATCAAATGGTTAGTCTATCGAATAGGACTTCGGAATTTTGAGGGTTTGCTATCGATTTAGCCTGTTTTCGATAGCTGCTCAAAGCCTTGACAATCGTTCCTGGCAATGTGTTACGTGGACGAAGAAATCAGTTATTATGAAATAGATGGTAGGTAGATGGTGTCGTCTTTATATTTAAACCTCAACTGAACTATTTATTTACGAGTTCTTTATTAGCTCTTCTTTGTCATCCCTACTTAACATTTTAACAGGTTGCATCAATCATCGGATAACAAATTCCCTCGCGGCACGCCGCCTGCCACGTTGTGACTTACATATTAATTTAAATACAAATTGACGTATACATAACGAGAAGTATACGAATATTGATGACGATATGAATAATAAATTTAATTAATATTCATTTTTTGGTGTTCGAATAAAACCAGCGCAATTCAATTTTACCCTAATGAACTGTGTCCTACCTAACCTAACCTACTGCATTCATTTTGTTTGTTTTTTGTTGTCCCTCGATTTTACGAAGACCTTTTGATAACCGATGATGTAACTTTGCGTTAATTTGTATCATTCTTTCTCAACATTCATTTCGGTAGCAAGAGCAACTGCACAGTACCTATTTCACAACGTTTTACACATTATACTTCGATAACACGAAGGTAAAGACCTTTTTATTATTCCAATCATAATTCAGTCAGACTTAAAAACATTATGGGTTATTAATTTATTATTTGATAAGTACATATTGTAATAAAACATAATTATCTGGGGCAGTCAGGTAGAAACGTGATGAAGTCATCATTTCAGACCTATCTAAAAGGCATCGTCAGCAATTAATTAGTTGTGCCATTGAATTCTCATCATCATTTCAGACGAAATAACTGTCAGGCTTGTATCATGTAGCGGCATTGGTAATATAATTTATTAAATTCAATTCTCTATACATTTTATCAATATAGGCATGAACGTTTCTTTGTTTAGAAGACCTTGCTGTCCATCGAACGTTGACCGGCACGGTCGGTTTTAGTGTTATTATCAAACGCGCTTGTAACCAGGATATGGAATTGTTTATTGGTTATGTAAATTCTTGAATTATTTTTTATATGTTTGATGGATTACTGATGCCTAAATAATGCGTGTTATATGTATTGGGAGTTTAAATAATTTAAATTTATTTAATTTTTTTAAATTAATTGAGGCTGAATCGTGATATTAGGCTATAATATAATGCGGTAGGTATGGATTTCTTTTTCCTTTGTTTTGTTTGTCAACGCGATAGTATTGTTAAATGAAAAATCGTGTAATATGTCTTGACCTGATGACGAGCTATCATCGATGCCTTTGAAGAACGCCCACAAGGGTCAATAACTGCTGATATAGACAAGAATTGCGGATCTATTACCGACCTTATAAGCAAATGCATGCAGTTTTCAGACCCCACGGTCGCAGGTATTTGAAAATGCTATTGCATAAATGTGGCAGGGTGATCAATCGTGTTTATACGGATTCTATGCGGCTAGGGCAGCTTAATTATATGATTCGCTAATGTAGGACGACCATCAAAGTCACGCCGAACTCATCGATCGTTAGATTAGCTTCCGACGATCATAAATCGTCGGTATTAGGCATTAATCTAGAGGCGTTCGTTTTTTGAAGTAATTATGATTTGTGATTATGTCAATAGGCTAAAGCACAACATCGGCTTATTATATTTCAATGGAGGGACGAGGGCCTCCTGTTTGAGAGAGGGAGGGATAAGGCCGTAATCTACCATGAGGTCGAGAGGACCCAATGGATGCTACTTTTCTTGTCTTTCAATGCCACCATGCCACAGCTCGAAGATAGAACTTAATTTTAAGTCGGTCTTATGCTTCCCTGTCAGTTTAAGTTGTAATGTAACGACGGAAAGCCTTTTAAAAACGTCGAAGTTTCGTTTGTATATTCGAGGATAAGCCACTTGATCAAACATCAAATTAAAATTGGTAAAAAATGTTTTCTGAAAAGCCACTCTGGTAAATTGATTGAGATTAAAAGTAAAAGCTGTTTTGATGTGAACTGACATCGAATGATGCAAGGTACTCTACCAACTTTATGCTGCGAAATAAATGGTTGTGACCCAAATATTTCGACGTCCGAATAAAGCGGAAAGAATCGCCTGTTATAAATGGATGGACCAACGTCCGACCCTAACATGATTTCGTTTTTTAATTGACGAATGTTGGTAAGTAGGTAAAGGCCTGCAGAATACCTACTACTACTAAGTAGTAGACAACCAAGTAGATATTGTATTTTACGTCTGGAATTTTACAGCAAGTCTACTATGAAGTATGATTGCTATTTATCAACAGCTATATGGTATTGTTACGTAGATCGTAAAGTCTAGAAACATCGTGCTAACTCCATCTCAGAAAGGGACAACATTACGTAGATCGAAAAGTCTAGAAACGTCACGCTAATTCCATCTAAGGATGGGGCAGTGTTGAAACTTCTAGATACGACACGCTAGCGCCATCTGTTATCAAGTAGCAAGTACTACGAACAATTGTACGTAGACGCCACCGCCATCTATTGTTGAGTAGCGGGATTAAACAGTAAATAGATGTCTGTGGAAGGTTCTCGAAGTTTCGAATCTACTTGTAAACTGTGGAAAAGTGTTGAATGTTCGCGAATGTTCTGCTCGGGATTTAAATAGCGGATTGTCGGCCCGATAGGCAGTTCGATTTCGGAAGCGAGCGAATACGAATCAAGCGATACAGTACAAGCGAAACAAGTGACTCTGTTTGACTATTGCGATATTGTGATTGTTTAATTAAACTGTGGTGTGTTTCGATAATTTTGGCTTAAATTAATTTATCCCGAAACCCAGCTCGTAACAATTGGTGTCAGAAGTGGGATAAATTATGCCAGTTTTACCGAAGGAGGATACGGAAGGTATCCGTACCAGGAGTCAGCGCCAGCAGGAGGTGGATCAGAGTCGGTTTGAAGGATCTTCTAGACAGACACCTGGGGGTAATCAGCCGACGACGGAGCCAGTTTCCCAAGCGTCTTGTATTCCTACAGTATCACCAGCCATGGATCTTTCTGCTCTAATGGCAATGCTGCAGGAGCAGGCCCGCCGACAGGAAGAACAGAACCGCCGACTGCAAGAACAGCTGCAGCAGGACAAAGAGGAACAGGCCCGCCGACAGGAAGAACAGGCCCGCCGCCTACAGGAACAGCTGCAGCAGGAAAAAGAGGAACAGGCCCGCCGACAGGAAGAACAGACCCGCCGACTGCTAGAACAGCTGCAGCAGTACAAAGAGGAACAAGCTCGCCGGCAAGATGAGCAGGTTCTCCTCTTGAAAGATCTTCACGCCACTTTATGCAAAGAGATCAAAGCCATGAAGGAGAAGGTTCAGCTACACGAAAATCGTATCTCCGAGGTCGAAATCCAGGTTGCAGATATAAAAAAAGCGTTTGAAAATCTGAAGACAGGAGAAAGGACTGAGGCTTCTGTAGTTGCTGCACCTTCCGCGCGTGGATTTAAAGTGCCAACCTTCGATGGAACATCTTCTTGGTCGGCATACAAAATCCAGTTTGAAGCAGTTATGGATGCAAATGGTTGGACAAAAGGGCAGGCCATGATCGCGCTTACTTTGGCCCTCCGCGAACAGGCTTTAACCGTGTTAGAGGCTCTTGGCAAAAATGTTACCTACGAGCAGCTGGTTGAGGCGTTAGAATCCAGATACGGTGACGCACACCTGGAACACGTGTTTCGCGCCCAGTTGAGGGATCGTGTGCAGCGCAATGGTGAAAATCTGCAGCAGTGGGCCCTGGAAATTGTAAAGTTGGTCCGAAAAGCGTATCGGTCTGCGCCTGCGCTCATCGAATGGATTCTGACTCAAACATTTATAGATGGCATACGGGACTTGGAAGTAAGGGCTGCCGTGAGACTTGGGCACCATGAGAAGCTGAAGGACGCCTTGGCCCACGCGTTGGAGGTGGAGGCAGTGAGGCATGATCATCGAGCCCATCGCTTCAGGGAGGTTGTGGAGTCACCTGTTCGTGACCGTATTAGGCACAGCCCTAAATGTTACACTTGCGGAGGAAAGGGCCACCTCCGGTCGAATTGCCCGAAGCGAAACACTGCCACCGAATATCACACCCAGGTTAGAAGGGTGTCTGATAGCACAGTGCAGCAGCAAGAGAAATTCGTAAGCGATAAGATTACAGGGCGAGTATTGGCTAGTGTGAATAGAACCCCAAGGATTTCGATGTCGCAGGCCAATGACGGCATATCCCACGGTAACGCGGACACTTTATCAAAAAGAACTTCTCCTGAAGAGTACAAACAATGTGTCAGACAGGAAGCTAAGGAAGTAGTTCCTGTCAGGGTGCTAAGAACGGACCTTCATGACAAATGGAAGGAAACGCTACGGCATGCCCAGCAGCGTGATACAGATATCAGGCCAATTCTCGAGTGGATTAAAGCTGATGCTCCCAAACCGAAATGGTGTGATGTTGCAGCGATGAGTACCACCACAAAGAATTATTGGGCACAGTGGGAGAGCTTGACGCTCCAGGATGGTGTCTTGTGCCGTAAAAAAGAAAATGGTCGAGGGGATAGCTGCCACCAGCAAATGGTCGTCCCGAAAGCAAAGGTGCCAGATGTTTTACAGCACTACCACAACGGTTGTTCAGGAGGACATAGGAGTGTAAAAAGGACTCTATTGAAGATCAGGGAACGTTTCTACTGGATCCACTGTCGACAGGATGTTGAGGATTGGTGTCGCAAATGCACCAGCTGTGCGGCGGTAAAAGGGTATGCGCACTGCGTCTAGAGTTGTTCATGTGGATGGATTGGCGCGATGTTGCGGGAATGATGATGCTCGGGACGAGCATGTCTAAGGAGGGGGCAGTGTTACGTAGATCGTAAAGTCTAGAAACATCGTGCTAACTCCATCTCAGAAAGGGACAACATTACGTAGATCGAAAAGTCTAGAAACGTCACGCTAATTCCATCTAAGGATGGGGCAGTGTTGAAACTTCTAGATACGACACGCTAGCGCCATCTGTTATCAAGTAGCAAGTACTATGAACAATTGTACGTAGACGCCACCGCCATCTATTGTTGAGTAGCGGGATTAAACAGTAAATAGATGTCTGTGGAAGGTTCTCGAAGTTTCGAATCTACTTGTAAACTGTGGAAAAGTGTTGAATGTTCGCGAATGTTCTGCTCGGGATATAAATAGCGGATTGTCGGCCCGATAGGCAGTCGAACCCGATGATCCCACTACTCTCCTCCAGGAGAGTCGAAAAGAGACCAGTACAGTGAGAACAACACACAAACACAGATCGTACCGACCTCGCCGCCGAGGTCCGTCGTCGCGACCCCGACTTAACAGTCCCTCCCGACCCTTGCATGAGCCAGCCCGCGATGCTGCGCCTGTAGCTTTAAATTAGCCCCTAAATAATTTAACCCAGATCCAGCATGTCCCTTGCTGCCCTCCCCCAGTGATTGCCTAAGCCGAGGTGCGAACCCCCCTCGGGGTTACCCTTAGGACTTTCGCTTTAGTTTTTAATTTTACTATGGCCCGGCTGGAGGTCTAAAAAGTTTACTTTTTAGAAATCGCCGGGCAAAAATCCGTTTAAGTAGTCAGAATCTTTTTCAGATTAACTACGAGATGTCCTACAAAAAAAAAAAAAAAAAACCGATAGGCAGTTCGATTTCGGAAGCGAGCGAATACGAATCAAGCGATACAGTACAAGCGAAACAAGTGACTCTGTTTGACTATTGCGATATTGTGATTGTTTAATTAAACTGTGGTGTGTTTCGATAATTTTGGCTTAAATTAATTTATCCCGAAACCCAGCTCGTAACAGTATGTAAATTTTCATTATTCCACAGCAAGGCCAGTATTTTCTAGTTGAATTATGGAAATAAAGTATTTTATTTTAGACAATTAGACCTGAGTGAGAGACCTGATGAGTACGTATTGTGTATTTCTAATAATCAGAAATGTAGTACAACTAGACTGGCCTGTTAGTCTAGTGGTTAGTGACCCTGACTGCAAAGACTGAGGTCGTGGGTTCGATTCCCACCCAGGACAAATCTTTGTGTGATGAGCACAATCATTTGTTCAGTGCTTGGGTGTAATTTATTTATAATGTGTATGTATTTAGAAATATAAGTATATTTATCAGTTGTCTGGTTACCATAGTACAGGCTCTGCCTAGTTTGGGATCAGATAACGGTGTGTTGGTTGTCCTAAGATATTTATTAAGTAATAAATAGTGAGGATTTCTTAGGGATAACAGATACTTTAAATTGAAAATTCTTCACACACTCAGTACACTAGATTCATCTGTACTGTGGACAAGACCTAAATGACAATAAATATATGACTTGATCAAGTACATCCACAGTCCACTATTCAAAAAATTGCAACCATTCTAAGAATGGTAATATATTTGTCTTGTCAATTAATAAGGTATATGGATTTGGCATTCCTTAAATCTTTTGTTTATCAGATTTTCACACACACAATTTTTTTATAATTTAACAAGATGAGATCCAACCACATATTAAATTGAACAGGGTTTCAAAAGCAGGGGGGCAATGTTCAGTTTAGGATTAATTAGTAATCATACAATTGAACACACTTTTCCTGTTGACAATGATGCAGACAATTTTTTAAGCCCTGAGATTCCTTTCTGTACTATTTATATAATGTAAATATTACTATTATTATTTTAATTCTGTTACCTTGTGTACCGCATAATAAATTTGTTCGTAAATAGAAAATTCTAAGAATTTTATTAATATTAGCTGTTCCCCACAACTTGGTCTGTGATGTAGGATAAAAATCGTGTGTGTCCTTACCCAGGTCATGGTCTATCTGTGTGCCAAATTTCATCAAAATCCATTCAGCCGTTTTTGCGTATTTCAATAACATTAGTTACAATTATAATTTCACAATATAAAATAAAATACTCACTCCCAAGACTCCTATGGTGTTGCAGAAATGCCATCCCATGAGCCAATCTATTTCATAACTGTGGTTCATTATAAGGTATCCATGTTCTTTGCCATAGAAATTCTCGTATTCATCTTTTTTAATATATATAGATAATTTTGAATTTGACCACCATTCTGACATAAACACTAATTCTGAAAATAAAAATTGATATTAGAATAGTGAAGTCTTTTGAGTAAATTCAATAATTTTAGTATCATCTTTATTGACAGCCTTGTTCCCTCTGCTGAGTATAGGCCTCCGCTTTTTTGTGAAATGCTACCCTGGTCTATGTCAGTCTCATCCAGGACTACCCTGAGATTCTCTGTAAGTTGTCCACCCACCATTTTAGCATGGTTACAAATAAATAAGTATGTTTTCTCAATCCAGTCCTACTTGGATTTTTTAAAAGTTTTTAGTCAAAGCAGACAATGGAAACAATAAATTTAATACAAGTGTTATTTAAGGAACATTCCTGCTTCTTTTATTTTTCCTAGATTTTGGATTTGTGCCTGTTTGATGCAAATGGGCTACCCTTCAATTGCATGGTATTTAAATAACACCTCTGCTTATCCCTTTAGAGAATACAGAGGTGGGATGTTATGTAGTTTCTTCATCTCAAATTATAAGTTTGGAAGCCTGCCTTAGGCAGGTTTTGGGTAAGAAGGAACCCATCAATATAACACGCATAAGTAAATATTTCTAATAATGAAAACAACAAACACTAATACTTACGACTATAAAATGAATATGACAGATAATAGTTTATCTTTCTGTACAAAGATTTATTGAACGGCTTGAGTCCAAAGTATAAAATAGCTTGTATAAAGGTCAGAATCAAACCAGACGTGAAGTATGATATAGCGAAACATAGATGGACAATCGTAGATTGTTTTAATATATTTAGGTTTATCATCTTGGATGTGTCACCTTATTCTTGCAGTCATGAAATCTAAAAAGAAAAACAATCTCACATTATTTTGTATTAAAATGTAATAAATATCCATTTCTGTAATATTCATGGTTTCAGTTTGACTTATTGTCAACGCCCTGAAACACTTTTAAGTAACAATTCATTCCAAAGAATCAATTTAGCACAATATATTTTTAATATAGTTTATTATTAAATACAGATTAAAATGTATCCAACTAAAACACCAGCTATCTACATAAAACAATTGTTTTTCTTAAATAAATTAGGATCTATTTAAAAAACCATAGTAGATAGGATATTTTATTGACTGAGATTAGTTATATTAGAAAATTATTCTTTTTTACAGTTTATATTATGTAATAAATGTCAGTTGTAAGAACCCAATTTGCAATAAATACACAATAAAATCCTCACATATTTTTATGGTGAAGTAATAGAAGGTAGTACGTTTGTGAATAAATATATAAAGTCCTTGGAATATGTACTCACTTCATACATAAATATAACGCGATTGTATTTCAATCAGCACATGGTTCATGAACACAATGATTTTAACCGTCACGAAGAAAAATGAAATGAAAGATTACTGGACCTGGATTTGTTATTCAGTGTTACGTTTAAATTTATAAATTTTGAATTATAATTTAGAAACTATCTTCATAAAAATTGTCTCAATGACAGAATAAGTCAGATTCAATTTGGAAAGCGGCATTTTGTTTATTCAATTCACACCAGTAAAATAATTTTTAATTACCATATCAATTCCTTTTTTCTAAGACAAATGCCAGAGGTACACACCACACAGTTCGATTGAAAACAAAATAGAACAAAAATAGTGTCTATCTTAGTCGAACGCCGCTATTTTCTATTGAAGTGAAGGTTGCTATTCATTCATAGAGGTTTCAGTTCGTAATAAAGAATAGATAGTAGAATACTGAATGACAGTTACATATTTATTGTCTATACTACTAGTGTTGGGTTGGGTGGGGGTCTGGTAATTCTGGTAAGGTGTCTCGAGATCCCGGGTGTTTCCATTGCGAGGATCGTCTGGAGGACACGGTGGAGCATACGGTGGAGGTGTGCCCTGCCTGGGCGGAGCACCGCCGTGTCCTCGTGGAGGCGATCGGCGGCGGCGACCTCTCGCGTCCGGCCCTGGTGCGAGCCATGGTACGGAGCGAGAGGGCATGGGAAGCCGTCACCTCCTTCTGCGAAGCAGTAATGCTCGCGAAGGAGGAGGCGGGGCGCGTGCGGGAGTGGCAGTCTCTGCGCCCTCACGTCACTAGCCGCCACAGGAGGAGACGCCCCGGGCGTCGGGAGTCTATAGCGGACTCCCGGCCACCGCAGGCGCGAGCTTGCGGGCGGCGAGCAATGGGTAGCTCGCCGCCCGGTAAGGACCAGGCTCGGGTCGACGGCGCGTAGTGTTCCACGCGCGCCTCAAAGAGATGTCAGCAATACTGAAGGGGTCTACCAGGACCGACGCCTGCCAGGGTCACGAGATTGTTCGAAAGAGATACCGTGACCCTGGCACATGGGCAACTGAAGGAACACGGGTGGGTTTTAGTCAGTAAAAGTCTGACACGTCCTCCCGCTCCGTCCAGAGCGGGAGAAGTCATTTGATGATTTCCCATCCAGAACGAAAAAAAAAAAAGGTGTCTCGAGATGGCCCACATGGAGCACTACGCATATGGGGATCGTGGAAGATGCAGAAGTTCCCATGATGCCAAGTCAAAGTGTGTGAAGGGAACGCCAGGTAGGTTTTAGTGAGTAAAACTCTGTCAGACCCCTCAGCCACCCCCAAAGTAGAGCACATCCATGAGGATTTTCCACACCGTAACAAAAAAAAGGGTCTGGTACGGTCTAAGTCATTGGGTCAATAACGAACTCGAAGAATGCTCAAACAAAGTGCAAAATGCTGATCTTACGTGTTGTGGTCTAAGTTGGGTGTCAACTCTTCAGGTTGGTTTCAGAGTTATCTTACCTCTAACAATTACTGAACAACCAACCCATCAATAAGATGGGTTCATCAAGAATCTGAAATGCAGTTCAACCCATCAATAAGATTGAACAAAACAATATTAGAAATTGTTATTAGAGAATATTATTCTAGTTTTCATCTGCATCTGTCTAGCATTACACGATCAATTTGACATTAATTTTAGTAATACCACAGATTAAACTTATGCCACACTACCACTTCACGCGCGTCTTCATCTGCGTGGATTTGGCATTTTCTCTTAATAAATTCAATACCCACCAACCAGTTTGAATGTCTCCGAGCCAAGTTTCAAGGAAAATGAATTATTATTTTTCATAACGTTGCCCTGACTTCAGACTCGATCAGCAGTACGCAGATCAGCCGATTATCAGTAGACCACAGGCATAAACTTTACACTAAGGTTGAACTTTTAATCCTATTCAGTAACTTGACAGTTGGAGGGATACCAGGTTTTGACATAAAAAAGGTAGTGAAGTGGTGCAAGAATGAATGAAATTGAATGAACTTGAAATAATGTACTTACATGCAAACTTTGTAATTTTTTAAGGTGAATGCTCCAAACCAGCCCGCGAAATTCAAACTTTCTTACGTTTTTTGCAATTTGCAGGCCAGTGCTAGGTTGCATGTTGATTAAAATATTATTCGCGACTGTAAGACGTACAAACAACATACAACCTAGCACTGGCCTGCAAAGGCCAGTGCTAGGTTGTATGTTGTTTGCACTGCAAAAAACGTAAGAAAATTTGAATTTCGCGGGCTGGTTGAAGCATTCACCTTAATAACTTGTCTTAAAACACGATGTATACTATATCGATATATGTATAGTGTATGGCTGCTAGAGGAAATAAAATAACTTCAGTAAAAAAGAAGTAAAATGACATGATTTTTATATTTAGTTTTGTTTCGATCAGAAGAAATAAAAAAGGAAATAACTGTTATAAATATATTAAAAATTATGAGGGTCGTCCAGAAACTAAAGAACGTTTTAGCATGGTTAAATAAAAACTAAGATATCAACACCAAAACTTTATTTACAATACCACAGTACCTTATTCAACTTTTCTACGTAATCCCCATAGTTGTCGAGACACTTGTTGTAACGTGGGACCAGTTTCTCTATTCCGACGTATACTCTTCAGCCCTGAAAGACTTCAGCCATGTTGTCACTGCTTCTTTAAATTCATCGTTATTTCAAAATTGTTTTCCTTTTTTTTTCTGATGGTCATCTCGTAGTTAATCTGAAAACGATTCTGACTACTTAAACGGATTTTTGTCCGGCGATTTCTAAAAAGTTAAACTTTTTAGACCTCCAGCCGGGCAATTGTTTTCCACCCAATTCAGACGATACAAGATTTCCCACTTCAGACGTTGGAGTTCTTGCCGCGTTCGTGCTGAGGCATGAGGCCGGGCATTATCGTGAATGAAAAAAACTTTTTCCGACTGATGACTCATTCATTGCATCTTCATCATAGACAGCTTTAATTTGCCTATAAATTACAATAGGCTTAACTTTTTGAGTGTTTAAAAAGCGAATTACACTCCGTACTTCACATTTGGCGGGATTTTATTATTCTTATATTCCACATCCTAAAAACGATTTTTAAAGTTTTATTGAATTTAAACCATTTTTATCATTCATTCTTTGCGCGAAATTGTTCACTATTCCAATTTTAGAATGGTATCATTATTCTTCGTTGAACTGTCAAGTTACTGAATAGGATAAAGGGCGTTTGTGCACTACAAGGAATTTTACCGTCCGGCAGTCCGATTTCTTACAATTGTCAATGAAATTCAATGAATTTTAAATGAAAGTTGTTGTAAATCTGACTGCCGGACGGTAAAATGTTGTGTAGTGCACAAACGCCTTAAATGTCCAACCATAGACATTTTTTTTTTTTGGTTCTTTTCGTCCCTCTTTGGGACAGGCAAAGGCCAACCATAGACATTTTTTTTTTTTGGTTCTTTACGTCCATATTTACGTCCCTCTTTGGGACAGGCAAAGGGAGCTGAGCCCATACAGCCAACCAACCATAGACACTTGTATGCACTGACTTCGCTACTCGAGTCCGATATTGAGAACTGGTGACAGCTGACAGCTGTGACATGCACAAACAGCACAAATCGTAAATGTCACTGCCAAAGTGCCAACTGCCAATGTCCTTTCATTTCATTAATTCATTCCCTTTCTTTTATTGTGGAAGTGTGGAAAGTGAAGTAGCGAATATAAAAAAAAAGATAACGTTTTGAACGTTCTATTTTAGTTATTGATGGATGAATATTACGTAATTATATCAATCAATCTATTAAAAAATTTTTATCAACAAACACACCATGCTATTTTTTCAGAAACGTGTTGAAAGAGTCGCAAGAGCCTATGTTGTACAGGCGTACAGTTGCAGAACGATAACGTATTCCCGAAATAATGTGATATTAGGAATCGAAACTTCTTGCGATGATACCGGTTGTGCTGTTATTGATGGCACAGGTCGTTTACTGGGAGAATCGTTGTATTCCCAAACTGCTGTCCATACAAGATACGGCGGTGTTAACCCTATTTTTGCGCATGAGTTACATCGAAATAATATAGAAAGAGCTGTAACAGAGGCACTAGATAAGGCTAACAAAACCATTGAAGCTATAGATGCTATTGCAGTAACTACGAAACCTGGTTTACTTTTGAGCCTTCAGACTGGAGCAAAATATGCTAGGTATCTCTCAAGAATACATTGCAAACCCTTAATACCTGTTCATCACATGGAAGCCCATGCTTTAGTAACAAGAATGTATCATGAACTTCAGTTTCCTTTCTTAGTTTTACTGATATCTGGAGGTCACTGCTTGCTATCACTTGTGAAAGACATGAATGATTTTTTATTACTTGGAAAAAGTCTAGACAATGCCCCTGGTGAAGTATTAGACAAAGTTGCTAGAAGAATGAAATTAAGAAATATTCCTGAAAACTCACAGATATGTGGGGGTCGGGCTGTGGAGTTGGCAGCACAGAAATCTATAAATCCAGACCAATTTGAATTCCCATTGCCTTTATCGAAATTAAGAGATTGTAACTTTAGTTTCAGTGGGTTAAAAGATTCATTAGTTCGCAAGCTGATACAAAAAGAAACGGAACACAATGTGATAGGTGATGAAATAATACCAGAAGTGTATGATCTATGTGCAGCATTTCAGCTTGCTGTTGCAGAACATATAGCACATAGAACACACAGAGCTATGATGTTTTGTGATAAAAATATGTTAATAAACCAAGATAATAAGGCAATTGTTGTGTCTGGAGGAGTTGCTTGTAATAATTTTATATTTCAATCAATAGAACATATTGGTAGTAAGATGGGCTATAAGGCATATCGTCCACCTGCTAACGTGTGTACAGACAATGGTGTAATGATTGCTTGGAATGGTTTAGAAAAATTGAGGAAGCAATGTGATATTAGGACAGACTTTAGCTTAAAAGAAGTTCAACCAGAAGCACCACTGGGTAAAAATATAATAAGTGAAGTAGAGGCTGCTAATATTCAAACAAAAGTTACAAGATTAAAAATATTACTCTAATAAAATGTTTTGTTTTCTTTCCTAAATCTCATCAACTATCCTCTTTTTCTATAGGTACCTACTAATTTAAAAGCACCTAGGGTGACAGGGACGATGATGTACATCCTATGACCATGGATCCAGTACATGCTTCTGATGTGTATTTCATTCTGGTTCATTGGCGTTCTGGTCACGGGTATGGCATTAGATTGTAAGAATATGTACCTTTTGGTACTTGACAGAGAAATAATAGTACCACATTATTTCATGATTTAAACACCATTTTCAGTGGCTGGGCTACTGACCCCTGGTCAGTATGTAACTATACCTAATCACCTATGTAAGTAAATAGGTAAAGATGGAAACCTATTTCGTTTTAAGTGCCTACTTAGTCATGAAACAATGTGGTACTATTATTTCTCTTTCTAGTACCAAAAGGTACATATTCGTACATTCAACTGCCTGGGCCTGGATTCTGAACCCCCTGAATTGAAAATTTTTGTTGGTTATTTTAAAAAAATATTAGCTCTGCCTTACATCTTGACAGAATAGATATTGCATTTTTCTATGAAACAGTTTTTTTTTAAATGACCAACAATACATTTCTATGCTAGGGGATATAGAATCATGTACTGAATTCATTGTTCCAGTTAGCATGCTGATGTCTGCCACCTTGTTGTGTGATATGTTTGAGAAAATAAAAAAGAATATGAATAACAATAATTTATTGACAAATTTTACATTTAACTAATTTGTTTACTGAAAATCATGCATGCTGGTGAAGGATCCCATTCTTTCTACTTGGCAGCAGCTTGCAGATCTGAAAATAACAAGTTAACTATTAGTGAGTATCAAGGAAACATACCTACATTGATTAACAATGTGGCAAAAACTTTGAAAGACACAAACAGGAAAGGGTAAAAACAGTTCCCTCTATGTATGCATTAGACAAAACAAATGCAATGTTATTCATTTTTAAACAAAAATCTGGACACAAAGTTAGTGTCAAAAACACACACAGTTGCAATTCAGTTCTAAACTAAGGGTTATTTATCACTAAGTTCTCTATATTAGTGTTTCATTTGCATTTTTAATCCTTGGTTGCTTGACAAACCTAATTTAGATCATCCTTTTTAGTCCTTTTCATCTGAAAAATCAATCAGTAATTTGATTTATACACTCTTATTAGAAGACTGCTCTTCTACATCTTTAGATAACGAATTTCACTATTTACGCACGGTGATAAATCGCGCTATACGGGTCCAGTATAAGCTGATTTCTCATTGTACTGAAAGCCTATACAATGTGAGGTCTGTTAAAACTGGAAATGTATAGCTTGATATGTAGCTGTGTGTAGGGAAATACATAGAAATGGCACAATATTGGGTACCCGCATAAATATTTCTTTTATTTTTATCAGATCATTTAACATAAGCCAAACATGGTCATTCAACATATTTTTATTTCTTTTCCTCAGAATAAATGTATTATTTTTGGATAATAATAAATGTATTTTGTTTTATCTGTGTTGTGTTTATTCTTGTAATCTTAGGAACATTTTAATTTGGATCATGAACAGGTACCTTGTAAAAGTCATTGATCAATGGTATGGCTACTTTTTAATTACTACATCGATACTTACGTGCGGGCCTGCCGTTAAGCCATGGAGTAATACGGACATTGGAATCATCACGCTTTAACGCTTCAGCACGTAACTCGGGTTTTAAGGACCGCCGCAGCATCTTTGCAGCAATGTTCGAGTAGTTTATGTAACTAGAATAACATAACCTTATGTATATTTCATTCATCCAAAATTAAGCTAACACATAGTATTTTTACGAATATAGAACTTACTTTAGACCGGCCGCTCTCCAGGCACTCATTTTGTTATTTATAAAGTTTTAGGACCTGCAAAGTAGAATCCTACGCGAAGGAAAAATCGAATTTCGAATATGTCCGATTGAAGTGACGTAACAATGGTAGTGTTGTACCTGTTTTTACTCACGTGTGTTACTCTAATAAACACAAAGAATAAAAGAAAAATGTTAAAAATACGTGAGTACTGTGTTGCTACTCATTCATTACCTAAATAAATATACGTTTTCATAAACAGCAATTTAAAATTGTTAGGTAGGCACCATTGGATACAAGTAAATCATAGAGTTCTCAGACTAATGAAGTAAACACATTAAAGTACTCGATTCTTTTGTTTATAAGCCAAGTAATTTTATCTCGGTATTGGAAGAAATGATTCCAGCTGTGCAAGTAGTTGGCCTGTAGTCTGTGATGGTGATTCATGCTTCCTTTATTTATTTTTTCTGTAGTTCAAAAATCAGCTTCAGAAAAGTTTTTATGTACATTTTAATTGTTTTGTGTTAATTTATTAATACATAAATAATAGTATGTAGTTTAATGTGTTTCACTATCTAAAATATCACATGCACTTAATTTCACGGACTTTCGAAAAGAAAGTATCGATTTGAGTAGGTATCCATACGTTTGGAGTAACCATATTGTTGAATCGGATCAAATCGATTATGTAGCACTTCCCTAATGTTAGTGTTTGTGAGCAACCCTATGGTTACCATGGTGTGTTGATTCCTAATTCAATAACTATGTAAAAATCAAATGTCGGTTTGGTATTGTAATATAAAATATTAAGCTGAAGCGTATTCATTATATTCTCATCTTCCCCGCTTGCCGCTCCCAACTCCAACAAATGGTAGCAGAGCGTGGTTACAAGGAAAAATGAGTGCCACTGCCTCATACCGTATTGAAGCTCTCTCCAAAGAAAATTATGATACGTGGAGCGTACAGGCTGAAGCAGTTCTAATTAAAAATGGACTGTGGGGATACGCCAGTGGATCAATCACCGAGCCAAAAGAGGAAACCGCAAAAAGTAAGTTCCTTGAAAATGACTTGCTTGCTCGATCAGAGTTATTACTGATCATCTCACCGTCAGAACTTAAACAAGTGCGGGGATGCAAGACATCCAACGAGCTATGGCTTAAATTAAAAGGAATTTACCAAAGCAAAGGCCCTGCTCGGAAAGCAAATTTGCTAAAACAGCTGATATTAAAAAAGGCTGATAAAGATGACGTCCGTGAACATTTAAATAATTTTATTGACATCGTGGACAAGCTTGCGGATATGGGCGTTAGCTTGCATCCCGATCTACTAAGCATAATGATGCTTTACAGCCTTCCAGCTGCTTACGAGAATTTCCGTATAGCAGTGGAAACTCGTGACACCTTACCGTCTCCCGAAGAACTGAAAATAAAAATCGTTGAAGAGAGTGAGGCACGAAAAAATATTGACTGTAGTAAAGAAGATGAAGAAGCCTTTTTCACAAAGAAAGGAAAATATTGCCAAAAGTGTAAAAAGAAAGGCCATACCACTCAGGCGTGCTGGAGTCAAAAGAATAATGCTCCCAAGAAAAAATATGAGAAAACACCTGAGAAAAATTTCAATGTATGCCTAAACACAGGAAAAGAGGTTACTAATAAAAACACGTGGTGTCTTGATAGCGGTTGTACATCACACTTTTGTGGTGAAAGCGTCTTATTTAACAGCATGGAGTCAGCGCCAGGACATTTGAAGCTGGCCTCAAATAAACATTATGCAACGATTGAAGGAAAAGGAAAAGTGACAGTGTTCAAAGAAAAAGAAAAATTTAATTTAAATGACACATTGTTTATTCCTGAGTTGACAACCAACCTATTGTCAGTTAGTAAAATAACTGAAAGAGGAAATAAAGTTATTTTTGAAAAAGAAAAGGCATATATAATGGAAAATAATGGAACAATAATACTGACAGCAAAGAAGAGTAACGATTTATACTACCTCGAGTTTGATGAATCAAATGAGACCGCAAAATATACAAGCACAACTGGAAATGATAGCAAAATCATGCAGTGGCATCGAAAACTAGGCCATATCAATGAAAGAGATTTGGTAAGGATGGCAAAAGAAGAATTGATGTATGGACTTGATGTAGGTGAAGGAAAACTTGACAATTGTGAAACCTGTATAAAAGGAAAACTGTCAAGATTGCCATTCCCGCGTCATGAGGAAATATACACTACTGAACCATTGCAAATAATCCATAGTGATGTATGTGGTCCATTGGAATATGAGTCTATAGCTGGATCAAAGTATTACGTAACGTTCATTGATGATTATACCAGGTACTGTTGCATATATTTTATCGCACAGAAAAGCGAAGTATTTGAAAAATTTAAGGAATTTAAAAGTAAGGTGGAAAATTTTACGGACTTAAAGATAAAGAATTTGCAATCAGATAACGGAAGGGAATACGTAAATAAAATATTTGACGATTATCTGAAACTGCATGGAATCCAAAGAAGGTTAAGTACACCTTATACTCCGCAACAAAACGGAATTAGCGAGCGCAAAAATAGGTCCCTGATGGATAAAGCCAGATGCTTAATGATAGAAGCAAATACACCAAAGCAACTGTGGGCAGAAGCAGTATATACTGCCAACTACTTAATAAATAGAAGTCCATCCAAAGCACTGAAAGGAGAAACACCATTCAAGAAATGGGTCGGACGAACTCCATCAGGAAATCACCTTCATATTTTCGGAAGCAAAGCTTTTGTACTTCAGAAAAGAAGAAAGGGAAAACTATCGGCAAAAGCTACACCCGGTGTATTTATGGGTTATGCTAAAAACGCAAAAGGATTCCGAATTTACGTTCCTGAAAAGAATTCTGTAATAATCAGCAGGGATGTCAAAATCATAAACAAAATGTTTTATGAAGCAGAAGAAAACTACGACAATTTTGTTGAAGAATTGGGACAAATACCTGAGAAAGAAAAACAAACTAAACAAATAAAACAAAAGAAAAATCTGAGCACTGAAGTAAACATAGAAATAAACAACAATAAAGAAAAAGTCTCAGATAAATTGGAGACATCTAAAGAAAACACAAGTACAGAGTCTACACCAAATATCATACCAGACACCGATTTTGATGAAGCATCATCAGATGAAGAACAAGAAGCTTATGTTGACGCACCTGAAACAATGACTAGAGAAAGGCCGAAAAGAGATATAAAACAGCCTACTTGGATGAAGGATTATGATATGGGAGTTTCAGAAGAATGTCAGTTGTCATCAGAAATAGCTTACTCGTTTGAAAATAATGATCAAACTGAAGACTGGAGTGATGCTATCCGATCTGAAATTAGATCACACATTAAAAATGGTACGTGGAAAATCGTAAAGAAAGAGAAAGGTATGAAAATCATAGACTACAAGATGATCTTAAAAAGAAAAGTGAGCCCAGAAAACAAAGTTACAAACAAAGCACGACTAGTGGCTAAAGGTTTCACGCAGCGTCCGGGTGTTGATTATAACGAAACTTACGCACCCGTTGCAAAACTAAGTTCTATAAGAAGTATATTTGGTATTGCTGTTGAAGAAGGCCTGCATTTGAATCAAATGGATGTAGTCACAGCATACTTAAATGGAAATATTGAAGAAAGAATTTATATGAAATTGCCTAATTACATAGAGAGATATGTAAGAGAGATACTAGTTGCTGAGTTTGAGTCTGATGATCTAACCGTCTACAATAAAGCAAAAGAGGTTTTAACAGATCTAAAAAGCATAGAAGGAGAAAAAGTCTTTTTATTATTAAAGGCTCTTTATGGACTTAAGCAGGCAGGGAGACAATGGTATATCAAACTGGACACAGAATTAAAAAATATTGGCTTTCAGGCAACAAAAGCAGAGCCCTGTGTATACACATACACAGAAGGAGGAGTGCGTGCCATTATTGGAATATATGTCGATGACATATTACTTGCCTGCTCATGTCAAAAGAAGTTGAAAGAAATAAAAGAAATGCTAAGTCAAAAGTTTGAAATGAAAGATCTGGGAAAACCAAAATGTATACTTGGCATAGAAGTATCATACAAAAACAAGGAAATTATTATTAAGCAAACAAAGAAAATAGACGAAGCCTTGAGAACATTTAAAATGGAAGAATTTAAGTCTACTACTACACCAATAGAACCAGGCATTGCACTAGAGTCAAACAAGAAGGAAATAGTAGACCTGCCTTACAAAAACTTGATTGGCACTTTAATGTTTTTAGCTGTAGCTACAAGGCCAGATATTGCATTTGCTGTAAGCTACTTATCGCAATTTAATGACTGTTTTGATGAATCACATTTCAAAAGTGCAAAACGTGTTCTAAGGTATCTGAAGGGTACAAAAGATATCGGTTTAAATTTCAAGAAGACCGGAAATAAACTATATGGCATGGCTGATGCTGATTGGGGTTCATGTAAGATAGACAGAAAGTCCTTTTCCGGATATTGCTTTAAATTTGCTGGAGCTCCTATCAGCTGGGGATGTAGAAAACAAAGAAGCATTGCGCTATCCACAGCAGAAGCCGAATATGTCGCTCTTACAGAAGCTGTTAAAGAAGCAACGTATCTACGAGCATTGTTCAATGAAATAAATATAAAACAAGAAAAGATACTAATATTGAATGATAATCAAGCAGCAATAAAGCTGTGTCAAAATCCAATAGTATCTTCGAAGTCGAAGCATATAGACCTTAAAATGCATTATATCAGAGACTGCATCAAAGAAGGACTCGTGGAAGTCCAATATCAACCTACAGAAGATATGGAGGCGGATCTATTGACGAAAGGATTAACAGGTCCAAGACTTGCATATTTAAGAACCAGTATGGGAGTACATTAGGAGTGAGAAGGAGTGTTGAATCGGATCAAATCGATTATGTAGCACTTCCCTAATGTTAGTGTTTGTGAGCAACCCTATGGTTACCATGGTGTGTTGATTCCTAATTCAATAACTATGTAAAAATCAAATGTCGGTTTGGTATTGTAATATAAAATATTAAGCTGAAGCGTATTCATTATATTCTCATCTTCCCCGCTTGCCGCTCCCAACTCCAACACATATGAACAACATCGCAATTTGTGAGTCGATTTGAGTACTTCTATGTACAAACTACTACGCATATGAGTAGGTATCAATGTTTTTGTGGTATATAAAGATCGTTCTGATAATAGTCGATTGTTTGTTGTGAAAGCGGCTCTTTCGGAAACCAAACCAAAAGTGTTATCGAAGGTATCCGAAAGAGCAAGTTTGACATTCAGTTTCTTCTTAATCTCATGTCCATACAAATTTTAAAATTGCTAACGACAAATGGTTAACAAAATCCGTATGCACGAGAGTTTTTGAGTGTGTGTATCGATAATTATTTCATTAGTTACACTTAGTCGATTAATTTAAATATCTCATTAATTTATTGGGACTTTTTTTTAAGTGCAACACTTTGTTATTAAAATAATTTCTAGTTTGTATCTGGTATCATTGAATTTTGCATGTGAAAAATAGTAAAAAATGTTCAACAAATCAAAATAAAAAATATTTTAACTAGGAACTCGTAGGTAAATAAATACCCACAACGACGTTCAAACACTTTGAACATTTTATATAGGTACGTGTTTTATTAATTGAATAAATTGCAGCAAGTAAGTACTTTCACTTGAAAAAATTGAGTTGGCATATGATAATATCCACGTTACCTATAGATATTTTTGTCATACAAGTGTTGTATTTAATTATTTCACTATAAACTAATAATAAATGTACTATTCTGTACATTTCTTCATATTTATTTTCCTGATATTAGGAAAATGTTGCATTGAATTTACATTGCAGCTGTTACATTGCACCATCTAATCAGCTATGGCGTTTGCACTTTCAGTAATTCAATAATAAAATGGATGCTGCTGATCGTCTACTAAATAATGAAAGGCTGGTGACACATGGTAATTTAAAAGAGGAACAGGGGTTGTTGGTGCAGCCACAAGGAGCTGGGGTCAAGCGTGATATAGTCAATGAGTGTAAAGTGTTCATTAAAGCTGAGGATGGTGGTGGTGATGCACCTGTGAACACTTTTGGTGCCATGTTGCCACATAGTACAGGTTTGTTGTTTGTTTCTTTAATTTTGAAAACAGGTTTATAGAAAGAGATAACTGCAGGATAAACAGGCTATCTTGATGTTGTTGGCAAGGAATGGCTTATGATAAGGTAGACTAATAGTTTAATTAATTATCAAGCAGAACAAGATATTAAATAAATAATAAAAAATAATTTTATTATACTAAATGCTTTTTCAGCTATAAGGTTTCTATCTTGAAGATTAAAAGTTAAAACTTTCATTTTTTTTTTTAGATAATCCAAATTTCGTCACTTCTACACCAGATCAGAAGAAGGAGAGCCCAGCAGAGATCCAAATTATTAATTCTAATCCAGAATGTGACATGGAGGATGGTAAATAATTTGAATTAACACATTAACATGTAAAAGCACCACCCAAAATCTTAAGTTCTGCTTTTATAAATAGACCATTATGTTTAAAAATAGTTTGTTATCCTCAGATATTTCTGAGTTGCCAATGGATGACGGTCTTCCAAGCACGGTGACAGTGCTGGATGCTCCTGATGGTGGCAAGGTGTATCTAGTGGGTACTGCCCACTTTAGCATACAGTCTCAGGACGATGTATCCAGGGTATGTGTGCTTTTCTGCAACATAAAGTATTTTATTTGATACTAGCTTTTGCCTGTAGTTTCGCTTGCATTTATGTTGGAAAATATCCCATGGAAGTATACTACTGATATTAAAAGTAACATAATTGTTAAATGTAACTCCTATCTTAATTCTGTGAGACATTGTTTACGTATAACTTTATTGCTTTATGTGGCATGTGCCAGTGAAGCTCCCACGTGGCATGATTTTTCCAACATTATACTATATATCTATCATTCATCTATAACCATTAATGTCATATTTTAGCCAATTTACACAAAACTTTAATGAATTGTACACCTAAACTTCCCTCATGAATTAGTCCATCCATTGGTTAAAGCTTAATGAAAATCTTTTTGATTTAATTGTTACAGAAACTTTTCATTTTGATTTGTTTTTTTTTTATTTGAAATTTTCTTTAATTTTCATATGACCCTATCATTTCACATTATTATGTTTTTGTCATGAATGATGATGAGATGACCCAATTTTTGGATTATATTATGATTGTAATTTCAGGTAATACAAGAAGTGAATCCACATATTGTGATGGTGGAATTGTGTGAGCAAAGGACTAATATTCTGTTATTAGATGAAGAAGTCATACTTAGAGAAGCTAAGAACATTAATATTAATAAGATAAGGTTAGTTACAGTATTATTATTATTTCCATAAAATATTAGTCAGAACCTCTTATGTTCTGAAATCAGGGTTATTGGGATTCAGTTCTCTTCTCAATCAAAAAAACAAAATATTATAAAATTGAAGGGCTCGTGGCTAAGTAATTACTGCCGCATGGGTTGATCAGGTTAAGCTACCGTGGTTGATTCTTGGATGGGTGACCATCTTTACATACCAAGAGCATTCCGTGCCTCGGAAAGCATGTTAAGCTGTTGGTACCGGCTGTTATTTGTGGTTCTTTGTCAGTCATTATGGTTCATCAGAAGCCCAAAAGTCGGACAACCAGTCTTACCAAGGGGTATTGTATTACCCAGTAACTGGTTAGTGCAGTTGCTCCATGTAAAATACTGGCATTCAGCTGCATCCAGTTAGACTGGAAGCCAACCTCAACATAGTTGGGAAAAGGCTAGGTAGATGATCTTATAATAAATGTGCCTAAAATTTACCCAAGATTGTACCATATCTGGCTAGACTGGCCCAACCAATATCAGCAGATGATTACAATATTTACAGTGAAAGATTATACTAAAAGTTTGTTTATTCTTTCTTGCAACATACCTTGCATTGTTTATAGAAAGTTTGTTTGTTTTTTGTTGTTACAGAGCAACAATGGCTCAGAATGGAGTGTTCAATGGATTGATGTACATATTGCTATTAAACATGTCAGCTCATATAACAAGAGAATTGGGTATGGCCCCCGGCGGCGAATTTCGACGAGCTATGGCTGAGGTAACTTCCAACTGAGTACCAAATTAATTCTTAAAGACATTATGATTTTTTGTTGCATACATATCATACGTACACACATAAATTCACGCCTTTTCCCATTGGGGTAGGCAGAAACAACAAGATTTTGTCAAAGTAGATATTTAGATAAATATTATGTCACCAATATTAAGACGGCGCTTTATCTGGGCGTATTTTTTAAAATAAGAAACATGACATGGGTTTTGCTAGTTTATTCTTACAAAATTCGCGTTATTTCGCAAAAATAAAATTTTAGAAATTAAATAAGATACGGCGTGTTGCAAAAGTAACTGATGGACATGTAAGCTAATGGATCTGAAATTGTACACTGTGGATGCCAATTTATGGTCAGTGGGTAGTTTTTCTACTCTCAATTTTCAATAATGATTTTCAATGCCAGTTTAATCATGTTATTAAAACAAAAATTGACCGAAAAAGTGACGAGATAATTATAGAATTGAAACCTTCTAAATCTCCCCTTAGGGAATGATTGCGTTAGAATGTAACCTGAACAGGGATGGTTTACACTTCACCTGATACTTTTGCATCACACTATAATTATTTTGAATTGGCTTAATAACGCGAATTATGTGGATAAAAGGCCTTTATCCTGCAGTAAGGCATTCATAAGCTGGTATTATAGCCACACAAATTGTAGTGTTGCTTTTCTTATTTTATTAATATGTACGGTTTCTGGATAAATGTATGTTTTACAGAATAAAAAATTAACAACAGTATTATCAATTGGTTTTAGGCTAAGAAAATCCCCAGCTGTATTGTACAATTGGGTGACAGGGCGATAGACATCACCCTTCACCGAGCCATCGCGTCCCTCTCCTGGGGCCAGACCATCAGGTTCATCTGGCATTTGCTCACGTCCAACCAGACAATAAGGTCAGTGTATACTACTTTTCCTTTTGTTTATATTATTACTAGCTTATCTTCGGCCATCCCTGCGTTGAGGTCGCAAATAATGCCAGGGAATGTCCTGCCGGAAAAAAAGTATTGTATGTCAACATTTACACATCACTACTGCGCGTTAAAGTTACAAATCGCTTCAAGTAATCTAATATTTGAAATCTATGTCTTATTTTGTATAGTCTGGAAGAGGTAGAAAAATGTAAACAAAAGAAAATGTTGGAAGACATGTTGGAAGAAATGGCAGAAGAGTTCCCTGCCTTGAAGCGCGTGTTCGTCGTCGAGAGGGACATGTATCTCTGCCATTCGCTGCAGGTCGCTGCCTTGCAACCGCGTGAGTATTTTAATAACTATTACATACTACGATGAATAACAATGAGTTAAGTATAGATTTCCATGGAAAAGTATACGGTTCGGGAATAATCGTCTATCTTCGGAAATACGAACACGCAATTATGAGAATTCTTAGAGAGCAGTTACTACTAACTATAAAAGTACTTCATCATCATTATTTCAACCAATTTGAGGGGGTTTGCCATAATCACCGCGCTTGGCAGACGGGTTGGCGATTGCAGTATAGGGTGGTAAAATGGAAATGCATAGAGAATGCTGCTGCCTATTCACTAGTAAGTCCCTGACACCCACGGGAAGAATGGGAGTACTTGCATGGTTTGAATTGTTTTGATTACAAAATTATAATTTAAGAATTCTATTCAATTCCAACATGTCATTATTTGGGGGGTTTGCCATAATCGCCACGCTTGGCAGGGGGGTTGACGATCTCAGTATGATAGTCTACAATACATAAAGAACAGAGTTGTGACATTTTGAAAATAACTGTATTTGAAATGCAAAATAGAAAATACAATATACCTATTTCCATTTTGTATTTAAATACTTTTTTTAGAAAAGCATTTTATATTTTATTTGAAATACTTTTTGGGACATATTTTGTATTTGCAAAATGCAAAATACTTTTTGCTAAGTTTTGTAAACATCAAAGAATTAATAATTAATGTGATGAGAAATGGTACTTGTTTTTCTCACTATGGCAACACTGAATTGAACTGCTTTCTTGTCAGGCCACTTAGATAAGTAGTTTTACTTTTTTCTTATGGTGGCATGATTATGAGACCACACAGGAGAAAGATGAGCGCCAGTGTATTTGAGCAAATTATTTTATTAAAATATGTTAAGTAAATTTAATTTAAGTAAGTTATCACAGTAAATTTACCAGCCTGTTAGATGACTGAAATAAATAAACTTTTTAACAAAATAAAGATACTTTAAAACTAAAAGTATTTTATTTTAATAAAGCATTTTGTAAATACGTATTTTGCATTTAGTATTTTAAATATAAAATGAAAAACTATTTTGTATTTTGTATTTGAAATAAGAAAATACAAAAGTATTTGCATTTTGCATTTGAATACATTTTATAACCTATTTTGCACATCTCTGATAGAGAATGCTGCTGTCCATCCTCTAGTATGTCCCTTAGTCGCCTCTTACAACACCCACGGGAAGAAATGGGAAAAAAATAATGACAAACACTAACAAGAAACAGCCCCTAGTGCCCGGCGACACACCTACCCTTGGCTAGCCCCCTCCCCCAAGATGGACCGATGACCTGGTGAAGGTCGCAGGAATAGGTTGGATGCGAGAAGCACAGAACAGGTCGAAGTGGCGGTGCTTGGGGGAGGCCTATGTCCAGCAGTGGACGTCTTTCGGCTGAAATGATGATTCAATTCCAAAACAACTTTGCCAAGCTTTTGAGTGACAGGACACGACAGCAGGCCTCCGTCACTCCATGTACTTGCGCGCTATAATTACCTACCGCCCGGCCGAGCGGTCTCGGGCCGTTTGCCGACCATATTCAGTGCGGTTTTCGCAAGCGAAGCGCACACACGTTGTTCAATTTTAATCGTTCCATCCGTTTGTACGCTTGAGCATTTAGGCACAATTTAGCATGCAGCGGTTGCTGACGCGACGGAGTAGGCTATTATAACAGTAGGTATTGGAAATTTTCTACTGAGTGAAGTATCTGTTACGTAGTAACTATTTAGTAATCTGTGACGACAGTGAGAAAACTTCATCATACAAATACTTACTGATACCTTGTACAACTGCAAAGTGTCGAATACACTTTGGCGCTACATTCGTGCTAATTTGATAACACGAAGATTACCGAAATGCATATCTTTTCTGGTTTAACTGTACTTGATGTTTGAACACTTTGCTTTCTCCAGGTCGGGAACCTTGCCGCATTGTAGGCGTCGTTGGCATTGGCCATGTCGCTGGCATCGTGGAAAACTGGGGCAAAATTAGATCCCAAGACATTCCACCACTACTTCAGTAAGTAAACAATATTCTTGAGCCTCGTTTAGAACTGTTTAATAGTACTATCAGCAAAACAGATAAGTAACAAGACGAGAAATTAACTTGTTGTACTATTTGACTGTATATATGTGTTATTAAAACGGGAGTCAGGTGTTGTAGGCGGGGGTGACGGTGTTCCCTTGACGAAAGAGTGAAATTAAACCAGTCAGAATGTCGCAATCATTGCTTATATTTGTACACAGAAATGACACAGAAATCACACATAAAATGGTTATGAGAAAATAGTCAGTAGATACACAGCACACAATATAAAATACAATCAGAATAAGCAGAACACACAATTAAATCCTAGCTACACATTACTAAAGACTGGCTAACTAGTTATAGGGTACATCGCGACTAAGCAGTGGACAGCGTAGCCACTTACTTCACAAACACTACGTGTTAACTTGATGATTCGTGTAATAATGTATAAAGACTAAACTAAAAATAGGCACTCGGCCCTTATATAGGTTTTACCGCATAGTGCAAGTGTCCTACGCACTTCCTTACTTCCCGGGCGCTCCGCCAATTACAAATGCTAAAAATGGACTTTCCCAAAGGAGCAGGTCTCGACCTGTCGAGAATTCGAAAACACGTGTAAGGAAGTTCAAGGCTCCTAGTTTCTTATTGGATTAACAAATAGACGTCGTCCTATTGGAGCATACATTCTTGCACCATGATTACTGAACTACACGTTTAATGGTTAGGCATTTACAATTAAGGTATCCAAACGGTAATTAGTCTTAAGTAAACAATGACACTGGCATTATAATCTAATTAGATTCTAACAGGTTGTTTCCTACAAGCTATTTTGCATTCAACAGGCTAAAACATAAGTTAATACATTGTTATTACTAACATTCTACGGTATTCAAGTCTGTTATTATCTTAGATATCTATTACTGGTTACGAAAGAACATTTAGGTATTTATTTAGGTATTTTACATGGGCTATAACTTAGTTACCTTTTACATTAGAATGGAAATATTGGTGTCAATGGATAGCTAGTTTCATTGGGCTTTGCCCACAATAACAATGAAAGAATAACATTAACTATAGCTCGTTTTATTGGGCTTCGCCTACATTCCACCCCCTGTAACAGGGTTCAACCGACTTACAACTCTTGGTCTGTGGGAAGCACAATAATCTTCGCTACGGGTCGACGTAGGACCCCATTTACAGTCTTAACATCTACTACACGGACGATACCATCGTTGCCGTGATACACAGCCTTGATGAGGCCTTTGGTCCACGCACTTCGCGGTCTATTGTTGTCTAGGATCACTACAACATCACTGACACGTACGTTCGGCACATTGTTCGACCACTTTTCCCGACGTTGGAGCGTAGGCAGGTACTCTCGCAGCCAGCGCCGCCAGAACATGTCGGCGAGCGCGTTCACGCGCCGCCACTGCCGGCGAGAGTCGATGTCTCCGGCGTCGCTCGATGCAAACGGAGTACTCCCGGACGCAGTGCCCAGGAGTAGATGGTTCGGCGTCAGGACCACAGGCTGGTCGTGGTCGTCGTTCACGTAGCTTAGTGGCCGGCTGTTTATGATCAGCTCGGCTTCAGTGAGGAGGGTGTAGAGGACCTCCTCACGAGGGGCACGCTCCTTGAGCGTACTGCGAAGTGCGTTTTTTACGGATCTCACCAGGCGTTCCCAGCAGCCACCCATGTGTGGGGCCGCCGGGGGATTGAAGTGCCACTCGATGCCACGGTGAATGGCCTCGGCCCTTATCTGACCTTGGTTAAGATCTTTCAGGGCGGCTCGAAGCTCGGTATTGGCCCCGATGAAGTTGGTACCCTGGTCAGAGTACAGATGCGCCGGTTGCCCGCGGCGCGCTATGAGGCGCCGCAAGGCTAGTATGGCGGAGTCGGCGCTAAGTGAAGCGGCCAACTCAAGGTGGACGGCGCGCGTAGTGAGGCAGGTGAATAGGGCACCCCACCTCTTCTCGCGCCGTCGTCCGATTGCGACCTCCATCGGGCCGAAGTAGTCCACCCCCACTCGCACAAAGGCTCGTCTTGATGGTTCAAGCCTTGCGAGCGGCAGGTCGCCCATCTTCGGTGGCGCGGGCTTGGCTCGGCAGACGCGACAGAGTTGGCAGTTCGCAACCACTGTCTTTACTGAGGTTCTGATTTTAGTGACCCAGTATTTTTCCCGCAGATTGTTGACGACTGTCTCGTGGTTGGCGTGTAAAGCCAACGCGTGGTAGTGGGCGATTAGCTTTCTCGTCAGAGGATGGCGGCCCTCCAGGATAATAGGGTGCCGCTCGCCGAACGTGAGCACCTCACAGGCACTCAGACGCCCTCTCACTCGTAGCAACCCGTCGTCGGCTATCATGGGGTCGAGAGCTTTGATGCTGCTGCTGCTGGGAACGGGCAGGCCTTTTAAGATGGTGGCCCGCTCGTTGTTGAAGCTTTCCTCTTGACACAGCCTCAACAGGCTGTTGTGAGCAGCTTCTAGGTCTTGACTGCACAGCTCTGTGGTCGACCGACGTTTGCGACATCGGTCGCTGAAGATGAGCACCCGCGCCATGACGCGCTGAATGCGTGACCATGATGAGTAGCGCTCGTACTTTAGGAGTGGCGCCACCGGTGCTGCTGCGGCGTGGACCCGCTGGATGCGCTCAAGGTCCGCCTCCGACGCCTCAGCCTCGGAACACGCAGGCCACAGCTCCTGTGGATCACATAGAAACGAGGGGCCCGAGAGCCACTCTGCGTGGTCATCGGGCCAGCACAACCTGGTGGCCTTATCAGCTGGGTTATCCTGTGAGGGTACCCAGCGCCAGTTGCCTCTGTCTGACAGCCTATCTATTTCGGCTAATCTGTGTGAGACGAATCGTTGAAATTCCTGTGCATCGGAATTTATCCATTTTAGTACAGTTTTGCTGTCGGTCCACAGGAATTTCCGATCGATTCGTATACCTAGCTCTGTGTGGGCGGTGTCTGCTAAACGGCAGGCTAACACTGCTGCTTGTAACTCTAGCCTGGGAATGGATATTACTTTTTGTGGAGCTACTCGCGCTTTCCCTAGTAACATAACCGCTTCCCTCCTACCTTCAGAGTTAGAGCCCACTAGGTATACTACCGCGGCGTAAGCCAGCTCGCTGGCGTCCCCGAACGCGTGTAACTCTAAGTTATCGAGTTTTAACCCGTACCACCGCGGTATTTTTAAATTATCTAATCGATATAAATTATGCAGCCAATTAAACCACACTTTGGCGTCTTTATCTTTTAAGGGCTCGTCCCATTGGATTCCCGACTTCCATATTCGTTGCATTAGTATGCGTGATTGAATCACACATGGATATAGAAAACCTAGTGGGTCGTAAATCGACATTATCATACTAAGAAATTGTCTCTTAGTGGGCACTAGACTACCATTTATGATTTCAGGCGGTAGTCTTTTAAATGACAGATCAAAACCTAACTCGTCGTCTTTAGGTGACCATATCAAACCTAGGGTCCTCTCTACTGAGCCTGTTCCCTTCTCAAGGGCTACCTTATCAGGCATTTCTATTTTCAGCCTTTCCCTTAGCTCCGATGAGTTAGTGACCCACCCCCGGATTATGAATCCACCGGATGCATGTATTCTGGTCACTTCCTCTATTAACGTGTTAGCCTTCTCCTCGGTCCAAGCACTATCTAGATAGTCGTCCATATAGTGCCTAGATTTGATGGCTTCCACAGCTTCGGGATAAACATCAATGAATTCATCGGCATTTTTATTGAGTATGTATATTGCCGTAGTAGGGGACGAGGCTGCACCAAATATCATGGAATTCATCGCGTACGTATCTGGTTCTTTATGGTGATCCGCGCCTCTCCATAAGAATAATTGCGCGCCTTGATCTTGTGCCCTAATTTTTACCCTTAAAAACATGTCAGCGATATCCCCTGAAAATGCGACGGGGCCTATTCTGAACTTAATTAATATGCCGAGCAAGGAATTCAACAAGTCAGGTCCGATTAGTAGGTTGTCATTTAAACACGTTCCGTGAGACGTGGCAGCTGCGTCGAACACTAGACGCAGCTTGCCCGGTTTGTTCGGGTTAACGACCCCGAAATGCGGTAAATACCAAATAGGTGATGTGTCTATGTTACCGTTCACTTTGCGCGCGTAACCTTCATCTACTAACCTACTTATTTGAGTTGAATATGCCTCAGCGAAACTAGCGTCCTTACGCATACGTTTCTCAATGCCGTACAGCCGTTGCCTAGCCTGATTGTAATTATCAGGCAACTGAATATTGTCATGTTTCCATAACAAACCGACCTCCCATTGTGACTGGTCGGGGGTACGATGGCTAGTGCTGTCTAACACGGCTAATGCCCTTTCGACATCTTTATGTTTCCTTAAATTATCTGAAATGCCTATTGCTTCTAGCTCAAACTGTGATTTTACTAAATTATGCAAATCAGGTAGGGAAACGGTCATGCAATTAACACATTCTTTACTATTATTATTATTAAATGGTCCATGTATGACCCAACCTAACTTAGTGAGTGAGGCAACTGGCTTACCGGATTTTCCTTGGCGGATGTCCTGACTGACGAGCAGCTCCCAGTTGTCCTGTCCGAGCAGCAGCAGCGGTTCGGCTCCCCTCATCTCTACGCAGCCCAAGTCGCGTAGGTGCGCGTTGTCGTCGATCACTGCGGTGGACACTGTCTGCGTGGGCAGTTTAATGTCTACTATTGTCCGACACGTAATGTTATGACACTGACCGTTAGGCCCTTTAACGCGCACTTGTACCACTCGCGACGTTGAGTCTGTTACTCCGTAGCCACCCGCGGTTTTTAGCGAGAGGGGAACACACGGACCCACTAAGTCGGTGGCGAGTGAGCTGTCGATGAGTGACACGGTCGCACCATCGTCCAGTAGCGCGTAACACTGCTTATCACTATTGACCGTCACTGGAATGATTTTTAGTAGGGCCGTAGCTCGCCACTCGCCTATATTAGTGACGCTTTCCGTCTTATTTTCTGCTGGAATAGCCGTATTTTCTTTTTCTTTCGGCTGCTTATCCGCGTGTAACAGCAGGTGATGTCCGAACCCGCACTTCTTACATCTGTTCGCACGGCAGAACCTCTTGGAATGTTTACTCACGAGACATTTGAAACATGTGTTCTTTTCCTTTATCGTGTCCCAACGCTGTTGAACGGTAAGCTTCTTGAACTGGTCACATTCTTCTATTCTGTGCTTTCGTTGACATATAACGCATTCTTCAGGAGCGGTAGACTCGTCGCTCTGCGTGTTCACTCGTTGTGTCAACGGAGGCCTGCTGGCGGCCGAGCGCGCGGCGTTGGCTGGTCGGGACTGACCGGTCCCGCCGTACTTCTGCTGTTGCTTGGCAGGGGGCTTTGATGGGCTGGACTCAAACATGCACGCCTGAGTGTAGTACGACGTTGAGCGTGTCAAGTGTATTAGAAAGTGTGATAATATTTCTAGATTCGGAGACACTCTTAAGTCCACCCCCTGTGTGTTGTCCAGGCCCATTGCGAAGTCACCGTATTGCGCACGTTGTACAGGTGTCAGCTTGCTCAGCAGGTCACTCACCAGCTGTGGATTGTTTATGTAACCATCCGCCCGAATATTTTTGAGTAACGAAACACAATTTCTAACAGTTGACGAGAATTTTCTTAGTTCGCGTCCACTTTCCGTTACTCTAGGTAATTCTCTGACCTTTTGTATGGCGTACTGTAGCACTAAGGTCGGGTGACCGAACTCATCCTCTAGCGCGCGCATTATCTCGGACGGATCAGTTGATGATCGTAATAAGTCCTCCACTGATATTTTCGCGTTGCCTTGTAACGAGGTTTTTAGTCGTGCTAAGTTTTCGTGAGCCTTGAAATTATACATCTGTGATGTGTCCCAGTACATGTTCCGATATGATATCCAGTCGGCTGGGTCACCGTTGAAATATGGCAATTCATATGCCTGTCTTGGTACCGGTCGCGGTGGTCGTGCCATATTCGTGATAGCCTCTGCCAGTCTGTCTATCTTCCGGTCTCTGTCCCCTGACGATTCTCTCCGCCTTTCTCTTTCATCCGCTCCGTACTGCATCTGCCGCCGTGTATCCGACTCGAGCGTAGCTGCTACTCGAGGTACACTTGCGACCGGAGTGGTAAAGGCGGTAAAACGGCTAGGTAACCGGAACCTCACACCATCTGACGTTTCTGGCATGTACCTGGGCGTAATTGGTGCCGTTATGTTAGGTAACGGTACAGACGCGGATGCCCTAGGTACTTGAGACTGATCTAGATCACACGGCACTGACGAACCACGGTGGTTATTCACAAGATTCACTCTACTTACGGTTTCATCACGGGACTCAGATGTTTCACGGGGGGCAGCCCTTTCAACGGGTGCGCCTGACACAGCCGGCGTCCCCAATACTTCAATCAATTGGGGGACTTGGGGCGTAGTTTTCACCCACTCTTCGACGCGCTGTGTCGTACACACATCTGAGTTCGAATCATCGCTTTCAGCGGCCGCCTCCATCTCAGCTATTTCTGCCTCCATCCTTTTCTTAACAAGGTTTTCCTTGTCTTTGACCAGGTTCTCTTTTAACTGCACTAACTCGCGCTCCGCTTCGTACTCGATTCGTTTACGTAAATAATCGACGCTCCTGTGGCTATTTCTTGACGATATTTTGCTGCGCGGCGAGGTGTGGCGACCCTTGGTCGCTGCCTGCCCCCCGTGCGCTCTCTCTGACGTCAATTTGCTGTGGTCGATTAATCGGCCACCTGTGAGCGGAATATTACGAGCGGACGTCGATGCCCATGTCGGTGCTACGGACGGAGAACCTGGAGCCCTCTCGGATGGTAGGCCTGAGTCAGAGACGATGTCCTCTGCTTGTCGCGTACCCTTTTCTTCTGCCAGTCTTCGTAGCTTGCTGCGTGTAGTGATTTCACTTCTGTGACTCATGATTCTGACTGGTTCACTCTATTCTATTTGAACCTGATCCGGCTCGCAAGGACCAAAATGTTATTAAAACGGGAGTCAGGTGTTGTAGGGTCATTTCGCCTGTTCGCGTCCATTTAGTGCAGTTGGCAAGTTTGACGGCGATAATAAAAATATCCCAGCACTAATTTCTATGAAAAATGTATGTAATGTGTTCATTATATAGTCTATTTTAAGATTAACTTTCAGTTTGGTTCGAAACATCTTGTGTTTTTATTGTAAATAGATAAACTTCAGATTTAGGCGTTTTATCCAGTTTGCGTCCACAAAATCCAAATTGCGTCCACCCGTGGACCACTTTGCGTCCACCAGCTAGAAAAGGAATATACGGGTGATATTTTTAAGAATTTGTAAAGAAAGATTGTATTTTAACAATTTCTTTATTTAAGAATATAAAATATTAAAAATCAACATTATTATCATTAAAAACATCACTTTAAAAAAATTAAAATAATTCTTCTCAACATTGATTGAACTTAAAATTAGGTAAGTAGTAGGTAAATAATGACTGCACCTTTAAGAATAAACAGTAATCAGTTCTGTTAATTTTACCCTAAATCACGAGGTATATTATTATTGCTAAAGATGAGCCTTGATTAATAATAAGTTTTTGGCTATATTATAGCAACAAAACAATACAACAATTTTAATTTCGAACTCCCCTTCTTGAATTATTTTCTGAACAGTATCCAATAATTCTTGCTTTTTCACTGGAAATCCACATTTGGAAATGTTAAGAAGCCACTCCTGGTGCTGGTTCTGGTCTCGGTTTCTTTACTCCATCTGGTCTGCGCGCACTGATTTTGTCCAATATTGTGGTCTTGGGAATAGCATATTCTTTGTATATTTGTCTTATCGACTTATTCTACTCTCAAATTTCATTTTACGCTTTCTTTAAATCGTCTTCTGTGTATGTTCTCTTTTCCTTCTTCTTTTTTGTCTCCGAAGCAATCATCTTAAATAGAAAAAAAAGGAGAATGAAATAAATTACTAAATTCATTTAAAAATAGAATTATAAACTCGTAGTCTTAATAAAAAATGTACAATAATAATAATCAATACATTTTAAATTATTTTTACAAGCAAGTCAGTTGTATTTAACTAAAAATAGTGGACGCAATTTGGTTTATTATTATCTCCTGTAGGTATAGTTTGCGTCCATTGCGGACGCAAAGTGGAAGTTTTGTAAATTCGATGTAGTAATTCGCGTCCACCTTTTTTTAATGATAAATATAAAAAACATAATCAAATTCATAATTAATATTATTCCTTTTTTCATTATATAAGTCTAGAACCAGCTATGTATCCTAAAATTCACATAAACAATAAAAAACTTACCATCGAACACGCCGCTGCACACTATTTTTTATCTCAACATCCCGCGCGTACGCACCCCTTGATGAACAGCCGAGACGAACTATTTTTTCTAAACGGGATTGGTTTGGCGCACGGACCTGCTGTCCATGTGTACGTGCCTCTTATACATTGAGGTATTAGCGGTAATCACTTTTCGTTTGATTGGTGTATTAGTTTACTTATTTTCGAGGATTTTTAAAGGGAGATCCGTAAAATGGACGCGAATTGGGCGATGGACGCGAACAGGCGAAATGACCCTAGGCGGGGGTGACGGTGTTCCCTTGACGAAAGAGTGAAATTAAACCAGTCAGAATGTCGCAATCATTGCTTATATTTGTACACAGAAATGACACAGAAATCACACATAAAATGGTTATGAGAAAATAGTCAGTAGATACACAGCACACAATATAAAATACAATCAGAATAAGCAGAACACACAATTAAATCCTAGCTACACATTACTAAAGACTGGCTAACTAGTTATAGGGTACATCGCGACTAAGCAGTGGACAGCGTAGCCACTTACTTCACAAACACTACGTGTTAACTTGATGATTCGTGTAATAATGTATAAAGACTAAACTAAAAATAGGCACTCGGCCCTTATATAGGTTTAACCGCATAGTGCAAGTGTCCTACGCACTTCCTTACTTCCCGGGCGCTCCGCCAATTACAAATGCTAAAAATGAACTTTCCCAAAGGAGCAGGTCTCGACCTGTCGAGAATTCGAAAACACGTGTAAGGAAGTTCAAGGCTCCTAGTTTCTTATTGGGTTAACAAATAGACGTCGTCCTATTGGAGCATACATTCTTGCACCATGATTACTGAACTACACGTTTAATGGTTAGGCATTTACAATTAAGGTATCCAAACGGTAATTAGTCTTAAGTAAACAATGACACTGGCATTATAATCTAATTAGATTCTAACAGGTTGTTTCCTACAAGCTATTTTGCATTCAACAGGCTAAAACATAAGTTAATACATTGTTATTACTAACATTCTACGGTATTCAAGTCTGTTATTATCTTAGATATCTATTACTGGTTACGAAAGAACATTTAGGTATTTATTTAGGTATTTTACATGGGCTATAACTTAGTTACCTTTTACATTAGAATGGAAATATTGGTGTCAATGGATAGCTAGTTTCATTGGGCTTTGCCCACAATAACAATGAAAGAATAACATTAACTATAGCTCGTTTTATTGGGCTTCGCCTACAATATGGTTTAAGGACGCTATAACATTTTTGAATCGCTCAAGTTTAGGTATCTGAGTCGCCACACAACAACATTACGCGCACGCACACATTGAAACCATTGTCTGCTCGATTTTAAACATTAGGTAACTAATCTTGATACTCGAAGGTATTATTTATTTTATTTTACTAGCACTGTTGAGTAAAATTTGTAGTAAAGTAACTATACTATCTGAATTTAGTGACAGTAAATAATTTTTACTACCATGATCATCAATATTTTTGGGGTAACGTATAATTTGACAATTAAAAAAAAACGAGGTGTAACAATAAAATACTTTAACAATAATTTTGGATAATAAACAAATATAACTGATGGTGATCGTAGAATATCGTTGTAATCGTTGAAAATATACAGGATATTCCTTAAAGAAAACTAAGCAAAAATTGTGTGACGCGCGACCCTCACCTTTGAGATTGCAGCGCGTATTCAGAATTTTTTATTTATGTAAATAATTAAAGTTACGTTAAATATTGTGACTACATACTAGCAAAACCCCCAAAATTGATACCCATGTCGACATTTCATCATAACAGTACATCCGCCATTTTAAATTAAAAATCGAAGATTTTATAATCCCTACTCCCAATATGGATAAAGATCTTTTTATAAAAAAACAATACCCGCCGTATTTGGATCAAATTTGGATGAATCATTCGTAATAACTATCCTAAAATTATCCAAATTTGAGAGCTATGCCCACTTTTTATTTAAAAAATTAAAATATTCGTCGTTTTGAATGAAAAACTTGTGGGGTCGCCTTTTTTTGGCTCCAAATGTAATTTGTATGGAGTTTTCGGCTTCAGCACCTTCGAAAATCTTGAAAACGACACCCATGATGAAAATTTTGAAAATTTTCGTAACCACCATTTTTGATTTTGAATCAGATTCAGCACCCTTGTTTACCCCTACCGCAAGCTACATTAAAGAATTTCGTTCCAAAAATGGACGACACTTGCATAATTTAATTACCACGTTGAAATATAACTTTTTTATTGAATAATTATCCGCCATTTTGAATTCTTGAAAATGAATACATAGTCATAATTACCCTACCTCAATAATCCCAATAGAATTTGAGTTATTTATTTCTAAATCAAGTTCTGATAATAAGTTTGGTACTCATAGTTTTGGTCCGAAAAGTATCAACATTTTTCAACCACAGTATACAGCACGGCACTCACTTTATTATTATTTTGATCGTATTTTTTTTGTACAAAAAAGCGATAAGCCCGTGCTTCCTAGGGCGCGTCTGAGCGCGGAATGAGAAGCCGCGAGTTTAAAATGTATGAAGAAAGTTGAGAACGTTCTTTATTTTTCTCATAAATAAAAAAGTTATGTATTTAATTACAAAATATTTAGGCAAAACGTAGAAGATTATACTAGCCACAATTTGTTGTCATTTTGAAGTTAAAATATGCAGTTGATCTCACTATACAGGTACCTTTCCAGACCCCATTATTTTTCATTTTCTTCGATTATTGCGGTGGGGAAAACGTATTTTTGTGAAAATATTGTATGGGACTATATAATTTTTATGGTACCATAATGGAGATGAATAAATTATCTTTAATTAAAGACCATAATTGACTTCGCAGTTGTGATTCCTCTTGATGTAATTGGTACTGGAAAACCACCGATATTTGTAGAAAAATGTTATAGCGTCCTTAAAAAGGAGTTTTAGTTAGCTGCCTAGTTATTTATCTATTTTGATAACTGTACGTAATTTAAGTATCTTAAGATAAAAGGTAAATCTTTGATTTACCACACCATTTCCAGTAGTACCATGTTTAATTATTTTTTGCGCGTGGCCAACATTGAAACTAACGCCGCCGCCATCTTGTTTTAACTTCACAAAGATCCTTGTAGCAGTGTGTGTATATAAAATCTTAATAAATAAATAAAAACTTTTATTTCGACCAACAAAGGATCATAGGCACAGCAATTACAAAATTAAAAAGAAAAATATATAAAACATACAATAAAAAAGATAACACAAAACATTTTTCTGAGTTCGATTGCTCAGTATGTGAACCATACAGCAGTGGTTCAGTTACTGACAATCGAACTTCTGCGCGAATGCCCTCAGGATGCCGCTGGAGCTAGCTCGACCCTTGCGTACCAAGGAAGTGGATAGTTTCCGCATAGTAGAATAGAAACAGTCTTCTTGCGGACTCGACGACATCCCTGATGCGCTGCAGAATCGGGGCAGCCCCATCAGCACCCTGAAGGCATTATTGTATTGTATACGCAAGACCAATGTCACCATTACTTCACCTTCCTTGTCCACAGAGTGCCGCCGCCATCCCTTTCTACGCGTGTGATTCGCGTAACGATCCGCGTGGCGTGCGTGGGAGCTCTGGTCTACGCTGGGTACAAACTCAGGCCTCGGCGCTGGTTTCCTTGACGGCTGAGTCTCTGTCTCTTGTTCATGTAAATATTATTTTAGTAAATTATTAATACTGATAAACTCGTGAATTGCTTCATGCAAAAGTTGAATCAAAATTCATGCTTTTTAACCAATTTTCTAAATCGATCTTGAGTATTATTTGCTTTTTTTTTAAACTGCCTCTTTGGTCTCGCGACTGCTGAGCGTGGGGTCCTGGGTTCGATTCCTCGGTCGAGCAAAGTGTTTTGGGTTTTTCAATGGGAATTTCTTAGTAACAGCCCGGAGTTTGGAAGTTGGTTGTTTGATACCCCCGTGCCTCAGAAAGCACGTCAAGCCGTTGGTCCCAATCCTGATATCTCTCCGGTCGTGTCAGATTGCCGTCCCATCGGACTATGAGAGTGAGGGAAGAGTTTGTGCCCTGAGTCTGCACACACACTTGTACACTATAATATCTCCCGCGCCGATGGCTAGTCTCCGTTGAGATTGGCTGCCATGGCCGAAATACGGTCTGGAAGACTATATATATTTTTTGGCTTAAAAAAAAATAATAATTGAATATTACTGTTATTTATTATTGATGGATATTGGTCTATTTTTCCAGGTATGTCGGATCCTTTCTGAAGATTAAAATAAGGATAGGATGAATGATATCGTTCGAGTCTGTGAGTGTTTTAGCGTAAAAATCTTGAAATGAAACTAAAACTTAAAAATGCAATTCGATGAAAGGGGAGTTAACGTTGAGGTTACTCAATAAAAAATATTTGGCCATATATTTATCAAAAATATAGCATATTATGATATCTATGTTATTATATACTTATTAAATAAGAGTAGGATTGAGAAATATATTAAATATATAAAAATATTGCTGTAGGTGTCTTAAAATAAGACCATTTCATTGCTAGATATTAGCCTTATAAGAATTACATTATCTAAGTTAATTCTGTGCATTTTACATATAAGAACATGAAAACTCAACTAGCTCTTAAAACACGGAGTATGGGATTATAGCTTTATTGTTTGGACCGCACGGTTTATAAAAGTCTTTAAATATTTTACATGTACTAGGTGTAGGTGACGACTCGCCAAAGTAAATCAAACTAGATAAACTCAAGTTCTGTCGATATCATCATCATCATCTTACAGCCTTTTCCCGACTATGTTTGGGGTCAGCTTCCAGTCTAACCGGATGCAGCCGAGTATCAGTATTTTACATGGAGCGACTGCGTATCTGACCTCGACAACCCAGTTACTGGGTAATACGATACCCGTTGGTAAGACTGGTTGTCAGACTTTCGGGCTTCTGACGACCCGTAACGACTGTCTAAGATCTACGAAAGACTGTCGATATACAGTATGTGAATTAACAAAGGGCGTCAATTGACAATACCGTAAGAACCGCGTTCCATACATAATTGAGCGTATTTTTAATCCTTATCATCAATTTTCGACTTGCATTGATTTGGGCGATTCAAAAATTTTGAAGATAATATATTTTTGTACATAAACAAGCTGAAATAGAGCATAATGAGCCTGTTATGTTCACACTGCTGGGCACTGCTCGGAGGCAGTAGGCTGAAATCCACTACGCAGGCTCGGCGCAGGTTGTTTGGTTATAAGGCTGATACATAAATGAATAAAATGACGTAATAAAGTGAAAAGTCCCATTTCTCAATCCGAATATTTCCATAAGCGATGTTCATAACATGTCACAACCTACCCACATTCATGCTAATAAATAATTTGATTTGATATTACCGTTAATAAGGTATTTTTCTTTTTTTTAAAATCAAACTCGACATTATTACAATGACTGGATTGTTGAGACTTGAGGTAAAATCTTTCATCTCTGTTTATTCTCTGAACATGTTGTTTTTTTTTTCTTTGCTTCGTAATAATAAGTTAGTATATCATAAGAAAAAAAAAACTCACATTAAATATCCCGACTCGATTAGTAACTGTACGTAACTATTACGGATCACATTAAAAAATATTATGTAAATATTAAATACATTGTTTATTATTCTTACAATATAAACCTGGCCAAACCTAACATTAGCACTCTATGCATTTTGGACTTTTTAGTTATTGTTATCAAATATGTAGGCTTAATTTTTTTATATAACTTCCACGCTAATTATTATTGGGGTATATTATTATGGGATTGTCGTGTTTTGTTTTGTTGTCTGTATGTTTGACTTTTAAAACTTTCGCTTAATTTTATGTTCACTCTGAGCTATGACTTTGGCCGACATAACTGAACACTTATCAAGAAAATTATAAATATGTAGTTATAATAAGTCGTAAAAACTACTTTGAAATATTATGTTGCAGGCACGAAGACGGTTAGAAACCTATCCATGAATGTGTAAGAAAAATAAAGTGTTCAACAAGCGATTGACCAATTTTTAACTAGTTGTATTGGTTCGATTAATATTTAAAAAAAAAAAACATTGTAAGGACTGTGATAGAACATAATTAATAAAGTTTCCATCCGTCTTAAGGAATAAGCCAGTTTTAATAAAAGTATTTATGTGCTTGTATATACATTCTGTAAAGATTGATTGTGTTTGTAACAATAAATAGAGCATTTTGTTTTATTTTTTGTTGTTTCTACACCTCACAAATGATGCTTTGTAGCTCAGTAATAAAATTAAACATTGTTAACACTTTATGAATAAATGAATAACGTATACTAAGAATAATATACATTTTATTTCCCATACCGAACCCAATATTAAAATCAGGTTTCTGATCACAAAAGTTAACTTTGCTACTCGGCGATAGATGGCGTTAGATGTAGATTGTTTACCATTGCTCTGGTTAGGTATATAATTATGTACGTGCGCCGGTTACTAGTGCTACGCACCTGACCCTTCTGAAGAACATCATATCTGTATACCCACGAACATAAATATATTACTGTGGACAGCTCAGCAATAATAGGTATCAGATTTCATGATTCATCCATTAATTAGGTGAGTATTAATTTAAATTAACCTTTTCACCGCCGACGTACACAGACCGCGATGCCTCGCCAGCGCCAAGCTATAAATGTATAACGAAATATATAGCAAACAGTAGTGATGAGGGTATCGTCATATCGATGAATGAGATCTATATAGGTACGCATTAAGTTTTTATTGTAATTTTACGAATAAAAATAAAAACTGATTAAATATTTCCATATTTGCTTTATTTCACAGTATCCCTAGTAAGAAAAAACAGTATAAATTATAAGTATTAAAGAAACAAATACAAACTCAATTAGTGCTTTAGGAAATGAGGTACATCACTATTTGTTTCATGAAGTCATTCTTTGACTTCAAGTTCTTGGCGCTCGATGTATGAACTTAAGGACGCTATAACATTTTTCTACAAATATCGGTGGTTTTGCAGTACCAATTAAATCAATAGGAATCACAACTGCGAAGTCAATTATGTCTTCTATTAAGTGTAAAATAAAGATAATTTAATCATCTCTATACTGGTATCATAAAAATTGTATAGTCCCATATAATATTTTCACAAAAATACGTTTTCCCCACAGCAATAATCGAAGAAAACGAAAAATAATGGGGTCTGAAAAGGTACCTGTATAGTGAGACCAACTGCATATTTTAACTTCAAAATGACAAGAAATTGTGGCTAATATAATCTTCTACGTTTTGCCTAAATATTTTCTAATTAAATACGTAACTTTTTTATTTATGAGAAAAATTAAGAACGCTCGCAAGTTTCTTCATACATTTTCTACTCGCGGCTTGTCATTCCGCGCTCAGACGCGCCCTAGGAAGTACGGGCGTATCGCTTTTTTGTACGAAATAAATACGATCAAAATAATAATAAAGTGAGTGCCGTTCTCTATACTGTGGTTGAAAAATTTTGATACTTTTCGGGCCAAAATTATGAGTACCAAACTTATTACCAGAACTTGGTTTAGAAATAAATAACTTAAATTCTATTGGGAATTGTAGAGGTAGTGATGATTATGAATATGTATTCATTTACAAGAATTCAACATGGCGGATGATTATTCAATAAAAACTTATATGAACATTTATTTTCAATGTGGTAATTAAATTATGCAACTGTCGTCCATTTTTGGAACGAAATTCTTTAATATAGCTTGTGGCAAGGGTGCTGAAGCCGATTGTGAGGTCAGAATAAAAAATGGCGGTTGCGAAAATTTTCAAAGTTTTCATCATGGGTGACGTTTACAAGATTTTCGAAGGTGCTGAAGCCGAAATTCCATACAAATTACATTCGGAGTCAAAAAAAGACTAAGGAACATACTTCCTGACGGGATATCCCCCGACTCCACAAGATTTTCATTCAAAACGACGAATATTTTAATTTTTTAAATAAAAAGTGGGCATAGCTATCAACTTTGGGTAATTTTAGGATAGTGATTACGAATGTTTCATCCAAATTTGATCCAAATACGGCGGGTATTGTTTTTTATAAAAATATTATTATCATCGATTTTTAATTTAAAATGGCGGATGTACTGTTATGATGAAATGTCGACATGGGTATCAATTTTGGGGGTTATGCTAGTATGTAGTCAAAATATTGGAACGAAGTTCCTTATCGCGCGTTGTGAAAGGGGGCTAGACGGAAAAAATTCTTACGAAAAGTTCTCACGACATGCTTTAACCGACTTCAAAAAAAGGACGAGGTTTCTCAATTCGACCGTATATATTTTGTATGTTGTTGTTTTTTTTGTTGTGAGTAGAGAGGGATAGAGGGGGAGAGGGGGGAGAGAGCGAGGGAGAGAGAGAGAGAGGTAGAGCGAGAGGGAGAGAGGTAGAGAGAGAGGGAGAGAGAAGGAGATAGGGAGAGAGAGAGAATATTTTTGTTGAGTGTATACAGGTTTTTTGTACACAATAAATAATTAAAAAATTATAACTATTATGAATCCTGGAAAGGAACTTCGTTCCATCCGGGTGTCCCTTGACACCTCTAAAGTTTTTTTGTTTTTTTTTTTACGTAACTTTCATTATTTACATAAATTGAAAATGATGTAGTTAAACATCATCTCTCAAAAATGTTAAAGTCATTTCGAATAATAAATACATAATAGAGTACAAAAACAGCCTTCATACAAAAATGTATACATTTTCCTATTGTGTATTAATAATCTTGAACGCGCTCCAATCTCAAAGGTGAGGTTCGGGTGTCATCCGGGGATACTGCACGGTCTCGTGCGAGGTGGCGAGCCTCCTTGCCGGAGTGCCGCCATGGGATCTGGAGGCAAAGCTCCTCGCCCACATGTGCGAGTGGCGCGAGGAGGCGAAACGCCGGGGCGAAACTCTGCTGCCGCGACAAATCGCGGCACGGCGGACAGAGCTCCGGCAGGATCTCATGGCGACATGGCGAGTACGATTGTCACAACCCAGCGCTGGGCACGCCACAATTGCGGCGGTACGTCCCCTCTTTGAGGAGTGGATAGAGAGGCGCCACGGCGTCCTCACCTTCCGCCTGACGCAGGTTCTCACCGGGCATGGGTGCTTAGGTGGGTTCCTGTTCAGGATAAAGCGGGAGGAAACGCCCGGGTGTTTCCATTGCGAGGATCGTCTGGAGGACACGGTAGAGCACACGGTAGAGGTGTTCCCTGCCTGGGTGGAGCACCGCCGTGTCCTCGTGGAGGCGATCGGCGGCGGCGACCTCTCGCGTCCGACCCTGGTGCGAGCAATGGTACGGAGCGAGAGCGCATGGAAAGCCGTCACCTCCTTCTGCGAAGCAGTAATGCTCGCGAAGGAGGAGGCGGAGCGCGTGAGGGTGTGGCAGTCTCTGCGCCCTCACGTCCCTAGCCGCCACAGGAGGAGACGCCCCGGGCGTCGGGAGTCTATAGCGGACTCCCGGCCACCGTAGGCGCGAGCTTGCGGGCGGCGAGCAATGGGTAGCTCGCCGCCCGGTAAGGACCAGGCTCGGGTCGACGGCGCGTAGTGTTCCACGCGCGCCTCAAAGAGATGTCAGCAATACTGAAGGGGTCTGCCAGGACCGATGCCTGCCAGGGTCGCGAGATTGTTCGAAAGGGATACTGTGACCCTGGCACATGGGCAACTGAAGGGACACGGGTGGGTTTTAGTCAGTAAAAGTCTGACACGCCCTCTTTTTTCTGAGTTTTCTTTAGGAAATATCCTATATATTTTCAACGATAGTCTACGATCACAATCCGTTATATTTGTTTATTATCAGAAAATATTATTAAAGTTTTTTTATTTTTACACCTCTTTTTTTTAATTGACAATTTATACGTTATTCCAAAAATCATAATGATCATGGTAAAAAAACTTGTTAATTGTCACCAAATGCAGAAAGTAAAGTTAGTTTACTACTAATTTTACTCAACACTGCTAAAATAAAATAAATAATACCTTCGAGTATCAAGATTCGTTAAGTTATGTTTAAAATCGAGCAGACAATGGTTTCAGTGTGTGCGTGCGCGTAATGTTGTTGTGTGCCGACTGAGATACCTAAACTTGAGCGATTCAAAAATGTTATAGCGTCCTTAAGCGAGACAAAAGGAGTAAGTAAGGATCGTAACAGGTTGCGTTCTGTAGTTTCTGTCTACCCCTTAGAGCATTTAACCTAGTCTACCCCCATGGGAAAAAGGCGTGATTGTATGTACGTCAATGTACGTATATATTTAATGAAAATTTCCATTGCTTTTCTCCCAAGGAGTATCTACTTGGTTATTGGTATTCATATTCAGATTATTTTTTTCAATATATTATTGTAACTGGCTGAGTGAAAAATAAAAGTGACTGTCATTATAAATTGGACTGAAAAGAAATAAACAAAAAAGTAAAAAAAAATGGACATTTTGGTGTACATAATATAATGTTTACGTGAAATTCAAAGTAAATCGTAATAATGCGACAAAATTGTTTATTCAAAAGTTTAAGTAAATTAATATGAAATACCAAACATGTTTCCTACTTAGTCGGTTCTTGAGCAAAACATTTGAAGTGCCAGTCAAATGTAATCCAATTGCATTACAAATTAGACATCCAAAGATCACCCGTAAGCCATCATAAGTTATTTTAAATTTTTGGTAGTGTGCCATTCAGGATGATGTAGTTTGTGAAATAATTTCAATTTTGATTTCCCCAGCGGTATGCTCAATATTTTCAAGGAATTATTGCGCTACTTGCGCTCTTAATTTGCCCAGATCGGCATCTCTTCTACAACATGATCAAGATGCTACCGTGGTGCTCTTGGGGACCGTGCATTTCAGCAGACAATCAGTCGAAGATGTTTCCGAGGTATACCTAGTTAAGACGATCACCTGAGGGGATTGGGAAGGCTAGGTGCTATAAAAAAAAAATTTACAAGATAAATCTAAGTTATTCCTAATTAATTTGTACGTTAATGGTGCCAATTCCCTTATTCACAAACTAAACTAAATTTAAGTTCAGTGCATCTTCTTCTTTCTATTTCATTAAGGAAAGGACAGAAGATAAATTTTAGTTTAGTCCTGTCAAATTAATCAGCGCTTGACGTAAATTGACGTAATTTTAGTAGGCAAGTTTTTAATCATGTCTAAACTTGTATGGAGTAGTGATAGGCGCTGATTAATTTGACAGGACTAAACTAAAATTTTTCTTTTGTCCTCTTCTTAATGAAATATAAAGAAAAAGATGCACTGAACTTAAATTTAGTTTAGTTTGTGAACAAGGGAATCGGTACCATTAGCAACCTACTTTAATCACCTCATAGGCGATCCGGATTCCATTAATTCGGCAAAGCAGATTGGACAACTCCGAATGGACTATGTGGTACCAACCTACTTCCGGTAGCCGAACACTTGCGCGAATCCACTTGCGCAAAAAAAACTTAGCGCACTCATATACGCCAAAGGACAGTTGCATGAATAAGTTGAGGAGCGAGATTTCTTCATAACATCACGCCTGTATTCTTTATATATACAATATAATGCTTCGGACTGGTCTTTTTAAAAATGCCACAGGCGTATTTCGTAATTAAATGTTGTCTTGTACATGCAATAAATGCAGTATAGAATTCGGATATAACAACCCACAGGGGATCGGTGAAACTTTGTCGTACTACCCGGATGATACATAAAACGATCGAGTAATATACATACATTATAAGCACGCTGGCTGCTTTGACTGGCCTGTTAGTCTAGTGGTTAGTGACCCTGACTGCAAAGACTGAGGTCGTGGGTTCGATTCCTACCCAGGACAAATCTTTGTGTGGTGAGCACAATCATTTGTTCTGTGTCTGGGTGTAAATTATCTATAATATGTATGTATTTAGAAATATATAAGTATGTTTATCAGTTGTCTGGTTGCCATAGTACAGGCTCTGCCTAGTTTGGGATCAGATAACGTTGTGTTGGTTGTCCTAAGATATTTATTTATTTATTTTATTTTATATAATGTATTAATATTACTGTGATTTGGTAAATATTTTTAAACCATGCACCGGAAAGCATGGTTGGCCGTTGGTTCCGGCTGTCATTCGCGGATCTTAGTCAGTCGAGTCGTCGGTTAGAGTGGAAGCTGACCCCAACATAGTTGGGAAAAGGGTAAAATATTACTGTAATTCTTATTATGAAGTAATTATAAAGTTCGATTAATTTATATTTTAGATAGATAACTTTCTTCATAGCCAACGGTAAAAAGAGTTTCTGTTGTTTATGTGCGTTCTAATCTACCTTTCAGGACAAATTGAAGTAGGTATACCTATATCCGTAAAAAATACAGACTTGCTTGCACCTTCCCAAGGAGTTTGGAGGGTGAAAATTACATTTCTTAATTTTCATGTTTTGCTGTTCGTATGCAATCGTAGCCTGTAACAAATTTCAGCTTTCTAGGACTTCGGGAAGTGTCCTAGAGGTTTTGATGAGTGAGTGATTTAATCTGTCTACGTCTGCTAACTACATTATATCCTGATAATTTGAGCTCTCTAGCAATATTCAAGCCAAAGTTATTGACGGTAGATATAAAAATACGACCAAACACTTTAAGAAAAGGTAGGAAGTACCCTGTTTTTGGCTTGTCTTGGTGGGGTACTACCATGCCCCCAAATCCCAAGAACAAAATAGACATAGCTGTTACATTATGTGCACACTGTTCTCCCTACATTCGAACTGCAAATGAGTGTACGCTTTTTTTTTTTTTTTGTGTGGTAAATCTTCACATGACTTCTCCCGCTCTGGGCGGAGTGGGAGGGCGTGACTGACTAAAACCCACCCGTGTTCCTTCAGTTGCCCATGTGCCAGGGTCACGACCCTGATTATTCGAAAGAGATACCGTGGTATCTCTTTCGAATAATCACGCAACCCCGGCAGAAGTGTACGCTAAAACGGAAACTTTTCAATTTTGTTTTGAAATGTTTTAACATGTTATTTTTCACTTCAGTAGCTCAAATATGTAGGTTTTGCTGGCTGAAATCAGTGAGCAAAATGCGATTTTACTCACTGAGTGAGACAAAGTAACTTTTTAATTTTTGTTTTCAGAAAACCGCGAATATCTTATTCAGCTTTGGGTTAATCATAAAATTCGAAACATTTACACTCTATCTCTTTCCCGCCATTAGAAAGAGAGAGAGACAAAGACCAGCCCTTTCGAAGTTCCGATTTTGAATTCGACCTCAAAGACAAACACGTTCGGAAATTTGTACCTTAGACTATAGTCTAAGATTTGTACTAACTAAAGAAATTTTGCAAAAAGATAATTGTCTATTAATGTAATTTATTGAATTTTTAACTTATTGTTGAATTTAAACGAAAATAATTATTTACTGCAAATAAAACTGATATTTAACCTGTAAATATTTATTTCTAGTTTCAATAATGTTACGTAAATATTTTGAATAATAAAATATCATGGGTGCTATTTCTGAACACGCCTTAATTTAAATAAAAGAGCGGGAAAAAAAAATCGTAGCTGGCGTAAATAGTTGAATAAGTTAAAAAATATTAAAATAATCGTAAAATATGAGTGAAACTAGCGATGAGAACAGTATTTTAACACCGGAAGAGTTAAAACAACAAGCTATTAATGCAGAATTAAGTTTCCTACCTGAGAAGTCTCGCGAGAAATATCTGAAAGCATACCATGTCTTCAATGAATGGAGACTTACAAAGGGCGCAAGCATTTTTTCGGAGACGGTGTTGCTATCTTATTTTTTAGATTTATAAGAGACGAGGCGATCATCTACAATGTGGAGTATTTACTCAACGTTGAAAGCTACTTTAAAAACAAAACATAACGTGCATATTGAAACATACGCAAAACTCGTATCTTTTCTAAAAAGAATGTCAGTTGGGCATTAGGGCTAAAAAGTTCAAAATTTTCACGTCCCTTAACATAGAACAATTTCTTAATGAAGCTCCGGACTGCAATTTTCTTGCCGCTAAAGTAAGTGGTACCTATGAATCTATGTTGTCAGTTATTAAAATTTGTGTGTAGACTGATTTGTATAAAGGTATTTACTGCCTACTACTAATTTTTGGAGGCGCAATGAATCCTAGTCTGGCTTAACCATACTGTTAAAATATTTAATAAGATATGTAAAAGATGCTGTAAATGTTAAATTATGCATATTAATTACGTAATATTTTCATTACAGGTTGTACTGAAATTAGTGGAGCGTGTCGCAATTACGAGCTATTATAGCTCGTAAATAATATCGAAAAGCATTCAGATAAATAAATTACTGGTAGTAAAATTGAAAAATACGAAGACGAACCTTGATAGGACTTTTGTCGTACGCGAAAAATATGTAACTATTGTAGAAAAATACCAACATTTACGTCCAGCCAATATAAAAACCGACCGATTTTTCATACAATATCATAATAATAAATGCTCAAGACAGCCTATGGGAGTAAATAAAATAGGTGCTATACCGCGAGAAATTGCCACTTTCTTAAAACTGGAAGAGCCTCAGCTATACCCGGGTCACTGCTTTCGGAGAACTTCGGCAAAGCTCTTGGCTGATTCCGGAGCCGATCTCACCACTTTAAAACGTCACGGCGCGCGGCGGGTGGAAGTCCAATACGGTTGCAGAAGGCTATATTGAAGACTCAATAGAAAATAAGTCGAAAATCTGTAAGCGTATAGTGGAAACTATAAGTCTGAATTCGACCTCGGATCCTTGGTTTCACCCACGCCCATCCACTTCCAACGACGCACAGTCAGAAAGCCGATCAGAGTCACCAACGTTCAGCGTTGTTCCTTCTCAATCCTCAAACTAAACTCAATGCAACAATAACGTTGCCAAATAAATCTGTTACTTTTAATTTGCAGAATTGTAGTAATTTTACTTTTAACTTTTAAAATGTTCCATTTTATTGAATTGGTAGTTCTACCTACAATGTTAATTATTTTGATTCACAATAAATAGTTATTTCAATCTTTTCCTGTTTATTATTTTATCTCCTAAAGTGTTCTCGCTGCTAAAGTGAAAAGTTATGTGTATTACACGAGAGCAAAGTTTTTTGCATCTCGTGCCTTTGAATCCCTCGCCACACTCAGGATTCAAATTTAGAATCACTCGCTACGCTTGTGATTCAATCGTTGAATCCTTCGCTTGCTCAGAATTCAAAATCAGCACTCGCAGCGTTCAAAATAATCAAAACGACTTTGCTCTCTTGTTGCACAAATAACTATTAAGACTCTTGACTACTGCAGTTACGGAAGAAGCGGTGGGAATAGTAAATTTTCATATATTTTCATAAATGAGTTCAAAACTTTTTATTTAAAGGTTATACATAAAATATATTTGAGACCCTTACAACAAGCGATTCCATTTGATATGTCGCACGGTGGAGTTAGAAAACTTTTTTTTTTTTAATTTTCTGGTTTGCCCCCAAAAGTGACCCCCATATTCAAAATTCATTTATTTACGTGACATGTCCGTGTTGGGTGACTGAAATTTATATATGTTTACCGAATTTCAACTTAATCAGTTCAAAAGACTTGAAGCAATTGTCCTTCGCGCAAGTGTCCTTCACGCAAGTGTCTTTCGTGCATATGTTTATCCGTAAAAGTGACTTTTGCGCAGAAGTCCATTTACGGATATATTTAGCGCAAATGCGTTCGCACAAGTGTCCCAGATCCCCTATTTCCAATAGAATGACTTAAATATATTATTTTTTTCAGATAGTAAAAGTGCTGCAACCAAATGCTATTCTAGTTGAATTATGTCGCCAACGAGTATCACTCTTAGAGTTGGACGACAAGAAATTTTTAGAAGATGCAAAAAATTTCGACGCTCAAAAGTTAAAGTTAGTCCTATTTCTTCTGGAGTATATTCTGTCTAACGTAGTATAAATGTGGTACGCCTAGTTTTATGGACCAATATCTGGGCTGTGGCACGCTAGCGCAGTTTTTGAATTTGTCCGGCAGCGCGACAACATCCTAACTGCGTAACAATACCAATCACAATCTGAATCACTTTGAATCTGCTCAGCAACGTAAATAACGTAATGAATGTTGTTGAACTGTCAGAATAAAATTGTTAGTGTTTTACGCAATTACCTAGATGTTCCTTTCGTAGTCGACAAGCCACGTGGGCCTCGGTACGAGTAGTTTGGTGTAGTTTCCACATTCACACAGATCTTTTTAAATTGCCATTGTAAGCCGAGTCTCGATCCCTTATGTCTTGAGATTGGTGTAGTTCATAAAAATGGCTTATTTATTGATTCACACGAGTTTACTCGCCTGAAACGAGCGACTCGACTCGATCGCGACTCGCATGAAGATAATTTAATATTGGATCAACCAATTGGAACCATACACCTAGCTTCTATTGTTTCACTAGTGTCCATGAATGTGAAACAAATATTTTGAATAGACACTGTAAAAAATATACTGTTTAATTCAAGTACTCGTTTTCGTAAGTCATCATGTTTTATTCGATTTTGATCTTTCTACAAACATCAAAATAGAATAAATCAAATCACCAGAATAAGTCTAATCTTTACTAAATTTCAACAGAGAGGCGGTAAAAGGTCAAAACTTTGTGTCTGGGATGTTACATGCAATGCTTTTGAAGACCTATGCTGATATTGCGAAGGAATTGGGTGTTGCACCTGGTGGAGAGTTCCGTCGGGCGTACCATGAGGTCAGTCAGTCGGAGTCGGTTGTAGTATCTAGCTAAGTGGTATAGTTAGGTACTCTATCTATACATATACCTACAGGGCAGTATGCACCTGTTACCATGGATTCAGTACATGATTCTGACCCCTCCCCTGCATTAAAATTTTCATCACCCTCTATTTACTAATAATAAAGCTGAAAAGTTTGTTTCTTTTTAACACGCTTTTATTAGCTTCATTCGTATCGTATCTTAGTTTGTAACGGAAACTTTGAACATGATTCTGACCCCTTCAAAACGTCGGATTAACTCGAAATTTGGCATACTTATCAAGGACCGATGACAATACAATAATTTTATAAATTTGTGCCATTATCCTTGCCGGAACGGGCCTTTAGAACGGGTTTTCCGTCGGCCGTTCTAAAGGCCCTTCAAAAGCTGTTTGATTCCGTCATACTCGAGGGCAAAACGCCACAGGCATGGAACAGAGGTGTGGTGGTACTTTTCTTTAAGAAGGGTGACAATACCCTACTTAAGAATTATAAGCCCATCTCACTTCTGAGCCATGTCTACAAGCTGTTTTCAAGAGTCATCACGAACCGTCTCGCGCGCAGGTTTGACGACTTCCAGCCTCCCGAACAAGGCGGATTTCCTAAAGGCTTTAGCACCGTAGACCACATACATACGCTGCGGCAGGTTATACAGAAGACCGAAGAGTATAACCTGCCTCTCTGCTTAGCGTTTGTGGACTACGAAAAAGCCTTCGATTCGATCGAAACCTGGGCTGTACTGTAGTCTCTTCAACGGTGCCAGATTGACTATCGGTACGTCGAAGTGCTGAAGTGTTTGTATGAAAACGTCACTATGTCAGTCCGGCTCCAGGACAGAGCCTCGAAACCTATCCTTCTGCAGCGAGGGGTGAGACAGGGAGATGTCATCTCTCCGAAACTGTTCACCGCTGCACTGGAGAGGGGCTGGCATCAACATCAATGGCGAGTACATCACTCACCTTCGATTTGTCGACGATATATTAGTCATGGCTGAGACTATGGAGGACCGCAGTACAATGCTCGATGACCTCAGTAGAGCTTCCGAAAGAGTGGGTCTTAGGATGAACATGTACAAGACAAAGGTCATGTCCAATGCTCGTGTGATTCCCACTCCAATCAAGATCGGAAGCGCTACACTCGAAGTTGTGGTCGAATATGTGTATCTAGGACAGACTGTCCAGTTATGCAGGTCCAACTTTGAGAAAGAGGTCAATCGTCGAATCCGACTCGGCTGGGCATTGTTCGGGAATCTACGCAATATCTTTTCGTCCCGCTTACCGCAGTGTCTCAAGAAAAAAATTCTTTGACCAGTGTGTGTTGCCAGTGATGACATATGGTACTGAGACGTGGTCGCTCACAATGGGCCTCATAAGAAGGCTAAAAGTCATCCAAAGAGCAATGGAGAGGGCTATGCTTGGAGTTTACCTACGTGATCGAATCAGAAATGATGAGATCCGTAGGAGAAGCAAGGTTACCGACATAGCCCGATGAATTGCCAAACTTTAGTGGCAGTGGGCAGGGCACATTGCTCGCAGAACAGATGGCCGATGGGGTCGGAAGGTTCTGGAGGGGCAACCGCGTACTGGAAGACGTAGCGTTGGAAGGCCTCCCACAAGATGGACCGATGACCTGGTCAAGGCCGCAGGAATACGTTGGATGCGAGAAGCACAGAACAGGTTGAAGTGGGGGAGCTTGGGGGAGGCCTATGTCCAGCAGTGGACGTCTTTCGGCTGAAATGATGATGATGATCTTTGCCGGGGTTACCAGGATAGCCAAAACAACTGTCTTTGAAAACTACGCTGACATACTTTACCAAATTCGAAACCCCAAAAAAATAGAAAATAAATAATAGTTTAAAAAAAGTAACTACTAGTTTGGTTTTCTATGGAAACGTGGTTTTTAGTTTTTTTTTTTTTTAAACTATTATTTATTTGTTAGGGTGTTTGAACGTGCTAAGCTCTGTAATTTATTAGTCGCATTTGAAATTCTGTTTTTATTAGATAGCCCAATTCTTCAGGAAGGTTATAGAGAAAAAAACTCTGCCGAAGTTGCGGGCAGAAGCTAGTGTATGTTATGTATTCTAATTTTCAGATGAAAAGAATACCTGGCTGCAAATTGTTTCTGGGCGATCGGCCAATTCAAATAACTATAGCGCGAGCTTTTCAGTCTTTAAGTGTTTATGAACTGGGACAAGTTTTGTACCATCTGACGTCGACGAATCCTAAGCCATTAGAGTACGTATTTTCTTATATTACTTTTATATGTGTGTATTTGTGTAATATTATAGCGAATATTATTTTTCCGGTATAGCAAAGAGCAGCTGGAAAGATATAAAGACCGAGACTTCGTACAAGCACAATTTGAGGAAATAACTCAAGACGTCCCCGCCTTTAAAAAAATATTCCATGTGTTTGTTGACGAGCGTGACAAATGTCTTGCGTACTCGCTACAAGAATGTGTTCGATCTGGCAAGTATTGTGTTGATAATTTGTTAGAACGATTGGTAGATGGAATGGAAACATGAAGTTCAAGCTTTGCTCGAAATTCTTCTTTAACATTCAGGGAATGAAAATCAGTACGCAAATGGGGACCGATAATCCTTTTCGGTTCTTAATACGGTTCTTCTTATGGCACGGTTCCAGTTAGGTGGTAGTTCCAAAGTATCGAAAGTTTGTCTAAGAAAGAAGGGATATGTTTGTCGTGTGCCTGACGTATCTTTTCTTTCACTTCGCTTCCGAAATATTGGTGAAAGTAATAATGATTAGTGTTTTGAATAATCTGCACTCACTGTATTACCGTATGAATACTTTCGGACTCGCTTTGAAGAAGAACCTATAAAATACAGTTTCCAATTTAAGTCCCTTTGCCGGTTCGGGGTTTTGTAAGGGAATCACTTAATACTGTCAGGCCGTCACTCTCTCTCATTCTTTCTCCGGTATTATAGGAACTTTTTCAATCCCTGATATTATTTATTATGTTAAGCCTTATTTCATTGAACTTATTTTTGTTTTCCTTTTCTATAGTTCAGAGTCCACGCGTTCTTGCGGTAGTTGGAATGGGGCATGTAGATGGCATTGTACGATATTATGGTAAAATGAGACAAGAGGATATCGTGCCGCTACTGTTGTGAGTATAGCTACTTGATTTGAAAGGCAATTAAATTATGTCTGGGTTTATACTGAATTCTAGTAGTTGGGCGTTTTAAACCAATGTTAAAAGAAACATATTAATCCTATATCTTTTACTCATTAAACTTGATCATTAACTTAAGTTTATTGCGTTTTCTGGTAATAGTCTAGATCAGAAATAGAGAAAAACTGCTACGGTTTGAGAAGGGATTTTGATTTTCTCTCCAATCTATAATTTGAGTTTCATTTATAAGCATGCCATTCTTGCGTACTATTCATAACACTACTTTTTGCCACCAACATTATTTGTTAAATGCGTGTATTGATAACTGAAAACGCCCAGTTACATATGTACATGCCTTTAAGTAGATAGAGGGTACATTGCGAATTACGTTGTAATCGAAGCGTGCATACACCCGTTCCGAATTAGCGAAAGCGCGATGTCCCGTGAATACGTTATATTTGACGATGAGCATATCGAAATCGCAGTGCAAATTACTGATGTGAGCGATTATGGCATAATTCGGAATGTACCCAGAATAATACCAATTAGGAACGATGACACTCACTTATTTTCTTTTATTTTCAGTGAATAGGTTTTTGTTTGGTCAACAATTAATAAGTACATTATACGTGAATAATAATTTGAAAGTTCATGAAGGTGAGGAGCTTAACTAGTAAAATGTTATAAAGTTTAGTGCTAGGCATAAGTTGCAATTAATATTTATTTAAAAAAATACACTTTGCCGTCTTGGTGATTATCCAGGCATTAGGCATGCCTTGCCTTAATGTACTTTGTTCAAATTTCAAAGACTGGTCCAGCATTAAATTTTTATCATTAGAAAGCCGAATCCACACATTTGGCACTTGCCGACGCAGACTACGCAGGGGCTCGCCGCAAGCCTCCTTTGATTTGTGCAAAATACCCGATTCTCAATCAGGCAGCAATTTGTGCTTGCAAGTCAATCCAACCGCTCTAAATTTTTTAACTTGTATTGATTTGTTGAGGTTTGGCAAGTGTGTGGAGCCGTTGTAACAATGTGCGTGAGAACTGTGGGACCACACTAGGAATTCGCAAAATAGAAATCCTAGTTCTAGTAGTAGACTCAGTTCACACGCACATTCCAAACGTAGTATATAAATACTTAGAACTAGATAAAATTTTAATTTAAAAATTCAAGTTTATTATTTCCAGTATACCACAAACGCCGTTTTGGAAGATATTATTAGTAACAGGAGTGAAATGGGGATTCATTTTCCTTGTCTTTTCATTTTTTTATAGATTAGTTTTTGGATGAAAATAATTATACTCATTGAATAAACTTGTTTATGTCTGCATTTTTTTTTCTGCCTGATGACTTGATGACGTACCTAACATCTAAGCTGCTTCTTCATGGTTCCTATTTGTCAAACAATAAATTTCGAATCAAATTCAGGGCTGATTTGAAAAATTCATGTGAGATCAATGTCGAACGCTCAGAATTGAACTTGCGACCTATCAAATTGTGTTGACACATTCACTTGCTGTTTTCTATAGGCAAAACTATTAGTTAATTCGATTGAATGACTGTATCATGACAAAGTTACTGCTCGGATATAGTGAAGTAGAAGAAAAAGGACTACGACAAAATTACGAAGGAATTTGTAAAACACTAACAATGAAATTCGCAAATTCGTAGATCGTTGAGAAAGTTGTAAAAGTTTAACCAACGGTCGAGACATGGAGAACTGCGTGGCTACGCAGGTCTTTTAAACGGAGCTTAGTAGACGTCCCATTCTTTTTGCTAACCGCTGATACGATTTCAAAGAAAATGTAGACAGTATGAAAATGAACCCCTTTTTTGTGGGTGGGAAATCATCAAATGACGTCTCCCGCTCTGGGTGGAGCGGAAGGTTCGTGTCAGACTTATACTGACTAAAACCCACTCGTGTTCTTTCAGTTGCCCATGTGCCAGGGCCACGGTATCTCGTCCGAACAAATCTCGCGACCCTGGCAGGCATCGGTCCTAGCACAGACCCCTTCACTACTGCTGACATCTCTTTGAGGCGCGCGTGGAACACTACGCGATGTCAACACGGGCCTGGTCCTTAACCGGCGGCGAGCTACCCATTGCTCTCGCCGTCCGCAAGCCCGCGCCTACGGTGGCCGGGAGTCCGCGATCGACTCCCGACGCCCGGGGTGTCTCCTGTGGCAGCTAGGGACGTGAGGGTGCAGAGTCTGCCACTCCCTCACGCGCTCCGCCTCCTCCTTCGTGAGCATTACTGCTTCGCAGAAGGAGGTGACGGCTTCCCATGTCCTCTCGCTCCGTACCATGGCTCGCACCAGGGCCGGACGCGAGAGGTCGCCGCTGCCGATTACCTCCACGAGGACACGGCGGTGCTCCGCTCAGGCAGGGCACACCTCCACCGTATGCTCCACTGTCCTCTAGACGATCCTCGCAATGGAAACACCCGGGCGTTTCCTTCCGCTTTAACCTGAACAGGAACCCCCCATAGCACCCATGCCCGGTGAGGACCTGCGTTAGGCGGAAGGTGAGCACAATGAAAATGAAGCCCTAATGTTTGCATTTCACGGCCTACAGAAATGTGTTAATTGTAAGTTAGAAGAAGGTTCATCAATATTTATGGTGCGTCAAGTCTTTTTCATCTCTGTTAGCCGATTTATATATCTTCCTCTTAAGTTTTAGGGGAATGTGGGAGTCGCAGATTGTCCCCGTGAACTGCCGCCATTTCATCCATCCAGTGTTAATTTTGTGCTTAACCGTCCGATCTACTTCGCCACCGCTGCACCGCTTTGCACAAATGAACCGATATACCAAAAGTCCTACCTACATTCCAGCTCACACACCTTAACTTTTCTTCCTTCCCACTCCGAGCTTGCATCTTACGTCGTCACACCCACCCGTTCTGGTGCGACAACCCTTGTCCATTTCCCACAGAAGCCGGGTGCTGCCCCTGCGCGTCGCCTGTAGGGTACGCCCCAGTCCCATCATGTCCTTTTCCGTAATTGATGTTTTGGGTTTTGGCAAAGTTTAACAGTCGGTCGCCCACCTGACACAGCAGCCCTCCTTGGGAACGCTTTAGTTGGTGGTTTAACCGCCACCTCGAGGCGATCCAATGTGCTACAATGGTATGCACTTGGCCCCTAGTTCCCTTAGTCGCCTCCTACGACACCCACGGGATGAAATGGGGTTACCATATTCTTCAAGTCCGGGACTACACGGATCACACGGGACCATATCATGAAAAAGTCGAAATAAATAAAGAAGAGACAGGATTGTATTGAGATGACTTAAATGGTTATAATTATATAAGGTGTATCTATTCATACACGAAATATTTAAAGAGATACACCTGTAGGTGGTAAAGATGCTATAGACGCAAAAAAATTTTAATCTAAGCGTTTTTGAATTTTCGTAATTATTATAATTTTAAAACTGCTTGAGACGTTTTACATAAAACCGGCGGTCAGGCGGGCCATTCATAGAATTTAGAGTAAACTCCAAATTCTATGAATGGTCCGCCTGACGCTGTGAAAGCGGCGAGCGCGGCCACTAGGGAAACTAGAGTAATGGATGTTAAAAATAAGAAGGAGCCAGTATTTCTTATGTGAGTCAAATAATTTATAAATATTAAATTTTGAATAAATACATTTCGACAATTTTTTTTTTTCATTGCTATAGCTTCTTTACCACCTACAGGTTTATCTCTTTAAATATTTCGTGTATGAATAGATACACCTTATTTGATAAGGGTACGAATTGCAAAAAAAAATTTTTTTTCACGGGCTACCCTTAGTCTTCCCTTCGTAAATGGAAGTGAGTGGCACACTATTTCACCTTAGGAAAACCCACACGATCGAACTACAGTTAAAACGCTTACTTGAGTCCTCGCCTTATAAGAAATATTAATTATTTATTTGCATAGAAACCAACAAGGTTTCTATTATCAATCAGATCGGAAAAATTACAATCAGTGTAATGCGGCTTTACGCGCTCAATCCCAAAATGATGTAACTGCTACCAGGTTGCTCATGTATCTAAGATCCTTACACTAAATTTTCACTAAGGATAGGCTGGACCAGGTGGACTGCGTGGATACCAAGAATTATGGGACATTATTAAGGGTAGTGTTGAAGTTGGTTGGCTGTGAATTCAATTTGATGCTCCGCGCAGTGAAGTCTGACTGAATTGCGTTGCACTCCATTTGACCGTGCTCACACCACAGGTTCCGTTCCGAATTAGCGTCTGCCATGTCCCATGAATAGTCATGACACGGCAGTAATTATCGTGTTTACGCCAATTCGGATCGATAACAGCACAATCTGCAAAGCAGCCAATGCTATGACTGCTTTCCGAATAAGAACATGATCGCTGACAGCGCTCATATCAATATTTTTGCCAATAATACGGAACACTCGTAAACGCGCTAACAGTGCTCGCTAAACGTTAACGTTACACACCATATAAAACTTGTCACCACATAATTGCTTCTCCTTTGTTGGTAGCGACTGTAGCCAGAAGCACAAGTTCTAATAAATCCAAGTTAGTTTACAAGATTGACTGGCCTGTTAGTCTAGTGGTTAGTGACCCTGACTGCAAAGACTGAGGTTGTGGGTTCGATTCCCACCCAGGACAAATCTTTATGTGATGAGCACAATCATTTGTTCTGTGTCTGGGTGTAATTTATCTATAATATGTATGTATTTAGAAATATTTAAGTATATTTATCAGTTGTCTGGTTCCCATAGTACAGACTCTGCCTAGTTTGGGATCAGATAACAGTGTGTTGGTTGTCCTAAGACATTTATTATTATTATTTATAAGATTACTAACTTAACTATACAAATAAGTACAAAACCAAGCGACTCAAAACAAAACAACACAACTGTTATTTTTGACAACGCTCACGGTATTATCAGTTTAAGGAACGGTCGACGTTATCGCAAGGTGGTGCATGTCATGACGACTTACGGGACTGAGGACATCGTTCTTGCACTCACGTCAATATGGAATGGAAGAGTACATTAGAATAGAGTAATGATACTATCGTTAGGTATTATATTCTATTGCATTTGTTATTATGACAAACAAAGCCGTTGCCAACTATTCTGCCATTGGTGCCAATTCTGTTGGCACAAAGTTCTCTAAACTATAAATCACTAAAATTTGGTTAATTTCTGTCAAACGACGATTTCCTAGTTTGACAGCACTAAGATTGCACTGAGTTATTAGTTTAGAGAAAATGTCTATTTTGCTATTCTGAGTTTTGCCGGTTTTCACCAAAACTTTTGACTATAATAATTTATTTTAACTAATTCTGACTATTTTTTATCGCGACTAAAAAGGTGTGGAATAAAACTAGTGGTCATGAACTAAAATTCACACCAACACCTCATCTTCACTTGCAAAAACGGTACTGTATTTTTTGTTTTCCTTTTCTTTTGCTTATATCTCGACCTATCGCAAAAATAATGAAATTTTCGACATATAAATCTCTACACGTGGGTAATATATTTTTTTACATTTTTCAAACAAATAGTGAAAAATTCCATATAAAACACGTCCAAGGCTGCCCGAACGCGCCTTCGTCTCTCAAAAAATTCATTATGTAGCACACTCAACTACCACGTTGCGAAGCCAAAAGAAAAAAAAAATACCACGTTGAGTCGCGATTGTCAAATTCGATTTTAGTCGTGTCAAAATAATTATTAAATTTAGAGATTTTTTATTGCAGAATAGCGTTACAATTCTCATAGCCAAAAGTAAGGAATTTTAGAGATAGTTTAGTTCTGTGTACAACAAAATCAGCACCTTCCTTGATCGGCACCAATGTCTAATTATCGTTATTCGGAATGCAGCTTAGTAATGTCTATTGTCAGATGGAGACACTGTCACTGTCAGTTAGCCAAATCAAAAAATTGTTTACATTATTATTTTAATAATAATTTTAAGGAGAAAAGTAGATGTACGATTAATCTTAATAGAGTTTAAGGTTTATTTCAGACTTTGTCGTAGTTTGGTTTCCTAATTTCATGAACTTCCGCACAAGTTTTGAATTATTGTAATAGCTGAGTTCAGTTTTGAATCAATTATATAAAATCATGATATTTGTGATATTATTCTGTATTCTGCAACCTGTAATAACTTCTAAAGAATCTGACTGTGGCTGTAACCTTAATCGTGCAGAAGGGGCAAACTTAGCTCAAGAAAATATATTTAGTAACCCATACTTGAATGATGTTGATCAATGTCCTGTTGGAGATGATGGTAATAATAAATACAGCATCGGCGAAGAAATAAGTGAATCACATGGAATGATACTAGTGCCTGCCAACGAGTATCAGGTGGGGACAGATGATATAGCTATAGAGAGTGATCAAGAAGGCCCAAAAAGAATAGTGAAACTAAAAAGTTTTTATTTAGACAAACATGAAGTTTCAAATAAGGATTTTGCTAATTTTGTAAATAAAACCAAGTTTAAGACTGAAGCTGAACAATTTGGAGATAGTTTTGTGTTCTCAGCATTTTTAAATAATACATTTAAAGAACAACTAAAAGATTTTCGTGCTGTACAAGCTATCTGGTGGTACAAGGTGCTTGGTGCTGACTGGCGGCATCCATACGGACCTGATTCTGACATAACAGGTATATTGTTTCAAACTGAAAATCGTCCCTAAACAATAATCATTCCATTCCAGCCTGCACCTTGCTGCCCTATTTCAGCTACGCCCTAAGCCGAGATCCAAACCCCACTGAGGGTGCTGGTAGCATGTAGTTGCTTTAGTTTTTGAGCAGTGTCTTGCTAAAACAATTGTATTTTCTGACTTGACATTACGTTATTAATAATCATACTCCAGAAATACATATTAGTTAATCATTTATTAATTACCTCACAAGTTAAAAAGCCATAAAAAGGTAGGTAGGTGATGGGTAAGTTTAAGGTAGCCACAGGCAAGTCCAGTTAAGCAGCTGACAAATACCTTTTTTTTTTTATCTCGAGGTGGAAATCCTCATGGATGTCCTTCACCCTGGGGTAGGCGGAGGGGTCTGTCAGACTCTTACTGACTAAAACCACCCGGTATTCCATCCCACACCAACGTCGGGGACCACGGGAACCAATATGTCTTCCGTGATCCCCGCCTTTGCGGGCCTCCTCACGTTGGGGGGGAGTGAGGTGTTAAACTCCCCCCCATACATCACAGAGAGGCGCGCGTGGAACACTACGCGCCACCATCTCGGGTCCTAAGGAATAGGGGGCGACGGTTGTCCCCAGATCCGTCACCCCTGGACCCATTTAGGGGGGCGGGAAGAGGGCGTCGTCCGCCCTCCGCCGACGCCCCGTTCGCCTGCTGTGGGCTGGGTGAGTGGAAGATATCTCCCGCTCTTTTTCCGCAGCCTCCTTCTGCGACATGACTGTTTCGCAGAAGGATACAGGATGAAGGACTCGACCACGGCCGGCAGCGATAGGTCGCTGCCTACTTCTGAGATGAGGGCACGACGCGGCTCCTCCCAAGCGGCACATTCTGCCAGCGTATGCCGCGCCGTGTCCTCCCGTCAGTAGACGCAGTCGAGACACCGGACGTCCGGCTCCCTGTTTATGCGACACAGGTACTTCCCGAAGCAACCATGCCCCGAGAGCACCTGCGTCGTCCGAAACGACAGGGAGCCGTGCCTCCTCCCGTGCCAGTGCCCGAGTACTGGCCGGACGGCCTCAACGGTGGTGAGGCCAGCAGTTAGGCCGTGAAAGCCTGCCCTGCCAGCCCGCAACCAGGGCTGCGCGGAGCTGCGACCGACGAAGCTCCATGTGACGCTCCGTCAGTTGCTCGCCTCGCTCCCGCGCTTCCTCGCGCCACCGATACAGTGACGCGAGTACTTTCGCCTCGAGGTCCCATGGTGGGGATCCGGCTACTACACAGGCCGCCTCGTAGGAGATCGTGCGATATCCCCTGATGACTCTGACGGCCATTGCTCGCTGCGTTCTTCGCAGAACAGCGATGCTGCCGGCCGTTAGGTCAGCCGCCCAGATCGGGGCACCGTACAGGGCCATGGATCGCACGATCCCCACGTAGAGCCGCCTACAGGCGGCGCTCGGGTCCCCCAGATTGGGAAGCAGCGTTGACAGCGCCCCAGCCGTGCCCATCAACTTGGGTGTCAGCCGCCGGAAGTGGGGGCCGAAGTCCCACCGGCTGTCGAGCACCAATTCAAGATATTTCATGGTGGACTCGACAGCGATCCGAGACCTCCCGACCACGATGTGTGATCCAGCCGGCGGCGCTCGCCGGGGGCAGCTGACAACCGCCTAGGTTACCCTGCAAGATGTCATACCCACAAAATTAAAAGATATGTCTTAGTAGGTAGAAATCTAAACACTGAAATAGACTATAAGCTTTTACTCAATATCATTTACCCTTTATTTTCAGAATTAATGGACCATCCAGTAACTCATGTGTCATGGAGTGATGCAAAAGCATACTGTAAGTGGAAAGGTGCACGCCTGCCGACGGAGGCTGAATGGGAAGCAGCATGTCGGGGTGGCCATCAAGATACCACATACCCATGGGGTGACAAACTGTTCCCTGACAGAAAGCATATGTCAGTATTATAGTTAGTGTAGTATAGAACAACATAGAACATATAGTTTATTTTCATCAATTACAAGCTGGGCCTAGAACTTCACCCATGTGGATGTCAGAAATTATCCCTCGGGATATTGCTATTAAGACAATAAGCCTTATAACATCAGCTATCTGCCAGTGAAAGTCCAGTCATGATAGGTCCGGCTGGACCTATATCGGAGATTAGCTGAACAGAAACCAGCAGATTTTTTTAAATAGTTTTTTTTTGTTAGAATTACTGTATATACTTTCATATGCATTGAGTATATTGCTGTTATTTTTGCTTTACAAACAGACATGGTCTTTTCTACTTTCATTTACATTGATTTATCTGTGAAACAACTGCTAACTATCACCTTGACTTGCCTTGCTATGTATTATGTTCAATACCAGAATGATTACAAGGCATGTTTTTATTTTTTGTTTTTCAGGGCCAACATTTGGCAAGGCACATTTCCTACTCACAATTCAGCCAAAGATGGCTATGTCGGTACATCCCCAGTGAATATGTTTCCTCCAAATGATTTCGGTCTCTATAACATGGCTGGTAATGTGTGGGAATGGACAGAAGACTCCTGGGCTGGGAAAAATGTAATATGTATTTGTTATTTTTTAATTTAATCCATCTTTATTTATTATTTCCAAAATGATCACCTTTATAACTGTTTGTCATAAAAGTTAATTCTTGAAATTTCTTTTGCAGCCTAAAGAAAAAGTGAAGAAGGGTGGGTCGTATTTGTGCCACCTGTCCTACTGCTACCGTTATAGATGCTCTTCACGGTCCCATAATACTGAAGATAGTTCTGCAGGAAATTTAGGATTCCGGTGTGCTATGTCTGCCAAATAATTTACATGTCTACTTGTTTAGCAGACAACACTGTACTTAAAAATTACAAGGGAACAAAAAACACCACTAGACAGGAATTCATAATAATCTCATATCCATTTTGTTTTCCGAATTGATGATTTTTGATATTTTCTAAAATTGTTTAGGAACATATTTTATGAGACACATAAAATCTATTTTAGAAAATAAGTTAACACAGTAATATGTATTTTATAATTCTTAGATCTCAATAAGTCTTCTATTTCAAAATTCAGACAAACTTTGAAGTATAAGAAATAATTGTATATCATAAAAATGTCATCAATTCTTTTGTTATTGTATATAAATTATTTAGCAGAGGATTTTTGTGATAAAATTTAATCATTCACTTTATTTACAATGTCATAAAACTCAAATGAGCCTAACTGCTTTTGAATACGGTTGGATGGACGCTTTAACGTTTGGTTTCTGCGTCTGTGTTCATACAACTTAGCCTTTAGTTTAATATTCAGTGTCATAAAAATCTACTGCATACTGCCCTTAATCTGGAAATGCAGTGATAGTTTTAAACACAAAAATTGTGAAAGTTTTAGCACAAAATATCGATATTTAATTAATTGGAATGATTAATATCTCTCCTCTCTCTCCTCTCCAAGGATTTTTTCTGAAGAGATTTTTAATAAATTATAGTAAAGTACCTACTCAAAAAATATATGAATGCATGATTGTAAAAACTCACCTCAGACCAAATGCAAAATTTTCAGAAAATCAAAGAAAACCGTCTGGTGTAAAAAAATATAACTGGAACTTAAGAGCCCTCTCGCAAAATTTGAACGCTCGAGTTTAGGTAAAAGACGGCAGTTTTGAGTATGTGTGCGTAGCTATCCACACATACACAATACAAACAATATAACGCGAGTGTCGAGACGGACTAAACAATATCGAGCCGTTAGAATTATAATGTGGTATTTAGAGATTTATGAAAATTTATTTATCCAAAAAATAAAGGTTAAGGTTTGTAAAGGTATTATGTTATGTAAAGTATATAATAAAAATAAAAACAATCACATATTATTGTCTAATAATAATGACTTATAAGTTATTAAATTATTTGTTATTTATTAAATTAATTAATTAAGATATTAAATATTTATGTTCTTTCAATCCAGAATTAGTCTTCCTACTGAAAGTTTATATGGGTAGTTCATATAATTGTTTTTTTTTTTTGTTTATATTTAACTGCTTTTGTTAGTTTATTTTTATTTTCCTCTCATTTCATTTATTGTGTATATGTATCATTTGCATCGTATATGTAAGCGGGCACGCCCTTTATGCCTGGAGGCTTTATTAAGGTTTTAAGTTCTGTTTTCGATTTTGTTTTATTATTTATTTCAGCTTGAGTTTAGTTTTCAATGTTTTGTTGGTATATTGGCGTGTGCTAGCTGACATATGGCGAATAATATATGTTTTGTTTTATAATAACTTACACAATACTGTATAGAATCAAGTTCTTCTAACTTAACAGACAGCTGTGCTGCTGGGGAGTTTGTTCCGCCACTTCTTCTTCCCAGCTAAAGCACTAGGAAGTGTCGAAGGGCGGGCGTTTTGGGGGGACTGTCTCATGTAACTTTGACGTTCAAAAAGTGCTGACTCTCAGCCTAGTTTGAATAAATGACTTTTGATTTTGATTTTTTTTTTGATTTTGAATATTTGTCTTAAAGTCTTGATCTTGTCTTTCTAGGGTCTATAATTTCTGGCAATACGCAATTATTGTAAAACCGAGACAATTTCGGAATCATTTTTTCTTGCCAAAAAACGTCATATTTTAATACTTTTACTACTAGCAATGGAAAATCCGGACCAGTCCAGATAAGAAATATCATACAGATAACGAAACAAGTCACAGTTTAAATGGGTTTTTTAGAAAAATAACGTGAAATTGGGGTTTAAACGCAAGTAATCCGATACGAGGCGTGGCATAATAACTGTCATCGGCAGTATATCTCATTACCCCATTTGACAGGTCGACAGTGGAAAGGCTGCCCCTATATACCATTTTCATCCTGCGCCGCGATTACTGAAAAAAAAAAAAACTTAATGGCAGTGGGTCGATATGCCACCTTCCATACAAAAAAGTTCACGAACCCCTTTCGATGCAATATTGTTTTAGTCAATAGTAATTAATATTAAATTACCCAATAATAAACGATTATTAAAATCATCAATTTAAAATTACGAGAGTGAAAGTGTAAAAAAATCCTTGAAATTGTAATTACGGTTCTGTAGGCCATGTCAATATGTACTAATGTGGTCGATTTGCAAATAAAAATAAATATCTACCTCACTTCTGTTGCTTTCTTTAAGGCTGTAGTATGTTTATTTGAAACCCATTTTTTTTTTCATTTTTCCCCATTTCTTCCCGTGGGTGTCGTAAAAGGCGAATATGGGACTTACTATAGAGAATGGGCAGCAGCGTTCTCTATGCATTTTACCACCATACTGCGATCGCCAACCCGCCTGCCAAGCGTGGCGATTATGGCAAAGCCCCCAATATTGGGGGAGGCCTAAGTCCAGCAGTGGACGTCTTACGGCTGAAATGATGATGATGTTTATTTTGCCTTTTTTTGAGACAATGGTATAAACTACCCTTACTCGCCCCACTTACTACGCCCCATTGCTAAAACAATTAAAACAAAAAAACTTGAGAGGTGTCAAGGGACACCCCGATGGAACGAAGTTCTTTTCCAGGATTCAACAAAAATATTCACTCTCTCTCATCATCATCATCACCGCCATCATCATCATCGTCACCGCCATCATCATCATCACCATCATCATCATCACCACCACCATAATCATCATCACCACCATCATCATCATCACCACCGCCACCATTATCATCACCACCATCATTATCACCATCATCATCACCATCATTATCATCATCGTCATCATCATCATCATACAAACAGTAACAAACAACAAAATATTTACGGTCGAATTGAGAAACTTCCTCCTTTTTTTGAAGTCGGTTAAAAAGTATAGTTCCAACTTTTTCTCTTAAATTCCGTCTAGCCCCCTTTCGCAACGCGCAATAAGGAACTTCGTTCCAAAAATATAAAATTATTCTACAATCTATCAAAATAATACTTTACTTGATAATAAACGAAACTCTTACCTTATACAAAAATAATGCGAAGAGTACCAAAATGTTTTAGTCACAGTATATTTTTGCGTTCACGATACGAGTATCCGAAAACTGAGACGCGGGAAAAAGTGACACAGGTCCTGCCTCGTTGGGCGCTTGCGCCGTACTAAACGGTGCCCGCTTGAGCATCGTAATTTATTGTAATTTAGAGTGATTTCAACAATGATATTATGTCTAATTAAATAAACGGATTTAAATAAAACTTGAGAATTCGATTTGTTATAGAGCATACTTTATATTGGCATGAATTTTTAAATGTAATTATGCTTTATTCAAACCAAAAAAACGCGATAAAATTGCGAATAAGTCGTAAAAATTGCCATAAGACTTAATTTTTTTACTAATTAATGTTATTAAAAATCAATATTCTAGTACTAAATGTGTCAAAAAGATTATATTTCTGATGTTTCGTGTATTTTTTTAATTCAAATTTATACATATTAATGGTAGAAATAGGAGTCTGAAATTGACTCTGCGATGATTTTTCAGAAAACTAGTTTTGGGAGATTAATTACTACAAAGTAAACAAATATTTTTTTGTAAATGTGTTACTAAAAGTGTCAAGAAGAAGGATTGATCTATTTTTACATGTATTTGTCAATGCCAGAATATTTACTAAACTGATAAATTAGGCGACTAAAATCTTAGATATTCGCGCAAATATGCGAAATGGCTCTAAAAAAAAAAACTATTTTTTTTACAATCATCTTGTACGAGGTGTGTTTTTACACTCAAAAGGTTTGTTTCGCCATCATCATGTTCATCATCAGCAGCCTATAATGTTCCCACTACTGGGACACAGGCCTCCTCTTGGTGAGAGGGAGTGGGCCATAATCCACCACGCGGGCCCAGTGCGGGTTGGTAGATGTCACGTCTTCGAATTTTGGTTCTAAGACATGCCGGATTCCTCCAATGTTTCTTTTTCCTCCAATGATTCCTTCACCGTTTTGAGAGCAGTGGTGATGAAAATAATTTACACAAAGTAAAGCGCCTGCTTGGGTTCGAACTCACGACTCCTAAGTCGCGGCCGTTACCACTAGGCCACCACTGCTGTTTTGCCATAGAGAAAACAAATCCGTCATAAACAAGTTTTCGGAAAAATTGGTCTGAGGGTTTTTACAATCATGCATTCATATACAGGGTGTGGCGTAAGTAGTGGTCCACCGGTCCGGATTCGATGAACCAGATAATTAACTATAACAATTAAAAGTTTTAAACATTTTACCCAAGGGTTCCGAAAATATTTCATTTTTGTCTTTTATTTACGAAATTTCTACCTTTTATTACATATTTGTTTGTAGTTTCAACAAATACCATTATTTTTTCATTTTGATTTCTGTTGATTACTGCTGAATACTAGAGCTATCATGATAAATTATGATTTTTTATGTAAATTCAGCTCTTTTGAAGAAAAAGTTGGTTCTTCTCTAATTTTAACCCCAATTTTTAACACACCATCAAGTTTAAGAGCAAATTTTTCAGAATCCTGAACGGTGGACCATTACTTACGCCACACCCTGTATAATAATCTTACATTGATTTTTATCCAATCTTGACTCTATATATTTGATCATCAAAACAAAGTTATATTTTGAGAATTAGATGCATACTTTCTGGAGTTTTTTTACTGCAGATTAGGTACCTACTCTACCACGGTAACTCTTCCGAACAAATCTCGCGACCCTGGCAGGGAGTCTTAACTCTGCTAGTCTGCTATGTTACTGAATTTATATTATATATGAACAAATACTATTATATATGATAAAATAGGTTGTAATTCCTACGAATAAAATTAGAAGAATAAGCCTTTATTTTTTGTAATTATTATTGATCATTATTAAACAATAATTTCAAGTGAGCTATGTTAAGTTTTCGACTGTATTTTTGTATTTACTATTATATAGATTTATTTAAATAAACTTTTGTTAATTGTAATATGTGTTTCACATTTTTTCTCACAGAAAAACGCCTACCTTTTTCCCACAGAAAAATGCCTACCTTCTGGACTCGCCAAACTTATTAATTACGGAATTTCGATGGATAGCTGCAAATGGTTCAGATCTCTCCTTACGAATCGACTTCAGCAAATGATAACAAAGGAAATAGCAATGACAAGGAGACGGCAATAATAAATAAAAAGGGACTCAAAATAGAGCCCTGTGAGACGCCTCTTTCTACGAGCATCCTTTTCGATTTACAAGGAGACGGCAAGAGTGTGGGGTCCTTAAATCGAACGGAGGTTCCGCGTGTAGTACCTACCTTCTTCTTCTTTCGTGTCGATGGTACTTGTACACTTCATATCGTTTGAGCCCAGTAGGTGGCCACGTTTATTGCGGCATCAGTGGCATTTTTGAGATCATCTGAGGTGCAGGTGAACGGGCACTTGGGACACTCCAGCAGGTGGGTCATGGTCTGATCAGACGTACCGCATTCGCACTGGGTGTCGGATGAATCTATAATCCCCCACTTTGACAAATTGTGTCTACAGCGGCCTACCTGGGTACGCTATCGATTGAGAGCTTTCCATATAGGCCGTTGCAAATCACGGCCGGAAGGCATGTGTTCCTGGGGTTCAACGAAGAAGAGGTGGTGGATAGTTCTCTTGCCATAGTTTGGTCCTCACAAAGGGTGGTTTGTCCTGGATGGCCTGCGTGGAGCAAAAGAAGCTCTTACGACTTATAAGCCTGCCTGGAGTCGTCTTGTAATCGTAGAGGGGATCTCGGGAATCGGATTCTTGGTTCTTTTTTTCCAGCGCGCATGCGACATCCCTTCGTATGGCAGGTGGTGCAATTCCTGCAAGCGGGTAGAGCTTATTTAGTGTAGTACCTACTCAGTGAGTGTATTCATATACTCAAATCCTAGAGAGCACACTACTTCGTCATTGCCTAGAAAATAGATCCTGAAGTTTGAAGAAAAAAAAAACTTATTTTTATTAAAATTTAATAACTCGTTATAAATAATTCCTTTCAATCATTCATCATTAGTTATACACAAATCTGGATGATATTTATCATAAAAACAAGAAAAACACAAATTTTGTCGACAACTTGCACAACTAATAACAATTTTTTTCAAACTTCAGGATTATTTTTCTCGGCAATTACGAAGTAGTGCGCTCTAGGGTTTGAGTATATGAATACATTCACTGAGTAAACTACACGCGGAACCTCCCTTCGATTTAAGAACCCCACACTCTTGCCGTCTCCTTGTAAATCGAAAAGGATGCTCGTAGAAAGAGGCGTCTCACAGGGCTCTATTTTGAGTCCCTTTTTATTTATAATTTTTATGGCTGATCTTGCAGGTATTCTCAAATACATTTATAAATCATTTAAGCTAATTGAAACCAGTCAGGCCATAGAAAATATATCGAAGGACTTTAAGCAAATCCCTAACTGGTCACAAAAAGAAAAAACACTAGTGCTTAACGCATCTAAAACAAAATGCATGATATAGGATCAAATTAAAGATACTGACATTTTATTAGCCAATGATTGCTAACGGAGAAATTTGGAAAGGGTGGAAGTTGCAAAAATCTAAGGCTGATTGTGGACGATGACCTTAGATTTGCAGAGCACATATTAATGTGCTCTGTGGTCATTAGACCGGATTCAGAATACCTTTTATAGGTTGACCTCTTTGGAGTCCGTTATTACTTCTCCGATGATATTTCGGAACTCCTTTCACACCTGCTAGTACTTTCACCATTTAACTATTGTGATGTCGTATAAGGACGCACTTTTTCAAAAGATCAATGCATACAGAGGCTCATCTCACATCTCCCCTAATATAACTGAGAAGGGCCAACATGGAATCGCGACGCAATCTATATTTGTGGTGTCCAGAAACAGTCAAAAAATACTTTACTTTTTCTTCTAAAACTATGTAATTATTAATTTATAATGACGATATAATTTCTAGCACTTAGCCGATTATCCGCAAGGGGACCTAAACATAATGCTGACGCCTAACCTTTAGCTTCCGGTATTAAAGTTTGGTGTATATGTGTACCTACTACAACTATACGTAGCTGTAATACTGTAGAGTGTAGACAATTAACATTATTGTTCTTCTATCTCTTATCATATAGGGACATACATACATAAACTCACGCTTTTTTCGAATAGGGGTAGGCAAGAAACTATGGAACGCCGCCTGCTATGATCCTTACGTATTTCTTTTTCCCCGTATACGTTTATACATCTGGTCATATACGCACGCCGGTTACAAGTATATGCTATATTTTTTTACGCACCTGACCCTTCTGAAACACATCAATATAATAAGGTACTTTGATGATACATATGCCTTGCCCTCAATCCTCCTCTTAACATGACCAGACCAATTAAGCATACTCTATGAGGGATAAATTAAAATATTGCAGTAATATTACACTTATATTTTAATTGCATATTTTTGTATAAAAATTACAATAGGTACATAAATTGATTTCTATATGATTAATGAAACATCAAAAATTTATATTTACAAAATGGTGAGCTTCAGCTGCTTGCCTGCTAAAAAAAGCAGAATATTCGGAGTACAAAAAGCACCTTTAATTTTGGTAAGTACAAAATAAAACGGAAGACTAAAAAGGAAGTTTGTAAGCTACTGCTATTAAACCCGTTATCGATTTGATCTTATATACATAATTTTGGTATAAATAAAAGATAAATTAAACAAAATAAATAACCAACACAACCACTTTAGTGTCATAGTAATCTAAACCTAAATTGAACATTCGGTTGAAATTAAAATACAGTTGTTGTACTTAAAATAGAAAAATAATCACGTCAATTTACAACAAAAAAGTTGTATCGAAATAACACCCATTATGTGTTATAATTACACAAAGGCAACCGGCGTTGATATTAAATTACATGTTTTATATAATTGTGGCATCCGCCGAGAGGTACAAAACCTATTTTTGATCTAATATTTTGAACAATGGTCTTGATAATCATGAGCTTGTAAAAATACTGATCAATACTTAAAAACTAAACATGGAGTCTTTTTTCTAATATATTTTATCTATTATTTATTTAATAGCACTACAATCAGCTATTGCGATCTCAACCGCAACTCCCTTTAATTTTTAAGTAAAAACAGGTAGCAGCTGCTATTAACTTGAAGCACTTTTTGGTTTTTTATCTACATAGTACCTATATGAGCTGGATGTGCAGAAAATTAAACCAATTATTTTTTTGATACACGTATGTAAACACTTGATTGGTAAACAGGTTCACTCAAAAGATGTGCCCAATGAGTATATTTTTTTATGCAGATTTTACTCCATTTTTTGTCGACAATAACTTCAGATTTCACAGTAAATGTATAGTGACAATGTAAGTTTTAACATTTACAAGCTCATCATCATAATTAGTATATTTAAATTAAATAAGCACCATGTATAACATACATGTTACTGTAAGTATTATGACTGTATTCTTTTAGAGGTTTCTAAACTCTAAAAGCAACATATTGTCTAATTCTAATAATAAAAGTATAAAACGCTATGCGATCACAAATCTAGCTATACATTTACATCAATAAAATAAAATTTACACCATTGATACCGCCTAACTGTATGTACACTAGACAAATCACATGTACCACTACTTCTAGGGTTATTATTGGCGAGGCGACGTGGCGAGAGGTACCGTCGCTCACACATCCGACACCGTTACCGCGAAGGTCCACGCATTAAATAAGAAATGTTAACGTCCCGTGATTGTTTGAGGCTACGAATCACAGTGTAGTACGGAATGCTAAGGAGGGCGGCGCGGCCGGCGTCAGTTGCCGGCCGGCAGCACGGTGCGCGCGCGGGCCAACGTCACGCCGTGCCCGTTGCTGAAGCCGTTCTTCACGGACCCGTTCTTGTACGTCAGCTCTTTTATTTCTGTCGTCTCCGGTTGAGGTGACCTGGCGCGAACCTGTTGACGAATATAAACGTTTTAGTTTTTTTTCTCCGTAGATTCTCACAGTAATTTAATTTTTTGTAGTATTTCAAATATCTTATGTCGTTAGGGTATAGAGTAGCTACCTATCAGCGTAGTAATTTTTGCAATCGCTATAGTATTTATCGAGTTTACTTTTTACTATACAAATTTTATTTATTTATTTCACGTATTAATTTACTTGACGTAATCAAGCAAAAGAATATAAAAATCGATAAGCAAGTATTTCGTTTGAGTGTACAATCAAGTAAATAAACGATAAACATGCCTTAGGTCTACTAGAGTAGGACTGGTTGTAGAAGTCTTTGAAGAGGAAGAAGAACATGACGGCGTGCATGCCGATCCACCAGACGAAGGCGCGCGGGTAGTCGCAGTCGATGAACAACAGCTGGAATGCGTGCACCATTATACCCACGAACTGCACCTGGAAAAATAATTTTATGCGTGAATAAATTATCGTAACGACTGATTTCGCCAATATACCCACATTTCACCAGTTACGTAAAAAGTCCCAGGGTGCAAGTCTATTACCGTCAACCGGGCACAAATCAAGGCTTTGCGCTGCTTTTGCTACTGAGAAAATCCTGATAGAAAAACCCTAATAACAGTTTGCCCGGCCTGGGAATCAAACCCAAGGTCAGCAGTAGCACTTGACCAAGGAAGCAGTAATGATAGGGCACACAAAAGAAAATGTCAAAATGTTTACATTTCATGTAATATTACAAATAGAAAGATCTATTACTACATAGGTGCCTACTAGACAGGATAGAAAATTCAGATGTCAGCTTAGATACTAAACTGGCTGGTGAGCGATAGGACTGCAGTCCAGTATTGGCTATCCATGCGGAACAGAAATATAAATAAACATTAAGTTTGAATTTTAATAAAACTACTGTCTGCTACTTATATCCTAAATTAATTATGTGAATAAATTATCTGTATCTTACCAGAAAAAGCACAGTCTAAAATGCTGGGTATAGAAGCTTGAAATTTTGCTCTAGTTCCTTATACAAAGAATAAATAGAATATATAAGAAAGGATTTTTGAAAATTCATTTATAATGGGGTTTAGGGAATGTAATTTTTTATGGATGTTCGTAATTTTTACCAATGGAAAATATGGTATTTTCCACTTTTTTTTTAAACTATTTAATTTTGAAGACTGTGAAGGAATATTTAACAGAAAAATATTTTTTTTGTAATTAATCTCCATTTTCTGCATTACAAGTGATTAAAATCTAATTTATTTTCAATGGTTTTAAATTTACCGCCAAAACGCTCCGTACGATGACGTTTATCACGATGACGTCATCTTTGTGTAAACAAGTTGTAAACAGTATTTCGATCAAGTAATTTCGTATCTCAAATGGATAGAAAATGTTTCGATCAAGTAATTACTGGTGTGTGGTGCCTCTGTGTACAAATACTTTTAAAACTGCGCCACATAAACTATTTATACTCCGTAGCACAAAAATCGGGGTGGTTGTTTGCAAAGAAATTTCCAACTACAAAAACATCTACTGTGGGCAGATTTGCACTATAGGCTTTTATAAAACCAGCTTCAATTGTATTTCCATTAATCCATTCCAAAAATCCTAAATATATCCTAAATCCACTCCGAGATTTACAGATCGAGCACAGATCACATACCTAAGTCAAAATTCAGTATACACAAAAATGACGTCACACGGTAAACGTCAGCGCAACGAGCGTTTTGGCGGTAAATTCAAAACCATTAAAAATAAATTAGATTTTTTTCACTTCTAACGCGTAAAATGGACATTGATTAGATAAATTTTATTTTTTTGTTGAATATTTCTTCCCAGTCTTCAAAAAGAAACTGTTTTTAAAAAAACGGAAAATACCCTATTCCATCGTGCACATGATTTGTGTATAAACATGTTTCTCTTACCATTTGCAAAGTAGTGAGGTATTTCTTCCACCAAAGATACCTCCTCATGTGGGGGCCCATAGCTGCCAGCATGTAGTACGAGTACATAATGATGTGCACGAAGGTATTGAGCAAGCCAAAGAAGGTCGAGTGACCGCCCGGCGTGAACTTCACGCCAAACCACACCGACATCGGCATCACGCCGTGGTGGATCACGTGAAGCGTTGACACATGATCAAACTTCTTTCTCAAGACGAAGAAGATCTGAAGAAAAATACGAAAATAATGTTAGAATGATGCTTATTTAAAGGTTTATTCTATAACTATAATAATATACTGTTGTGAGTTACAGAACATCAGATTTATTATTTTATTGCTGACGGTATGCACATGATTGTAATTTATTGTTATTAATTGTACTTAATCTTAATTAAAAATTGAATTGAATAAAGCGAATCTTTATAAAAAAATAAAAAAGCCGCGTAGAACAGTAGGAGCTGAACACTAGAAGTGCGGACACTAGAAGTGCGGACACTAGAAGTGCGGGCGTCCCAAATTTGACCCATTTCGATGTTCTTCCTGCTCTAATTAATATTTTATTATGAATATAATCTTAACTTTTGATGACTTTTCATGAAATATGATGATTATTATTATTTATTGTTTATACGAGACTTCAACCACGTAATTGCAATATTTTTTTACCCAAATTTATCTCAGTCGGTATGTTCCGCGCTTTTAGTGTTAACTAGGCGTATCGTACTCCCCGAAGCTAAAGGCGCTTTCTTAAACACGTCTCAAGATACAAGTTTCGCTTGTATATTAAGTAGTATTTATTTTAAAATATCGTTTTGCGTATAAAATGGACATTGGACGCCACGTGAGTATTCAAGTAAACAAGTATTCAAAACAAGGTCGACACCGGTGTTTTTTGGCATATAGTATTGAGTTTTGCGATAACTGGTTATCACTGAACACGATATGATAACGTTACAAGTGTAATATTAACTAAAACAAAAGCTTACCGTATCAAAGAATTCAGTGAACTTGGAAAAATAGTACCACCAACATGCGTGAACCATCTGAAAATTGAATACATATTATAAAATTTTGAAATGGGGCTGTTAAAAATCATAATTTCATTGTTATTTATATGTGTAATTAAAAGCAAAAACTAATTAAAGGGCAATTCAACAATAATTATAAAAATAGCAAGCAATCTACAAATCTATATTATATTGTGTAGTGGCGTGCATTGCATATAGGCACATAAGTAGTGCCTACCTCGACAAATCACCATAAGTCTGTCAATTCGATTTGAATGTGTGCCTCGAAATTATTAAGAAACTAACTAAATTATCACACCTAAAAGAAACCCGCCTTTTTTTGCCTAGATAAGAACAGGCGGCCTACCTATACAGTAAAGCAATGCACGCCACTGATATTGTATGTGTTAGGTAAGTACTATCAATACTGCTGAACATGCAAGATGACTTGTTGAGTCATGAATTCATGATAGATAATGATCAATTCCGAAAATTATTGATTATGTTAATTTGATGGGCGTGGTACATGGATGATGATGCAATCAGTACTTAACATAACAGGTACACAGTATAGGCAAAAGCATGCCTAGGACAACGAGGGTGGACGCGGGAGATCTCTTTTAAATTATAAAAAATTGGAATATTGTAGTCAGTTTTATCCCAAATGCATGATTATTTATTAACTTATTTAAATAACAAAGTTAGGAATATTTTCGAGGTTGTAATTATAACGAATATTGGAATTAATAAAAACTTACTGTTTAACAAAAAAATGTAAATGTCATCTCAGCTTTTCTAATACTGGTTTTATTAAAAAGAATTATAGGTATATAATTTTGTCTGCTCCGCTATGCCGCAAGTCAATTATAAAATATATTATTTGACCTATAAAAACAGCAGCTGTGTTTAGGACATTATTTTTTCTGTACAAAATCCATTAGGTACTATCTCGGAACCTGTTCAATGGGTGTTATTATGTAATGCGATAATGGTTGATTAGCACCTTATATCTGTTTCAGTGGTGTGGTTCCGGAAGTATGATTCAATGGGAATAGAGAAAAAGGATAACAAGAATAAGAACCCAAAAACGACTTCAGTAAAAAAACAACAAGGCATAATGGTAGTAACTCAAGGGCAGCTTTTCACACAGATATCTATGTTGTAGTGTAATCAATTAACGTATAGTGTAGCTTTGGGATGTTGGGACTAATGTAATAAATGGAAGTGATAATTCACCCTCATTGTTTGTGGATGTTTGGAGTGGTCGACCGGCTGACATTGAAAGTTATACCTGCCTGTGAACCAGCCCGCGGCTCCAATCTGAAACAATATGCCGACACCAGGCCCTTATATACAATATTCGCACATCACCGATGCCGCGCTGTTCATTACACGGCTTCAAATGTTAATGCATTCAAAGTTTAGTGTAATAATGTTGGCGCAGGCTGATACTTTACAGTGTTATTTGTTAGTAGCAGTATAATCCAAACACGTATTCATTTGGATACTTATCTCTATGCATAATAACTAACTTACAACTAACTGTTACCATCTGCACCATGGAACTATATAAACATAATGTATATGCCATATTCCTAAAAATACTTATAATAATGATGATTGCTATTTACAGTGAGCATGGGTTAGTTTTCTATGCTCTGATCCCCAGCCCGGGCGTCGGTGTATGGACACCTATACATCACTTACTCTAATAGCTTTGGGATTGTCTGTGTAGTCCACAGGTTGGCATCTAAAGCTGTAATGATTCAGCCAGCCCCCCATCATACTCTGGGCATAGCATGGCAAAAAAAGAAAAATATTGGTACTTATGGACATAACAAGAGGCACAAATCTTTTATATCTGAACAAAAGCAACAAGATGACTGTTACTAAACTTCATATTCTTGAGCAGTACTCTAGTTGGAACATTATTTACAAAACTAAGTTAGTGTGTTATAACTTCTATCAGCAAGCAGTTACAAAACACAGTGTGGGTTGGAAAGATGAAGGAAAGCTACTTAGGCCAGCCATAATGTCTGAAAATTATCTTGGCAATATATTATCAATTATTTAAACATTATTATCATTATTTACTCTGCCAAGGTTATTTATCTCTGATAAACTATTTGATGATAATATTAAGCCTTTTATTTCTGCGTTCTCATCACCAGTAGTAGAGGAGATTCTTCTTATCTTGGGCCTGCCGGTAAGCTGGTCTCCAATTTTCAGACAGAGACATTATAACCACATGTATATGCAAACAAAAACTTCTTTCATGGGGACACAGCTAAGGTAATTTAAAAAAAAGATATAAAGTAAATTAGTCAACAAAGTACATAATAAAATATTTACCATGCATTTGCCTGAAATAAACAGTAATTAGTCAATAAAGTTAACTTTGATTTAAGAGGCACCTTTTCATTACTAGGTATAGGAAAGCAAAAATTGGTGCATCAGGATGACACTAATGTAGTGTACATATTATTACTAATTGTACTTAATAAATTATTGAGTTTAAGCAAAAGTTTTAGGAATTAGCAACTATAGGAGTATTAACAGAACACTATTTTGATTATATAAAATGTCTATTATACTTCTTGCTCTTTACTTAATTATTAGACTGAAGGAATGGTGAAGACACAAAACAACAGTGCAATTAATGCAGTAAAGATTTTACTGTTTAAAAGTATTATACATATGTAAATGTAAAAATGTTACCTCATAAAACAGCCATGCGCTGAACACTACTTGTAAAAAGTTATATAGTATTAGAACATTTTTTAGTTCATATGGTTTTCTATTCTCCATAATTCGTGGTCCTAAGACCTGAAAAAAGAAAAAAATAACAATTAGTTTGTGGTTGCTGAGAGACATTGCCTATTATGATTAATATGTTTATTTTTTTTATAAATCACATACCTTGACTAGATAGACATAGCTTAGACATATTAATAATGTAGGAAAAGGGGAACTCATCAGGAACCATGGATTTGTCCTAGGATCTGAAAAAAAAAAAAACAATTATTAATTACATGTTTCTTATTTGCTACTAGTATAAATTAAAAGAATGTACAAATTATATAACTGCGGTTCACAGGGTCTTATAGAATGTTAGAATATAAAAAAAATATAAAGTGTTCTTCAACAACAAAAACAAAAAAAGAATTCCCCTAGCATCCAATCAGATTATAGATAATATGTGATTGCTGTGATTGGACAAATGCGCTGCATAGAGTAAATGCCCCGCTATTTATTGGGTCATCTAAAAATACTCCTATGTTATAACTGGAAGTGTGTTGGCAGTGTAGTGAGATATGATCAGTATCATGAGATAAATTTGTCACACTAGTCATCTTTACAGATATGAGCATCTTGTAAACGAGCAGATATCTGTTTATCTAGTCACTTTAAAATTGTTTATTTTTAATAGAAGACATTTGTATACATTATTGAATGAAACAACGTATTTATAAATACTTACTCAATATTTTAATGCTGTTTTTTTTTTAAATTAGAAGTTTTATTTAGAATAAATAAGAAGTATAAATTAAATTAAATGTCTCATAATATTCTGCTATTCTCGGTACATTCAGAAGTTAACTGCATCAGGAAGACGTGAGTACTTGGAGAGTTTTCATATACAATTTTATCTAAAAGTGTCAAGATCCCATCATTTTGACTTACCTCCGAATTTGTCCATATAATATTGAAAATCGCTAATATACTGTTGTATTAGCGCCATTGTGTCGATTTCTGAAAATTAAATACGAATATAATTAAAACAATTGAAATAACCACTAGATGTCAAGACAGATAGAGTTCTACGATTATGCCAGGTGTTTACTGAGCAATTAACACTGACCGAGTAATTATAAACACTACACGCCGTTCAAAACATTATTTACAATATTTTATAAATTATTATTTAACCAGTAGTTCACAAAAAATATATTTTGATTCATCGAAACGAAAATAGGTTATCCAGGCTTTGGCGCACTGACAGCAGCAAAGTAGGAGTAGGAACACGGAACTGGGAAAACTGCCTAAAATAAACACGACAGATGGCGCAACTTTAGCGTAGACATGAATGCACTCTGTGGGCAGTAGGAATTAGAAACTGATAAAAAGCAAATACTTAATGGTGAAAAAAAAAAACAAATAGAACAGACTAGTTTTCAATTTTTTTTTTGGTTTTGATAGAAAGTTTAAGATCTTTCTTAAAGTCTTTAATTAAGTACGTTAATAAAGTCCTGTAATTAACAGTAGGGACCTACATTTCCATAATAAGTCTAAAGGTCTATGACAGACTTAAAAGTCATACAGTCGTCAGAAAGGTGCCCACTCCAAAGCGCACTAGATACAAAATTATCGATAAGTATACCATAGCGGAGAAATACCAAAACATCTTAAAATTGAATATTTAATGTTTTCCCAAAGTACTTATTCGAATATAAAGTCTTAACAACCCCGCTTTTCTAATTAAACAGACAGAAAATGTGGTGTTGGAGAGTTTGTTGACCCATTTCTTCACCCCATCTCAAACATTAGGAAGTGATGCAAGGTGATAATATTATAGAGGGGCTATTCCTGAGTTTGTATTAAAAACTCAAATGTTTTAAGTTTGACTTTCATTTGACGTTCATGCTCTGTGGATTCGGGATCCAGGTGACGTTTTTAGTGACACAATTCACAAATTGAAATTAATCATCTGTGGCAACATGTGTGACATAATGTTTCAAGTGTGACCAAATCATTTGCTCTATTTTGGGTACTTAATTTTTGAACGGTACTTAACATGGTAGTGTTTCACGGAAATCAGCTCCTTATCATAAATGTCGTGATAATTTAACTTTTGATAAACTTTTGATTCATCAGGTCAGATATAAAATGATAATGATCCACCATAGGTACAGCTGGTTCTAGGACTCGTTTCCAACCTACAGAAGGCACTAAAATCTACTCACACAAAAATCTGTCTTAATAACATAGACTGCATAGTCGTTCTGATGACATAATAGATATCTAAACGTTCATATTAATTAATTACCTTCTGGATTGATACATAGCTACCATAACACTAAAAGGGTAGGTTAGGAAAATTGTTCCTAGGTAGTGTATTGTAAAAAAAAAAGGTAAATAGTTAGTTACCTAGTATACCTAAGCTACTGCTAGCTAGGTACATACCTATTTAGGTATTGCAAGTGACATGCCTATGTTTGTAAAGTATTGACCAATTGGTATTCTTCAGGTTAATTGGCCTATTATTCAGAAAGTCCTACATTTCCAGGGTCAAGGTCAAGGTCAAGGTCAAGCTGCATATTTAAAATGATTCATGTAGGTGACTTCTGGGCTGCGGCTAAGCTCTCGTCAGATTCGGCAAAATTCGTAATCACCATTATGTGTACTAAGGTTACCAACCGACGACGTGACATGAAACAGTTAACCAGTACAATAGACCGTTAAGCATCTTACGAAATACTATGAATGAAATTAAAGTAGGTATCTATCTACCTGAGTAGGTAGGTATTCGATAATATTAAAAGATGCTAACAACTTAGGTCAATGATAATACAAACTTTATTTTAATTCACGAATCGACCTTCGCATTTATTTTGCACTCTCAAACAGCTCGAAAAATTTCTCATTTTCCAGATTTTATAACACATCGATAGCCTAATTTGGGGGCATACGTAGATACCTATGTATGTAATAGGTACTCTTATCAAAGAAATAAACAGTATCGAGATAGCGATGGGATCGTCACTGCCTCTCGTACGTAATAGTTTTTTCAGCGTGCCTATCACTGGTTTTATCATCACACTGAACTGACTTCAAAATGAATATTATAACCGAGGTTAGCAACAAGTCGCTAATTACAGGCGTTATATTACTGGGTTCCTTTACTGGCCTCGTGTTCTACAGGCTTTGCCTACAGGTAGTATTGCAGGAAAATAATAATTATAGTTTTTGTAATAAAATAAGGTATTACGACTCGATGAATCAACATTTTTCTGAATTCTGCGCAACTTATTATACTTAATTTTAATTGGGTAGTAGACACTTACCTTAAGCTATAATTTTTCGAGGCAATTTTGTCTTCTCTTCGCTTAGCTTATCTGAAAAGAAAGACATAAATATTGTGAATATAACGTTCGTAGTTTTTTTTACAGATAGGTGTATAGGTAATCATATTAGTTACCATAAGAATACACCAAAACTGTCGTATTTCTTGAATTGAAACTACAAGTACAACATCAAACAATTCATATCATTACAGATAGCAATGTTAGTGGTGGTTGCTATGCCGATTGCCCGCAGAAAACATAGTAGCCAACCAGTTTTTCTCGATAAACCTCTACAACTGGCTGGAGCCCTGATAAAATTACATTTAGCAGATGTCTTTCGTCCTCTGCTTAAGTAACATTAATATTCAAATAAACGATCATTTTATATACCTACCTAACGGTTTAAGCTGGTAAAACAAGGTAATAAAAACGTGATTTTATTAGTACTTATCTACAATAAATAATATGGCACTTGGACAAACCGGAGACTTGCCGGAGATTCAAACAAATTCTTTTAAAATCATGAAAGTAATGATTCATCAGTCAATTTACAGGTTATGTTCACTGCAATGTCGATGAATGACGTTATTCATTGTTTCAAGGAATCTCGATGGTCAATATCAAGCAATTAACGGTTTCCTACACGTTGTTAGCAGTTAGTCTCTATGCCGTGTTCAAGTTGACTACGAAAACGTAATGCTTATGCTCCAAATCACGTTTGTTACGACCTTCATATTATGATAGTCATGTGGTGGTCGTTTCGTTCTGAGTTTTGTTGCACATTTCGTAGGCTTGTATATTTAGGTGATATTTTTCATGACCTAGTTAGCCTGTCTACATGATTCTTAATGATAAGATAATAATGTAGAGTTTAAATAACGTTGCTGATGCACTGGCGGGAGGTCTAGCCACGCTGTGTCGTGAGATAGTCGTCATACAGAGTCATTTCATAGCGATAACGTATTATTTGTATACGAATACGTGAACATTTCACAATAAATGTAAGATAACATTAAAAAGTTGGACTGTTAACTAACTAGTTTTGATTAAAATGTGTTTTAGTGGATTATTTCGGCGTTGTTGAGTAATTTTCAGAATACATAGGTAGGCGGGTAATGTTTATTTTATTAAGCAACTAAATTGATTTAGTTTTAATTGGCGTAGTAACTAATAGTAATTGGTATACTTTAAATTATAGTATATTCTCGTGATGATGAGAGTTAAAGCAATGACTCTTGTCGAACGGTACCTAATTTATTGAAATAATGTTTTTTGGAGATTTTTGAATTAGGTACAAATACCATTTTAATAAAATACAGCATTGACAGTTACATAATGTAGAATAACTACGCTACACGGCTGCTTTCACACCAGAGCGCGACAAATCGTAAATGCACATTCAGCTTCAGTGTAGGCATAACGAGTTTTACCACATGGAAGCATAATGTAGGTACCTATTTACTACATAGGTTTAGTATAAGGTTTACTCGGCTCACTTGAGTATAACTATAGGTATAGGCGATACCAATGCACTATAAATAGGCTCTAAATATTTAACTAGAGAACATTAATTTCAATACCTTGGTACATAGATTGGCTAGATTACACAGCCTAAAACTGTGTTGTAAGAAACCAAATAAGAACGGCCTAAATTACTCGAATTGGCAGTTTGTTTAATGACACCTTCTGCAAGTGAATGACAGACACGTAGATAATTATCTACGGTGTCGGTAGAGCAAATATTATAATAGAAATAAAATATGCCGCGTGTCGCAACAAGTGTGCATGACATTGATCGCAAAATTTAGGTGTTTTTTTTTTGTGCCAACCATTTAAATTACCAAGAGACACCTGTCAGGTATATATTTAACTAGCTTTTGCCAGCGGCTTCAGCCGCGTGGAGGTCGGAAATTATCCCGCGGGAACATACTACCGGGATAAAAAGTACCCTATGTGTTATTCCAGGTTATAAACTATCTGTGTGCCAAATTTCATCTAAATCGGATCAGTAGTTTTTGCGTGAAAGAGGAACAAACATTCACACATCCATACATACAAACTTTCGCGTTTATAATATTAGTAGGATTTAACACATGACATCACGCCTGTTACCACCGAAGGGTAAGGCGGTGGTGTACCTATTATACCCACATTTTACCAGTTATGTTAAAGTCCTATGTAAGGCCCAGACTCCGGGCTGCTACTGATATTCCCGATGGAAAACCCAATTACACTGCCGGAGCCTGGAATCGAACTCAGTGCTCAGCACTCTAAAGCGGTTGCGAAGCGGTCCTAGAGCAACGAGGCAGACCTAGGCCAACGAAGCAGTCTTAGACCAACGTGGCAGTCCTAAACCAATGAGGCAATCCGAGACCAATGAGGCCGTCCGGGACCAATGAGGCAGTCCGAGACCAACGATGCGGTCAGAGACCAACGAGGCAGTCTAACTGATACCAGTTAGATATTTATATCAATTTTATACTACATTAGTACTGTTATTTTGTAGATAGTAACGCAAGCAAGTCTATAACTTCCGTGTTATTCAACTATTCGGTTAATCACGACATTGAACTCTAGTTACATTTTTTGTTCGTATGTTTATTTATAGGAGCTTCATAAATACATTTTATAGCGTGCAATATTATAAAAAGAAACTTGTTTGAGTACCTTTCTGTCCATCTGTTAGCTAGGTTTTTAGTTACCTACCCGGGTTAACCACTGTAACGATTTTTATGAACCCGGATCTTGATGTCATGTAAACGGTGGTTTTTTACTTATATTGCTCCTAAATGGTTTAATTGGGATGTTTGTGTGGGGAATTCCGATAACCATGAGGACAATTATTATGCAAATTTTTTCAATAAAGCAGGTAGGTAGCTACTGTATCATGGTAAACATTTCTGAACCTGATCTTGTTTCCTGTGTCTAATGTATCTGAAATGAAATGTTTATCTTTGTAATATACACGTCAAATTTTTGTTGGTCAATATTTAAAAACTAGATGGCGCCGGTATTTTTAACCGACTTCAAAAAGGAGGAGGTTCTCAATTCGGATGTTTATATGTTTTTTTTTTTATGTATGTTCGGCCATAACTCCGTCATATATAGACGGATTTGCAAAATTCTTTTTTTGTTCGAAAGGGGTTTATTCCGAAATGGTCCCATATAATTTTCATATGGATCTGATGATGAGTTCGGGAGACAGACACCGGAACTCTTTAAAAAATGACAGGAAATCAACCACGATTTCTGCTATCGCATAAATATGCATTGTTTGTTTGGAATTAGTGCAGGGTGAATACCACAACTAAAAATTTAAAAATAAAAACTTTTTTCAAAAAAAAAAAACAACCGACTTCCTTAAAACACTACAAAGTGAAAAATAACTTTAATTTCGGAAGTCGGTGGCAAAAAAACCATAAATACAGATCCTAAGACACCGACTACCGAAATTAAAGTTATTTTTCACTTTGTAGTGTTTTAAGGAAGTCGGTTGTTTTTTTTTTGTAAAAAAGTTTTTATTGAATTTTATGTGAGTCGATGGCCATGTCTGGAAGGGCCTTTTGAATAATGAGCAATCAGGTACTATAAGTTATCTGAGTGATTGGCTTTAGTATCACATTACACGTATTTACGATCATTAGAATTTACTGCTATTTTACTTGCAAAATCGGAGCTATTGATATAAGATCGTTGTGTACTATATCAAATTAACTTTTACGGCAGACACTTTATAGTTCAGGATTGCTACGGAGATAACATTCCTACGAACTTTGATCCGCGAGATAGTGAACGTACGATTGATGCTATATCAACAGCCATTTTATCAGACTATCAGAGATGATAGTGAAAATGGGTCTGAAACACCGCTGCCAGAACAGCTACAGCTGTCCAGAACACCGTTGATTTTACCTGATTAAATTGTTGATTAATTACGTTTTGTAGAATTCAGAAATAAAATAAAAACTTGACGATAGTCTGAACTAATCCTAATAGCCTTATCTTAAAACAACAGTAGGTAAGTAGAAGCATTTAATATCAGCGTGAGATATCTTTTATCTCGTGTATTACAAGTAATTAAACATCAATAAAATTAATTAGCACAGATTTATTCCAATAAGTCTCTAATACATTTGATCTTACCTACATAATATGATCGATTACTTAATTAGTTTATCAATGGATATGAGTAACTATGTCAAAAAGAGGATTATACTATGTATGTTCGGTGTTATTATTTAATGAGTGTATAATCCTATTGTATAGGCAATATGATATTAAAGCGATATTATAAGTATTGTGTAAGTAGGTGGAGGTGTTGTAAGAAGAATGCGTGCATTGCAACACGCGCGACGCTTCGCAGCTAACAGAGCGAGTTGCAGCAGATCGCCAATAACGGCCGAAGCTGTTTGTTTATGTACCAACTGGCTGTTGCCCTCGACTTCTTTATATTATTATATACGGGGAAATATGATTATATATTAAAAAAAAAACAATCCTAAAGTCTTTTTCAGCCTGACTTCGAGGAAAGAAACTTCGGTAGTAAGCCCTTATGTTTGTATTTAAAACCTGCTGAAATAATTTTGTTCATTTTATTCATTCATTGTTTTGTTATTTTTCTTCATCCGGTATGAGTTGCAATCAAAATAGCTAAGTACCTAACTACCTGTACATAACACTTTTGTCGGTCAAGGCCGCGCATCCAAATTCAAGGCTGAGTCCATGAATGAACGATTGTAACATCTCACAATGAATGGCATTTTGAGCCGCTTTTCAATCAAGTGGCCTGCATGACAAAACAAATGAAGAATAATGTTCTATTTTTGAAAATGTTTTTAAGTCATCTTCAGACTGAGGTGTCGTAGAGGCTCTACGTCTTTTAAGAATAGAATAGACTATAGAGGTAATATAATTTGTTGTTGTCATTAGACAGAGCAATCGCCTCGTGTCTAAGTGGGTCATTGGCTGCACGTCGAGTTATGTAATCCTGAGCAGTGGCGGTGAGGTGTTCGCAAGTGCACTGTGCGACAAACCTCTCCTTATCATGAGGACAGTGCTTGCTAGTTCAGTCATATTTTGTATTCAACTGGTTTCGATATGAAGAACTATAGGTAATTTTGCTGCAGTTTAATTCCTCCGGAGGCCTGTGTTCTGGGAGTGGGAGCATTAATGGCTATTTTAGCAAAGGCATCGTCTAGTGTTTACACATCGGTGATGTTATTTTGTTTGCAATCTATTCTAAACTTGACGATTGATTTTTATGTCTAGTTGATTATCCATCTTTGGACAAATTTACACAACGCCATATCTAATATACCTAGTTAATCGTAAATAACCAGACATTTTGCAACTGAAGCTAGCTGGCTAAATTGTTAAAACAAGAATTCTTAGTCATAAAACATTATTTACATTTAGTCAAACCTGATGTCTGGGTCTTTGTAGTGACTAAATACTTGAGGAGCCCTGAGCCCACAGTACCTTGCAGGCTGTTACCGTCATGGTACTCATGGTCGTCGCGTGGGAATACACGTACTTGGAATTATAATTATATTTACATTCATACCGTGTTCAGCGTTTAATGCAGTTATTGTGGTGTAAAGTGCCTTCGAACAACAAAGAAGCGATAGCATAATAGGAGTTCTGTGAAAGAAGCGAAGATGACATCAATACAAAGACGTTACCGGTCGATTGTATTCACAAGGAAAATGGATTGTGCTCACTTACGTTAAGATTACAAGACTGGCGACGAAGCTAAGTGCCAGTGTTGAAACTAATGACTGCACTATTTGTAACTGAGTCCAATAGACGGCTCTTTATAGAAATATGGCAATAAAACCGAACTATTTGCGAGATTTCACATACATCGTAAAATAAATAAGTAAATGTCTCACTAAACAGGCACATAATAATTTTGGCAATAGTGTTTCCCTGCGAGTAGCGTCCAGCCAGTTTTAAGAATCGTGAGTCATTTGTTTCCTGCCGGCCATCACCCATATTAATCAGCTGATCGACCTATCATCTGAATTCCAGATCGTTTAGGACACAATGGCCTATCAAGTGAGCGTACTTCACAATTACTCACGAAGCTGGAAACAATTGTGCGTAGACGGTTGTGGGGAATACCGCACTATTGACATTCTAGTGATGTGCCTTTGCGTACGATTGACAGCCAGCCATGTTTATGAGATTAATGAATTAATTATTACAAAAATACAGTAACAAGTAGCTGTCCGCAAGGATCGATTGTTAGAACATTTATTCGGTGCAACAAGATAAAATTATCCTCTTTAATTCAGGACTTGATTTATCCGTGTGTCAAGTTTCATCCAAATCAGTTCACACAACAATTTGGACATTCTCACTCATTTTTAAATAAATTAATCGGACTGCGTTTTTTGTAAGAAAATCGTCTACACACCCATGCAGTGTAGACGTGCTAAAATGATAATACATTTTTCAATATTTAATGATACAATCCATTATAACTCCAACCATCGCAAACGTCGTGCGTGTATGACTAGATTTATGAACGTAGGTATACGAAACAGAAGGTACGAAACGTAAGTAGCGTCCTGCCAGGGGCGCGAGATTTGTTCGAAAGAGTTACCGTGGCCCTGGCATATGGGCAACTTAAGGAACACGGGTGGGTTTTAGTCAGTAAAAGTCTGATGCGCTCTTCCGCTCCACCCTGAGCGGGAGACGTGATTTGATGATTTCCCTCCACAAAAAAAAACGTTATAGCGTAGCATATTAGCGTAGCATTCGCCAAGTTCCCACGGACGTAACAAAATCTCGGTGGTATTTTTGCGCGCAGTGGATTTTTAACACTGCTTACCGCTGAGAGTTGAAAATTGATCACTGTTTTTTTTTACGTGCTAAAGCTCACTCGCGTTGCACTCTGTTGGATTCTCTATGTTCGGTTCAACACAGAGAGTTACAAATTCAGATCGCGGAAAAATCATGCTACGATCTTATTACGTCCGTAACGGTCTTTCGCGATGAAGATCCGTCATTTTCGCTCCAAGGGATCCCTTGGTTGGAGCGAAAACGACAGATCGTCGGGAAGAAGGCGTGATTTGATGTGTGTATCCATTTGCGCATGAAGCACCAGTAATTTTCTGTACCATTTTCAATAAAATCCATAATCGAGTATCGAATCTGAATGACCGCATGCATTCTTTGTTCTTTCTAATTTGCTCAGGTACACATGACCGATATCAATACGTACCTAGCTAACGTATTCGTCATGGTACATGGCATTGGTCATTGTTAGTTGATGTTGTTCAATAGGTTTGCTTAATAAGACAGATTATTCCACTGAACTTTGCCTTTGCAAGTCATAATTAAAACCATAGGGTACATAGAGCAGTATTGATCTAGTGACGTTATTATTATCTCTGTATTAATTATAGTTGTTTGAAGTTAGTTCTGAGAATACGGAATAAGACTTGCTCCTATACGTTGCTACATACCAGCCTAATGCTAGAGTCGATATTATGATGTCAATTAAAATGAATGATTATCTACAATTATTTGATTCGAAAATGACCAATTTCAAATAATTACAACCCGTTGTACAACACGTGTAAATACAATGTAAGTAAATAATTACAGTTGCATGATAATATATGCATAGTGCATTTAGTTAAAAAAATAACAAAATACATCACATTTTTTAAAACAATAAGGACTAATTTGGTTTGCTTTTCAATTGGTTTTCATGAGGGGCTGTCTACATTGGGTTATTTGCGACAAATGTGCTACCAACGAGTTAATTATTTCTAAACAGGTACTTAAGTTTATAAAATATCAACTGTACACTTATTGTAACATTGTAAATTGTACATTTGATGTCACTAAAGCTTGCAGGAAAATCCTGTGAATGCTCAATAAAATCTAAGTAATAAAACCCAGCTGTAAGTTGCAATAATATGTTGTAATGCTAACAGAATAAGTAATATGTGATGTTTTAATCTGCGGCAATTGTATTCAAATAGTTGCGTTGCTGGTTGCTGTATCAGTTGCGATCGTTCGACATTGACATTGGCGACGCGTCTGCACGCTAGCCGCCGACGAAATTCCGCTTTGTAATTGAAAATAACTTTCATTGAAATGTATCGATGCAGCGGTTGAGTCGAGAAACGTGAAAGCATTTCAGTGCGTCCGGTATAACTTGGGAGCTTGCGGTGGCGCTGATTGCGAAGATAAAGAGCAGTGATCTGTCAGACGAGGTAGATTTGAGTTTAGTTCCTTATTCGGCAGAGGATCAAGATATATTGGGTATTCGGAGCCCGAGAGCCGCGATGGTTCGCCTCACATGTGCGCGGTTCGCGACCGCATTGTTGCTTGTAAGAGGGCTCTTATCGGAGGGATTAATTCTTTAGTGCTTAGTGTGAAATAGGTTAATCATTACATAAACCATTTCTTAAAAAATAACTTATTTTAGTTTCGTATGTTCATAATATGTTGGATTTTTTTTCAACATTTGCAACAAAGAATATTTTATGAACATGTTATAAATATAACAGCAGTAAATGTTAAATTGCATGCATGCGCAAAAAGTTTTCTTCCGGGATTTTGTAGCATCACAAAAACCGGATACTTTGTGAGTATCATTGCTAGTGGTCGGTATCATATCAAATTAATCTACCAAAGATATATTACAGTTATGTTTAGTCACTTGCTTCAATATTTTGATAAATGTATGTTAATATGATTCTATATTTGCTACACGCTTTGTGTCAATGTCATTTATACGTAGATCTTATTATTCCCCGAGGAAAAGATGCTTCCGTATGAAGCTGATACATACTTAATTAATAATAATATTCATATAAACGCATCGCGTATGCAGGCATTATAATATTATAGCTATCAATTATATTGAGCCATTTTATTTCCGCTATTTAAGTTTGTCAGAGGAAATAGGAAAATCTTTAAGATCGGTGCTCCGCGGGCACGCCACAATTGCGGCGGTAAGTCCCCTCTTTGAGGAGTGGATTGAGAGGCGCCACGGCGTCCTCACCTTCCGCCTGACGCAGGTTCTCACCGGGCATGGGTGCTTCGGTGGGTTCCTGTTCAGGATAAAGCGGGAGGAAACGCCCGGGTGTTTCCATTGCGAGGATCGTCTGGAGGACACGGTGGAGCATACGGTGGAGGTGTGCCCTGCCTGGGCGGAGCACCGCCGTGTCCTCGTGGAGGCGATCGGCGGCGGCGACCTCTCGCGTCCGGCCCTGGTGCGAGCCATGGTACGGAGCGAGAGGGCATGGGAAGCCGTCACCTCCTTCTGCGAAGCAGTAATGCTCGCGAAGGAGGAGGCGGGGCGCGTGTGGGAGTGGCAATCTCTGCGCCCTCACGTCCCTAGCCGCCGCAGGAGGAGACGCCCCGGGCGTCGGGAGTCTATAGCGGACTCCCGGCCACCGTAGGCGCGAGCTTGCGGGCGGCGAGCAATGGGTAGCTCGCCGCCCTGTAAGGACCAGGTTCGGGTCGACGGCGCGTAGTGTTCCACGCGCGCCTCAAAGAGATGTCAGCAATACTGAAGGGGTCTGCCAGGACCGACGCCTGCCAGGGTCGCGAGATTGTTCGAAAGAGATACCGTGACCCTGGCACATGGGCAACTGAAGGAACACGGGTGGGTTTTAGTCAGTAAAAGTCTGACATGCCCTCCCGCTCCGCCCAGAGCGGGAGAAGTCATTTGATGATTTACCATCCAGAAAAAAAAAAAAAAATCGGTGCTCCGTGTCTTAAGAATAGCTAGCACAGAAAATGTGTCAAAATTTTTGCTAGTGTTGTATTACTGATTTTTACAGCGATAAGGAATCATATGCGCTATTGTACTTATGATGAGAATTAGAAAAATTAACAACTTATTAGACACAGTACGAGCTCTTAAATGTAGATATGCTAACCGTGGCAATGAATAGATCACGAGCGCTTATTGTAGTAGTCTAATAAGTATGCGTTCTATTCTGTCCTGACATGATGAGTACAATCGGACATTTCACGCCCCGGTTACAAGTACGACGACACACGGTCTAGGGTGCTACGCGAACGCCACGTGAACGCTACGCGCTACTTAGAAATTGTAGCAAGTTGTGCGGGGCCCCAAAGGGCGCGAGGTCGCAAGCACGCAGTGGGCGAAAGCACGTGTCGACATGAGCAGTTTAGCACCACTATGGGCCACGCAAAGCGTGAAGGCTGTTACTGGTCCGAGTACATTTACGTGTAATGGAAGAATGTATGTGGATCATATTTTGTCTAGCTAAGTGGCAGTGTTATAGTTCGCTCTAAAACGAGGAAGTCTACACGAATAGGAAGAAAAGCAAATTAGTTTTATGTTTTTATTAATCAAGGAATTTAAACATTGTATCTAATTTAATGGCAGTCTTGAAAACACATTATAAAACTGAATAGTTTTTTACATAATAAAAGCGCTAATGCTTATAAATGATTGTTAAATCAATTTGAAATTTGAATAAGTCACATTCAATCAGGTATAACAAGCTTGTTGTAAGACTTGTAAGTATGAAATTACCTCTGGTAAATAAAATAACCTCGGAAATTATTGTTCAACTACCGAAAATGGTAATTTTCTTTGTCCGCACTTAAGTTTACATCTTATTAAACATTGTAAATGATTGCTTAATAAGTGTTTCTATTGATTAAATAAATATTAAATAACGCATGTAAATGACAGCGGTTTTTATTTATACGTATCCATGTTTCCAAGTAAAGACGAAGTAGTTGTATTTACTACAAAATATTGCCACTTTGTCACGCTCGTACACACACAATAACGGTGCCTGCGTATGATTCGACATGCGAGGTTAAGTCCTACTAGTCGGGGACAGTCTGTGGATGGGTGACCTTTCTTTACACATCCACACACGATTCCGTGCGCGTTTTATCGGTAGTTACGTGTAGTCAGAAGCCCGAAACAACCAGTCCGTCTTTAGAATATCAGTGTTACCCAGCTGTTGTGGAGGTCAGATGATAGTAATTTCGTGTAAATTACTGGTATGTATCCGTATCCGGTTTGACTGGTAGCCGACCCCAACGTAATTGAGAAAAAGCCTAGACGGATGATGCATGTTTTGATTACCTTACATAATAAAGTCCAAGGTTTCTGTCTGATGCAGAGCGTGATACTTTTTGATATGCAGTTGAGAACCTTTTGTCTAATTTTAAATATCAAATCATCAGCGTGTACATCCCGGCTTCACCCACTCTGAGCATAGATTTCTCCTTTATTATGACGATCCTCAAACTCCTGCGTCAGGCTCATCCAGGGTCTATTCGCGATGGTAACAATGTCGTCACTCGTCCGCCCATCTCGTCGCCAAGCAACCGACACTCCGTCTTCCAGTCCAAAATATCAATTAGCTATAGCACAAGTAAATGATATAAAACAATAAACTTTAAGTTTTAATACTAGACCAGATCTAGACCTACACGTCTTCGTAATAAAGAAATGACATCATGCACTCCAACAATAATGACGAAACAAGTATTTAAGTATGTCCTCTGCTTCTTCCATTTAATATTATGTGCACTTGTATCATTTAGCCAGTTATCAATCTTCTGTAATATCCACGCCGATCACATGCATTTGCCAAATATAGCAGGGCTGTGATGTTCCGGCGGCAATAACGTACGCACGGCGACAAATCAAGCTGTACGTTTCCAGTATAAGTTGACTTCTCATTGTACGGACGGCCTATACAATGTGAGATTAGTTTATACTGGAAATTTATAGCTTGACCTGCAGGCCGAACTGTTAACGTTGTACACACTACAACGTTAACAGTTCGGACTGCAAGGTCGGTAAACGTTGATAACCCTGAATCATATATTCCACTGCAGACATATACGGGTGACGCGACGACAATGACCATTTTGTCACCCAAAAAAGTAGTTTTTAACTTTTCATACTTTGTTCAGTAGTCGGTCAGATTCCTTGAAGTTGTAAGAGTGCCGCCTTTAAATGTTCGTGTTGGAATTTGTGCATTCTTTCTTTTTCAACTGACGATGGTCGCCTATTGACATTCGCAGCACATTCGAGTGTACTTATTGTCTAATCTGTATTGTAATCGGACCGGTGTAAAACAAGTACGGCTAATCGGAAAGTGTTATCTCCAAAGGTCGAGTTTGACGCGTACTATGTATAATGGATTACTTAAATTGATTATTGTTTTGACATTAACCTCTACGCCCACTTTTTATCGCCCACTGAGTGTTGTACTATAAAAGGCGTAATCTGCTATCCTGTGCAGTTTTTAAAGTTGTATTGTAGACAGGGACAAACTATCAGATACAGTAGGTATTCTAGCTTATTTGACCTTCGCAGTCTTCCACTACGAGTTCAAGCTGGGCTAGGGTCACCTATCCTACTATGACAGGGCACTTTTTTTTAGTTCCTATAACTCAACAACATTATGATTAATGTAAATTGTATGTGAAGCTTTTTATAAGGGTTAACTCTAGATCGCCATCATTAGGTTTTTTTTTATTACAAACTACACTTTAAATGTGGCTACGTCATCGTCAATGATGTTGAGGATAAAGATTACACTCATGATAATTTAGTTTGTTCGCGCTTTGGATAAAAAATGGAATGGAAAATCACTGCTGACTGACCAGAGCTGCTCATAATTATAAGTTATCAGCAAAAAACGGATCTACTATGACAGTGTGCAAATATTGATAGAGCTTACTTAAGTTATTTATCCACTTGCCAAATCTGAGTTAAACAAAACTGACGTATTTACATGAGATCAAAGTAATCAGCATGAAGCACGTCATAAAATAAGGTCTTAATACCAAAGGGATTGATAGGTTTGTGGTTTAAACGATGATGAGGCCTTGTGCCTCTTTCATACAGCTATAAGTCCCACTACACGTAGAGTCGGCGACCGATTCCGTAATTCGGCAAGATTGGATAGTTCACTATAACCGTGGAGGTTGTCGGCAGCATGAATGATGTTGAGTCAAGGTTTTAATAAGATATTTTAAGAAAAATTATCAAGGCGAGCGAAACGTTTTCCATGTTTGGTGTTCGTTACGAAAATCCAAATGATGTCTGAGAGGTGATGGAAAGTCTGGCGCTGCGCACGTGAGCGGTGCAGAAAGTGGAGCGGAGAGCGCGAGCACTCCCGCGGCGCCTGCCATATACTACAGGTATTTCTCGTTATACAATTGCGGTAACTTATTTCAACAAAAGTGACAAAACACTCGCCGCGAAATAAACCGCCATTGACGAAATTAGAAGGGATCGCGCGTATTATACTTGTACGTACATACGCACATTATAATCATTATTAGATTGCAAAATATAAATACGACACGGCACTGAATACATGGAAAATTTCGGCAAACCATACTGCTAGAATAATAATCAATTTAAATGTTGAAGGGGCAAATACACACAAAGGTAAATGTTAAGTAGTTTAAGTTATGCACAATTAGCTACTCAAGCATTCTGTTTGTCTGTTCTATACATATCACATTAACAAGAAAATGGATAAAAGTAAAACACAATCAGATCATTATGGGCGAACAAATAAATAGTCACGTAATGGAAGTGAATGTGCAGTGATTATCGTTTAGATGCGACATGCACAACAAACACGGCATTGTTGTCAGTCACACACTATTTATTACTTATACAATTGTAGGCTTGACTGGCACTCGTAGCCCTGACAGAAGTAGCCAAGAAGAGCTACAAAACATAAACTGGGCTGGACGGATGAGAGGCATTGTTAGCGCTAGAAAATAGCGCGAATGGCTTTACTGGAAGGCACTTGAATATTATTTTTCATAACAAATTAATTGCGTAAAAGAAAACTAATTTAAAGTTTCATGTAGGGTGTAACCCATGGAAAAAAATAATGTGTCCTTTGTTGGTGAAATGGCTGCGCTGCGATGCGTTTGCGCAACACCCGGAGGCAACACTCTCGACCCTGAACTCAATTCGGCCGCGATCATTTTGCAACTAATCGTTGGTCGCTGCGACGCGATGGACGTCGCCGGCGCAAATGTAAACATTTGCAGGCGTGAGCCGAACACGCGAGGTCGCTGTGGACGTGCTCTAACACTTCGTCCACCATTAAATGACTATCCTTGCTGAGCGTAACGCTCGTCGCCATATTCAAATTAAACAGCTTAAAACCTTAAACGGACCAAAACTGTTGCTACGTGCCTATCTTCAGAAGAGCATAGCATCAAGTTCACACATAGATAAAATGTTGAGAATACACGTAAGATTCTAATCGAAGAGATTTCGTACGTATAAGTATTTATCATCTCAATTAACACTTGGGAACTTGCCATTCGTCAAACGTGAACATAATCCATTATATAGTTTGAATTTAGAATTGACATAAGCGTGTAACAAGTATCATCACCACAGTTCAGTAATGTATGCTGGTTGACGTGACGGATGATAATTAAGTGTAATGGTTGAGGTGAGATGAGGGGCTTGTGGCTAAGTAATAACATCCGTACAGTTCGATCGATCAGCAGCCTAATTGCGAAACGCACTATCTATCAGAATCTTAATGGTATTTAAGATTATTTCTGATCCACTGCTTCATTTGTTCGAATAAATTGTCGGCTCACAACGTAAATAACGCAATGAATGTTGTTTAACTATCAAAATGAAACCGATTCCAACTGCTAGCAAGTTACGCAATTACCCCTCTGGTTAAGCTACGCAGGCCGCGATTGTAAGTCCGTGCCTCGGAAAGCACGTTAAGCCGTTGGTCCCGGCTAGCTGTCATTCGTGGATCTTTGATCTTTGACCGTCGTTACGGGACGTCCGAAAGTCTGACAACCAGTCTTACCAATGGGTATCGTATGACCCAGTATCTGGCTTGTGGAGGTCAGATAGGCAGTCGCTGGTCGACCCCAACATAATTGAGAAAACGCTAGGCAAATAAGATGATTGGGGCGATATGAGGCAGGTGGCTCAAGTAAATTATTGGAATTTCCAGTCATTAATGACTAAAAACAATATTTACGTTGAAAAGATAAAATTGGCGATAAATTGATGATTTGATGTAATTAAATAGAATACCAGCGTTCTTATCGTGATACTTATAAGATGATACTTCAGAAATTTATTTTAATAGTATATTTAAGTGGTATCTACGTAATCGCCATACCTATCCATGCTAATAAAAATATAAATGGGAAAGTGTGTGTCTGTTTGTCCGTCTTTCACGTCAAAACGGAGCGACGAATAGACGTGATTTTTTAAGTGGTTTTTTTTTCCTTTTTAGGTGGCTGGGGTGAACTTAGAAAAGCCGTGCTTTTCCCATGGACAATTGTATGTAGCATGTTCGCGTGTGTCCAATGCCCAGAATCTTTACATGCTATCCCCTAATGGAAAGACATATAATATCGTCTACAGTAGCGTATCAAAATAACATTCTGTTTCGAGTTCTCTTCTGTGTTCTAAATCAGGAAAGGGGAACCGTGTTACCCCGAATTTAACGCGAGCGAAGCCGCGGGCAAAAGCTAGTTGTAAATACATGTGCATATTAATTTTATCTAATTTAAACGTCTCAAGATTTATCGTTTGATATCATCATTCATCATCATTTCAGCCGTAAGACGTCCACTGCTGGACTTAGGCCTCCCCCAATTTGGGGGGCTTTGCCATAATCGCCACGCTTGGCAGGCGGGTTGGCGATCGCAGTATGGTGGTAAAATGCATAGAGAGCGCTGCTGCCCATTCTCTAGTAAGTCCCTTAGTCGCCTTTTACGACACCCATGGGAAGAAATGGGGAAATCGGAATCGGAAATCGTTTGATATGAATTAAGTCAACCTGCCCAGCCTTACCCAAGTATGTTGGGGTCGGCTTCCAGTGTAACCGGTTGCGGCTGAGCACAAGTATTATTACATAGCGTGACAGCCTACCTGACCTCTGACCAGATTTTAACTAAGCAAAACGTCATATGCTTTATCTTTTCCTACTAATATTATAAACTAGCTTCTGCCCACGACTTCGTCCGCGTTAAATTTCTTGTTCCCACGACCATTCCCGTCGTGTCAAATCGCCTACCCGATTTTGCAACATTTTTCATTAATGCTCCAATTCTCTTAGTTGTAGCGTGATCCTTCCTAGATAAATAGGCTACCCAACACAAAAAAAAAAATCAATTCGAACCAGTCGTTTCTGAGATTAGCGCGTTCAATCAAACAAACAAACAAACTCTTCAGCTTTATAATATTACCATAGATGTGAAAGTTTGTAGTTTGGATGTTCGTTACTCCATCAAGTAAAAACAGCTGAACAGACTTATTTGAAAACTGGCGGTTATAAACTATCACAAACATACTGCATGCGTAGCATAACCACCGTAGAAAGGGGTTTGGTCGACGGAAGAATAGACAAAATTACAGATTGTAGAAAGATTAAAGACAGAATTAAAGATTCTAGAAAGATTTGTACAGTTTTATGCTGGTGTAGCATGACAGTTCTATCTCTATTCAACTAAGAATAGACAAAGTTCTTTCTATGGTGGTCATGCTACGCGTGCTGGTTTTGTTTTCTATGTGTTACATAGGGGATCAGGAGGGTTCTGGAGTGGCGACCGCGTACTGGAAGACGGAACATTGGGAGGCCTCCCACAAGATGGACCGATGACCTGGTGAAGGCCGCAGGAATGCGTTGGATGCGAGAAGCACAGAATAGGTCGAAGTGGCGGTACTTGGGGGAGGTCTATGTCCAGCAGTGGAAGTCTTTCGGCTGAAATGATGATGATGATGACATAGGGGATACTTTTTATCCCGGTAGTACGTTCCCGTGGAAAAATTTCCGAGTTACACGCGGGCGAAGCCCCTGGCTGAAGCTGACGTATGGATGGATGGTGATGTACAAATTAATTTAAATATTATTTATATAAGTACAAAATCATAACATAACATCACGCCTTATTTCTCCGAAGGATTGGGCAGAGGTGTACCTATAGTACACCCACATTTCGCCTGTTATGTTTAAGTCCCATGTAATAGGGGGCGAGCCTATTGCCATCAACCGGGCACAAACCCAGACTCCGGGCTGCTACTGAGAAATTCCAGATGGAAAAACCCGATAACACTTTGCCCGATCTGGGAATCGAACTCAGAACCTCAAGCTCAGCAGTAGCGCTAGCTACCACTAGACCAAAGAGGTAAAAGATCAAAAACATCCAAAAGAAAAACAAAATCATCACTTAATGATTTACCACTAGCTTCTTATATATTTTACGTCACCGTATTATGTATGAGCAAAAGTTTGATGAATTGCAACATCAGCAGAGGAGTCACACGCATAACTTAATGCTAAGTAGCACTGTAATCGTAAGTATAAAAGTTTTGAATGTCAATGCCAACAACCTCTATAAGCTTGAAACGGATATTTGACCTTACAGGAAGGTATCTCAAGTGAAATAAAAAAAAAGACAAGACCACGAAATTGACATTGAATTTTAATCTGCGTTATGTGAATGTTTGCCGATTGATTTAAGTCTGGTCGAGTGAATATTGGCCAATTCTTGAACGAGACAGATTGTAGACGTCTTTCAAAGATGCTGACGCGAGAGCGTTTGCCGTTTAGAACATCTAAGAAACACCTGATAGACCTAAATTTTACATAAAATAATGAAAATATCTTTAGTACTACACGATTCATCCATTATTTTCAGACATTTTTTTTTTGTATTTTTAGAGTTCCGTTCTCAAAGGTCAAAGGTTAAGGCTAACTGGACACTATTACTAGGCTGACCGTTGTCCGAGTGTCCTGTCATGTCCTGTCTGTCACAGGGCTGTATCTTTTGAACTGTAATAGTAGATATTTGAAATTTCTACTATGGCTACATTACATGAAAAAATAAAGTTAACAATTGAAGGGCAAAAAATAGCAGAAAAGTAGTGTTTAATATTGTTCGGTGGTATGGGACACCTTCGTAGGCGCATCCGACTCGCACTTGGCCGCTTTTTATTAATAAACGTATCCAATTTAAGCATAATTCTTGTTTTAATCAAAGTATTTATTATATTTTTCGTTGTGGTTCCTAATATTTTTTGGTAGTACCGGTCATATGATAGTGTAATAGGTATGCACGTGGACAGTATACATAGGTATAATAGCGAAGGAAAAATAATATTCGTGTAAGAATCTAGGTCATTCATCTTATCTGCAAATTAGTTCATAATGCTAATTAAGTACATTTTTTCCGGAGTTCGGCTGGAGGTCGCACGTGAGTATGTAAGATTAAATTAGCACGTGCCTCGTTTTCATTAACAAGCAACATTTTATTTAATAGAAAAAGAAGAGGCTATTGCTATATTAAAAATAGTTTTAATATGTTTAAGTGTGGTTCGGTATGATCATACAAAACTATGTACTTATAGCTGACTTTATTAACGTTTAATCAAAAAACTCCATAATTAAAATAATGTAGGGGTCGTTATTGCTTAGTTACTGCCGTTATCTTAATAATAATTAGTCTTAAATCTATCTTGCAGATTCTCGCAGCCCAGAGAGTAATATTCTCGGAGAAGATATCTTGTTCAAACACCGCAGGATCACACAAATCAAACAGGATTTGTCTCATTATGGTGCAGATTACCAGGTTATTTTCACATTACCGGTTCCTACATAAGAAGTACCATCGCACAAAGACGCTAGCCAACACGTTATTCTCACTATCAAACTACAGTAATCATGATTACCACTATGCTGTTTTAGAGTCATTATTACGAGTATGTAGGTACAGCAAGAACTAATTTTAGTCTTCGAACTCTGGTTTGATGTTAAAACGATTTTTATTGTTTGTTCACTTTGCATTATCTCACTAGTAGGTAATGTAAACATAATAAAAAGTAAATAACAAGACCCTTATTTACAAAGGACATCGATTTTATTTACAGTATTTTATGATAGCAATAAATAACAATGACTAGCATTGTCAATAAGTAAGTAATGGTTTTGAACTTTGAAATCGACTTGACCTAATTTTATTTTATAGTAATTCTTATTCAGGAATCATCGTGACTTAATGATCTAAGGAGGTAAGTCAAGCAAGGTAAGTCAAGCAAGCGTCATGCAACTTGCCGTACCAGTTAGTCTACTAGTTTCCTTTGTTTCACTTTTATGTTGATTCCATTGTTTTTCTAACTAGTGGGAAATTGGAAACTCCTTTGATTAATGATAAATCTCAGTATTTGAGTAATGTACTGGTATAATGCTGTCTAGTTGTAAGAACACTGTGTTTTTGTTAATGTACGTTCGTCAAGTAGGTATGTTGATATTTTAATTGGATATAGAGCTCAGTACCTATATATTTTTGCAAGAGTCTACAGTTCATAGACTGTAGTAACTAGTAGATACGTACCTATATACATATATATACACGTAAGTATAGAGGACAGTTAAATATGGTGTTTTAAAAGCACAAAGTGAAGAAGTCGTTGTATAAACAATATGAATAAAAACACTGAAGGAGATAATTATCCATTGCAACGGAATAGATAAAGACAGCTATTATTTTCTACTTCCTTCACGCATTTGGTAGCTTGAATGCATAACATGAATTCCTTTCGGAAAACAGAATTATATGTATGCATTTACACAAGGAGAGCAACTCGGAACCGACATAAAATAAAAATATGTAGCAAAGTTTAAAACATGAAGTGACTACATAAAGTCAAGTAACCTTATTTATGTTAAGGATTTTTTATGTATGTAGGTATTCAATAGGACCTTGATACTTGGAAGGGTCTTAAATCCAATAATTTAATAAATAATGGACGTATATGTATATGTTTCAAAATTATGAAGCTGATCTATCCGGTAAACAATTCCGTGGTAGGGTTAAGGTCATAAATTCAGTTCAGGATCAGCAAGAGATTGGCAATGACACCGATCGATGTAGAATGTACGAAAAGAAAATGCAATGTGAATACAATCAGACCTTTGTTTTGATCTCAATTTCCTATTATGGAGTTATTGATTGAATAGTTGGTAATACAGTCATGCAATAATTTGAATAATTAAAACTATAAGATCTCCTTGGAAAACGTGCAAGAATTAACATTGAGGAATTCAAACGTAAATGCATCAATTTGTCGTTCTGTCTGTAGGTAGTGTAATATCTAATTTATGGGCTTCTAGCGGTATCTTTCTGGTAGAACTTGCTAGAAATAACGGCTTCAGGAAGAAATCAATTATGTTTTGCTTTAATTTTATACAGAGGTCATTCGAGTTTAATTATATTCAGCAGACTTGTTAGACAGTTAGAACATAAGCCAAGTAAACTTTAAAGAAAAAAAGTGGTATAAACTGTATGTCGCTGTACGGGCAGAGATCCGTGACGTCAATGAACATAGTTTTATATTGAACTTGTTTTATTCGCGACTCTTTATTTGAGCTTAGCTGGTTTGTTGACCTTCACAGATTTCCGATGTTAGCTTTCCTCGTTCAGTTTATAGCCTTCGTAAATGAATGTGCAGATGCCATCATTATGAAGGTACCTTACTGCTGTGAAAATTTGTGCGCACTGACCTTCCACCCACGGGTACATGTACCGAAGAATCCATAACACCCATCTAATTACGTTTGCTGTAAAATGACTCTACATTACCATTTTAATTGAAAAATTTGTAGAAATTATCTGTTTTATTTTTATTCGATGCGTTATCTGCTACGAGATAATTAACTAGTACCTAAATATGCACATAGTAACACGTACCATCATTATAGTCAAACACGATATTTTTTTTTATTTTGGTCACGTGATAAACATTATGTTATGGGAAGGCCGCGTCGCATCGGTGACTTTTATTAGTTATTTTATCTTTAAAAAATGTTTAGAACGTGATCAATGTGTTAGTTCGTTATCAAGATGTGTAGATCTCGATAGCGATAAGCGTGCACTATTTATCGCTTTGTTTCCACGTTCGCGATAACGCAGAGCGTGAGGATATGGTGCTCCATGTCACCGTGGTTACGTTACGTGGGCGTACCGTACCGTACCGTAGGAGCGCATAGTGCGCCCGCTGGGAGCATGTTAATCTCGTGTCATGTCAGTGGCCAGGCGCGGTGACCTTACGTCACGCGCCTACCGCTTTGCGCCGCCACACGCGTTGGGAATACTAACGCCACCAGAACGCCTTGGTGGATCCTTGGCTTCAAAACCGAGCTCCTTTCTGAGTAGTCTGTTGCGTCTGTTGCATGTTTTCTACGATTCAGTTCACAGTTAAGTTAATGTTTGTGGTATCATACAATTGACATACCATGTTATGTTGACAAACGCGCGCCGAAGAAGCGGATGTTGTCCACTGTTGGTAAACTACTCCCATAGTTATCTTTCCTGTTATCGACACATACTTAAAGGTAAGGTTAGCGAGCAGTATTACCTTTGAAACGTTCACCATCTAAATTGACTTCGTTTGATCTCTATGATTTGACCCCTGATTGGGAACAAGAGTCTCTTAGAGCCCAATTAGCGCCTCTCGGTAGGATCCAGTATGCCATAATAGAGTAACTACTAGGAATGAAAACGCGGGAATTATTGTGAACTTGACATGTTTCGTTAATTCAGTCAAAGAATTAATTGCTAGTGGAACAGATGCACGAGGGCAATTCCTGTTATTGTTTAATTGGAATTCCACAATGAGATCGATTCATCTAGAAATTATATTTTTAATTAACATTAATCATTCGCAGATAAATTTAAACAGGCACGTTTGTAAGTAAATACGTGTGTAAATATATTGTGATTTTAAATTAATCTTCGGTTGGTCAATAGCACGTTATAGCGTCGACAAATAGTTGATTATAATTTTGAGCGGAATTAGCGCTTCAGGAGTTGGAGCTATGAGAAACGTTGATCAACCTTCTTTGAGTTCATCATATGATTCAGCCGACGACGCAACTCGTTTAGATAATATGATTAGCCTCACCTGAGTGATCGATCTGTCAGACCGGCGAGGTCCTTTTTCGGAAGTAAGTCCTCCAGGCCGGGCTGTCCAAGTGCACATTCACTATATTATTATGTCAGAAGCGGACAGCTGATGTCCTGTCCAGATAAACGTGTGTATGGGTGGGGGCGCGGGGCTGCGTGTGTGCGTGCCAAAGTATCGCGGTCGGATCGCGGCGCGCAATTCAGCGCCTGCGCACGGCGGACAGGTGAGCTCGGTACTGGCGGCGCGCGCTGCCCCCGCGCGCTTTTATCACATCGCACTTCACACGCCTTCAACTTGACTTCTCATGTCATCGTTTTGATCATCTACTAATATCGCACTAAAACTAGACACTAATAACCAATCAGTTTAATAATTATTCTTAAATTCCCAAGTCTACACTATTTTACCAGCTCTGGCAGTGCCGTCGTCCGGTATCACCTCCTTGGCTTCCCACTCCAGAATGACTGGTTTGACATTCTTCGTAAATGATGTGTTGGTGTTAAATACTAAGTAGTTGCTAGAGCAGAGGTGTGAACCTAGGTTACATAGGCTGTGTGTTTACATCACAGATGTATTCATGATCATACTTATTTATGCTTGTAAACATGAACAAAGTAACAATTTTGATGAAAGATTATTTCCTGCTGTACTTCGCCCGATGGTACATTGTAATCCAATTTTCTGGTAAACTTATTAAAATAAAACTGATGAATTATTGTAAATAAAATAGAACTGAAACTCATCATTATCATCTGCGTAACCTTTTCCCAACTATGTTGGAGTCGGCTCTCAGAAATTCATAGGAATAAAAATAACGCAACTAACTGTTTAAACTAGGTATTAATTAAATTCAATGACTAACTAAAAATACAAAAATTCCTTTTAGAGCCTCGAAAAAATATCTAATCACTTCCTGTCTTTACCGGAGACATAGAAACGAATAAAAACTAGTAGTACCTTTCAGCCACCGTGACATTTTATAGCAAAAAGATGCCAAATATTAAATATAATTTATTAGTCCACCTATAATATTATTTAGATAGGGATATTGCCATCATTGATCAAAATATCACTATTTCAATGATATACGTACGCATTAACAAAAGCCAAAAGCAATGTGCCAAAGAAACATCGCCTCGCGATATTTATATTGACATGGACAACATTGTCTTCAGCTAGAGTTGACAATTCGGGAGCGTATGTATCGTGTTTATTTGCTCCCTTTTAATATACAGTTACTACTAAGTCCAAAGGTTATTCATTGGGTGCCGAATTTGTTGTTTTGAATTTTAAGCTAGGTAAGTGAATATTGATTGAAAAGGTTAATGAGCTGAAAGACTTCCTGACACTTTTCGTATTTCGTTTTCTTTGAAGCAGTCTTGTTCGTCAAAATATCCAATGATTTGTATGTGTCGTTCTAAATTTTGTAGATAAAGATAATTGTTTCTCTGCAAGCAAAAATTTCCTTTTTAACGATATCAAAAGGGACTTTATGATATTTAGAATATCTTGCCAAATGCTGCGGCTCTTTTAAAACTAAAATGGGAACGACTTGGTTGGGTATTGAGATGTAAGGAAAACCAGCCAAGTGCGAGTGGGACTTGCATACGAAGATTACGAAGTCTTCCACACCACCGTACATTATTAAACACCACATTTTTATTAAACATGATTTAATTTTTTGTTCTTATAGTGGCCATAGAAATACACACTCTGTGAAAATTTCAAAAAACCAGGTTACCAAACCTGTTCATGAGATACAGCCGGCTGACAGATAACCGAACGGACGGACAGCGGAGGCTTAGTAAAAGGTCACCGTAAATACCCAGCAGTAGTATATCGCAGCAATTATTTTATATGGTTTTCTTATTTATATTGGATTTTCCTATTTTTTTTTTTAGCAATTGTCTTCACTAAGTTCCTGAGGGTATTTGCGTGCTACACTATCAGTAGAAATCGGTTTCATTTTGACAGTTCCGCAACATTCATGGCGTTGTTTACGTTGATAAGCAGACAATTTTTCGAACATAGGTGGTATAAACATAAAACTCACTGAATAAGACCGAGACGAGTTTGCAACGCAGTAAAGTTTTCGATACTGATGTCGGTGCTAAATTTTCCGTATAAGTGAAGTGTATTGTTATGTGTACTTGTCAGTTCTCATGCCATAGAGATTTTTTTTTTTATATTCGCTGCTTTTTCCTTCATCTGGTGGTATTAACTTAGTGCATGCATTCTGCTGGGATTTTGACCTCAAGTTTTTGTTGAATGTCAAAGTCCGGTTCGTCGAGATCATCACAAATATTGTCTTGTTTGAATTAATTTTGAGCTCAACTAAGTAGGATGTTTACTAACTTGTATAATGATTTTGAATTACTCGAAGCTGCGGAGGCAGCTGTTAACTTCGAATTCTAATATACCTGTTGTTTACAGTCCAAAACTTAAATAAATATTGAATACATTAAATTATTGAAAATATATTATCTATATACTATATATGTATAAAAGCTGAAGAGTTAGTTTGTTTGGTTGAACGCGGTAATCTCTGGAACTAGGTACTGGCAGGAATCCAAAAAATAGTTTTGTTTTGGGTAGCCTATTTATTGAGGAAGGCTATAGGATATATAACATCACGCTATGATCAAAAGGAGTGGAGCAGCAACGAAAAATGGAAGAAAACTGGTAAGCAATTCGATGCGACGGGGAGCAAAAATTTTACGCGAAGTCGCGGGCAGAAGTAATAATAATATAATATAACTAGCTTTTTCCCGCGGCTTCGCCCGCGTGGATGTCGGAAATTAACGCAGGAGGACGTACTACTGCGGTATGATGTGTTAATTCAGGTTATAATTATAGGTAATAGCTGTTACCCGCGACTTCGTCCGCGTGGTATTTAACAAAAAGTTTTTCATAAAAACTGTATTTGAATACTACGCTGACATACGTCTCAAAATTCAGCGTGTTTTTAGTTTTTTTTTAACTATTTTTTTTTCTAAAATAAAAGTAGCCTAAGTTACTCCTTGTTACGTCAGCTATCTGCCAGTGAAAGTTCCGTCAAAATCGGTCCAGCCATTTCAGAGATTAGCCGGAACAAACAGACAGACAGACAGACAAAAATAGTAAAAAATGTTGTTTTGGTATATGTATTGTGTATATACATCCATATACACTTAATAAAAATTGGTTATCTTAATATTAAAAACAGACACTGCAATTTTATTTATTTGTATAGATGTATAGATTATAGTTTTATATACAATGACGTGTTCCACCATATCCTTTTTAAATTAGGTAAACCCTGTTTTCATTGCCAATCTGACATGCCTACTTGGAATAAGTTAAATAAATAATTATAATTACGACCTTGCACTTAGGTACTTTCTCAAAAAATATGCAGCTTTGAATTGCAGGTTGTGCTTAACTACCTAGTTCCGTTTGTTTCTGGAAAAATAACTTATGGAATTTTTGTATATGTTATTCACACTTTGTGTCTTGTGAGAAAGTTCATATTTAATTGTATTTATTCACATCCTGAATTAACGTATGTTTTCAGTGTTGTCATCGATATTTTCGAGCTGTAGTAGCAAAAAAGTGCTAAGTAGAGATGCTTTCTGAAGTGGAAAAATAATAGGCACCTACAACATTTTTTTTTTTTAATTTCAGATCAGTTTTGAGAGGTCAATTTATGTATTATTTTAAAACGTAGATTTGGTTTATGGGGGTTTCTTTATTCAGCGGCATCAGCCATAACATTCTATAATTATTAAACAAAACTCATTATACAGTTATTGTTTGGAAGAAAAAGATTAGTATGATTGAGCAACTTTATTCGCTTGCTCTGGCGCAGGTACTTTTCGCAGTATCCGAAAGTAAATAGGTAACATGTATTATTAATTTATTATTGTTTTATTAAAGCTATTGCCGATGTAAAAGTTGTATTTTTTGCATCGTTATGTTTTATTAGGTACTAAAACGTTTAGTATCTTACTAAATGTTTACATAGAGTTAACATTACTCACATGTGTGAGTATATATGCCAATCAATGAATATTTTCAAACTTTCTGCACAGATGAAATCCAATTATTTTCGTCTTAATTTCGTACTATAATGTCAAGCCTATACCTAACCAATGTAATAACAGCAATAGGCCAAACATTAAAGAAAATTGTTAAAGTATTAATAAATTCGATGCCTATGTATGCTTACATTTTAAATGAAAAATTGTGGGGTGATATGGTTTGGTAGCTAACGCTATCGCGTGTAACATACCTATAGTCGGACAACTTCGACCGGCGAGGTCAAACGGTGTCGTCGCGGTCAATCTCAAGTAGGGGATCAGTGGTTCGTTGTTTACACCTCGAGGCCCCCGGACCTCCAAGCGCGTATTAAGTTGGTCTCCGTCGACCCGCGAATGTTTGAGTATGATAGCCAGCGGTCACACAGGTAGTCTGTAGAATACTGCCGAAATAATAAAATTTAATTCGTTGACCCATAGGATGCTAAAGCGTATAGTACCTATATAACTATGTATTAGAGTATAAGTGTACCGTGTGGTGCCGGACGTAAAGAATAACACCACCCCATCTCTTCCCGTGGGTGTCGTAAAAGGCGACTAAGGGACTTACTAGAGAATGGGCAGCAGCGTTCTCTATGCATTTTACCACCATACTGCGATCGCCAACCCGCCTGCCAAGCGTGGCGATTATGGCAAAGCCCCCCAAATTGGGGGAGGCCTAAGTCCAGCAGTGGAAGTCTTACGGCTGAAATGATGATGATGATGAGAGTATAAGTTGTACAGAGTCTAGTGTGTATTCGAGTGGTGAGGAATTGAGGATGTCTATAAATTAATCTAGAAAGAAGCAGATTTTCTTTTGTTCAAACGTCAAACCTAAATGACTATATATCGAGTTTGTTAAACAAATAATTTAACCAATTGTTTAGTTGATTAACCTTATGACGCATTAATTGTTTTATAATTGTTTGGTCGGCATATTTTGACAACACTTCCGTAAACAATAATATTATAATGTCCGTATAACTTAAGATATTGTACTACTTTATTAAGGATGGAAAATTACTAACGTCATATCGATTAAAAGTGCCTATGCGATCTTTCATTCATCTAAGACAAATTTCATCTAGTTTTAGGGTTCGGTTGCCAAATGGCAAAAAACGGAACCCTTATAGATTCGTCATGTCTGTCTGTCTGTCTGTCCGAGTATGTCACAGCCGTTTTTTTCCGAAACTATAAGAGCTATGCTGTTGAAACTTGGTAAGACGATGTATTCTGTAAACCGCATTAAGATTTTCACACAAAAATAGAAAAAAAAACAATAATATTTGGGGTTCCCCATACATAGAACTGAAACTCAAAAAAAATTTTTTCTTCAAACCCATTCGTGTGGGGTATCTATGGATAGGTCTTCAAAAATGATATTGAGGTTTCTAATATCATTTTCTTCTAAACTGAATAGTTTGCGCGAGAGACACTTCCAAAGTGGTAAAATGTGTGTCCACCCCCCCCGTAACTTCTAAAATAAGGGAATCATAAAACTAAAAAAAATATGTGATGTACATTACCATGTAAACTTCCACCGAAAATTGGTTTGAACGAGATCTAGTAAGTAGTTTTTTTTAATACGTCATAAATCGTAAACCACAATTTACCTTTCATTCAGTCAACTCAAATATAAAAATTTAAAAAAAAAACATTTAATTTCATAAACATAAACCTTATGCATAAACCGTGAATTCCTGCAGGTTTGTACGGAACCCTCGATGCGCGAGTCCGACTCGCACTTGGCCAGTTTTTTTATGTGTTTTGTGTAAGAAGAATATTGAGCTAACCCGTTTGTTACGTTCTGAACTTTAGGAGGTTTCATGATCAAATGTAGAAGCCAATGATTTTTAATTACTGTAATCGGTAAGTCTTTTTACATAGTATAAAAAAAAATCGCTTCCCGCGTCTGTACGGATAGATCTTTTAAACTATCCAACGGATTTTAATGTTTTCATCAATAGACAGAGTGATTCAAAAGAAGTTTTATATGTATAAAACACTGGCGAAGCCTATAGCAATAGCTATTTATAAATAAATTAACTATGCAAAATATTTTCCAAATGTTGAGAACGATGACTCTTTTAAAATGTTCTAGCAAGAACCTGCACGCGTAGCATGACCACCGTAGAAATGGGTTTTGTCGACGGAAGAATAGACAAAATTACAGATTGTAGAAAGATTTGTACTGTATTATGCGAGCGTAGCATGACAATTCTATCTCTATTATACCAAGAATAGACAAAACCCATTTTTACGGTGGTCAAGCTACGCATGCTGTCTGACAAATTTAACTATTAATTTGATATAGATCGTTATAATATGAAACTGGCAGTAGAAGAAAATTCACTATAATTTGTTGATATAAGTATGCATGTTTGCTATATTATTGATTTTGTTGTTGTTTTTTGCACTTTAAACTTTGCAAATTCAGTACTAATTATATATTTGCATCGAAAATTAGGTTTCTTACTAACTGCCCGCTGCGATGTCAAAAGTAGTAAAGAGGTACGTTTATGAGACTAACGAATATGTTTATTCATCATCATTCTGGCCGAAAGACGTCCACTGCTGCATAAAGGCCTCTCCCAAGCACCGCCACTTCGACCGGTTATGTGCTTCTCGCTTCGAGTGGATTTCTGCGGCCTTCACCAGGTCATCGGTCCACCTTGTGGGAGGCCTTCCAAACGCTACGTCTTCCAGTACGTTTACGCCACTCTAGAACCTTTCGGGCCCATTGGTCATCTGTTCTGCGAGCAATTTGCTCTGCCCATTCCCACTTAAGTTTGGCAATTCTTCGGGCTAAGTCGGTTACCTTGGTTCTCTTATACAGCGAAGGCTTGAGAATTGATCAGCTTTTTACTACATAATTCAAAAGACAAAAGACGTTTACCCAGACGTTCGTTAGTTTTTCCAATTAGCAATTAAGTGTAGATTTTCTTAAACGGAAACATTTTAGCCATTGACATGTGAAAACACTTTCATTAGTAGCATACCCAAAGATTTCGTGGGGACGAATTCCAAAAACAAAATCGATGTTTTTAAAGTACATTGGAAAACATGTTCTCCTACACATCGATGTACCTACATCACAGTCAATTCCTCAACTTTAAATGTGAGTGTGTAATCGCAAGAAAAATGTGATAAAACTAACGCGCAAATTAACGATTTTGAGATTTTTCCTTTACTTGTGCTGTGAGATCTTACATCTTGGCAAATCTTATGATTCTACGTCAACGGGAAGTACCCTATAGGTATTGATTTATTTATGAGTATTAAATATGACGCAAAAATGGCCGTATTTTCTTATTGCGTTCACTTTATAACTTGATTTTTTAGAGTTACAAAGGATGGCAGACTACCTTGGATACTTATTTTAACATGATACCTCCACGCGTGCCTAATAAAAAGGATCTTAACAGAATGACAGACAGACTGACAGAACGACAATGACGTGATCCTATAAGGGTTCCGTTTTTTCCTTTTGAGGTACGGATCCCTAGTAAGCAGGGGAAATAATCATAGGGCACTAAATAATTTGTCTGTATCGTTGTCAATACTGGGGTGGCAGCCTTGCCTCGTTCAATAGCAATGTTGATTCTTTGCCCATAAAATAGGCAGCCCTCTAGTCACGCGAACTCTTAAAATAAATTGAAGGATTTGTTTTCGATACAATTCAGATTTTCGGATATATTTGGTCCTCACGTCATCATTGTCATTACGCATAAATTATAAGAGACAAGCCGTGACATATATGCGGACGAAATTATCATCACGGTCGACAACGGAACTCTCTGAAGCCCTGCTCATAATACACGTACGTACCTACTCTACCTACTTATACATATTGTACTCATAACACATGTATACAAAGATTTATGTATGAATTTATCTATGTGTGTGGGCACTTTGCGTGAATTACTTGTTTGTTCTCGCAACTAGTTTATCTATGTAAATGTGGTTGTACATAATAAATTAATATAAAATAACACGACGATGGTATAAAAAATAATATAATATTCACTAAAACCATGTTGATCACCATCTGTGATTTATAAACTCCTATGATATTCGGGTTTTAAGCAAAATATTTATGAGAAATGCAAATCTTTTTCAATTAACATACTGTTTTGTCGTTGTTTCATAAATCATCAAGTGAGGTCCAGCGGTAGCTGCATCGGAGATATTATTAAGTATAATATATTTATGGCTTCATTATAATGTTCTGTAGAAACCCAAAATTAACGTCACCTTGAACTAGGTACAGTTTTATCCAACCGGTTTCAAGTTACTCTAGATAATGTGTATGAAATGTCGAGTTACAATTTTTGAATAGCTGCATTAATTTGTGTACTTAATATCGCAGCTATTTCTAAGGTCATTCTAATTATTTCGTACGCACCTGCTTACTCTATTAGTTCACATTCCTTATGTTTGTATTGTAATTATAACAGTAACTAAAGTAAATTTATGACAAAACTCTAAAATGAGTTGTCATAGCGGGTCATGAACCCGGTTAATGTTTGATTCAAATAACGTTGATTTAATAAGTTGGCGATAAAGTACATATTACATGGACGTGTTATACAGTACCAACCGTTTTTTATGTAATTACAAAAGAGATTAGTAACCGTAATACAATAAAGTTAAGATATGAAATACTCGTCAAGTCTGTGGAACTTTGCGACTTGGAAATTGTAAAGACAACCTGTTAGATACCTGTTGGACCATTGACGTCTGTTGGACTATTAAATAGACTGCGTATTTGCAAAATGAATATGTAGGCAGTAAACGTACGTAGTTGCATCAAGATAATGATCAATATAGAGGAGTTAGAGAAATGTGATATAAAGTTTATTTGGACTGGGCGCTAGCGTAGGCGCGGCGTAGCAGCGTAGGTATGGCGTAGGCGCGGCGTAGCAGTAAATGCACCATGCATAGGCGAAGCGTAGCGGCGTAAACGTCACGTTGAGGCTTAGCGGACGCATTTACTAGGTTTGAGGGAAAGAAAATTTTTGATTTTGAATATTAAAAAACTAAGAGAGGATCAACTGATTGGCATAAATTTTGCAGAATATTTATAGTATGTATGCAAATGTATACTTACAGTTATAAGCAAGATTCTTGCCATCGACACTGACGCGGGACCAACACGGTACGAAGGGACCTTTAATCTGGTTGCCAGGCATTGACGTCATAGCCCTGTTACCTGTGGGAAAAAGAAATAAAGAACCTGGGTCATGTACCTCTGCGAAAATAGACTTGTTTGTCGTGGAATATTTTGGGATCGGCGTGCAACAAAGGTTTTTGCAACAGTTCGTGTTTATAAATAATTCTTCATTGCGTCAGCAGTTTATAATTATACACATCGAGACGCCTTATCTGGGATATTCCGTTTTTTTCTCACTCAATTAGTTTTTTTTTGCACATAATTCGATGATACGGAAAAACACCAACTCAACTATGAAATCAACATTAGGTTTTATGCGTAGCTTTTCATAATTAATGTCACAGGAAGTGGTCACAACAAAGATGCTCCTAACTACATTTTCATTGTTTTTTAATGGAAAAGATCGTATTGGTTGAATAAGGGTTTTCCACGAATACAGCAGGATATCGTATTTGGTTGAAATTGGATTTTCTACGAATACAGCAGGACATCCTATAGGTACGGAATTTAACCACAATTAATGAGTAGGAAACGATGAGTCCATGCATAAATTAAATCGATACGAATGGAGTTGTAGATGTTTTGAAGTTTGTTAGAGAGTTTTTTCTGTTATAAATAAGATTTTTACTGTGTTAGGTATTTTTTGTTGATCGCTGTGTTATTTTTATTAGATTGTTGTGTTTATAAGAAAATTAATAGCTGAAGCGGTCTTGGTTGTAGTTTTATCCTTGATGAATAGTTTTTTAGGTTGATGATCGAATCAGTTACATACCAGTTCTTGCAAATTATTTTCCTATTCTCAAGACAATGATTCTTAAAAATAATTGGATATTTATAATCGATTAATTAATCTGCGTGACTAAACTGGTAAAAAGAACAAAACAACATAACATGGGTACAACAACAGGCCCCTTCTATTAAACATTTTTGTTTGTTTTTGTCTCGCCTTTACGATAAACGTCAAGAAATATTGAGTCAGACTAATCATAAATATTCCATGCATAGTAAACCTAAACAAAGTTGCATTTATTGAACACGTCTGTCGTGTTATTTCGTAAAACGATAAAACGTTTAGCAAAATGGTGGACCGATCATTTGCAGAGTTATTTAACTTACACGAGTAGTCTACATATGTATCTAATACCTACAGTATTTAGCGATGGAGATCAATAGGTTTTGTTCGGAATTGTTCGAAAGAGTTACCGTGGCCCTGTCATGGGCAACTGAAGGAACACGGGTGGGTTTTAGTCAGTAAATGTCTGACACGCCCTTCCGCTCCACCTTATTTTGACAGTTCAACAATATTCATTGTCTTATTTACGTTATTATACAGACCAATTTTTCGAACACATAAAACAATGGTTTAGCAATATTCTTCGAAATTATTTAGATTCTGATAGGACGCACTTAGGGTGCCGTTTAGGGTTGCCACCTTTTTTTCTTGCAATTAAAGTACTTTGTTTATTATAGGTAAGAAAAAAAAGTACATGGTATAAAAATAATGTACGATTTATTTTTCTTTATTATTAAATTTAAAAATATATTTTTTATTGCTTTTTGCAGTTTGCATCAAATAAATTTCGTTTAACGAAAAAGTATTTACGACTAATCTTTTCGAAATCCCAAAGAAATCAAATCTTGGAACATAAAGTATTTTCGTGTAGGTACTTTATTTTTCTCATAAATTATAGAGTACATTTGTATGAAATAACGTACAGTACTTTATTATAAAGTACCGGTGGCAACCCTAATGCCGTTTGTTATTCGTAGATCTTTAACAGTCGTTACAGGTAGTCATAAGGCCAAAAATCTGATAATCAATCCTACCAATAGGTATCGTCGTAGTGAAGACAGTCACCTATTTGACCTAAGGTCACTTTATGTAAAATACGGGAATTCAGAGCTGCACCCGGTTAGATCGCAAGCTGACCCCATCATAGTTGGGGAAGGCTAAGCTGCTTGAACCATTCAAGCTGTATCCGTCGTAAGTATACCCAGTAATACCCAGAGACCGCATTTTCCCTCTTTTTGTTGTTCTTGTACGTGTTTATTTTACCGTTATGCTTTAAGACACAAACTAATGGTTCCCGAATTCTTTGAAATCGAATAACATTTTATTTTTATTTATGATTAGGTCCTTACATATATAATTGGCGTTTTGTCGAACTGGCCTCTTTGGTCTAAAATTGCAAACACAAAATTTCAAATTTGTCGTTTCGAATTTAGTAATTTATTCGTTTTCGCGCCATTTGGTTTTTCTTTGACATCGTTCTGTCACAGTATGAAAAACTTAAAATATCGTGTTACGAGTATTTACAAATACGAGTTCCACTGTGTAGCCAGCGTTTCAGAAACAGCTCGAAGGATTAACGCTGTGTATGGGCAAGCTACTGTAAAAAGAAACATGGTACGATTTTTTCCAACGTTTTCGTCGTCGAATTTTTTATCAACAGAACAAATGCCGTGGATGGCCGGAGGTAGAGACTCTAAAACAACGCTAAAAATACACTGCCAATAGATTTTCGCTAAATGAGAAGTTGCGATTGGCATCTCTCCTACACTCACCATAGTCCCCGGACCGCGCTCTTACAGAGAACCACTTTTTCCGGAATTAAAACAATTTCTTGCTAGGAATAAAATAATCTATTCCTATGAGGCAGTCAAAACCGCCTTCAAAGATTTTATTGATTCTCACTCCCACATTTTTTTTCAGCAAAGGAACCAACATGGCGAAAACGCCAACTTCATATGTAAGGACTTAATTATAAAATGAACACGTGATTTGTCCATTCAAGTTTAGTCATATATACCTTTTTCCTATAAAATCTCGTTTTTTATTACCTTTCCTCATATTCAAGGTTTGATGAGCAAACATTTAACTGGTTTAGGAAATTAATAACGTCGCACAAATCTCGCATATTAATACTTTATTAATTAAAATGACAAATTATTAGTTGTCAGTCTCTATAGAAACAACCGGTAAGGAATAAGGACACATAACACTATTCTAAGTTCATTAGCTCTATAGTTATTTAATTCACGAATATTAAGCGCCGGGGCACCGACATTTAGAAAATCACTTATTTCTTTATAGCCTACTTTCTTACCTTATATTTTCCTTTATCCTGAAAATCGGATCTAAATCCGTCTAGTAAAATTCATGGTAAGCGAATATAGACAGGCAGTAAGGTAAGGAAGATGTTTTGTAAAATATATACCTAATAAATAGAGCTCAAATTTAGCTAAAATTGTTTTTACACAGGCTGTTTTTTAGTGCAAACATGTTATTACTGGTGCCGATTCTGTTGTACAAAATTCTCTGAACTAAACTAAAAATCACTAAAACATGGTTTATTCCTATCAAACGACGATTTCCTATTCTGAAATAGACTGAAGTGACACAACTTAACTATATTTTAGTTTGACAGCACTAAGATTGCACTGAGTTATTAGTTTAGTGAAAATGACAATTTTGCTATTTATTTTGACTAAATCTGACTATTTTTAATCGCGATTAAAAATAGTCAGATTTAGTCAAAATAAATTATTATAGTCTAAATTTTTGGTGAAAACCGGCAAATTCAGAATAGCAAAATTGTCATTTTCACTAAACTAATAACTCAGTGCAATCTTAGTGCTGTCAAACTAAAATATAAAATCAAAAAGTCATTTATTCAAACTAGGCTGAGAGTCAGCACTTTTTGAACGTCAAAGTTACATGAGACAGTCCCCCCAAAACGCCCGCCCTTCGACACTTCCTAGTGCTTTCGCTGGGAAGAAGAAGTGGCGGAATATAGTTAAGTTGTGTCACTTATTTTGCTTATATCTCGAAAATGGCGTTTCCTATCGCAAAAATAATGAAATTTTCGACCCCCTTTATGAAACCCCGGAACATATAAATCTTAACACGTGGTGGCTTTTTTTATATTTTTCAAACAAAACGTGAAAAATTCCATATAAAACACGTCCAGGCTGCCACCTTGCGCGCTTTCGTCTCTAAACATTCATTGCGTAGCGCACACAAGTACCACGTTGCCAAACCAAAAGAAAAAAAAACCACGTTGATTGTCAAATTGGTTTTTAGTTGTGTCAAAATAATTTTTAAATTTAGAGATTTTTTCTTGCAGAATAGCGTTAAAATTCTCATAGCCAAAAGTAAGGAATTTTAGAGATAGTTTAGTTAGTTTAGTTTTGTGTACAACAGAATCGGCACCCTTGTCTAGTTTGTGCTGACGAATCCGATAACTGATTTGCGAGCGACGCATGCAGCGATGTCTTGCCGCGCGGCTAGTAATGGTAAAGCGATATCGGTCAAAGCTTATTGTTTGCTCGGATCTGTATCTATGCTCATAGATGCTTCGCATTCACCTTTCGTTGGTGTTAGAGCCCACGAACACCCACGGAGTCAACGGCCTCTGATTGGGCGGCCATTGATATTTCTATTGTAGAAGCGTAAACAATATTATTAGTATATGCACACGTCGGTCGTATAGTCGTCGACGTCGTTTATCTTGTTCTTCATCACATTGGGTTTCTAATTCATCCAGTTATTCAGAATTCCGTATCCATACAAAATCCAGTGAATAGAGCCAGTATCAATGCTAGAAAATACAGTCGACTTCCATTAAAATAAGCACTACAAAGTAAAAAAAAAATACATTAAAATCGGCAGTCGGTGTCTTTGGTTTTGTATTTTAATTTTTTTGCCACCGACTTCCGAAGTTCAAGGTATTTTTCACTTTGTATTATTTTGTTTTGTAATTTTTTTTAACTAATTTTACTTGCTAGGTAAATAACAGGGACAGGAAAATATTTTGTCATGATCAAAGTAAGAGGAAAAATACATATTGAAGCTAATTGAAAACCTACTTCTTTCAAACGAAAGAAGAATTTATCAAATCGGTTTAAAAATTACGGAGTTAACAAACATAAAAAATACAACAAAATTAAAATACTGCTCTGTCTTTTAATTCTGTAAGATAAGATTCTTAAGATTCTTTTTGTTAAAAAAGAATCTTAAGAATCTTATCCTGAATCTTAATCCAATTAATCATCACTACAATTAATATCGGTATTCATTAAAACTACATTGGCAAAGAAATTTTGAATTTTTTCATGGCTGATTATAACGTACCCACTTTTTGTGTGAGAATAGCAAAAATCCTAACAAACATAATTTGTGCATGTAGAGGTATCATTTGTCGGTTAACTGTACCAATCTACATTTTATTTGTTCGAAGGTGGGTTTATTTTACCTTGTAACAAGAATGTCGCTTATTTAATTAGATCTTAAGGGTAGACAATTCTCTACTCAACAATGTAAATCTGTAACTCTTCATTATACACGTTTTGAAGGAGTTTAAGAATCTTTTAAACCTATAGCAAAGTCTTTGTTAAAAACCGGTCTAAAGTGTTAAAAGGCTTTTGGTTGAACCCTGGGCCGTTAGTTATACTTTCTTGTGCTATCTGTGTTTTATCTGACTAGTAGGTAGTTGATATTCGGACACAAATTTGCTTGTTATTGAGGTGATATAGTATAGTAATCATGCTATACTTACTTCAATTCATGATTCCTAATACTTATCATCCTTTTTATGTTCTATGTTTACACTATTCATGCTATACTTTAATATATATTATCTTCCTTTTTATTTGTTTATATGTCTACACTCAGCAAGCATTTATTAACTTAAAAATAGCTGAAATAAAATATTAACTCAATTTTCATGTTGTGACATACCAAATTGTCAACTGTCACTTTTCTGCTTAGTCTATGAATGGCTAGTTTTTGGTTTATATAATGTAAATTATTTTTTATCAATATGTTTAGCTATTTGATTTTATTAATTATTACGATTGTTTACTAATTAACTTAAAATTATATTTATAAAATTCTTCACGCACTCATGTGGCCAGCTATACGCACTCGTGAATATGTCCTGGCCGACTGCACTGTCAGATGACATGATAGCCATAAGAAAACTAATGGAAAAGTGTTTAGAAAAAGAAGACGAGGTTGATATAAAAACGGGCGTTCGAGCCGCTGACGGGACTACTCTTGGAAACGACTACTCGGGAAGCCGTTCTACTCTTACCCCGGGCTACTCTTGACCCCGGCCTACTCTTGAACCAACCCGGTCTACTCTTGAAGCCAGTGTACACTTGAAGCCAGTCTACAGGCCTCGAGATCTACTACGGAGCTCACCCGGCGGATCCTAAGATCTACACGAAGCCCTCGAAGAAACCCTGATATCGACCTGCCGCTCTGCTGCCTGCTCCCGTCCCTCAGTGCTGGACCACAGAACCGTATAACAAACTAGTGCGTGCCAGGCAGGGTCTTTTATACTTAGCTTTACTTCCCATCTCCTGTTAATATTTCTCTAATAAATTGTAACAGATCTGCCTTTATCCTCTCATTCCAATAGGATAAGCAGATACGTAACAGTTTGGCGCCCAAATAAACTCGAACCCACTATCCTCTTCAAAATTCTAAAAAAAACTAACACTAGTTTTTCCCTTTTGGATTCCTTATTCGACTTAAACTTATTTTTTTTTCTCAGCTCTACTACACACTTTTTTTCCCTCAGCTCTCCTACACATACTCTCTACAAACACACATCATTACACTGCACCCCACACACTTGCACACCACTGCGGTTACCTACGGGTAATCGTACTCAGTCTCCGCTTGGCGTGTTTTTAAAACCACCTTGTGGTCACTCCCAAGTTAGGGGACTGAGACACTCCACGACGGAAACAGGAGAATATCCTGTGGACGTTTATACAGACCTACACATCTACATAACTCTACTTCACTATCCTCTATATTTATATATATATATATAATATAAACTGTATGCTTTAGTTCCCCAATTTTACCACCAAAAGTTTTCCTTAGTCTACTATTTTTTTTTATTATTATCGGACCCTCTCAGAGTCCTAACACGCAAGAGTGCGAAAACTCTTGAGTCCTTTAGTTTTCTCTAACACTTTTCTTAGTCACTGCAATTTTCAACATAACCATGGATAGAATTATTTTCTTTGAACTTTTAAACAAAGTTGAGCTTGAATACGAAATCAGAATAAGATTAGAAGAACCAAAAGATACGGTAATTCAGCTTAAAAAACAAATTCTTCAACTCGCACCTCGTACGCCTTCTGAAGATATTTTAGACTCTATATTGGAGGTTAAAACTGATTTAGACGAACTTACCACAACTCTAAATTATACCGAATCTAAAATACAATTATTGGAACAGGGCAACCAAAGATTAAACAAAAAAATTACAACCTTTCTTAACCATCTTTACTTTCGACTTGAGAGGATTGATATTGATTCCGATCCCTCAGAGGTAAATCGTTTATCTCAAACTAAAGAAAGATTTCTCACCTTAGAATCAAAATTTAATTCCTTAACAACGGTTTCCAACGACATTAACTCTCAAATTAACCGTCCTTCTTCGACTCCTAATAGCCCCAATGAGACAATGTTTCATACTATGCTTCCCGACATTCAGTCTCAACCTAACTCTATTCCTAATAATTCCCTTAACGAATTAAAACGAATAAAATACGACGGAAACTCGTGTCCGCGTTCCTTTATCCAGAAAATTCAGGAATTTAGTATTTCTAGGAATATTTCTCAGGACAAATTATTAGATCATGCGTTTGAATTATTAACTGATAACGCTTTACATTGGTATCGTTTTAAACGTGACTCTTTGTCATCATGGAGTGAACTTTGCGAAGCTTTGATTACAGACTTTGGCGGTTTTGACTATGACCATAAATTATTAGAAGCCATCAATAGTCGAACTCAAGGCAAAGATGAACCTATAGTTATTTTTGTTTCCATATTATCTGGCATGTTTTCCAGACTTTCAGAAAAACTAATGGAAACTAAAAAACTCCAAATTATTATTCGTAACATTCGACCTTGCTATTCACCTTACATCGCGAATAATAATATTAATTCTATTCAGGCACTTATATCATGTTGTCAAAAATATGAAGAATTCTTGGACAAAGAAAAACGTTTTAAAGAACCTCAAACTACTAATAATCCTTTAACTGTTGAATTTAACTATAAATCTAGTAACCTAACGTCAAAGCCCTCAACTTTTAACGCGTTCCCTCCTAGAACAAATTTTAATCGTTTTAACAATAAAGTTAATACAATTAATAAAGTTAATTATAATGCTTTTTGCGTACGCTGCCGCACTAATGGTCATACACTAACTATTGCTCTCAGCCTCGTACATTAATTTGTTTTAGATGTGGTTTAAAAGATGTCAAATCTACTGATTGTCCTAACTGTAAAACTAAGAATTCAAAAAACTAAACAACGACTTGGGTAATAAAAACTTTAATCAATCAGACTGGCATGATTGGTTACAAACTATAAAAAATTTCTTTCATTGTTATAAAATAACTTCACTATATGATAATGAAAAAGATTTTAATCGTCCTTTTATTGATATTTCTATCAATGACAAATTATTTTCCGGCTTACTAGATAGCGGTAGTTCTATTACAATACTTGGTAATAACTCTCACCTAGAAATTTTAAAATTAGGCTTCACGTTATCCAAGTCTTTTTCAATGACGATTACTACTGCCAGTAAACATAAAAGTAAATCCCTTGGCTCAATTAATATCCCGATTAGATACAATAATCAAACTCATCTAATCCAAGCCTTCGTATTCCCTAATATATCTCCTTCAATTATTTTAGGAGTCGACTTTTGGAAAAAGTTTAACCTTATTCCACACATACTTTCTTCGGCTTTTAAAGTAAATACTAAATGTTCAGTAGTTACTGAAACTACTCAACAAATACTTCCTTATAATCATCTCTCTTTAGAGCAAAAAACTATTGCTGATGATATGATTAAACGATTTAAAGCTATATCTTTCGAAAGTAAAGGAGCACTGGGTCGCACTCATCTAATTAGTCATCATATTGATACAGGTGACACTCCTCCAATTAAACAACGATGTTATCGTCTTTCTCCTGAAAAACAAAAAGCTCTCATTATAGAAGTCGATAAAATGTTAAAATGGGGCGTTATTGAAAAGTGCGAAAGTCCTTGGCTTTCTCCAGTTATCATTACACCTAAAAAGAATGGTGAATGGCGATTCTGTGTTGATAGCCGTAAACTAAATTCAGTTACTCGTAAAGACGCGTACAGTCTTCCGTTTGTTAATGAAATTTTGGATAACCTTAAAAACGCTAAATTTCTTTCAAGCATCGATATTGCTAAAGCATTTTGGGAAATCCCTTTAAAAGAAGAATCGGATAAAGATAAAACAGCTTTTTATGTCCCTGGTCGCGGCATGTATCGCTTTGTTATCATGCCCTTTGGTTTAACTAATGCTCCAGCTACTCAGCAAAGACTTATGGACATGCTTTTTACTCCTGAATTTGACAATAAGGTCTTTTGCTACCTTGATGATATAATAATCATCTCTGAATCGTTTGAAGAGCATATCTCTTATCTAGTTAAAGTTCTTGAGAAATTAACGTTTGCTGGATTAACTATTAACTTCGATAAAAGTCAATTCTTTAAAAATGAACTTAAATACTTAGGGTACATTGTAGATGAATACGGTTTACGATCAGATCCAGCTAAAATTAAAGCAATACTCGAATTCCCTACTCCCACTTCTCGTAAAGAAGTAAGAAAATTTATTGGAACTTGTAGTTGATTTCGACGTTTTATTCCCAACTTCAGCACAATTGCAACTCCACTTAAATTAACTTCTTCCGGTAAAAACGCCCCTAAATTCATTTGGGATAAAGATGCTACTCTGGCATTTAATAAACTAAAAGAAGCTCTTGTTACCACTCCTATACTAGCTTGTCCTGACTACGATCTCCCTTTCTTTGTACATTGCGATGCTTCTAACTTTGCCATTGGAGGTATGTTAACACAAATAAAAGACGACAAAGAAGTAGTCATAGCGTATATGAGCAAATCTCTTAATAAAAACGAACGAAACTCTTGCAGTAATTTCAGCTTTAGAACATTGGCGTTGTTATATCGATAATGGTAAACAATTCACTGTTTATACAGACCACGCAGCACTTAAATGGTTTCTAAAATTATCCAATCCATCTGGTAGACTCGCGCGGTGGGCTCTTAGGTTGTCATCTTTTAATTTTATCCTAAAACACAAAAGGGGTAAAGACAATTTAGTCCCTGATTTACTCTCTCGTAACTCTACATCATATCCACATGGCGTTAATCCTGTCTCACTCGATTCCCAACCTATATCTCCAACATTAGAACACTATAACAAACTACTTTTAGAATGTCGTAACAATCCTGATCAATATCCCAATTATACTATTCGTGAAAATAAATTATTTCGCTATACTCAATCCCCCCACGCGTTAACTGAAGATTTCGCATGGAAAGAAGTTCCTCATCCTAATCTACGAGAAACCCTTGTTAAAGATAATCATGGGTATCCAGGTCAGCCTCATCTAGGAATCTTTAAAACTTATAAAAAACTATCACTTCTATATTACTGGCCAGCCATGTTTAAAGATATCGCTAAAATAATTTCTACCTGTGATAATTGCTTAACTTACAAACACGCAAATCACTCTCCCTTTGGCCTTATGGGTAAACCAAAAATTTGTTCCAGGCCCTTTCAAACAATTTCTTTGGACCTAATGGGTCCTCTACCTATGACAAGACGTAGAAATCAATTTATCCTAGTGGTTAATTGTTGTTTTACTAAATATTCCCTGATCTTTCCACTAAAACGGGCTACTAGTGCTAACATCATCTCTAACTTAGAAAATTTTGTTCTTCTAGTTCATGGAGTACCTCAAACCATTATTATGGACAATGGATCACAATTTCAATCCCATGAATTTCATAACTTTCTGGGCAGATATAACATACCATACATATTTTTTTCTCCTCACTATTGCCCTCAAGTTAATCCCACTGAAAGATATAATCGTACTATAATCACAGCTTTGTCATCTTTGGTTGGTGATGACCATAGATCTTGGGACATCCACCTTCCTAAAGTCCAATATGCTATGAACAGCACAACTAATGTAACCACTGGTTTTTCTCCTAATTTTTTGCTTTTCGGACGAGAAACAGTCACTTCTGGCTCACTTTATACACCAATTAATAATCTTGATGAAATCGTTTTCCTACCTAGGGACATCTATGCTACTAACATAGGTTTATTGTCTGCAACTTTCGATAAGGTTCAGATAGCCCTCCATATTGCTCATGCTCGTAACTCTTCTCGTTACAATGAAAGTCATACGTTTAAAGAATATAACGTAGGAGATACGGTTTGGCGTAAAAACTATGTAAATAGTCAGGCTGGTACTTATTTCAGCGCAAAACTAGCGCCGAAATATGTGAAGTCAACTGTTTTACAAAAACTATCCCCATTAGTATATATACTAGAAGATCAACAAGGCAACCAAGCTAAATGGCATGTTAAGGATTTTAAAATATAATTGATTTAATTATAAAATAATTTTTTTCCTTACATTATACTCATCCCTTTCTTCTATCCTTCCTCTATAATAGAGTTATTTTCGAGTAATTAAAACTCTATTTTTTTTTTAATTCATTCATCGGTTCTTAAACCATTACAAGATTATTTTTATTCTTTCTTTATATTTATTCTTTTCTTTTCTACAAGTTTGAATAACTTGTTTCATCTTATCGACTCCTAAAAGTTGATTGGAGCGGATAACAACTCCATAAAAATAAGCCCATGTTAACTTATGACTCTAAAAGTCAACCTATCGACTCCTAAAAGTTGATTGGAGCGGATAACAACTCCATAAAAATAAGCCTTTGTTAAAATCTTTCTATTTCATCTCATTAGTGGTTTTAGACGCGAGCGGATTACAACTCCTAAAATAAGCCTTAAAGTTATTGATTTATCAGGTCGAGTAGTGATCATTGAATGTGAATCCTACCTGACCTAACTTCGTAAGATGTCGGTGTGTTTGAATGAGTTATGTAAGTTTTGTGAATGCTGTAATACTTTAACCTAGCAAAATTTTTGTTCTAGACCAAAAATTTTCTCGGGGTTGTTGGGGAAATATAGTAATCATGCTATACTTACTTCAATTCATGATTCCTAATACTTATCATCCTTTTTATGTTCTATGTTTACACTATTCATGCTATACTTTAATATATATTATCTTCCTTTTTATTTGTTTATATGTCTACACTCAGCAAGCATTTATTAACTTAAAAATAGCTGAAATAAAATATTAACTCAATTTTCATGTTGTGACATACCAAATTGTCAACTGTCACTTTTCTGCTTAGTCTATGAATGGCTAGTTTTTGGTTTATATAATGTAAATTATTTTTTATCAATATGTTTAGCTATTTGATTTTATTAATTATTACGATTGTTTACTAATTAACTTAAAATTATATTTATAAAATTCTTCACGCACTCATGTGGCCAGCTATACGCACTCGTGAATATGTCCTGGCCGACTGCACTGTCAGATGACATGATAGCCATAAGAAAACTAATGGAAAAGTGTTTAGAAAAAGAAGACGAGGTTGATATAAAAACGGGCGTTCGAGCCGCTGACGGGACTACTCTTGGAAACGACTACTCGGGAAGCCGTTCTACTCTTACCCCGGGCTACTCTTGACCCCGGCCTACTCTTGAACCAACCCGGTCTACTCTTGAAGCCAGTGTACACTTGAAGCCAGTCTACAGGCCTCGAGATCTACTACGGAGCTCACCCGGCGGATCCTAAGATCTACACGAAGCCCTCGAAGAAACCCTGATATCGACCTGCCGCTCTGCTGCCTGCTCCCGTCCCTCAGTGCTGGACCACAGAACCGTATAACAAACTAGTGCGTGCCAGGCAGGGTCTTTTATACTTAGCTTTACTTCCCATCTCCTGTTAATATTTCTCTAATAAATTGTAACAGATCTGCCTTTATCCTCTCATTCCAATAGGATAAGCAGATACGTAACAATAGTCACACACAGATATAGGCTGAAATCGCATTAAGTGAATTGGTTTGGTCGGAGACAGGGATCGAAGCCTTATGCAATTGCGAGCAGCAATGCCCTGTAGGATTTTTCAGAGGTATTCGATGAAAAAAGATTTTTAACAGACGCAAAAAAAGGAGGAGGTTTTAATTCGACGCGTATTTTTTTTTTAAATGTTTGACTACGCATTACTTTTTACATAGTAGTTCTATTATGATAATTCTTTTTTATTGGAAAGAGTTTACCTCGAAGGTGGTCCCATATAAATTTGGAAAACAAAATCGAACCCTAAGGGTCGGAAAACAGGGGATGATTCATTGTTCACTTACTGATTGTAATGTATGACCACGCATAACTTTATACAGAGTAGTCCGATTTTGTTTTTTTTTTTTATTGGATAGGGTGTACCTCGCCAAGTATTATTAGTACATTAAAGCGACAAAAAAATATAAAATAAAAAGCTTTGAGTGATCTTTGTTCTTTGATTTTTCAGCGCCGACTCAAAATTTTAAGGTTTATAATTTTTTGCTTTTCAGTTTTTTCTGCGGTTTACTTTTTTTGTTAAAAAGTTTTTTCTACTACGATATTTGTTTGAACTGCGATGAGTGTTAGTAGTTTCTCTTATATGATGCTACTTGTTCGTCTATAATAAATAAAACAATTCTCCTTCCCTATGCGAACAAAGTGCTATTGACTCTCACGTAACTAAGTATCAATTGGTCATAAGCCCAAGCACATTATTATGATGATAGTGAGGTTTTCCCCGTTTATGTGCTTGTTAGCGTAGATATAAACAATACGTATGTAACAAGAACACGAAACGGAAGCAATTTTAACACAATCCAAATAGGTTTATAATCGAATGGCAACCCATTTACGGCTAACCAGATAGCTTTTGCGTCAGTAACATTATATAATAACAAAGACAAATATTTGAGTTGCTAACGTTGTCCATCCAGTCAGCCCCTTAATTCCGAGCTTCTTGAGGACGTATTTCTATTTCAATTTGCAACAGCATGCATTGAATGGGGATTTTTAATATCCTCTTTAGTACATACCCAAAATTGATATGACCGGTGGGTATAAGGACGTAGTGGAAATAAAAAAAAGCACGTTACAATTAAACACAAAATGGTAATAAGAAATTACACTCAAACAGACTCACCATAAGGGATGCAGAAGACCGTCGGAAGTGGAAGGCTAAAAGCAGGAAAGTGGACCTCGGATGCAACCGGGATAACGCAAAGATGATGACGATGATGGCAATTAGGAACAAACGAATAACTGCATAAAACTACGGTAGGCATAAAGTGGAAATCACTCCAGTGAGCGTATTTCAAAATATCACATTTAAACTTTAACACACACACGTTTTTCGTAGTTAAATAAAAGAAAAGTATGCCCACGAGTTTCTTCGCGGATCAAGCCACTCACTCAAAACCAAATATCACAATTGGCTGAACCGTTTTGCTGTTTAGACGAAGGCGTATGTGCGTGTGGCGATATATGTTTTTTTTGTTTTTTGTTTTTGGGTGGTAAATCATCAAATGACGTCTCCCGCTCTAGGGTAGAGCGGAAGGGCGTGTCAGACTTTAACTGACTAATACCCACTCGTGTTCCTTCAGTTGCCCATATGCAAGGGCCACGGTAACTCTATGACTGAGATAGCTTCGTAGGTTTACAAGATATAATTTTAATAGCTATGCATAGCCAAAAAGAGTCTTCATTCTTTCCGCTATAAATCATGAAGTAAGTATATACATTCTCTTTTAAATCAACAACAAGTAAATGAGTCCACTGCTGACATAGGTATCTAATTAGATAAACCAGTTCTATCTTGAGTCGGGGGGTATTCCCCTGGCTATAAAAAATCTCCGTTATTAAATTTGTTTTTAAAAAGGATGGCAATAAATTGATGCTGGTAAGATAGGCCTAATAGCTTTAATTACTTGGTGGGTAATTCTATTTTTGTATGGGTAAACCTACTGGTGTGGAAAGATATTGATAAACGTAAAATTTAATGTTATTATTATTATATTGTTGTTATGATGTTAAAGTGTGTGTGAAACTATTGCAAAAAAGACAAAGGCGACCTGCTTTTTTGAAGTAAATAATAGGGGTTAATGTATGAAATTGCCGTCTATTACTATAAAGTAATAGACACTTTGAATTGACATTAAACCTTCATGGTATGAGATATTCGAGAGAAACTTTTTTTATTACAGTATGTCGATGAGATTTTTCTTTTAAAAAATTTGCGTCATACGATTTACAAATTTCAATTGTTTTTTTTATTCAGCTTAGACGGAAAAGATGGATACTTCGAAAATCCGAGTAATTTTAGAATATGAGTTCCGACGCGGAAGAAACGTGGCAGAAACGGCTCGCAATATCAATGCTGCGTTTGGAGAAGAAACTGCTAATGCATGTAAAAATCTAGAGAAATTTAATCATTCTTTGGCCAGTACATTATGTGTTCACAGTTTTAATAATGAATGTGACCCAAATGAGTTCTACGCCGAGTTCTTCTCATTATTAAACACGCAATTTAATGACAATTTCCCACTAAAGACTAAAAGTATTTGCACAAAGTTTTTATTTAGTGATTGGGCAACTCCAGGTATACGTAAAAGCAGAGAAAAACTTTTTGAACTTTATGGCCTAAAGCAACAAATGACTAATAGAAGCTTTCATCAGTATGTTGCAAAATATTCAAAAAAAATTAAAAGTGTTTGCAACTTGGCTAAAGCGCTTTATATTAGCAATAAAATAAAATCAGCGGATGATAAAATAAAAACTACCTGGCAAATAATAAATGATGAAACAGGTAGGAAAAAAAAGCGTAATACTGAATTTAATTTAGAGACTGCACATGGCCCCATTAACTCAGATATAGAAATAGCTCAGGAATTTCAAAATTTTTTCGTTAATATTCCCGTTAAAACTACTGAAGCTTTAAATTCGTCACCCGCGCTTTCCGCTGCCTTACTCAAAAAGAATGTAGGGGCATGCCCTTTAGAGTTTAGGTTTCAGCATACTAACCCCCAGGCTATTATAAAAGCTTTTAAAGATCTTAAAATTAAATCAACAGAAGATCTTTGGGGAATGTCTGTCAAATTTTGTAGTTCTATTATTGAAACCATTGCACCCTATTTAGCTTTCATATTTAACACCAGTGTAGACCAAGGAGTCTTTCCGGATCTGATGAAACACAGCAAAGTAGTTCCTTTGTTTAAATCCGGTGATAGTAAAGAACCAAACAATTATAGGCCCGTGTCAGTTCTGCCAGTTCTCAGTAAGGTGTTTGAAAAGTTAATGCTCAATCAAATGTTACGTCACTTTAATAAAAACTCCATCTTTCATGAACACCAGTTCGGTTTCACCAAAGGGCGTTGTACCACCGACGCTGGTGTTACCCTAATAAAGAACATTTTTAACGCCTGGGAAGAAGCACAAGATGCCATTGGAATCTTTTGTGACCTTTCCAAGGCGTTCGATTGCGTAAACCATGAGACACTTTTGCTGAAACTAGAGCACTATGGAATTAGAAATACAGCTCTTGACTTAATAAGATCATACCTGAAGGATAGAACAGTCAAAGTCCAAGTAAACGGCGTAAACTCATTGGGGTCTGAAATGGCAATGGGCGTTCCTCAAGGCTCGATATTGGGTCCATTCCTCTTTTTAGTATACATTAATGATCTACCCCATCTACTTCCAAACCAACCGAAGATGGTGTTATTTGCAGATGACACATCATTGATATTTAAAATCGACAGACGGTCTCAAAATCTTGACGACGTCAATAACTGCATTCTTCAGGTCCAAGACTGGTTTACGGTAAATAACTTGGTACTTAATAAAAAAAAAACCAAGTGCATTAGATTTCAATTGCCTAATGTCAGAGGTAGCGAATGTGACATCTTATTGAATGGGGAAAAACTGGAATTTATTGATCAAACGGTTTTCCTAGGAATCACGCTAGACGAGAAATTACAATGGGGACCTCATATAACATCTCTTGCGGGGCGGTTAAGCTCGGCCGCTTATGCTGTTAGAAAGATAAGACAGTTAATAGATGTAGAAACCGCGCGTTTGGTCTATTTTAGCTACTTCCACAGCATTATGTCGTATGGCATTTTACTGTGGGGTAGGGCTGCTGACATTGAATCCATTTTTATTTTGCAAAAGCGAGCTGTCAGAGCCATTTATAATCTATGTCGCGGCGAATCCCTCAGGGAACTATTTAAAAGGATTAATATTATGACGGTACCTTGCCAATTCATTTACGAAAATATTATGTATGTAAGAAAAAATCTACATCTTTTTAATAAAATAAGCGATAGACATAATTTTAATACTAGAAATAAAGACAAGATAGATCAACCATTTTTCAGATTAGCAAAAGTACATACATCTTTTATGGGATACTGTGTTAAATGTTACAACAAAATACCTTCTGATATATTGCAATTAAATGAAAGGAGGTTTAAAAGTCATATTAAAAGTACACTTTGTAAACGAGCTTATTACAAATTAGAGGACTACATTCAAGATAAGAACGCTTGGAAACATGCTGGTCTCGCTCCATAGGACAGTCTTAGAGTTTATCAAACTAGTTGCTAACTTAATTGTGTAAATAATATTTATTTTTTCTTCTATGACACTGTTTTACATTCTGTAATTACTGTAACTCACACACTGACAGTTTATATGGGTAGTTCATATAATTGTTTTATTTTTATTTTTATTTAACTGCTTTTGTTAATTTATTTTTATTTTCTTTTAATTTCATTTTTTGTGTCTATGTATCCTTTGCATCGTTGTATATGTAAGCGGGCACGCCCTTTAGGCCTGGAGGCTTTAGTAAGATTTTAAGTTCTGTTTACGATTTTTGTTTCATTATTCATTTCAGCTTGAGTTTAGTTTTCAATGTTTTGTTGATATAATGGCGTGTGCTAGCTGACATATGGCGAATAATGTATGTTTTGTTTTATTATATTAATAACTTATACAATATTGTATAGAATCAAGTTCTTCTAACTTAACAGACAGCAGTGCTGCTGGGGAGTTTGTTCCGCCACTTCTTCTTCCCAGCCAAAGCACTAGGAAGTGTCGAAGGGCGGGCGTTTTGGGGGGACTGTCTTATGTGACTTTGACGTTCAAAAAGTGCTGACTCTCAGCCTAGTTTGAATAAATGACTTTTGATTTTGATTTTTGAACGCAACGCGCGTTTTTGCTTTAGACTCTTTCGTAATGGAAACTTCGACTTGAAGAACGAACCACGTGGAAGACCGCACAGGTGATTAACGCTGAATTGAAGGAGATGGTGGAACCCAATCCGAGTCAAACTACCCAGGAATTAGCAGCATGGTTTAACGTTACTTTACCTACAATATTGACTTATTTGCATCAAATCACTAAGATAATAAAAATATGAAAAAATGGGGAGCTCATGATTTGACTGATCTGCCGAAAGAAACGCGTGTTAAAATTAGCGCTGCCATGTTCAATCGGTACAGAAATGAAGTAATATTGGATCGAATTCTGAAATGTGACGAAAAGTGTGTTCTTTACGATAACCATAAGCGAAAAATGCAATGGTCGACCCCAGGTCAACACCGCAACCGCAAAGCCTAAACCCGCCTAATGTAAAGCTTACCGATAAAAAGGTAATGGTAACTGTTTGGTGGTCTCTTTATGGTGTTATTCACTATGGTTTTTTCAGTTCTGGTCAAGCAATATCAGCGGATGTTTACTATGTCGAACATCGAAAAATTATAGCGAAACTGGCAGTGAAATACTCGCCAACTCGTGATCTTCACCATTATTGCTCCATGCCATGATAACGCAAGGCCTCACACTGCACGGGACACCGTTGTAACTGTACAGGAGCTGCAGTCAGAAACCATACGTCATCCACCGTACTCGCTAGACCTTGCTCCAACTGACAACCATTTTTATAGTGATTTGAATAGTTTTGAACATGGTAAAAAAAAAACCAGAAGGCAATACAAAATGCTTTCACACAGTTTGACGAATCTAGATCCCCAGAGTTCTATCGCAAAGACATAATTAACTTCCGATAGGAGTGCAGCAATGTAAAGATAATGAGAGTAAATATTTTGGTAAAATAAATATTTTATTTTTATTTATTTACTTTCCAACTTACAACTACCATTACAGGTTTGCACCTAAATTATTATTATTTTGTTTACAATATCTATATTTTGTAACATATTAGGTTGGGGAAAAAGTCTTTTCGCATTATAGTCTGTATGAACTTGTAATAAAATCTCTTTGGCTATACTATTTGTATCTGGCTGGTTTTGGTATCATTGAAAGTTTAAATTTTAAAGAACATAATTCCAAATTCAAATTAGGAAAATGTGTGATTTTCATTTGTTTTTCGTACCGTCAAGATGAGTGAATCTAATGAAGAAATTCGATACATTTTAAAATTTTACTACAAAAAAGGTAAAAATGCAACGCAAGCCGCGAAAAAAATTTGCGATGTTTATGGACCTAGTGTAGTGTCTGTGAGAGTAGCACAAATTTGGTTTAAGCGTTTTCAATCCGGAAATTTTGATGTCAAAGATGCACGTCGCTCTGGTCGCCCTATTACAGATAAAATGGATGCCATTTTTGAAAAAGTGGAGCAAGATCGGCATACCAGTAGTTACGACGTAGCTGAAGAACTGGAAATTGACCACAAAACAGTTTTGGCGCATTTGAAAAAAACTGGGTACACAAAAAAGCTCGACATTTGGGTATCTCACGAGCTCACTGAAAGAAACCTAATGAACCGTGTACTCATTTGTGATTCTTTATTACGACGTAATGAAACCGAACCATTTTTGAAGAAGCTGATAACTGGTGATGAAAAGTGGATCACGTATGACAAGAACGTGCGAAAAAGGTCGTGGTCAAAGGCCGGTCAGGCTTCACAGACTGTGGCGAAACCCGGGTTAACTCGCAACAAGGTGATGCTGTGTGTGTGGTGGGATTGGAAGGGCATTATTCATTATGAGCTGTTACCACCAGGCAGGACCATCGATTCTGAACTCTACTGCGAACAACTGATGAGATTAAAGCAAGAAGTTGAGAGAAAGCGGCCGGAATTAATCAACAGAAGGGGTGTGGTTTTTCATCATGATAACGCTAGACCTCACACAACTTTAGCCACCCAACAAAAATTAAGAGAGTTTGGCTGGGAGGTGTTAATGCATCCGCCGTATAGTCCTGACCTTGCACCTTCAGATTTCCACCTGTTTCGGTCTCTTCAGAGTTCTTTAGGCAGTGTCAGGTTAACATCGCGAGAGGACTGCCAAAACCACTTGTCGCGGTATTTTGACCAGAAGTCCCAAAATTTCTATAGCAATGGGATCATGTCCCTACCTACAAGATGGCAAAAAGTTATCGAACAAAATGGTACCTACATACTTTAGTTAAATGTAAATAAACTTTATTAAAAAAAGTTTTGAATTTTCTTAAAAAATGCGAAGAAACTTTTTCCCCAACCTATTATTACAAACATGATATGTTATATCTTGGAAAAAAAAACGAGTTTTAACGTTGCAGTATAAACCGGCAATTTCATACTTTACCCCTAATATAAGCTATATTTATTTGCGAAATTAAAACTAAACAACTATTGTTCGATAGTTATTCCGCGATACTTGTTCTTGTAAACATGACACTGAAACAAATAAATAACAAGCAGTTACTTAATTGCATTATATTTAAAGAGTATGTATCAATTTACATATAATTTTAATATTAAATTATTACCATGAATAATTATGTATGAAAATGGCGTAGTGACAGAAGTTTATTTAGTCCCAAAACGTTTACAGAATAAATAATCATTAGGTTTTACTACTGGAAAAGTAGGTACCTATGCTTTAATGGATAAATTAAATATTGAAATTAGTACTAACTACACTCAGTACCAATTTCAATATTTAATTTATACACATAGGTATACTCTCTACTAATATCTTAACTTCACATGACATATTTTACTCAATTTAATATTTTATATCTAAACAAAGAGTTAAAATTAATTAAAAGAAATAACTATTTACGAAGCACTAGTGAGGTGCCGGATATCCGTATCCGTGTCTGCGAATATTTGAGGGAGAAGAAATATCCGTATCCGTTACTTTTTTGGCGGATCTTTTACCTTATTAATTTTAAATACTTATATGAAATTCTATGTGAAGGTGGTTAGGTAGCAATGAAGAACTATTAAATGCCATTCAGATATCTTTTTTGTTTCCTAAAATCAAATATTTACCGACTAAACTGTAAACGAAGTGCGGTCCATGGCCCTTTACGGGGCACCGGTGTGGGCGCCCTCATTGAGGTTGCGCCCAGCGCGCCGGTTGAGTGCGGCCCAGAGGGTCGTGGTAATCCGGCTAGTTCGGGGATATCGCACGGTCTCCTGCGAGGCGGCGAGCCTCCTCGCTAGAGTGCCGCCATGGGATCTGGAGGCAAAGGTCCTCGCCCACATGTGGGAGTGGCGCGAGGAGGCGAAACGCTGGGGTGAGACTCCGCTGCCGCGACAAATCCCGGCACGGCGCGGCGGACAGGACTCCGGCAGGATCTCATGGCGACATGGCGGGTACGATTGTCGCTACCCAGCGCTGGGCACGCTACAATTACGGCGGTAAGTCCCCTGTTTGAGGAGTGGATTGAGAGGCGCCACGGCGTCCTCACCTGCCGCCTGACGCAGGTTCTCACCGGGCATGGGTGCTTCGGTGGGTTCCTGTTCAGGATAAAGCGGGAGGAAACGCCCGGGTGTTTCCATTGCGAGGATCGTCTGGAGGACACGGTAGAGCATACGGTGGAGGTGTGCCCTACCTGGGCGGAGCACCGCCGTGTCCTCGTGGAGGCGATCGGCGGCGGAAACCTCTCGCGTCCAGCCCTGGTGCGAGCCATGGTACGGAGCGAGAGGGCATGGGAAGCCATCACCTTCTTCTGCGAAGCAGTAATGCTCGCGAAGGAGGAGGCGGGCGCGTGAGAGAGTGGCAGTCTCTGCGCCCTCACGTCCCTAGCCACCGCAGGAGGAGACGCGCCGGGCTTCGAGAGTCAATAGAAGACTCTCGGCCACCGTAGGCGCGAGCTGCCGGGCGGCGAGGAATGGGTAGCTCACCGCCCGGTAAGGACCAGGCTCGGGTCGATGGCGCATAGCGTTCCACGCACGCCTCAAAGAGATGTCAGCAGAACTGTGCGAACGTGACCCTGGCACATGGGCAAGTGAAGGAACACGGATGGGTTTTAGTCAGTAAAAGTCTGACACGCCCTCCCGCTCCGCCCAAGAGCGAGAACGTCATTTGTTGATTTCCCATTAAAAAAAAAAAAAACTGTTAACGAAACAAGAGAAGGACCCGCGCCATGCGTGCACTGATAGGACAGGTCCACTTAGTCTGTGTGGTTCTTTCCTATGGTCTAGTATGGTAATGGTACCAATCCACATGGTCTTCACATGATCTGAACAAAATTATGCCTGGACTTTAAAAGAGACTGTGACCTCTGAGTTTGTTTCGGCCTTTCTTCTCAGAGCAGTCAGCCAGGAAACGCCGACCTCACCTAGTTTTAAAAATATGACTGATGTGTTAACGTGGTTGTAGAAACCTACGTGCATAAATAAAATCATTTATCAAAGCAAGTCGAAACATGATGAGTCAAGCAAAGCGTCAAGTGGCGTCAACTATCGTTTCAAGACTACGCAAATCGACATCAACACCGATTGAGTTAAAAAGTTAAGATCCGTATCCGTATCCGCGGACCAAATAATTATTACTTATTTGGATCCATATACGCGGAGATAAATTTATAACGATATATTACTATCAGCATGTATACACAAAATTGCTGTGGTGCTCCTGTTGTGACGGCCCCGACTTACGAGTAGTAGTTTGCGGGTTCGAACTCAGGCAGGGCTTTACTTTGTGTAAATAATTTCAAAATGACAAAACCGTGAAGGAAAACAGTGAAAAAAAAAAACATACCCGTATGTCCTAGAAAGCAAAAAATCGATGACACCCTAAGGGGTGTTGATGGTCCGGAGGCTCTACACGGGGATCGTGCGGTCCATGGCCCTATACGGGGCACCGGTGTGGGCGCCCTCATTGAGGCTGCGCCCAGCGCGCCGGTTGAGTGCGGCCCAAAGGGTCATGGCCATCCGGTTAATCCGGGGATACCGCACGGTCTCCTGCGAGGCGGCGAGCCTCCTTGCCGGAGTGCCGCCATGGGATCTGGAGGCAAAGGTCCTCGCCCACATGTGGGAGTGGCGCGAGGACGCGAAACGCCGGGGCGAAACTCCGCTGCCGCGACAAATCGCGGCACGGCGGACAGAGCTCCGGCAGGATCTCATGGCGACATGGCGGGTACGATTGTCGCAACCCAGCGCAGGGCACGCCACAATTGCGGCGGTAAGTCCCCTCTTTGAGGAGTGGATAGAGAGGCGCCACGGCGTCCTCACCTTCCGCCTGACGCAGGTTCTCACCGGGCATGGGTGCTTCGGTGGGTTCCTGTTCAGGATAAAGCGGGAGGAAACGCCCGGGTGTTTCCATTGTGAGGATCGTCTGGAGGACACGGTGGAGCATACGGTGGAGGTGTGCCCTGCCTGGGCGGGGCACCGCCGTGTCCTCGTGGAGGCGATCGGCGGCGGCGACCTCTCGCGTCCGGCCCTGGTGCGAGCCATGGTACGGAGCGAGAGGGCATGGGAAGCCGTCACCTCCTTCTGCGAAGCAGTAATGCTCGTGAAGGAGGAGGCGGAGCGCGTGAGGGAGTGGCAGTCTCTGCGCCCTCACGTCCCTAGCCGCCGCAGGAGGAGACGCCCCGGGCGTCGGGAGTCGATTGCGGACTCCCGGCCACCGTAGGCGCGAGCTTGCGGGCGGCGAGCAATGGGTAGCTCGCCGCCCGGTAAGGACCAAGCTCGGGTCGACGGCGCGTAGTGTTCCACGCGCGCCTCAAAGAGATGTCAGCAGCAGTGAAGGGGTCTGCTAGGACCGGTGCCTGCCGGGGTCGCGTGATTGTTCGAAAGAGATACCGTGGCCCCGGCACTGGGCAACTGAAGGAACACGGGTGGGTTTTAGTCAGTAAAAGTCTGACACGCCCTCCCGCTCCGCCCAGAGCGGGAGAAGTAATTTGATGATTTCCCATCCAAAAAAAAAAAAAAAAAAAAAGGGGTGTTGATGGTGGGCCATCGAGTAAACCTGCCATTGGGCCCGCGTGGAGGTTTAGGGCTCGCTCCCTCTCGAAGAGAGGACTTACCCCGCAATTCGTGTACTTGCTATGTAAACAACAGTGACAGGAAGTATTTTACATCATCAATATACACCTAGTGCATTAAATACGTATTATTGAAGCTAACTCAAAAAACTACCTAATGAATAATTTTCAAAATCGGTCTACAACTGATGAAAATATCAAAATATATTTGATATATATACAAGGAGCAGTTTTGGATCTGCAAAACATTTCAGCAGGTAATTATGTTAGTGATTCTCGACTCGAATTTACAATAAAATGGGCTGGTATTTTTTTTTTCATTTTATTCTTATTTACGGAAATCGGTAAGTGTGAACTCCCTTTTTAAAACGCGGCCAGTCTGTACATGTCCTTAAGCTGCGCTTTCACACACACAAACAAACGAAACCGAAATTTCTTTCATAGATCCGAAGTCGCGCTCCCCATCCAGAGTTTTTCTGAAAACAATAAAATTGAAAAATCTAAAATAAAAAGTATTATTGATTATTGACTTGGTATCGTATTGTAATATGATTATTTACGAGTCTCATAACAACCTCCTGAAATGTTTTGCAGGTTCAAAACTGCATCTTGTATATATATATTTTATATTAATATTTGAGACTCTTATTTTTTTCTGGGTGGGAAATCCTTAAATGATGGGCGGAGTGTGAGGGAATGTCGTACTTTTAGTGACTAAAGCCCACCCGTGTTCCTTTAGTTGCCTGTGCCTGGGCCATGGTAGCTCTTTCGAACAGATCCACGACCCTGGCAGTCATCAGTCCTAGCGGACCCCTTTAAATGTGCTGACATGTATTAGAAAAGAGCGTGTGGGCGCAGAGATCGCTCTTCTCCCTCACGCGCTCCGCCTTCTCCTTCGCAAGCATTACTGCTTTACAAAAAGAGGTGACGGCCTCCCATGCCCTCTTGCTCTGTTGGCCTGGACCAGGGCCGGACGCGAGATTTCGCCGCCGCCGATCACCTCCACGAGGACACGGCGGTGCTCCGTCTAGGTGGTGCAGACCTCTACCGATGTTCCGCCGTGTTCTCCAGGCGATTCACACAGTGGTTACAACCGGGTGTTTCCTCCCGCCTTATCCAGAACAGGAACTTCCCGAAGCAGCCATGTCTGGTGAGGGCCTGCGTAAGGTAGAAGGTGAGTATGCCTTGGCGCTTCTCGAATCACTCCTCAACGAGGGTCTTACCTCCGTAATTGTGGCGTGCCCAGCATGGGGTTGTGACAATCATAATCGCCATGAGATCCCGCCGTAACTCTGTCCGCCGTGCTGAGATTCTCGCGGCAGCGCCCTGGCGTTTTGCCTCCTCGCGCCAGTCCCACATTTGCGTGAGAACTTTTGCTTCCAGATCCCACGGCGTCAATACGGCAAGGAGGTTCACCTTCTCACAGGAGACCGTGCGGTATGCCCGGACTAGCTGGATGGCTATGAACCTCTCGGACGCGCTCAACCGGCGGGCTGGTTATCGTTTCAAGGAGTGTGGTGCACACTGGTGCCCCAACTGGTGAACTTCAACGAACCCCACGTAGAGCCTCCGGTAAGAGGCGTTTGGACTCCCTAGATTAGGCAGGAGTCGCTTTAAGGCAGCCCCGGCCCGCTCCAGACTTGGAGCCAAAGTCGGAAATGCTTTACACTACTTTTATATAATTTTGTTATGTATTAAACTTTAGTCATAAAATTGTAGTAGAAGTATCGTCAATACTGTGTACAATACAGTTATAATATCCAATGGGGACTGGCACTGTACTCCCTTATATAGGTTATTCTATAACTTAGCTGGGAATGCAGCACCTCACCACCACTTCAGTTGTAGTTTTAGTACACACAATTTGTCAACCCTTTAAACTGTACTACAATGCTTTTATGACGAATAAACAATTTTGTTTTTTTTTTGATTTTGATCACTTCATCGTCGACTCGACGCCGATGTGAACCCCTCAAACTGTTATTTGGGAACCTGACGGTGGCACGTTCCGGGGACCATGAAAATACCTTGCCTCGGACATGTCCAGGGTCACCTTGAGTCCCAACTGCCGGATCCTTTCGACGATTGTCGCAATCCTGCGTGTCAATAGTTCGGCCGCCGTCTGGTGCGACCTCCCCTGCGCCAGTACCAGCGTTTTGTCAGCATAGCAAACCACGCTGGCTAGGCAGGTCGGCGCGTAAAACCCGGTCGTACTCGATGTCCCACAATTGCGGCCCCAGGACCGATCTCTGTAGGACACTGCACGATATGTCTTGCCGGGTCCACTCTCCCTGATTACCGGGTATATGACAGCCTTCTCCGTCAGATATGCCTCGACCACGTGAAATATTTGAGATTCTCAAACAACCTTTTTCATTTGATATGCTTTGCTAAACTTTTGGTTTACATTTTCTAGTTTCCCCCAAAATTGACCCAAATTGAATGATTGATTGATTCAAAATTAATTTATTAACGATACGTCCGTGTTTGAGTCACAGAAGAAGTTCAGTGAGAATCAAATTTTAATATAATCAACCCAGTAGTACGGATCAAATTGGCTGTGACAGACGGACAGATAGACAGATGAACATGCCTAAATATAAAAAAAAAACGAATTGAGAACGTCCTCCTTTTTTGAAGCCGGTTAAAGATAATAAATTAACTTAGAGATTTTAATAGTAATTAAGAATTCATTTCAAGAAGCTCGAGGCCAAATGTACAAATACCAACTTATTTGTTGTAGTTAGTTCACTTTACATTTGAGTATTGTATTTAGTTTACATTATATTTGAGTACCTACACGCTGACTTGAAGGAAATACCTTATTCATCATTAAAACCTCATTTAGAGTCATGAACTCATGATAGAACATAACATTTTTGTTATCAATAAATTTTGGGAAAGGATAACCTTCTGAAAAGGTCCAAATATAAAGTGACTTCAAGCTGCGAAAATCGACACAGTAGGACAATATAATACAGCAAAATATTTTTACCTTTTTATGCTCTGGTCTGAAAGGTTGCTGATCTATACTAAAAATATGGAACCGCAAAGCGTATAGAATCCACCTTTTTTATTTTACATGAACATATGTATTATTGCTACCTAAAGTTAAAAAAGAAACTCCTTGACGCACAACACGCATTTATCGAGTTGAAAATAAAGCAGAACAAAATATGCGGGAACCTGATCAGTACGGTCATGACGTACGAAGCTGGTGGCCGGTTCAGCCTGTTCCTAAGTAGGCACCATTAATATGCAAAGCACTTTGTGTACATATCATTCAGGTTACGTGATTGGTAGATAAATATTACAACTGGTCCTCTTTATTTACTTTTATTAGCCTGTACTGTCCCATTGCTCGGCAAAGGCCTCCAGAACATCATGTCTAGCACCCTAATTGCGTATTACAAAAAACCCTGAATATTTTGTTTTAATTAAATTGATAACAAATAAAAACAAAAAACCCAACTGCGTAAAAATGAACATTAAATAAAAAGATGGAAAACAAGAAAAAATATTTTTAAGAGGTTGACCAACGCAATACTATAAGTAATCTCAGTCAAAGGCAATTAAATTCTTTATTGTTAAAAGGCTAGGCATTCGGCCTTATAGTGAGGGTCAAAGACTATGCTGTTATCAGGATTGACGAGAGGAGGTATGAACACCTTTTCAGAGATAGTAGTTTCTACTGAAGATGCCAGAAGGCTTGGTGTGTGAGCTGGAGTTCACCGAGCATCTTCTTCAAGCCCTCGGAACGATGGAAGCTTTGTTTGCTTCACATAGAAGAGAAGGAGCCGTAGGTAGGAATAGCCACGTTATTCTCGGTTATCAGTTCACATACGTCAGCGGGTAGTTTCCAGCGATGGTCTTCCATCACTGGAATTTCCAGTAAGCAATCCATAAATACGGAATGTACATGTTCTGGAAACGAATCGATCGCGACCGTCGCGTCGTGTCCACGATCGAGACTATGTGGTCTGAGATGGAGTCCAGGTGAGGCGACGTGGTGGATTTCAGTATTTCGCTTTCTTTGCTCTAGTCGGTTATCATTTGGATCTCTTGTTGGGATTGCTCGTGCCCGAGCAGGGAGCTAAGTGCATGACTACAAGGCGGTGGTCGTAATTAATCTCGTGGAATGTTGGCATTAAGATCTCCCGCCAAGATGACGGAGTCACTCAGGCCCCACAGGGTAGTTAGGTCACTGGTGAGATGGAGGTATGGGATCCTCAAGACCATTGTTAGGAATGATACACGCGGAAATGATAGTGATCGGTTGAGGACCAGTCATGCCAAGCCGACAAATGGGGACTTTCAGATGAGACAGTCTTTCAGTGTGAAGGTCGCGAGATTGTTCGAAAGAGATACCGTGACCCTGGCACATGGGCAACTGATGGAACACAGGTGGGTTTTAGTCAGTAAAAGTCTGACACGCCCTCCCACTCCGCCCAGAGCGGAAGAAGTCATATGATGATTTCCCATCCAAAAAAAAAAAATCTCGCGCCCCTGGCAAGAAATTATGACAATTATTATGACTTCTCTATTAGTTTTCTTTTCAGTACTCAATTAAACAACATATTCATACATATCTGCATGCGTAGCATGACCACCGTAGAAATGGGTTTTGTCGACGGAAGAATAGACAAAATTACAGATTATAGAAAGATTAAAGATTGTAGAACGATTGGTACCGTTTTATGCTAGCGTATAGCATGACAATTCTATCTCTATTTTACCAAGAATAGACAAAGTTCTCTCTATGGTGGTCATGCTACGCTTGCAGAATAACAGTTGTGTCTTGTGTTAATATTTAATTTTCATAGTTGTGAATAGGGTTCATGATTTCTCGAGCTTTTTAATTTCTCGGGTCTCGAGAATTCTCGAGGCTAATTTCTCGGGGCTTCTCGGGTTGTCGAGAAATTTACATTTACGTATGTTTTCTCATATTATTTGGTACCAATAACGTCAACAAATTCAGTAGTATTCCTCTCAAATAAAAGTATCAAATTAATTATAAAACTTTTATTGATTATATTCAAAAACGTTAATCTTATGAATAAGCTAATTAACTTTTTTTTAAATACAGAAATAATATTATTCAGACTCATAACTATAATGACAGCACCATTTTTGGCTGGTTTTTTACTTTTATACCCAGGCCTGCTTTTTTTGGGTGTATGTACTCACACCTGAATTTGTAGATGCTTCAGATTCGGATTCTTCTTGGGTCCCACATTTAGTAATATTGATTTTATGCACATGTGCTAAATGTCTCACCAACCCGCTAGTATTTGAACCTTTGCAAGCAATGGTTTTTGGGCACTTTAGGCATTGCGCATTTGCAGATTCCTTTTTTTTAAATATTTCCATACTTTTGATGCTTCCATCTTTACTGGTATAGTGAAGTTTCGGGTAAATCTATAACAAACGCAATTCAAATTAATAAGAAGCCCTTGGATTAATATGTGATACACACAAAACACAACTGGCAATATTCGTCTCACAAATTTAAAATAACACATATTAGAATAATTAAACTCAAGCTTGTGAGTTCTTGTTTTATAAAAATAGGAAATATAATTAGACTAAGTAGTATAATTAATGTATCGTTAGTTATTTTATGTATTAAAGTTTGACTAAAAAATCGTACCGAGTAAAATTTAAGATCATATTTAGATTATATTATTGATAGTAATAAAGCCATGATGTGTCAATAAAAGTGAAAAGACTTACCTGATTAATTTCAATTTATCACGTAATTTGTGAAACACTCACTACGTAAACTATACTTGGCTAGAGTCGAAACACGAATGAACGTGTAAAAACGAAGCCGCAGAGCGCTTGCAACGAGATCAAAGGGTGCCGCTACGCTTTGGCCACGCAACACAACAAAGGGCAATTTAATTTCTATATAGGTACATGATTTCTCGAGTTCTCGACTTTTCTCGAGCTTGATTTCCCGGGAACAGAACCCCACGATTTCCCGGGAATTCTCGGCTCGAGAATTCCCGGGAATGAACCCTAGTTGTGAAGATCATTTTGAATAATCTGTTCGTCCCGATATTATTGACGGTGACCGTACTTTAAGCGTTAAGCTTCATGTGCTCATGACTGCCCTCGGTTATCGGCTGGCGACGCTCTTGTTTCCTTACGATGTTTTCCTTCGACACGCAAGTCGGTAACTACATAAAAGTCACATCACACAAACGTGTGTACGGACGTAAAAATATCGCAGCGAGATTTTCAACGCAGTGCTTAGCGCCGAGAGATGAAAATCGAGTTCTGTGCTTTTTGGACGCGCTGAGATGCACTCTGTTGGATTCTCAACCCTCGGTTTAACACCGAGAGGTGAAAATCAAGTGCGAAATAAAATATCGTTGCGGTAATTTTTCGTCCGTGCTAACGTGATGTAAAGGGCCAAACGTATACAACGTGCTACGCGGAGACTAATATTTTTAAAACATTCCTAATTCCACGTGTAACCGACGCAACATAATATATACGCTACATTGACTGCCAATAAACTGTGTACATATTAATAATACAATCGTAATGTAAAGTGTACACAAACTATAGACGCAGATAATCAAAAAGTTGTCTATGAAAACTCAACGAAATAATAAAAAGTCTTCTGTCAGGAGATGGCAGGCCTTTTTTTTTGGATGGGAAATCATCAAATAACTTCTCCCGGTCTGGGCGGAGCGGGATCGAGGGCATGTCAGACTTTTACTGACTAAACTCACTCGTGTTCCTTCAGTTGTCCATGTGCCAGGGTCACGGTATCTCTATGACGGCAGTTTAGGGGTTTACACTGTAATAATTGCAGGTTGATCTTCAAATTCAAATTATGCTTTATTAGGGGGTTTACGTTCTGTAGCTCAAACTATTTCTTATGAAGTTAGATTATCTTTAATTTTAATATCTAGAATTATTATAATTATAAGGTTTAATTTAGTTAAATTTTTTATTTATCAAGCCTTCATCATACGAAAAATATAGTTTATTGTTCGTTTTTAAACAAAACATCATGCCTTTTTTCCCCGATGGGTTGGGCAGAGATGTCCCTATAGGTAGTACACCCACATTTCGCCAATTATGTTTAAGTTCCAGCATATCTGGAATTTTTCAGTAGGAGGCCAGACCCTGGATTTGTGCCCGATTGATGGTAACCCTGTCCCATTAACACTTTACTGGATCTGGGACTTGAATCTAGGACCTCATGCTCAGCAGTACCGCCTACAACCACTAGACCAACGAGGCAGGCAATAAATTTGTTATTATTGTCCCATAATAGCGAATCTAATAGAACCAGATAAATATTTATGCTAATTGTATACGATTGCGTTAAGGTTAACACGAGCCTAGAGGTGTGTGTGATCGATTAAAATATACAGCGGCACGCGTGGCATGACCACCATACAAAGAACTTTGTCTATTCTTGGTAGAATAGAGATAGAATTGTCAAGCTACGCCAGCATAAAACGGTACAAATATTTCTACAATCTCTAATTGTCTTTAATCTTTCTACAATCTGTAATTTTGTCTATTCTTCCGTCGACAAAACCCCTTTCTACGGTGGTCATGCTACGCATGCAGATATGTATGAATATGTTGTTTTATTGAGTACTGAAAAGAAAACTAATAGAGAAGTCATACATTATCATTGTCATAATTTCCTGCCAGGGTCGCGAGATTTGTTCGAAAGAGTTACCGTAGCCCTGGCATATAGGCGATTAAAGGAACACGGGGGTTTTTTTTTTGGATGGGAAATCATCAAATGACTGCTCCCGCTCTGGGCGGAGCGGGAGGGCGTGTCAGACTTTTACTGACTAAAACCCACCCGTGTTCCTTCAGTTGCCCATGTGCCAGGGTCACGGTATCTCTTTCGAACAATCTCGCGACCCTGGCAGGCATCGGTCCTACCAGACCCCTACAGTGCTGCTGACATCTCTTTGAGGCGCGCGTGGAACACTTCGCGCCGTCGACCCGAGCCTGGTCCTTACTGGGCGGCGAGCTACCTATTGCTCGCAGGTACACGGTTGGCATCTTAATTTCAGCCGAAAGACGTTCACTGCTGGACATAGACTTCGGCCAGGCATACCGGAGCCTTGACCTGCCGGGCACTAGGGGCCGCTTTTTTTGTCGAAAATCGTTTCGGGGCAACCCCCCGAAAATATAGAGAAGAATTGAAGTAAAATGTTTCATTTTGCGCCGACCCCTAAATAAATTGGGATAAGCGCAGGAGGATAATGATAATGACGTATGATTTCACTCATTTTGATATTTATTTTTAACTTAGTTTACCAGCATTAATGAGTCAAGCAACAAAAACAATTAATGATGTCAACATCCGGGTATCTGCTCCGGATAACGTGAATAAAAAGTGGTATTATTAAAATTAGTTTTAATTCACTTATTCCGCCCATTAAGTCAAATGATAATTATTTGACAGGTAGTTGACTAGATTAGCGATAATTCGGTCTGTAAGTATATAATTGTTAGGCAGGATATTTGGTTCTTTTTTTTAAAAGACTGAATATTTGTTTATTAATACGTGAAGCAAAAACTTTGTACCAATATTTAGGAAATTACGCGGACGAAGGAGTATATTTAGTACATTTGAAGTTAAAGTATATTTTTACTAATTTTTTTTTACTGAAATTCATAGTAAAAAATTAACTAGTGGTCGCCCAGTGTTCGAAAAACTCAACCACAATTCATTTAAATTTTAATAAAAATTAAATTAGCTTTCAGTACTCCTCCATTTAACTTACTTACCAACGCACATAATTTCATTTTACTTCATATACATGGAAGTAGTTGAATAGATATCAAGAAACTAGATACTAAGTATAATCTAATGGATGCTATTATGTATTTAAGTTTATGGGATCATTGATATTTTGCAATGTAGGTACTTCCTGTTATCATATATAGTTAACCATGTTTGGGTGCATCAAGTTGAGGTACGAAGGTAAGGTACAAGGACTCTTTTATATAGAAAAGCTACGAAAAAGGGAAAAGCGCCTTAATAAAATAGTACATTTATAAATGTTATAGTTTGCTATCATCCTTGATGTTTGATTCCCTCTTCATATTTATCGCATAATTATAATATTGTCAATGAATTATGAAGTTTTACAGTCCCATAAGTGTCGACTTCCGCTTGAGCCCGATTATCACCAAGGTACATATATAAAATTTAAATAACGATATAATTGTGAACAATTAACTATAACAATCATGTACTATACCTACGTGTTGTCTGTTCGTGTTGGTAGAGATTGCAGATAGGCTGTGAGTCTGTGACTAAGCACATACCGCTGATACCGCGTACCCATAGGTATGTGTCTCAGAGGTGTTATCTAGATTCATTTAATTTTGCATTCACTTATTCAAATATCTCGTTGACACTCTGACTGCAGCTGTAAGGGCTAGGCTGCATGCGTGGGCGCAGCGTAACACCAAACACAACTTTTTTTGTCCCAATAATGAAATTGATCATACACACATTCGCTACCATAAAATTCTATAATATTTTTGAGTTGTAGGTACAGTATAAATAGATTAAAATAATAAATAAAGGATACAAAATAATTTTAAGTACCTACTTCCTGACCACAAATCACTATTTTATATGGTCAAAGCCGTACAGGTAGGTATTGGATGTCTTTGTGGTCATATTCATTTGTATTTCCCCTATGTCTAAACGAAAACCACATTATCTTGTGACAGCTGCACGGAAATTATTTTAAAATCTCGTAAACCACAAATGGATCTTGAGTAGTTTAATGTATGTAGGTAATACGTATGCAATAAGATATGAAATACATTATTATTTAAATGTTATAGACAAGTACGCTTACTTGCACAAATAATCTGCATTCGTTTATTTTCAATGTAGCTTTATTAATTATTATGTTAGAAATTTATAACTTCTTTATTCTTGGGAATTAAACAACCTTGAAAATATTGGTTTTCAATTTCCGTCTAGTTTTATGTTTTGATTTTCATGGTCAGAGAGTTTAGTTTTTGAGACTTCTTTTTTTAACACAATATACTTTATATTACGGATTATCTCAAAAAATTTGTTTTTAAATAAACAGATAAAGAGGAAGAGAGAAAAAATTGTAATGAGATTGTAAAAAAAAATATTGAACACGTATCAGCTCAGGGTAGATGATGGTCGCTTCGCGAGTAAGATCTATTCACAAAAGAAGATAACTATCTATCTAAATAAACTGTTAGCTAGTTTTAAAGGTAAAAGGAACTATTCTGAAAAAGTGCTAACAAAATTGAAAGTTTATTATACTTAATTGACAAGCATCTTTTGTCTACCTAGCTACTAACTTTGTCCTCTTATCTGGTACTGGCGTTTATGTAAACAATGAAAAAATCTACATGCTTTTTCTACGTGTCCAATAGTCGTTGTATAAAGAAATGATAAATGTTCAAACTAAAATAGATCCTAATAATAAAAATACTTTCTACTAATCTTATAAAAAGTTTGTATGTTTGGATATTTGGATGTTTGTTACTCAACCACGCAAAAATGGCTCAAAGGATCCGGATGAAATTTGGCACACAGATATTTTATAACCTGGATTAACACATTTGATACTTTTTATCCCGATAGTATGTTCCCGTGAAATAATTGCTATAAGACTAGAGGGAGACCGACGAAAAGTTGGATGGACTGTGGGAATTATGATATGGATAGAAAGGGCGTGACTACTGAGATGACGACTAATAGGGAGGTGAGGAAGAGGAAAACATTTTGCGCCGACCCCAAATAAATTGGGATAAGGCCAGGAGAATGAAAAAATGTATAAAGTATGAAGTATGAGAGAGGCAGCGCAGGCGCATTACTTTGTGTATACTATTTCATCGCCACTGCTCTCAAAACGGTGAAGGAAAACATCGTTAGGAAACCGCCATGTCTTAGAACCAAAAATTCGAAGACATGTGACATCTACCAACCCGAACTGGGCCCGCGTGGTGGATTATGGCCTACTCCCTCTCACCGAGAGGAGGCCTGTGTCTCAGCAGTGGGAACATTATAGGCTGATGATGATGAATGAAAAGTACGTTCCCGTGGAATAATTTTTGATTTCCACATGAGCTGCTGGCAGTATCTACTCGTCATTTTAGACCAGTTTCGGATAGTAACATTAGAGTACCCGTGACCTGGATGGAATATAACCTTGAGATGTTGAACTTTGCCAACATTTGCAATAATGGAGAATAAATAATGTTAAAATCTCGTGTTTCGACGAGCATAAATAATATATTTAATTAAAAATCTTGTCAGCCACGTTTTACTACTAAAACGTGTTTTTTTTTAGGTCTTTATTCTGTTTCGGATAAGTTGAGAGACTGAGAGTTCATTTAAGATTTGTATTTTCCATACATATACAGGAGGATTCTGGATGAAGAAAAATTATTCGTCTCTCCATACAAAGTTGGCGGCTGACTCTTAAATTTTGTATGGAGTGTCGATTTGCATTTTCATTTCCGACAAAAAAATATCTGACAAAAAGTGTTCAGAGTGATGGTCTGAATCCATGGTTTTCGTATTTGCACTTTATCCAGGACCACCCTGTATATAAAACGCAACTTGTTAATGTGCCAAACACGTTGCCTTGTCTGTTAGTGTGCTTATAACGCAGGAACCACTTAACCGAAAAAAACTATTCATAGATACTTACTTACTATGCCTCCTGAGCTAGATTTTAGAAGATGTTTCTTATGTCTTGTTGTGATATTGTGTATCTGAAAAAAAAAAAACTGTTCAGTAATCCTTCTTCCGATCCGAACTATTCATATTGATTTTCCCGTACAACGCAGTTTGGGTTTTTTTTTTTTTTTTTTTTTCTTTATGGGAAATCATCAAATGACTTCTCCCGCTTTGGGCGGAGCGGGAGGGTGTGTCAGACTTTTACTGACTAAAACCCACCCGTGTTCCTTCAGTTGCCCATGTGCCAGGGTCACGGTATCTCTTTCGAACAATCTCGCGACCCTGGCAGGCGTCGGTCCTAGCACAGACCCCTTCAGTGCTGCTGACATCTCTTTGAGGCGCGCGTGGAACACTACGCGCCGTCGACCCAAGCCTGGTCCTTACCGGGCGGCGAGCTACCCATTGCTCGCCGCCCGCAAGCTCGCGCCTACGGTGGCCGGGAGTCCGCTATAGACTCCCGAATGCAGTTTGGGTTGTACGGGAAAATCAATATGAATAGTTCGTGGAAAACAAACCTCTGTTATATATTACCACTTAGCCCGTTCCTATGAGTAATTCGAGAAATTAAGGAAATAATACAAAATCCATATACTCAGCTGGTTGAAGGTGAGTTATTGTTTTTATATGAACATTGAACAACAAATCAATTGAGGAAGCGATATTTTTTGGCCGTTTATTTTGTTTTCCAAAAATATTAATGTTAAACAATGCAACTTGGATAGAAGACGTTACTGTTACTATTAGTCTGCATCATCCCACTGCTGGGCAATGGTCTCTCCCCATAACATACAGCTCGTTCGATCTAGGGCTTAATTGGTCTTGTCCACTGGTTGTGTGTTTTCTCAAACTCATCCCGCCATTTTCTGCAGGGTCTGTCGTGACGCCTTCTGTTTGCGTCAGGATACATAGTAGTTATTTTGACCCACAGCTCAATGGGCCATACTGCAGCAGTGGCCAGCCCAGTCCCATTCCAGCTCAGCGGCTTTTTGAGCAGTCAGTCCTTCATAGAGACAAATCGTATTAATTTTGATTATATTTCGGTCGTTTAGGGAATAGAATAATGTATTATTTCCTAGGTACATAAATACTATATACGTACCTAATAAAAGTCAAATAATTTACCGACTTTAAAATAAAGCTAGGAATGTCTATTCAATGCAAATTATCTATGTACGTTTTGTAGGTAATCTTTATGCAGCGGTATCGAATTTCACATATTAGGCGTTTCACACAACAGATTTTTTTAAGTATAAATGAGTGTGCATTTACTAAACTTGTAAAGTGTTTGAAACGTAAAAGCAATGACGTACGGCTTTTCGTAGAAAATAGAAATGTACTAGTTTTAACTCGCAACTTTATCCGCGTGAAATTTCTTGTTTTCACATAAAATATCCTTTGACACTCGGCAATACATTAACTTCCCATTACTGAAATAATTTTTGAATCGGAACAGTTGTTCGGAAGATTACAATACATACTAAATCACAATACTTCTTTATAATATTAATGTTGATAAAGGTAGCCGTAGGTAAGTACGTATTTTTAATTGTGTAAAAAAGTGTTTTAATGAGTAGATGTTTATTAATGTCCAACAAAAAACGACACTATTTATACCAGAAGGAAGATGATTAAAATACATTTATGGATTTACTACGAAATTAATTAACAGTAAACAGACGACATGACGATTTATTCCATTCTAATACCAAAAACTAATACCACTGGTATTTGTTTCAACTCATATTTTTTTTCTATTCCGAACCGATACCATTGTTTAAACTAATACCAAAACAAGTTCAAAGATATAAGGTACAGTCAGTAAAAATGCTTTGTATGTAAATATAAGACCTTTAATTGAAAAAAAAAACAGATAACTCCAAAAAAATCAAATTTTGTTAGCAAACGTCTTGTTCAATGATAAAATATCACTTAAATAATCAACTTTAATATAATTTTAGTTCCTCTCTATACCTGTATAATATTTTTTTTTACAAAAACATCTGTAAAGATCCACTGCACTCTTTAACATTCACACATCTCCAATGGGTCCATCCATTTTTATTTTCCCTTTTTTTGTGTATTGGTAACCAGCTCTCATTAAAACCAAGCCACCATTTCTTGTTATGAAAGTCAAGCTTCCTGTTTTTCCCGAAGATGTTGAGGGCTGATTATCAGCTTCCTCAGACATATCTAAAAAAAATTATATATTGTATGTAACTTTTACATTTGATTGGATTATGATAAAAAAATCAAATAATAGGTATTTTAAATAACACTAATTTTAATAAAGAGAAGAACAAATTAATATACTCACTTAATAAATAAAAATCACTGTCACTCTGATACCAATACGCCACCGCCACCGCACGGAAATGTACTGAGGAATTTATGTAGATAAAATTTCTCTCCGAGTCAAAGCACAACATTCCAGTCACACTTGACTCTGATTGGTTGTTTCGAATTTTGGAACAATAGAGCAAACTCACCCTTTCTCGCAGGTAAAAAAAATTGCAAGATGATTCACTAAAACTACTCTTACCTATGCTAACCTTTGTAAAAATATTGGAGTGAAGTGAATTTGGAAAGTTTTAAGCATTATATTACGATTACATAAAAATATTGAAAAACAAATTTACTTTGATTAGGTTTGACTGCGCTGACTGTACCAAATTCAAGTTGTTGGTATTCGTTCGTACATTAAATTAAATTATTTAAAAAGTGGTATCCGTTCGGAATAGAAAAAAAATAAGAGTTGAAACAAATACCAGTGGTATTAGTTTTTGGTATTAGAATGGAATAAATCGACATGACATCTAAATAGGAAACAATGTTCTTATTATTATTGTTTCCGTATAATATACCTACTAAAAACATAAGTCCATTGACAAACTGCTCAACTTCTTAAAATAAATTGGTTTGTAAAGAATCAAACGAAAAAAAAGATTTTCTTGTTATATCTTCGACAACAAAGTTATTTTTGAGTCATCACAACATCCGTCTTTCAACATAAACATTCATGATTCAATCCGTTTTTTTTCCACAATAATTTAAGATTTAGGTGATTAGATTATGTAAAATAAAAAAAAAATGAATAACACGTGCGTACAAAATCAGTATTTGTTTTTTTTAGGGCTTACGTATTATTTTGTTCTACTGACGAATAAAATAATTTAATTTCGCAACTTAATACAGATACTATAGTGACAATTAATACAAACTTGTTACTACAGTACCTCTTCTAAATTGCGAAATTCGTGATACTGGTGGGCTACTAATTTAGGGTTCCGTACCCAAAGATGCCATCGGACCCCTATTACTAACGTTAAATCATAGTAACCACCCCACTCCAGCACAGTAACCACCATTGCTGTGTCGGAGCGGTGATACTTTAAGCCTCCGCTATCCGCCCGTCTGTCAGAGGGCTGTATCTTATGAACCGCAATATGTAGACAGTTGAAATAATCACGAAGTACGTATCTATATTGTCGTAATAAAGCTAAGAATTGAAGGGTTCCCATGTATTTTTTGGACCCGTGTATGTTTTAACTACCGACGACGCAAGAGAGCACCTCTTTTTTGCATCGGGGCCGCGGGGGTTAGAAAATACACGTTATAAGTTTGACCACTATGTGTGTTTGTTGTGGTACTGTAGTTCTTAAACGGATGAACCGATTAAGGTGCGGATTTTTTATTCAAAAGTAAGCTTTCTAGCGGTGGTTCTTAGACATGTGTTATCAAAATCGGTTCCACTGTTTTGGCACGACGATCCTTGATCAAAATGTTACTTACAATTTCTTAAGAAACTTAAAGAGCCAATACGTATATTTTTAAACTTTTTAGAGGTCTGGGTTTTAATCATGAGTTATTAAAATTAAAATTTTAACTTTTTTAAATAAGTAGTGGTCAATATTGGACGATCGTCCTTTGTGTCCGAGTCCGACTTGCACATAGCCGGTTTGTTTTAGTTGTTTTTATAAAAAGATATTAAAGTATATGTTTATAAATTAATTAAAGGATGTGTGTATATAAATTAAAAAGATGAAACAAAAATAACTATAAAAAGAAAAACCACTGTTTTCTGTATTATGAGTATGACAAAGTCCAAAATGATGGAATTAAGTACCTTATAGACTCGCCTAACTGCTGTTAGGTGCCAAAAGTAGAGTATTCTTCTCGGGGATAACTGTGTCTTCGTCTTGGATTTTCTGTTTTTTCTTTCTGGATGGTAAATCATCAAATGACTTCTCCCACTCTAGGCGGAGCGGGAGGGCGTGTCAGACTTTTACTGACTAGAACCCACCCGTGTTCCTTCAGTTGCCTATGTGCCAGGGTCACGGTATCTCTTTCAAACAATCTCGCGACCCCGGACCCCTAGAATGCTTCGTTGCGTTCGGAATTCAAAATAACTTCAGACACTGCTTTTATTAGTGACTAATCTCCAATTAAAATAATGTAGGTGGTCAGTGGGAAATGCAGAATATGTATTTAATATTACAACCTTTCAAAGCATACAGAAAATGTTTCCTGGTTGCTGCAGTCGTCCAAATCAAGGTGCATCGCAGCTTATTTAATGACTAAAAAAGAATAAAATAATGTTATGCGTGCAGTTGACGTCAATGCGAACCAATATAAAAAAAAAACTACCACATTGAAGACTTCCAGTTCATATAATGTAGGGACTGGTTACTTTAAGGGGTGGGTAGACTAACTGGCATAGGTAATCTCAGCAGTACGAGTTTTGATTTCTCTGATCATATTCGAGGATGCATATCTGATTTTTTATTTATAATACTCGAAAGTGTTTCCTATCGTATCGTCTTGGGGCAATAGCTATAAGTACAATATCCACTCGGCATTTGTAATAAAAAAAACCGGCCAAGTGCGAGTTGGACTCGCGCACCGAGAGGGTTCCGTACAAACCTGCAGGTATTCACGGTTTATGCATAAGGTTTATATTTATGAAATTAAGTGTTTTTTTTTTTAATTTTTATGTTTGAGATGACTGAATGAAAGATAAATTGTGGTTTACGATTTATGACGTATTAAAAAAAAAACTACTTACTAGATCTCGTTCAGACCAATTTTCGGTAGAAATTTACATGGTATTGTTCATCATATTTTTTTTTTAGTTTTACCACTTTGGAAGGGTCTCTCGCGCAAACTATTCAGTTTAGAAAAAAATGATATTATAAACCTCAATGAAGACCTATCCCTAGATACCCCACACGTATGGGTTTGATGAAAAAAAAAAATTTGAAATGCTCTGCTTTAATTTTTTTGAAATGAAATGCTCCGCTTAAAACAGACGGATTCGTGCAGAGACCTTTTCATTACACTTAATATTTTGACAGTGCCATGCCTTTATATACTGGTGTTGCTAACCAATATTGTTAAGAACTTGCATAAATATGAAACTGATGACCAACGACAAGAAATCAAAATCAAAAGTCATTTATTCAAACTAGGCTGAGAGTCAGCACTTTTTGAACGTCAAAGTCACATAAGACAGTCCCCCCAAAACGCCCGCCCTTCGACACTTCCTAGTGCTTTGGCTGGGAAGAAGAAGTGGCGGAACAAACTCCCCAGCAGCACTGCTGTCTGTTAAGTTAGAAGAACTTGATTCTATACAATATTGTATAAGTTATTAATATAATAAAACAAAACATACATTATTCGCCATATGTCAGCTAGCACACGCCATTATACCAACAAAACATTGAAAACTAAACTCAAGCTGAAATGAATAATGAAACAAAAATCGTAAACAGAACTTAAAATCTTACTAAAGCCTCCAGGCATAAAGGGCGTGCCCGCTTACATATACAACGATGCAAAGGATACATAGACACAAAAAATGAAATTAAAAGAAAATAAAAATAAATTAACAAAAGCAGTTAAATAAAAATAAATAAAAAACAATTATATGAACTACCCATATAAACTGTCAGTGTGTGAGTTACAGTAATTACAGAATGTAAAACAGTGTCATAGAAGAAAAAATAAATATTATCTACACAATTAAGTTAGCAACTAGTTTGATAAACTCTAAGACTGTCCTATGGAGCGAGACCAGCATGTTTCCAAGCGTTCTTATCTTGAATGTAGTCCTCTAATTTGTAATAAGCTCGTTTACAAAGTGTACTTTTAATATGACTTTTAAACCTCCTTTCATTTAATTGCAATATATCAGAAGGTATTTTGTTGTAACATTTAACACAGTATCCCATAAAAGATGTATGTACTTTTGCTAATCTGAAAAATGGTTGATCTATCTTGTCTTTATTTCTAGTATTAAAATTATGTCTATCGCTTATTTTATTAAAAAGATGTAGATTTTTTCTTACATACATAATATTTTCGTAAATGAATTGGCAAGGTACCGTCATAATATTAATCCTTTTAAATAGTTCCCTGAGGGATTCGCCGCGACATAGATTATAAATGGCTCTGACAGCTCGCTTTTGCAAAATAAAAATGGATTCAATGTCAGCAGCCCTACCCCACAGTAAAATGCCATACGACATAATGCTGTGGAAGTAGCTAAAATAGACCAAACGCGCGGTTTCTACATCTGTTAACTGTCTTATCTTTCTAACAGCATAAGCGGCCGAGCTTAACCGCCCCGCCCCAAGTTAGAGTAAATACACGCAGGAAAGACTTACCTAACACAATACAACCTAAAATAAACGTGGCTCATTACAGTCCTAGGTACCAATCAGTATTTCTATACAACAAGCTTCCCTTAGAATTTAAAAGCATAAATAGCGCTAACTTATTTAAAAACAAATTGAAGACATATTTATTGAGGAAGGGCATAATCGGGTGCGTCGGCCACGGGTGCCTCGACCACTGGGGGCGTAAGCCACGGACCCGCTATTACAGCGTCGATGAGTACCTAGATGATAAACACCAACCATAATATTATTATTTTAGAATGGAATTAAATTTTGACGATTATGAAAACTTTGACATCATTTAAAATCTGAAATCTGTTGACATCATATTTAAAACTGTTTGACATTATATTTAAAGCTTTTTAAACATTGTATTTCAAAACTGTTTGACATTTTAATTATATTGTTTTAAATATATTTTTTTGTCATTGCACTAGTCATTATAATTACCTATATAATTTTTGAACTATCTGTTTGGACATTATTCTTGAAACTGTTACTACTATATTTTGTTTTTTTTTTTTGGAATGTTGATGAATAATTCATAGTTCTTATAATTTTATGTAAATTGCATGTATATTCAACACAATGTAAATTGTTCAGGAATAAATGAAATGAAAAAACATCTATCCATTGAGCAAAGCTTGCTAAGCAAAAGGCTGTGCAATTTTTTAACCCGATCCTTTAATTCGTATTTGTTTTTATTCACCGTTTTATAATCTTGTTTCTGAACTGAATAAATGCACTTTAAATGAATTACAGCGTGCATTAAATAAATCAAAGAAAACTTGACTGTACTATAAATAAAAAGGTATTTAATAGCATTTAAGTGGCCGAGCAGTACCTACACAATGGCATTTTATCTTATATTATTACCTTGTGATAAGAAAAATTTAAGTTTCATGGCTCAATAAATTCGACGCCTCAAACTTAATAAATAATATGACAGCTTAGCAATCAATTTTCTGAATTCATGGTGAATTTTGACGTTATGATTATTTATTATTAAATTGGCCATCAATATACCAATTAAAATAATTAAATAGAAATAAAGTGTGAAGGTTGCTTTTTATGTATTTACTTCGCGTTCTTTTTTCCTATATACCTAGAACAAGAAACTGTTGTGCTACGAAAAGTCACATGTATTAGTAACTATTCGATACATCACGAATAACATCATTATCCTCCCTACGTGCAAAGTCGGGTAAATCGACAATTGGTCATTGCCAAAGCTAGTCAAGGAAATCTGTCATATAGTATCCTATTCTACTTACCATTTGCGTGTAACACGTAAATTATACTCATTTTATTACTTTAAGTAGGAGGGTTTATGATCTTCAGATCAGGATTATTAAATTAACTAATTAATTTTATGTAAAGTTAGATAAGACCCATTAGGCTTTATTTTCAATTAAATCATAGCACGGCTGGAGAACATAAAATGACACAAAGATTTACCACAACATTTGTATATTCCTTTCCAATTTTCTTTTTTTCCTTTTCCTTTTTTTGACTGGGTTATTAGTCTAGTGGTTAGTGACCGTGTGGGTTCGATTCCCATCCAAGACAAATCTTTGTGTGATGAGCACAGCCATTTGTTCTGTGTCTGGGTGTAATTTATCTATAAAATGTATTTATTTAGAAATATATATAGTAGATTATTAACCAAGCGGATAAAGCAGTGTCTTCTGTCGCGGGTGACGATTTAAATCGCGAGCGTAACGAAGGACTCGAGGTTTACCTCCGAGCATAGCGAGGGTGTTAAAAACTTAAATCACGAGCGAAGCGAGGGATTTAAGACGAGTCCTGAGTGTAGCGAGGGATTTAAATTCACCCAAGACTAAGACAGCTTTATCACCGAGGAAAATACTCTACTTTTCGTACCATTTGCGAAAAAATTAACACAATAATAATATGAGATAAGCATTTATTAAAAATAATGACAATTATAAATAAATTAAAAAACTTAACGTTTATGTATTTGAAGAAAACAAAAACGCAGCAAATTCCTAGACTAATATTTTTTTGTCGGAAAAGCAAAGGCATATGATCAAGCTCATACGGCCTCGTCGGTTTTCGTAATTTTATTTAATAATCATAACTGCATAATAAATGCGTATTCTTTTTTCAAAAAGATGTATAATGCTTTATATACAAACTCAATGGTGTAAACACAGATGTAGTTCAGTATAAATTTCGGTAAGTATTCCAAGTTTAAATCACGTTGTCCCCCTAAATTCAGTACAATTTTCTTTACCTGTTTTTAACAGATTAAAAATGACTACTTGTTGTGTTCGCTTTTTGTGGCATAGAATGTCACTTTTTTGAGCAAGTGGAACGAAAAGTATATTTATCAGTTGTCTGGTTGCCATAGTACAGGCTGTGCCTAGTTTGGGATCAGATAACGGTGTGTTGGTTGTCCCAAGATATTATTATTATTATATTTTTATTCCACGTATAGAGCTAGGTAGTGGATGTCAAAAAAGCAATTTTCTAAAAGTGTAGGATATATGTTTCTTAAAATATACACAATGGCAATGTAATATGTATTTATTTCGGTTGTTTAAGCATACATATTTTTAATAGGTTCACTTTCCATTACAGAATCGTTCGTTGATGTCTTTCGTTCGAAAAAAGGGAACGAGTAGTATTAATATTATTTTTAGGGTTCGTTATAATTAAGTAGCTATAGTTTTGTGTTAAAGTGGCTCATACCTCAATCATATTAATGAAAATTAATTAATCTGTAAGTTTAAAATCTCATTCTAAACCGATCGATGCACCTATGAATCTGGAGCACAAACAAGAAAGAACAAATAATGAGCAAATTTTAAACCCCATCATGCATTGGTTCACCATTTTCATTTATCACTGCTCTACCAGAAATTCAGCGGGTAGAATTCAACCATCAAAAAATGTTTGAGAAAATCAATAATTATGGATCTTTTAACCTGACGTCGAAACTTCAATGATCAATAACTTACAATATAGTCCTACTAAAAATAAACCATTTATTATGAAATAAATATTATCGAAGTGCGCATTTTCTGCGCACTTGTAGATACTTCAAACATTCAACATGGTCAAGGTGTACTCAGGTGTACTAGGTAAGTAATTAAAGTAATATTTGCATAGTTAACCAAAACACTCACGATGTCACTTGTGAGGGCGTTGACATGTCGCTAGGTTCAGCAAATTGTTCGAAGGTTGTAATCAAAGGGGCGCGAAGGTCGCAGCACTGCTCACGGTGTGTGTGGCGGCTGTCACCTTGTCAGGGCAAGGCGAGCGACGAACGACAGTTTGGGACAAGTGTCACACCGGATATTACCAAATCAATAATAATTATATGTAATGTACTCGATATGATCTCAACTACCACTCGTAACACTTGTAATAAAGGCAAAACTGGGAATTTCAAGTCAATAATATTTACTTAAACGTTTCACATTGAAATATGAATTGGTGTGATTATGAGTTCTTACTATAGACTATATTGCAAATACATATTTGATGTTGATGACATAATTCAACTTGTCAGAAGATAAATACCAATAAAATTGCAATGCATACAAAATGCTCGGCAAATGAAAAATTATAGGAATATAAACGATATCCCTAGTGGAAAATCGTTAATATCACACAAATTTCAAATTGGATAATTGTTTTGTAGGCAGGTGCTAAAAATATCATAGCATATGCCTGCGATACGACGACAAACGGTATCTGTGCACTTGCTTGTGTGACCTAACACTGAAAATATATTAGCTGAATTGGCAAAGCATTCGCTTCTAAGCCAGGTCCATATTTACTCATGCTATGAAAACTTTAATACTTCAATGGTTCGTAACATTGGAAATAACAGCAAATGCAGGACAGCATAGTGCAAGCTTCCTTGTAACCTTTTGGTGTCTCATTGTGAAATTGTCACAGAAATTGTAGTGACAAAAGTTGAGGGCGGCGCTAGTTACGATTAGAAAAAAAAAATGTCTACTGCGTTGAGTTGTGGTATAGGGAAATTCTATAGTTTGATGGAAATTGTCGTCTTTAGGTACTGTCGTCACCTCATAGGTAGAACTTGTTTCCACATAATAAATAATTTCACTCCTGCATACTCTGTGTGACATGGTGATTTATGAAGTATAAGATAGAATCTAGAATTGTGCGCATCAACAACATTCTAAATAACTTCACATCGACTTTTAATTTTTTCTTATTGGATTCTGCCCTTTGGGTTATTTACATGATAATTATTTTAAAAACAAAAGTTGCTTCTTCGCCCAAGCGATAATTTATACTCTATACTATACTAATATTATAAATGCGAAAGTAACTCTGTCTGTCTGTTACGCTTCAACGACTAAACCATTGAACTAATTTTGATGAAATTTCGTACGGGGTAAGTTTGAACCCCAAGATAGGACAAAGGTATTCCGCGACTTAGTCTGCGTCTGCGTTAACTGATATTTATAATATTTACGCGAAGTCGCGGGCAAAAGCTAGTTTGAAATATAATTATACTCAGTTGAGGCATGTATCCTCCAGTAAGTATCTACCAGTCTTTCCAATTTAAATTTGACCTACTTTAGTTAAAGCTTGTCATCCTTAAATAAGGTCTTTCTTGGTTAGCCTCGCTCCTTTTAAGTGGCCAACGTTAAACTCAAAAACAACCAAATAAAAAAACGATTACCTATTTCTCAAAAACCAAAATGAAAAACAAGTTAATAAAAAGCAAAAAATCGCACGTTTTATTTGATTTTTTTAAAATTAATAGCTTAAAGGATTAAGGATAATAATGATAATTTACATAATCATAAGGTTTTTAATCGATATCTACATCGACCTTCACTTTGAGAATTTCTGACACGAGTAAGTTTTTATTTCTTTTTCATTAATGAACAGTTCATATATACCTATATGAACTGAATTAAAACATCTTGGTTTTAAGTAATGACTTCCTTCATTATCATTTCAGCCAAAAGACGTCCACAGCTGGACATAGCCCTCCCCTAATTTAGGGGTTTGCCATAATCCTCACGCTCGGACCTACTAAACACCTACCAAGGGTTGGCGATCGCAGTATCGTGGTAAAATGCATAGAAAACGCGCTGCTATCTATTCACTAGTAAAGTTCCTTAGTCGCCTCTTACGACGATCACGGGAACAAATGGTACTGACAAAACTGAAAATTGGAACTGGAACGAGAAATGACTTCCTTAGACATTCACTTTTAAAAGTTCTTTTTAAAGTTACCTATTTTCGCTCTTACTTAGAAACGAGTAGTTGAGTTATGTTTGATGGCTCAAACTATTGAGAATCTTGATAAAACTTTCAGGCTCTTACAACACAGCAACTAAGATATGCAATTAAAAAAACCTTGTAAAATTGTGTCATGAATAATGAGTACATTGTTAGATTATTATATAAAAGAATGAAGTGTTAAAACTGCGCCGTAAATACACAATTCCCATTTAACTTTACGCGAATTCAGTATAAAGACCTATAAATCTGTCGTAAATTACTTATAGTTTGTCATTTTTAGTTACACGAGTGTTGACGTGTTGAGTGTTGAATGTTACGTCCGCAATTCAGTCGAATCCCCTTGATGACATACGTACATATGGTAATAATAGTATTACAAACATTTGTCCATCTTTATTTGCACAGATACGCTCTCAAAGGTCGTGATCTTCATTGCCAGTCAATTTTTAAGTGATTCCATATTTGCTCAGTCGGAGACGGAATGTCAAGTTGAAGAGTTCCAAGCCAAAGTCATGGCTAGTATGAAGCAATCTCATTAAAGGTTATTATTGTTGGGTTAAAGTCTGTTTGCTGTAATTAGATAAACCTCAGTTTAAAGACAGATTTTGACGTAAAACTGAGATTTCGGTTGTCAAGTTAGCTGGAAGTGATTATCAAGTCAGACTATTCTTTGAACACAACGATGAGGAAAGACTACAATTTGTTTGTTTATTTTTACCTAAGTACATACGGCTACATTTCCAGTTTTAGCTGAGCTCGCATTGTGTAGGTTTTTTCGTGCGATGAGAAGTCAGCTTATTTTAAAAATGAATAGCTTGATTTGTAGCCGTGCGTACCTACACTTTCGGTTTTTTATCTTAGTTGTTAACACTATATTAATTTAATTATCTGTAAAATATGAGTGCTATTAGCTATACCTATAAAAAAAGGTTAACATAGTAAACTTATAATTTCTGGGAAACCATTACACCTGTAGGGTTCTTTTATTTTACATTTCATGGAAGTTGACACAACTAATTAATAACAAAGTTAATTTATGATCAATTTTATGCTCATAAAAGAATTGCATCTTCATACATGTTTGTTTTATCGTACAGCAAAACATTCATTACTTCATTATTTTCTAGAATTATGTGTTTGATGTTTTAATATAATCAACTAAAAGCGACATAAATAGATACTCTATATTATGTATTTAGAGAAGCCTCATGTCGTCGTAGCAAATAAAAAATGATTGAATGGTAGTCGTATTTTTTTTTCCTGGATGGGAAATCATCTAATGACTTCTCCCGCTCTGGGCGGAGCGGGAGGGCGTGTCAGACTTTTACTGACTAAAACCCGCCCGTGTTCATTCAGTTGCTCATGTGCCAGGGTCAAGGTATCTCTTTCGAACAATCTCGCGATCCTGGCAGGCATCGGTCCTAGCAGACCCCTTCAGTATTGCTGACATCTCTTTGAGGCGCGCGTGGAACACTACGCGCCGTCGACCCGAGCCTGGTCCATACCGGGCGGCGAGCTCCCCATTGCTCGCCGCCCGCAAGCTCGTGCCTACGGTGGCCGGGAGTCCGCTGTAGACTCCCGACGCCCGGGGCGTCTCCTCCTGCGGCGGCTAGGGACGTGAGGGCGCAGAGACTGCCACTCCCTCACGCACCCCGCCTCCTCCTTCGCGAGCATTACTGCTTCGCAGAAGGAGGTGACGGCTTCCCATGCCCTCTCGCTCCGTACTATGGCTCGCACCAGGGTCGGACGCGAGAGGTTGCCGCCGCCGATCGCCTCCCCCACCCACGTGGACACGGCGGTGCTCCGCCCAGGTAGGGCACACCTCCACCGTATGCTCTACCGTGTCCTCCAGACGATCCTCGCAATGGAAACACCCGGGCGTTTCCTCCCGCTTTATCCTGAACAGGAACCCACCGAAGCACCCATGCCCGGTGAGAACCTGCGTCAGGCGGAAGGTGAGGACGCCGTGGCGCCTCTCTATCCACTCTTCAAAGAGGGGACTTACCGCCGCAATTGTGGCGTGCCCGAGTCGTCATGATATAATGTGTTAACCACTAACATTTTATCTATTTACTGTATTAAAACAACACACAGCTCTACCTTAAAGTACTGAATATTCTAATATAAGTCTGTTCACAAAATGCAACAAAACATGCTCCTATATTTAAAATTTTACCTGCATATTGGTCCTCTCCTCTATAATAGCCTAAACTCGAAAACGAACATTTATGATTTTTTACATTTTTATTGAATTACTAATGCATAACTTCACACTGTTAAATTATAAATTAAAACATTCAACAACACTGTGTTCAGTAGATATTTACCTAAGTTATTTATAAACTAAGAGTTAAACTACTCAACATTTATTTGTGTACTTATAGTTAACAATTTATATTTTTGATTATTTCTTCATTTTATGACTACCTATATTAGCTCTTCTTGCCGGAGACACAGGATTACCTAGTACAGGCACGTAAGTTTTAAGAGTATAATTTATAATACTTTTAAGCAAATCTGTAAATATATAAGCCTTGCAATTTCGTAAATAAATATATTACTAAGTATCTCATTTATTTAATTGCATTAATGAGAATTTTATTTATCCTGTAAATGAATATGTCATATTACTTTACTCTATCTAAGTCATGATCGCCTAGGCTGTTATGTAAGATATACACTGGTTATAAAGGTACCTAAGTACAGGTTTTAAAATCTCGTTATCACAGGACTACATTATATCAGTACCTACTACATATTTAATTTACATACCAACGCATGCTTGGACACGAGGGGATCGTTAAATGTCTGCCGCGTAGATGTATAGATCGTCAGAGTTAAGCAACAACGCCTTGCCTTGCCCTTGGATGGGTGACCGATGTTTACACAATATGTAGCCCCCCTCCGTGGCTCTAAACACATGAGCTGTCCAGTGAGTGTGTGTGATGTTAGAACCAACTTAGCAATGAGGGCTCTTCTCAAGATAAAAGTAAATACTTACTCTTTCTTGCAGTGTAGCAAAAATACAGTCGTAACATGTTTACGATTTATAATTGGGTTTTCTACCATTTTTCGACTCAGATACTTTATAGCTTATATATTTATTCTCGAAACCAGAACCTAATAGATATCTTGAATACATCGATCATCCTACAAATTAATGAAAAAGTGTTTTTAAGTGAGATCATAATGATTCGATTCCACGTATATAATGTTCTTCATCGAGGAAGTAAATGTGGGGTAAAGTAAGTATTATTATAGATTAATAATAACTTTGCCAACAGATTATGGGAAGTGTTCACATAGGTAAGTGAGTATATTTAACATAACTAGTTTATGGGAAACTAGTTTATTAAATGGCGAGCGACACGTGTTCCATAATAAATGTGAATCAGGTGTCCCTTCGAATGAATATATAATATTAGCTTCTATCTGCCACTTCGTCCACGTGAAATTCCTTGCATATATCCCAAAGCTGTGCCACGTTACTTCGTGACTTATTTTAACTTTTCTCGGCTCCACGTGCGCTCGGTCTTAGCTTAATGTTAAATAGACTTCTAACCCAAGCCATATAACCTTCTTGGATTGGGCTATCCAATGTAAAAATATTTCAGAACATCCGTCGGGCCTGCTATTATTAGGTATAGAATTTCATTTCTATATTCTCTCACGATGGCTTAGGACTTAAATGATAAATTAAAAACGACCGTTTGCAATTTTTAAAATGTTAGCATTAGTAGTACGATCCTACTCCTACATTTATTTACGTTAAATTAAGGTACAAATTTGATAATTAAATCCAAACCATTTCAAGTTATCGTAATAATATAACAAGTAAAATTGCAACGTGATAGAAATATTTATTTGTAGAATGTATTTTATTTTCACGTTTGGCAAACAGTTAATTATGACGTTTAAATATTATGTTTTAGACATGCACATAATACCTTTGTATTCCCAAAGTTTCAGCGAGCACATCTATACCTCTGGGCTCAAAGGTCGTAAAGGACATTTGGGTGAAAATGACTTTTTGATACTGTTTTACTCAGTTTTTAATTCTCTATCGATCTGTATATTCCGTTTGACGAAATTCGCAAAAAAAAAAAAAATGCCTTTACGACCCACATAATTTGAGACGTTAAACATAGTTTACCGTGAAAATATGGATGTAAATAACACTTAGTTACCAAAGTGAACTCATTTTGGTAGTAAAGCAAAGTATAAAACAACTTTTTGGTGTAAAGTACATAAAAATATCAATTTTCTTATACCAACTTAGGTGGTTAATATAATTCACCTCAAAAATTTGGATGTAAAGGACATCGTCTTTGCAAATTGTCCTGTACACCCTTACAATTTAAAATAAAAAAATGACAAGTGTCCTTTACGACCTAGTTTCATTTTATTTGCTTCCACTAAGGGCGTTTATAAACGTAAGTGAGGAATTGTCCCATAAATATTAGAATATTCAAAAAACAACGAATTTAATCCAAACTTACTACGTAACTTAATAAAAATTAAATCATTTACACGAAACTATTACTACTCACAATTTTGCGAAATGTATTATAACGATTATCGAAATTACAAGATGTTCAAGTTTAGGTATCCACTTCACTATCGTAGAATTTGATTCCTGTACGCAAATTTTCAACCCCTACCTTATTAAAATGTTTCTAATACTCGTTCGTCGTATTGGCTAGATTGTAAATAACTAGTATTCTATGAAGTACAAAGTGTGTCTACGACACTAAAGACCTGACAAACCTGTGTGAAAATGGAACAATACCTAAAAGATTTCATAAAGAATACAGGGAGTTTCCATGCAATTCTGAGCTACGTGAGACTTTGAACGAAACAGACGAAGAGGACGAAGAAAAGAGTGAGGAAGAAGGTGAATAAATAAATTATCAGCTGATGATGATTTATTTACTCATCATCTCATCAAACAGAATAAAGTTAGTATATAGAAGAAAGTTAGTTTAAGAGAAGAAAGTTAGTTTAAGAGAATAAAGAAGAGAGTAGAGAAAAGGCAAGCAAGAAAACCTATGTTAATTACCAAAATATTATTTTTTATTTTTAAACATTTAGAGCTTTGTGTTCAATTAAGTAAGTACAAATAAACGATCTCAATTTGGTTACACAAATGTACGTTTTATTTGTATAATTATGTTATTTCATGAATATTCGTAAAGAAAATACACTACTGTGTCAAAAGTAAATAGACAGGTTAGTTTAGAAAAAAATGTTTATTACAAAGAATCTAATTACTTAATTAAAAAACTAATACATGATAATCAAAAGTGTATTGTTTCTCCTTTTTTTAAAATAGGGTTTTTATTCTAGCTGGCATAGTATCAATCAAATCATCGATCTGATCTTGTCTTAAATTACTCCATTCCTCTATCAACATCGCCATTCTTTTTTATTCGAGGGCTTCCAAGGTCTTTTTGCAATATTCATTTGTACATGTGTGTGTAAATGTGCCAGACATTCTCAGTAGGGTTAATATCGGGCGATTGATTTGGCTACGGTAGAACTTTAAGCCCTTTTTGCGATTTTCAGGCTGTCGTTTTTTGAGCTCTATGATACGGCGCACCATCTTCCATGAATACGTAATCTTGGCGGTTCAAATCCCCCCCCATCTCTCTTTTAGAATTTCAACATATCTTTCAGCATTGATTTTACCTTCACAGAACACCAAACGACTTCTTCCGCCATACCAAATAGCCCCCCAAACCATAACACTCACACCGTATTTCACAGTTTGCTGCAAATATCGGTCTTCTAACTGCATTACAGAGCCACGCCACACCCATTTTCGTCCACTGTCGCTGAATTGACAATATCTGGATTCATCCGAAAAAATCATATGCCTCCAATAGTTAAGATCCTTAGAAATAATTTCTTGTGACCAATGAAATGTCCGCTTTTTTTGAAATTTTGTTAACAGAGGTTTCTTTTTGACTGCTCTTTTATAAAAGCCAAAATTGTGTAAGTACCTCTGAACAGTTCTTCGTGATAAATTTGAAGATATAGCCACATCATTCACAGATCTTTCGGGGTTTCTTAAAACTTCACGAACTAGTGCCCGTTTTTGTCTGTCAGAAGGTCCAGGTCTCCCTGATATTGGGGAAACAATTTTCTTAGCATTCCTTTTGAACTGCACGATAACACGATTAACAGTTGACAAAGGTTCACTTAATCCAGCTCTGATTTCATGCTGAGATTTACCACCTTCAAACTGACCAACAATGCGTCCTCGAGTAAAATCGCTTAATTCTAGTGACCCACTTGTCCGCGGCATTTTAAAATCGTGTTAATAAACTGAGATTAGGTCCCATCTACACTCTAATATTTTTTTCATAACTACCGCTTTTATATTTTTAATAACTCTTTACACCTATAGCTGTCTATTTACTTTTGACACTGCAGTGTACAGTAGTATACATATAAATACATACAAAATTACATAATCCATTTAATACTTAAGTTTAATTATTAATTTATCTTTCTTCTTAGTGTGTGAGAAGAATTTATCCTTTCAGAATACCTTAGCGGGTTATCCTTAAGAACCTAAAAATATTACACTTGTCGATTATTTCCTTATTTTGTTTAGTTTTGTGCAGTAAAGTGGATTTACGCCCTTAGGTTATATCATAGGGTGAAAATTTGAAGGGTGTAAAGGACTTTTATTTTTAAATTTATGGTCGTAAAGGAAATCTATCTCGGTAAATACGTCACTAGGGTAATTTTTTAACACTGCACTAGATAATACTAGAAATTCTTAACACTTTTTCCCTAGGTTTCATTTAAATAGCTCAAGAAACAAAAAAGTTAGAGTATTTTTTTTTATTTTTTTTAGTTTTTTGCTTGTCCTGAATAGTCGTATTTTGTCCTTTACGACCTTTGAGCCCAGAAGTATCGACATGGTCGTGGTCATAGGAAGTCTTTAGTTGTCATATCGTAACATTTCGCCTGTATTCTCGGAAGGGTGGGCCAGAGGTGTATCTACTGTACACCTACATTTCGCCAGTTACGTACAAAATTAAATTAAAATTCTTTTATTTCAGATAACTTAAAATCCATATAGTTCAAACACATAAAAAATTAACAATAAAAAACATTTAAATTACCCGCTTAATAAAAGCTCTACATAGCGGCGAAGAGATCTTGTGTGCTACATTCTTCAGAATGCCGCGCATTCTGCAGATCAGGGATACCGTTTTCTTGCGGATGACGGTATGAAAGCTATCAGTGCAAAACAGCGCAAACATCCCCAATGCACTACAGAAGCGAGTCAGCCCCGACATGATCCTGACATGTTTAAGACTCATGTAATATTTTTATATATATAATTCTACTGTACGTGTGTATGTCACTGAAATCCTCCTAAACGGCTGGACCGATTTGAATTAGTTTTTTTTATATGCGTTTGGGTGGCACCCTGGATGGTTTAGATTCACAAATATGCCCAACAGATCACGCACAATGGTCCACTCAAAGGACTAAGTGCGGAAACCAAATCCCCATAACATACAAGCCCAACAGATAGCGCTGCTATCGAGTTCTAGGAAACAGGACAACGTCTGTACGGTCAGCTAATATATATATTGTTACGTATCTGCTTATCCCATTGAAATGACTGGATAAAGGCAGATCTGTTACAATTTTATTAGGAGAATATTAATAGGAGATGGGAAGTACAGCTAAGTATAAAAGACCCTGCCTGGCACGCACTTTAGTTTGTTTTATGGTTCTGTGGTTCAGCACTGAGGGACAGGAGCAGGCAGCAGAGCGGCAGGACGATATCAGGGTTTCTTCGAGGGCTTCGTGTAGATCTTAGGATCCGCCAGGTGAGCTCCGTAGTAGACCTCGGGGCCTGTAGACTGGCTTCAAGAGTAGGCCGGGTTCAAGAGTAGGCCGGGGTCAAGAGTAGCCCGGGGTCAAGAGTAGAACGGCTTCAAGAGTGGACTGCTTCAAGAGTAGCCTGGTTTCCAAGAGTAGTCCGGGGTCAAGAGTAGTGCGGAGTCAAGAGCAGTCCGTCTCCAGCGGTTCGAACGCCTTATCGAACCCAAGACTCCATGCTCAACAGTAGCGCTTATGACCACTATATCAACGAGTACTATCAGTGTAATTTATAGTAATGCTAAATAGTAAGTTATATCAAATTGAAATTGAAATGCAGGTATAGTAATGGTAAATTGTAAGTATATATTGTCGGTCAGCTGTTAGCTGAACCGACAATATATACTTAAATCTCATAAAAATACTCTCCTAAATCTCTCTCCTATCGTGGGCACGCTGGAAGAGATTTCTTTAGAAATAAGCATAACTGCTGTGCCAATTTTTCTGTTATATTCTTCTTGTCTGTTTATATATGTGTGTACATAAATGGTTACATAAATAAATAAAAAGCACTTTCAGTTTTTCATTAGTTTCCCCATTTTTATGAATGTATGTACATACTAGGGTTCATGATTTCTCGAGCTTTTTAATTTCTCGGGTCTCGAGAATTCTCGAGGCTAATTTCTCGAGGCTTCTCGGGTTGTCGAGAAATTTTCATTTACGTACGTTTTGTCATATTATTTGGTTCCAATAACGTCAAAAAATTCAGTGGTTTTCCTCTCAAATAAAAGTATCAAATTAATTATAAAAAATTTATTGATTCCTTTTTTTTTAAATATATTTCCATAGTTTTGATGCATGCATCTTTACTGTTATAGTGACGTTTCGGTAAAATCTATAACAAACGTGATCCAAAATTAATAATAAGCCCTTGGATTAATATGTGATACACACACAACACAACTGGCAATATTCGTCTCACAAATTTAAAATGACACATTAATTACCTAATTTAAAATTACTTACATAAGAAAAACATATTAGAATCTTTAAAAACTAAGCTTGTGTGTTGTTGTTTTACTAAAATAGGAAATATAATTAGACTAAGTAGTATAATTAATGTATCGTTAGTTATTTTTTGTATTTAAGTTTGACAAAAAAAATAATAAAAAGAACAGATAGTTACTCGTACCTAGTAAAATTTAAGATCATATTTAGATTATAGTATTGATAAAAATAATATGAATAATAAAGCCATGATGTGTCAATTATAGTGAAAAGACTTAGTTACCTGTTTGATTTCAATTTATCACGTAATCTTTGAAACACTCACTACGTAAACTATACTTGGCTAGAGTCGAAACACGAATGAACGTGGAAAAACGACTCCGCAGAGCACTTGCAGCGAGATCAAAGGGTGCCGCTGCGCTTTGGCCCGCGCCGCCACGCAACACAACAAACGGCGATTTAATTTCTATATAAGTACAAGATTTCTCGAGTTCTCGACTTTTCTCCAGCTTGATTTCCCGGGAACAAAGCCCAACGATTTCCCGGGAATTCTCGGTTCGAGAATTCCCGGGAATGAACCCTAGTACATACATACAAACATAAACTCATGCCTTCTTCCTCGGGGGGTACGATCCTTACATACTCCTTTTGCCTCATTTACGTTCATAGATCTGGTCATACAGGAACGCCGGTAGCGAGAACTACGCACCTGACCTTTCTGAAGAACATCACCAATAAGAGCTCCTAGAGCGACCGCTCCTAGCGTTTTCACTCAAATCTGCATTGTAATTATCTTTTGTTAGTCGCCTTTCATTCATACTCTACAACTGGACCTTACTTTTTCTTTCTCTTAAAACTTTATTCAGATGTTTACAAACAAAACTTATTGAATAATAAAAACTTTTTTACAAAAAAAAAAAAACAACCGACTTCCTTAAAAGCACTACAAAGTGAAAAATAACTTTAATTTCGGAAGTCGGTGTCTTAGGATCTGTATTTATGGTATTTTTGCCACCGACTTCCGAAATTAAAGTTATTTTTCACTTTGTAGTGCTTTTAAGGAAGTCGGTTGTTTTTCGTTTTTGTAAAAAAGTTTTTATTTTTAAATTTTTAGTTGTGGTATTCACCCCGCACTCATTCCAAACAAAAAATGCATATTTATGCGATAGCAGAAATCGCGGTTGATTTGCTATCATTTTTTAAAGAGTTGCGGTGTCTGTCTCCGGAACTCATCATCAGATCTATATGAAAATTATATGGGACCATTTCGGAATAAACCACTATCGAACAAAAAAAGAATTTTGCAAATCCATCTATATATGACGGAGTTATGGCCGAACATACATGAAAAAAAAAAAACATATAAACATCCGAATTGAGAACCTCCTCCTTTTTGAAGTCGGTTAAAAATACCCAAATGTGTCCAGCCCGTCTTAAGTGACGCGCTTACTTTTAGCTGGCTAGTGGCCGGCTTATACATTCTTCATTTATTCATACTCGGCTTATCACAGTAAGTCGGTTCCTCCCACGTCAGCACGCGGGAAACCTGAAAACAGCGGGTCATTGACCGCAGAGTCAGTGCTTTTATAAATAGGTTCCACTCAGAGATGCTTGTACGCTCTAACTAGTTTAGGGTTAGTTAAGTAGCTTGGGGTTAGTCCCGAGATCACGTATTAAAACAAAAACATTATGGTTTATTCAAATATTAAAATCATGGGAATAAAAAGCAGATCGTAATACGTGGCCTTTGTAAACGGTTATATTTTATAATATTGACATTGGAAAATCGCAAATATGACGCATTTTCGCAAGTAAGCTGACGTCTAGACGAAGTTCAGTGTCAATAGTAGGAATCGATAATTTTATCGTTTCATTTAAATTTACATACATTTATATTTGTACTTCTATGTATTGACGTAGGAACATGACGCGTAACCAGGTTTTTGTCAAGCATATCCTTATCGAGACACTAAACTATCTGTGGAAACTTACTGAACAAATGAACCGCGCCTTTAGGTACCTGTTCCATTACCTGCAGAAGTATGGATACTTTTGCGAAGCTCTTAGCTATTCAGTTATAAGTACTACTTACATATAAAGTAAGTGAGATGGAAAATAGGTGTGTATGTATTAAATTAGGTCCCCATGAATAAACCAAACTGAACGTTTTGTACAAAGAAGTCGATCCGGCTTTTTATGAACAGTTAATTTCGTAATTTTGAAACAACAATTGTTCGATGAGAGGGCACAACCAAAGAATATGTAGAACACTTTTTACTTTTCTTCTCCTATTTATCTTTAGATTTAGATACTTACTTAGCTTGTAACGTCGAAAAGATGTCTTCCATGGTAGTTTTTTTTTCACCGTTTATTTTCGTGGTTTTCCAATTGCTCAGGTGCAACTTGATAGCAATCGATCTATATCGACCAGTCGATATGAATAATTATATATCGATCTCCTGAACGCATAATAAGTAGATTGTATCAATAATCTCAGGAGATAGCGATCGATGTTCAGTCGTTCTTCGATCGACCGCAATCTAATTGCATCTTTTCATAAATACTTTTAGACCATCTTTACATAATATAAAATAATGTCACATTTCGTGTTTGTATGCCTAGATCTTTTAAACTACGCAAAGGATTTTAATGCGGTCTTCATCAATCATCATCATCATCATCAGCCTATATTGTTCCCACTGCTGGGACACAGGCCTCCTCTCGGTGAGAGGGAGTGGGCCATAATCCACCACGCGGGCCCAGTGCGGGTTGGCAGATGTCACATGTCTTCGAATGTTTGGTTCTAAGACATGCCGGTTTCCTCACGATGTTTTCCTTCACCGTTTTGAGAGCAGTGGCGATGAAATAATTTACACAAAGTAATGCGCCTGCTTGGGTTTGAACTCACGACCTACTACTCGTAAGTCGCGGCCGTTACCACTGGGCCACCACTGCTCATCCGTCTTCATCAATAGATAGAGTGATTCAAGAGGAAGGTTTTTATGTATAATACGCGGGCGAAACCGCTGGCAAAAGCTAACTAGTAAGTTTATTTATTTATTTAATACTTTAAGCACATAAATGTACAGAGGCGGACTTAATGCCATAAGCATTTTCTACCAGTCAACCTTTGGGTGATGCAGAGACAAACAGTGGTAGGTGCAATGAATTTGAAGATGTTCAAATATAAACGTATTACCTATTTAAATCATAAACATAATACATATACCTAACTATATATAAATATAAAAACACATACCTACATACATATACATAAATAATCGAATTTACTAAAAACAAATGAGACAAACAATAACGAAACATTACCGTTGTGATGATACTGCCAACTTCTTGCGAATGTGCTCGCGAACTTTAAAATGAAGGTCAATCGGTTGGTTGCCATCCTGATTTCCTGGGGGAGCGCATTCCACAGAGCGACAGACTGGACAAAGAAAGAAGAGTGAATGAAGTCTGTGCGATGAGTGGGACACTGAAGAAGACGATTGTGCGATGAGCGTAGATTTTTATTGTGGTTGGCGAAAATGTACTGAAAGTGTGGGGCTAGATAAAGTTGTTACTGTTGCAAGTTCCGTGTTCTCACTAGGCATAAATATAAAAATAATATTCGTTCATTTGATGCTTTTTGCGTCGTAGAAGTAATGCCTACGTATATTTGGTCAATATACCTATTACCTACTGTTTGCTTACTTTAGCATGGTTAAGTGGTTAGCTGACGATGGTCATAGATACACAAGTATTTATTTACTGACATCAATTGCTTACTGAATAACAATTTTTGATAAAGTGTCTAACTATTATATAAGTTATGCAAGAGATTTCCTATTATAAATTAATTAATCAATAGGTAGGTAGGTACTTCCTTTTTTATTGATTGATGGTACACACACATGGCACAGCTGTGTAAAAACTAATAGGTACCTATATCTGGGTAGTTATGGTGTCTACATCGGGTTGCTCTTATAACAGACAGTACCTGGATTATATTTAAATACAAATTACATTTTGTTATTTTTCTTCCAATAAAAAGAAACAAAAGTTTATGTTTAAGTTGATTATCGAAAAATTTGATTATTGAAAACACGGATAAAACTACATTTTCTAAAAATGAATCCTAGCTAGATCGATTTATCACCCCCGAAACCCCCAGTATACTAAATTTCATGAAAATCGTAGGAGCTGTTTCTGAGATTCAGATTATATATATATATACAAGAATTGCTCGTTTAAAGTTATAAGATAGAAGAGCAGATAATATGCCTTTCATCAGTGGCGTAACCATACTGTTAAAGCCCGTGGCAAATTAATATGTTTGGCCCTTCCCTCAAGATTATGAAGTTCAACAGACGATATAGTTTTCATCACGTGAAGTGCGTACGTAAGACGACCACTGCTGGACATAGGCCTCCCCCAATTTGCCATAATCGCCACGTTTGGCAGGCGGGTTGGCGATCGCAGTATGGTGGTAAATTTGCATAGAGAACGGTGTTGCCCATTCTCTAATAAGTCGATCGCGATTTACATCAATAGACGAAGTGATTAAAGAGGAAGCTTTATATGTATCACTAGCTTCTGCCCGCGACTTCGTCCGCGTTACATTTCGTGTTCCCCCGACCCTTCCCATTGCGTCGAATCGCCTACCCGTGCAATTTTCCCCGTTTTTACAACATTTTTCATTACTGCACCGCTCCTCTTGGTTGTAGCGTGATGTTATATGGCCTATGTTACTCGCAGATAATGTAGCTTTCTTTCTAATGGTAAAAGAATTTTTAAAATCGGTCTAGTAGTTTTTGAGTTTCTCCATTACAAACAAACAAACAAAAATACAAATTTTTCCTCTTTATAATATTAGTGTAGACATGCGGTCGAAGCCACTGGCAAAAGCTAGTTGACTATAATTGCTTGATTTTCCAGTAACTTTTAATTTTAAGAGAGTAATTTCATGAGAGGGTCTCATAAAATCACTATCATCCTCAAAGATATCATCAAGTTTATAAACTAAAAAGCAATAATAATAATAAAAAAAGAAAAATAATAATAATTAAGAGGTGCTTTACCTTTTAGAAACATGTTAATTGTATCAGCATACATAATTCAATGTATTGAAGTTTATTGAATATTCATTACTTCGATTGTTTGCAGGTGTCAATTAGTATCTAAATGCGCTTTGTCGACCCTTCACATCACTTTGTTCAAATTATTTTATCAGCGACTTGTAAATTGGTTACGTTCTGATGTGAATTTTAACAACCCTTGATACTTTTACTGGTTAAGTGAATAAGTTGTGTGTTATGCTAATTGATTTAACTTTATAAGACCATTTTTGATTTCCACCTTCTATACTTTTTCCGCCCAATTTATGGTATATGTGTTTCCTACCTACATCTAGATAGAGTATAGCGGTTTGTAGCCTATATTGGTTGCAGTAGGAATTAACAAACAATGCTTGATGTAGGGCCGTCGTAATTATTTTGGTAGAAATTCTCTGCTAGATTTTCCTTAGTCCCAATTTTATTAAATAAACTAGCCTTTTCCAGCGGCTTCACCCACGTATTATACACATAAACCTTCCTCTTGAATCACTCTGTCTATTGATGAAAACTGCATGAAAATCCGTTGTGAAGTTTCAAAGATTTAATCGTACAAACGTAGGAAGCGACTTTGTTTTATACTATTTAAAGATTGGACATTTACAGATTTGAGGTTACCTGCCAAACATCATCACAAAAGTTGTACATAAATGATACTTTAAAATATGGATTAGTGTTTACAAAGCCATTGAATATTCGCCACGGTACGTATAACAGAGTCCATAGCTGACTTCATATCAGCAAAAAGTTTAATAACTATGTAATAATGAAGCATAAAATTTTTGGACTTTCCGTTCATTATGTGCGCACAAATAATATATAATACCTAAATAGTTTTTAACCGTAACTACAATTTTATTGTACATATTATATTATATAGGTAGGTATGTTGGACATTATAATAAAATAATAATAGTTATACATGCTTGTTACATTGACTGTTGTTGTGTTGTTTTTGTAGTTGGACTGCCAACTACAAACTGCGCAGTGGCAAAAATTTCAGCAACATCAGCGCTCTCAAATCTATTTTTAATGTACTTGTTCGCAGCAAAGTGGAGTCCAGTGCATGCGTTTGGGACCCGCAAGAATAAAAGTACCCTTTACTCTTTGAAAAGGTACAAAGAGCGTATGTGAAGTATCTATTGAAAGGTTATTTTTCAAACTTTCGTTTAGGCTGTTTACAATTCTCTAGAGAAATGAACCTCTAGAGGTTAGGAGAGAAAAATACAAATTACAAAAAAAATGTATTTTTGTTTGTTTGTTTGTAATGGATAAACTCAAAAACTACTGGACCGATTTTAAAAATTCTTTCACCATTAGAAAGCTACATTATCTGCAAGTAACATAGGATATCATCTATCATCACGCTCCAACCAAGAGCAGCAATAATGCAAAAACACAGCAGTAATGAAAAATGTTGCAAAAATGGGGAAAATCGCACGTCGTGACGACGTCGCGGGCAGAAGCTAGTTAAGTATAAGATCCTTCACGGAAAAACAGATGCTCTTAAACTGCACGACGAACTGTCCCATATTCTTGCTCCAATAAAAGATAGCCGTAACAGGAGGCACAGATTGTTTGCCGTGCCAGGGATTTGAACCGATGCTCGAGTCCAGTCTCCTGTCACTCGCACACTCTCTGCACTCAACGCTTTTTCGGACGATAAGTCTGACTGTGCTGTGTTGTGTATGGAAGAAGATCGTGCCTTGTGTCTGGAGTATTGTAAGAGAAGCGTATAACTGTACTGTAGTTACGGACCTTTCGTTATTGTACTTAACTTATTGTTTGTGTCTCTAACTTATGTAAATTGGTCGTTTCACGTTAAATAAATGAATAACAACAGAAGAATCGGCAATACCTACTTTGAACATTGTTGGTTACTAGTTTAACAAGTACTATAATTAGGTTTTACTACTTAAGTAGTGAAGGTTACTAGGTTGGTCCCACACTGTACCTACTGTAAAGAACTTACCATGTAGCGGACGGTCTTACTTAGGTATTTTGTGGATATTTCACCAAACGACCTAACTCCGCTAATTACGATCCTTAAGAAGTAGGTGCATTGTTAGTAAACTAAACTGTAAAATAGCTCTCCTTTTAAAAGTTCTTTAGATGTCTAGAAAATTATTCAGGGTTGCGTCCAAACCACAATCTCTACTGACATCGTGTAAGTACATACCTAGGTACCTACAGTACGTGGTTATTTTATTATTTAGTTTTTATCTAAAGTCAAACATAAGGTGTAATTAAAGTATAGGTGTAATTAAAGTAAAAATTTTGAAACATTACCAAACCATACCACCACCACCATTACGATTACCTTATTGATCGATAAGAGGTCTGTAATGAAATAGAAAATAGAAAAAATAGAAAAATATTTATTGTCCAGGTAATACAATAAGCAAACATAGGTTAATATCAAGTTGAGACGACATGAGTAGCTTAAATATTACCTACAGCTAGTTACAGTTTATATTTACCAGTGAGCCCCAAACTAGACAGTTAGTCTGTATCTTGGGGCTCAGGATACGAATTCCAGAGTGGAAACTAGAGAGGTGATTTTCGGTAGGGCTATGCGTATGTGTAAAGTTTGTGTGGTGTGTGTGCATGTGGTATATATGTGTATGTGTGTGTATGTGGTGTATATGTGTGTGTGTGTGTGTGTGTGATAGTGTGTACTTTGGATTCAGTGTCAGGTCAGGGTCGTTATATTAATTGTTCCGAGTCATCGTAGCCGGTGTTATGCAACATTTTCTTTACAATAATTTTGCATTTGAATGCGGTAGTATTTTTAATATCGCAGAGTTTGCAGACTTTATTGTACGTATTTATGAGAGAGTAGGCTGGGGAGCGTCTAGCTAGCAATGAGGTGTTATCAGGTGTTGGGATTCTATAATTTCTTTTACTTAGGATTGATCTGTAGTCTGGCCTGCTTTTAATGTTTTTGTGCGTTTTGATGCAGGCAGAAAGAATGAAAAGCTGGCGGACTCTGAGAACTCTCGTTTCGCGATAGAGTAAATCGGTAGAAAACCGGTAGGGCTTCTTGAAAGTTACTTTTAGCAGCGCTCTCTGTGCTCTTTCAGCTTCAATCAAGTAGGTCTTTCCAGCACTACCCCACACGCTGATGCAATACTGAATTATTGATTGGCAGAGCGCTAGGTAAACTTGTTGTAGTGTGTCTATCGGTAGACAGTCTCGTAGCTTTCGCATGGTGTGAATAAGTTTTCTTATCCTGCCAGAAATATTGGATATAAGTTGCTTAAATGTTAGGTGGTTGTCGATTTGAATTCCGAGGTATCTAATAGAAGAAGTATGTTCAAGAAGAGGACAGTTGCAAGGGAGAGCAGTTATGATAGAAGAGCATTGATGAAGTTGAAGTTTTAGGTGTGTTGGTGGGTTAGAAGCGGCGGTCTTGGAGAAAGCAATATATTTAGTTTTGCTGCCATTTAGAGTGAGGAGGTTTCTGTCCAAGTTATGCGCAATTAGTGACAATCCCTCTTCTGCTAGACGGTGTACATGTTCCCACGATTTTCCGTGAAATACTACGGCTGTGTCATCTGCATAAGTTATTATATCAGCATTATTAACAGACAGTTTAAGTATGTCGTTAATGTAGACAATGAAAAGAGTGGGACCAAGTACACTGCCCTGTGGAACTCCAAAGTCAATGGGGAGGTGATCACTGGAAAAGGAGCTTACTTTTGTGTACTGCTTTCGGTTTGTCAGGTAGCTTTTAAACCATTCAAGGCAAATTCCGCGTATTCCTGCCCATTCTAGTTTCTTAAGGAGAAGGCCAGTTGAAACCGTATCAAATGCCTTTGCAAGATCAAGGAAGACGGCAAGGCATTTTTCATTTTTCTCAATATGATTAGAGATACAGTCGACAAGAAGAGTTGCAGCATCCTCGGTTGACCTATTCCTTCGAAAACCAAATTGGTTATTAGAGATGAGATGATTTTTGTCAATGAAAGAAATAAGACGGGAGTTAACTATCCTCTCTAATATTTTAGAGACAGAGCTTAGTAGTGCTATAGGTCTGTAGTTATCTGGTGCATTTTTGGGACCGCTTTTGTGGATTGGGGAAACCGCAGCTATTTTCCAGCATTCTGGGAAGGTACCGGTCTCAAGGCTCAAGTTGAAGATGTGCATCATTGGTATCAGTAAGGATTTTAAGGTTCTTTTGATAAGCAGAACCGAAATTTTGTCAGGTCCTGGAGCACTATCAACTTTGAGTTCGGATATAATTTTGATAATTTCATAAGGATCTGTTGGTTCAAGGAGAAGAGAATGTGGGTTTGAGGCGTCTGAGGTATATGCATTTATTAAAGATTCATGAGACAAATTAAGTTTTTCTAGTATTTTGTCTGCCAGGCGGGTTCCTACTGAGGTGAAGTGTGAGTTACAGGAGTTGAGTGTATCTTTTTCTCTATTGGGGTTCAGTAATTGGGAGGTGTCATTATTTTTAGGAGATATGTGACCTATTAATTTTATTGCTTTCCAGAGATGTTTTGGATTATTTTTGTTATCAACTATCTGTTGCTTATTGTAGTCAGATCTGATTTTTGAAAGAAGTTTGGAAAAAAAGTTTCTGTATCGAGTGTATATTTTATTACGGACAGGGTCATCAGGGTTGGATTTACAATCATTATGCAACTTATCACGATGGATCATGCATCTTATTAGTCCCGGGGTGATCCAAGGTTTGATGCATGCCAGTTTCCTACCAATTTTTACATTTCGCGTGTGTTTTTCCGCAGTAGATGTAACAATCTTCGTAAATTCAGTGGTTGCGGTATTTACATTTGTGTCATTAGTTATGACAGACCAGTCAACACAGTTTAGGTCAGCAATAACAGCTTCGATGTCTGTTTTGCTTATCCATCTCTTTGCAGTACTGGTTGAAGGATTATGTAAGGAAATATTAGCAACAACTATATCGTGATCAGTGATTGAAGACTTGCATACGACGCCAAAGCATTTGTTCTGAGTTTTAATAAATATGTGGTCTAAGCACGCTTTTTCCCTAGTTGGGCTGGTTATGGCAGGAAGTAGCCCATGGCAAGACATAAAAGTTAGGTACTCTGATGACTGGCTATTGGTAGGGTTGCAAATATCAATATTAATGTCACCAGTAACAATCAACGATTTTTATTTACAAGTGAGCTTAGTAAGGTGTCCAGTGAGTTTAGAAACGGTTCGATATTACTAAACGAAGGAGATCTATAAATACCTAGTAATGCAATTTTATCATCGATGGTTATGAGAAGTCGATCTGCGTCTAATATTAAAGGTTCAATCACCACAGTTTTGTAATCAGTTTTAACAAAGCAAATTACACCTCCGTTTTTATTTTGCTGAACCGTTGTACGATGCGAATGATATCCTGGCAGAGGATCTATAATACTGCCGTCAGACAGCCAGCATTCCGTTAAAATAATAACATCAAAACAGATAGTGGTTCGCTGTAGCATTACCGCAAAGTTTTCAAAATTGTGTTGGAAGCTTCTGATATTGAGTGATAGAATTTTAAAATTGGACTCGGACTCGTTATCTTTTATTAATTTTTGGCAATGTTCAATAGTTTCTACGGTGTGACAGATTACTTGTAGATTTTCGTCTAAATCTTGCACTATGTTAAGTAATGCCATTCATATAGTATTTTAATTTCGGGGAAGAAAGTTTATTTAAAGGGTCTGTCACTAACCAACTAGTTAGTATGAGCCAATTGCCAAAATTAACGAGAAGACCTTCTGGAAGTTTTAGAATATTCTGACACTGAAGGAAACGTTGTTTGTGCGATAATAAATGACTGAATGTGTGTAGGTACGTGTCGGTTAGTGTGTTTAGAGTGTGTGTGAGGGTATGTGTAGATGATGACATAGTGTGAACATATAACATTTCACAAATTAAATTTCTATAAGACGCAAAATAATTAAAAATTAAAAATAACCAGAAAATGTTACAATAAGACACAACAAAGTTAAAAATTAAAAGTAAATAAAAATGACAGGTATTCCCGTAAGAAGCAAAAAACATGTTACCAACAAAAAATAAACAAGAACAGTAAGGCATTCTGTAAGACACGAAATAGTAAACAATGAAATAATAAACAATAAAAAGAAAACAATGTGAATAGGTATTTTTATAAGACACAAGATAGTTATTAGCAGTTAAAAGTAAAAAAGAACACAAAGTTGTTCTACAGGACACAGAATATCTGACGGTTAAATGTGTAGACAAACAAAAATTACTTCTATAGGACATGAAATAATTAACAATTAAAAGTAAACACGAGCAGAATAGTAAATAAGGTTTTCCATACGTACTAGTTGCAATTATCAGATGATTTTGTTTGTAGAGGGGTACAATCCTGTGTACCAGGAACATGACGATGAAGTTCGTCCAGACTGGTGATATTGATGGGCGGACTTCCTTCCTGTTTACGTATGTAAATAGAACAATTTTTAACCCAGCAGTATTTGAATCCTGCATTTTTGCTGAGTTGACGAGACTCACGAAATAAACGACGGTTGTCCGGTGTTAAGCGCTCATTAAAGAATATGTTTCCCTTAGTACAGTCAGCATCAAAAGTTGATGACCACATTTAGAGTTTCAAAATTGCTGTACACCGTATTATACCTTAATCGCTCAACATGGCAAGCGCCAGAAATGAATGATTATCATAAAAGGGCATAAGTAGGTAACCATTACTTTTCAAAAGTCGCTAAACAAAGTTATATTAAAAAAAAACTTAACATTCTTCGTCTCTAAAGTCTCTGAACAAATTTTTGACAAAAATAGTAAACCATGGTTTATCTCTAAAGTCCCTGAACAAACATACCTAAATCGCTCAACATGACAAGCGACAGAAATGAATGATTATCATAAAAGGGCATAAGTAGGTGACTATCACTTTTCAAAAGTCGCTAAACAAAGTTATAGTAAATAAAAACTTAACATTCTTCGTCTCTAAAGTCTCTGAACAAATTTTTGACAAAAATAGCATACCATGGTTTATCTCTAAAGTCCCTGAACAAAATGAAATGTTTATTGGGTTAAATATTTGAGTGTGTGATAATCTCATATTATTCATAGTGTATTAAAAACATCTTCTCATTGTTACATCCTATGTTATCTCAAAATACATAAAATAAAATAACTTACAGCAACTCTCATTTCTGTAGCTATTACGGCAACAGAAAGTCCTTCTTCTCGCAATATCACTATTCTGTGACGTTCATGTGCAGTAATATGAACATTAAATGGCATTATAATGTTTATTTGTCACTAAAGCGCATAATATGATAACTAATACAATATTTATAGATGGTAAATAATTGTAACCGCAATGGTCTACATCCGATACAAAGTGATAATTAAGTAGTAATATTCTTGTACCGTGTGGTGCCGGACGTAAAGAATAACACCACCCCATTTCATGCCGTGGGTGTCGTAAAAGGCGACTAAGGGACTTACTAGAGAATGGGCAGCAGCGTTCTCCATGCATTTTACCACCATACTGCGATCGCCAACCCGCCTGCCAAGCGTGGCGATTATGGCAAAGCCCCCCAAATAGGGGGAGGCCTAAGTCCAGCAGTGGACGTCTTACGGCTGAAATGATGATGATGATGATGAATATTCTTTTTACATTCAAGGTTTTTCAAATACCCACAACTATGTTTCCCAAAGAATTGAATTAAAACGGACCCACTACTAATATTCCTCATTGTTACTATGAAAAAAAAAAACAAAATTAAAGTTAAATTCGAAATTTACATTCATTTAATTATTTTTTTTACATGATTTAGTTTGGATAGGACAAGATTGGATTTATAACTCTGAAGATAGTAACGAGCACTTTTTAGGGTTCCGTTGCCAAATGGCAAAAAACGGAACCCTTATAGATTCGTCATGTCTGTCTGTCTGTCTGTCCGAGTATGTCACAGCCACTTTTTTCCGAAACTATAAGAGCTATGCTGTTGAAACTTGGTAAGTAGATGTATTCTATGAACCGCATTAAGATTTTTACACAAAAAAAAAAAAAAAAACAATAATATTTGGGGTTCCCCATACATAGAACTGAAACTCAAAAAAAAAATTTTCATCAAACCCATACGTGTGGGGTATTTATGGATAGGTCTTCAAAAATGATATTGAGATTTCTAATATCATTTTTTTCTAAACTGAATAATTTGCGCGAGAGACACTTCCAAAGTGGTAAAATGTGTATCCCCCCCCGTAACTTCTAAAATAAGGGAATGATAAAACTAAAAAAAAAAATATGATGTACATTACCATGTAAACTTCCACCGAAAATTGGTTTGAACGAGATCTAGTAAGTAGTTTTTTTTTAATACGTCATAAATCGTAAACCACAATTTACCTTTCATTCGGTCAACTCAAATACAAAAATTAAAAAAAAAAACATCTAATTTCATAAACATAAACCTTATGCATAAACCGTGAATACCTGCAGGTTTGTACGGAACCCTCGGAGCGCGAGTCCGACTCGCACTTGGCCAGTTTTTTTTTAGTTTGCAGTTCAGCTACTTTTGATAGTATAAGTTTACACGCTACGTATCCGAAACAAAGTAAAGTTCAGTAACTTTTGTTATTTATGATGTTAAGTTATTTTTGGACGTTGCCGTGATTACACTAGATAACCAAAACAAGCATTTTATTATTGTTCAGTGACTTTTGTAAAACTGAATGTTATGATGTTTCGGAAATTATAACGATCAGCAATTTTTGATAAAATGGTGTTCAGTGACCTTTGACGAGTAGTGTTCAGTTAATTTTGAACTTTAATGATGTTCATTCAATACTGGTGCCCTATCTTGTTGAGCGGTTTATGGGTGATATAGTGAACAGTGATTTTGAAAATTTGAATGTGATCATCGACTTTAGAGACGAAGAATGTTAAGTTTTTATTTACTATAACTTTGTTTAGCGACTTTTGAAAAGTGATAGTCACCTACTTATGCCCTTTTATGATAATCATTCATTTCTGTCGCTTGCCATGTTGAGCGATTTAGGTATAATTCGGTGTACAGCGATTTTGAAAATCTAAATGTGATCATCAATTTTTGATGCTGACTGTACCTTTAATATCAATGTCAGTGCAGTTAAGGTTACGTCTATTTTTAGCGGAACTTAAAAACTCATTTCGTTTGTTCCGTCTCAGAAATCGGATGACTAGTGGTCGGGGAAGCTTATTGTCAGAGTCAGATGATATGTCGGTTGTGCCAAATGAGTGAATACCCTATGAAAACACGTTATTTATTTATGACTTGCTAGCAAACTGACTCGCTTGCGTGAAATTTATAGCTCATGTTACTCCGGAATAATGTAGCTTTCAATAGCTGATTTTTTTTATTTTTATCGGTTACGTGGTTTTTTGAGTTTATCCAATACAAACAGTTCCTCAATCCTGTCTCATAACCTATCCTGGTACAGAACGCTCAATTTTGTCAAGTTTGCTTCGCTCGCTCTTGCATTCTCTTAATAAGATCTCAATGCCAGCTGTACTTTTCTTCTTCTTTTCTTTACTGTGTGCAATTTTACTTATTTTTTAAAAACAGTATCTTCAGCTGGAGCTTCACCGCCGTGAGGTAAAAAGTGTTCACGACAAATTATGACGATGATATAAACACAAATGAAACAGGGCTCCTTTAAGACTTATAGCTACGCCTCTGGTATATAGTATAGTAATTTTTTTTTAAACCCAAGGATACACAAATCTGCGGAATTTTAACACGTTAACTGCCATGGTGAAAATCAGAAAAAGTAAAAAAAAAATAGTGTTATTTCACTCTAAATAGTTTATTTATTCCATAAATACATACATATCCTATTTATTACATGATATACAGCCTATTTTCATAATTTAATTCCTTACTTTAATTTTGACTTCATACTTTCCAAAAAGTATGAGAGTAGGTAAATGTAAACAAAAGATGAGTAGTAAGTGGTTTTGGCGCTCTACGGGACACTAAAAGAGTAATAAACATGGTCGCCAGGCAACAACGACACGTTCAGATTTGGTATGTGTTGTCGGTCATATATTCCGACAAGACCGAATGGAACAAAAAATGTCGGACACATAGTCCGACATGGCAGTTAACGTGTTAATAGGTAGGTAAGTATTGGCCTCAAAAACATTGTATATTATTTCGAACAAAATGTGATTTTTATTGTAGAACCAGTGCCTTATTGACTTGAACCTATCTATAGCCAATAAGTCTAAAGCTAGCTACGTAGCAAATATCTACCTATCTTATCGATTTTGAAACTCCCACGGCGCTTTTATCCGATCTACCTACATAAGTACCTACTCGATATTTCAAATTCCTTTTTAAATTATGATACTGGTAATCTGTCATAACTCATAACGCTAAAACTGTTTTATTTTCTGCAATGAGTGAACTTCTAAGCATTCAAGTATTAAGAATGATACTGGTTTGCTTAGCTTACCGACCAAGACTATTTGGAGGTACCTTGTCTCAGTTCAGGAGCGGTCCCAGGTTATGACCCCTCCTCTAAAATCAGTCAAACTGTCGACAGCCCGAATGATTTACTTGTCCTTTTTTTAAATGATTTCTCCCTTTCTGGGCGGAGCGGGAGGGCGTATCAGACTTTTACTGATTAAAACCCATCCATGTTTCTTCAGGGCCACGGTAACTCTTTCTACCAATTCCGCAACCCTAGCAGTCGTCGGCCCTAGCGGATCCCTTCAATTTTGCTGTCATCTCTTAGAGGCGCGCGTGGAATACAACGCGTCGTCGACCCGACCCTGGTCCTTACCGGGTGGCGAGCTACCCATTATTCGCCGTCCGCAAGCTCGCATCTACGGTGGCCGGGAGTCCGCTTTGGACTCCCGATGCCCGGGGCGTCTCCTGCGGTGTCTAGGGGTGTGAGGGTGCAGGATTGCCTCTCCCTTACGCACCCCACTTCCTTCTTGGCGAGCATTACTGCTTCGCAGAAAGAAGTGAAGGCCTCCTATGCACTCTCGCTCTATACCATAGCCTGGATCAGAGCCGGAAGCGAGAGATCGGACATCGGACACGGCGGTACTCCGCCCATGCAGAGCATACCTCCACCGTATGCTCCAACGTGCCCTCCAGGCGATCCAGACAATGGTCACACCCGGGCGTTTCCTCCCGCCTCATCCGGAATAGGAACCTCCCGAAACAGCCGTATCCGGTGAGAACCTGCGTAAGGTGGAACATGGAGACGCCGTGGCCGCTCTTCAGCCACACCTCAAAGAGGGGACTTACTGCCGAAATTGTGGCGTGTCCAGCATTGCGTTGCAAAATTCATGACGCCCTAAGATCCCGCCAGGGCTCTGTCCGCCATGCCCTGATTTCTCGCGGCAGCGGAGTTGAGTTACATTTTGCCTCCTCGCACCACTCCTAATCGGTTTATAGAATAAAATAGAACCAGAAAGCATTGCGACAATTCGGGAAGGAGGCTCGTCGCCTCACCGAAGACCGTGTGTAATCCCCGAACTAGCTGGATGGCCATGACCCTCTAGGACGCGCTCAACCGGCAGGCTGGTCGCTGCCTCAAGGAGCGCGCCCACATTGGTGGCTCGGAAAAGGCTATGGACCGCACGTCCACCGCGTAGACATAGAGCCTCCAGCAGAAGGCGTTAGGACGCCCAAGATTGGGCAGGACGCTTCAGTTTGGACCCATGGAGATCTTAATGGACACATACAAAAACATTAAGAATATAAGCCATTATAGGGAAGGGACTGCCGGTATAATTAAAAACTTTAAAAAAATGCCATAATTTGTAAATTAAAACTAATATAATTAGTCTAGTATTAAATCTATCAGTACTCCACGCAACAACAAGCGCAACACATCATACTCATACATAACATTAACATTCCGATGACGCGAACCCATAAGATTTCTCTACCAAATATCGCTCAATGCGCCTATAGAAATTTTAACTTCAAAAAGCCTGTTATAATGCAAGGCAAGCGCAAGTGCAGCACACTAGAATTTGGGGTATCCGCTCGTCCTTAGGGCTCGAAGGGCTAAGGTTAAGACTAGATTCCAAACTCTTAACTGTTGTCAAACGACTTAAGCTATTCGTCATAACTCGACAAAGCAAATTGTCTTTCAGTATAATGGTCAAAGGAAACAGAACCATTACATATATTCAAGGTAGGGTGCTAAAATTTTCAGGCTCTTGCATTTCACATTCTTTTGATATTTGAGTTTTTCTTCCGATTCTAAACGAGACGGGTTGTCAAAATTTACGAGGCTGTTTCGCTCGCTCTTGCATTTTTGTCATAATTGACTGGGCTTTCCTGGCTTATGCCGGCAACGTAACTCCTATTTCTGATTGCTAATATAAACCGAAACCTAACCTACATTTTGATAAAACTTTCGAGCTCGCTTCGCTCGTTCTTCTCACTCTACGTAATCTACTGTTCAAATGCCTACTATTTATCCAAAAGTACTGCGACCAATTTGCCAGAATTAAGTACCCGGAAGTAGGTAGTAAGGCAACATACTATACCTATGTATGTAGGTATTTACAACTTCATGTACTAGGTGCCGAGATAATGCAGATTGTCCAATGAGTAGTTAAGTTAGTGCTGCCAGAACGTCGTGACTGCGGTCAATATACTTCTCTAATTTATAACTAATACGTCACCTATCCCAAGACTGCCTAAGCCCATAGTGCTTCATCAGTGTGGAACGTGATTTGGTAACAAACCTCTACGGCCAACAGTGGTACTAGCAAAGGACACCGGCCCAGTCACTAATTTTCCTCTGGCGTAATGTTACTATTTGTAAAATACCAGGGTCCACTAAAATCAGCATAATAATATTATTTGTAAATGATTGCTCCATTGGGCAACACAGGTACATAAACATAGCCATTTACCTAGAGATGTCCTTGGACACCATCATTATGGGTGCTTAACGATAAATAGGTGTTGGAATTTATACTGAAAACCTTAAGTCTAGGTAGGTCCCTATCTACTTTATAGGTTCATTTGAATCCATTCATCAGACAAATTATTGCTATACCTACCTTAAGTGCCAAACCCAATTGTTGAGACTTGAGTGAATTAGTCAGCACTAGACATTGCGTGATCTACATAGGTAGATTTAACTCCAAGCTAAGACAAACCTATAGAGCTCAAGTATGACCATTTTCCAGTAGAAAATCGGATGAAGTACTTAAACGAGAATCGTATCATCTTAAGGGTGCCAACACTAACCTAGTTTAGTAAGTCTCATCTGATCACAAACAGAGCAGTGGTGGCCCAATGGTAACGTTCCTGACTTACGCGTTGTAGGACCTAGGTTCGCACCTAGACAGACTCTTTACATTGTGTTAATTATTTCATTACCACAGCTCTCAAAACGGTAAAGGACAACATCGTGAGGAAACCGGCATGTCCTAGAAGCAAAATCGAAGAACATGAGTCTTTACCAACCCGCACTGGGCCCGCGTGTTGAATTACGGCCCACTCTCTCTCACCAAGTCCCAGCAGTCGGAACATTATTAGGCTGATCACAAAGAAAGCAATGTTAATCATCTATTGACCACTAACTTATTTTTGCTCCCAAGCAACGTTGCTCTTTCAGTTTTAGGAGTTTGAGAGCCGGTGAGATAACAGGCATAAGACATTGTCTCTGCATTAGTTGATATCCCAGCGGGTCTATACTATTAAAATCTCACCGTAAAAGCAAGCGAGTTTGTCGTGAGAGTTTTCACTATAAATTTACATCTCACTTCATCCAAGATTCATGAAAGATATTTATTACAGAATAGATCGACTGTAATTCCACCTGATGCTTAGGATTGGCGCTATTCACAGATGCTTGTTCACTTCGCCTGGGTCCGCGTGGTGACCACTGACTGAGGTATCCACCCTCAGCACCGGAATTGCGTAATAGGTTGTCGATCAGAATCCGAATCATTTTAAAGGATATCGAACCATTGCTTTATGTTCGAAAACCATTGCTTCATATGTTGGATAAATTCGTATACTCAACAACGTAAAGAACGCAATAAATGATGATGATCTGTCAAAATGAAAGCCATTCCTATAGTCATAGTACAAATTAGATCAAAATAACCTAACTTTTAACTATTTCACTGGTTACACTGTTGTTAGCCCTTCGGACTCATCGGCCAAGTATCTGACGGAGCCTGTAGGTATAGGAATATCAGAACAGGCACGAGGATCTTGCGAAACGAGTTTTTAGTTTTCAAGTAATGACAACCTGTTTCCTCCATCGGGGATTAATTTTATATTACTCATACGGGAGAGGGATATCGTTGTTTGCATAGGACTCTCATCTTGTGTACAGGGGTCAAATTATATTTTACCCACGTGTTGGGTTTCAATATCGAAAACTAATGAAACAAAAAAAACAAACACCCGATGAAGAATTGAGAATGACCGCGAGTGATGCTGTTTGTATTAGCGCATTTTTCGTCGTCAGTGTTAGACTCTTATCCTAATTAGAAAAAAAGCAGGGGGCCTTCAACAAGTTCAATGAAAAGTTTTAATTTCAGACCAAACTGAGTAGATCGTCATCATCAATTCTTACGAGCTAATAGTTTATTAAAACAAACACCACCAGTTTTCCAAATGACGAAGACCAACTAATAAACAAAAAGAATTGAGAACCTTCTCCTTTTTGTGAAGTCAGTAATAAGCCCTTCCCTTGGAAGAAAATGTTTTCTTATGATTTAGAGACTAACTTAGTTTAAGAATGTATATATTTTCAAAACCAGCTTAGCTGTTCGTATGGCACTACTAGCGATAAATTATTCGGGTGAGAAGCTTTTCTTGTCTAAAAAAGGCATGTGGTAAACTGCGTGGAACTGACAATTGTAGAGGTAAGGGCGGTTAAAATTGAACAAGCCTTTACTTGGAAAATGTAAATTCACCACTCGTCGCAAGCTCACCGGATTTGCTTGCATTTGACGTAAAGAGATCGGGCCAATCTTCGTAATTAAAAACGTTTAAAATGTAGGTAGTCGCAGTGTCATCTCGGTGAAAATTAGATTTCAAAAAAATTACAATAATGTATGGAAACTCGAGGCATTTTTGACAATATGAGACCGAGATAAGACTGTAAATGTTCTTAAAATTACGAGAATTGCCCCTCTTGATTTTGCAATATTTAGAACGACTTGTCAATGACAATGACTCAGAAATATTGTCGCACCTACAGTAGTTTCTATGCCTATTATACTAAGATCTAAGTGCACTTCTACGAGATAAACTTTAATATTACAAAATTTATACGTAACTATCGCATTTCAAGTTATGTTTTTTGAATTGAGATTTCTGTAGATTACAAAAAATAATAATGATACAGTCGGTCATAAAAACTTCATGCAGTTTACAAAGTCTGCTAATTAGTCTAATGCTGCGACTAAACTGTCGCGTTATCGCGAATTACAAGTAGCACGACGTCCCGATGTACAATAGAGAGCGCTACTTTATGTTTGCAATAACGCGACAATGTAGCCGTAGTATAATTATCAAGATGACTTACTTTTTATGGCACACGAAAATAAGTGATACCTAACATTCCACGGAGCAGCGGACGGAAGTCCATGCAAATGCGACAAGAAATCTGGTAATGTGAGTCGTAATCAAATACAGATAAATACATGATTAACATTAGCGTAACAAGAGCCAGTTTTTGCTGACCGAAAATTGTCGAAAATGTGATTGGTTGAAGGATTATCAACAGCTAATCGCAGCAGTTTAGGCCCGCTTGGCAATTTCACACAATAATTTTGCGACAATTTTGGTTCGAGACACTGTTTTTTTTTGGGTCCAATCATCTAATGACGTCTCCCGCTCTGGGTGGAGTGGGATGGCATGTAAGACTTTTACTGACTAAAACCCATCCGTGTTCCTTTAGTTGCCTGTGGCAGGGCCACAGTAACTTTTTCGAACAAATCCGGCACAACACTGGCCCGAAGTCTCCATCATCATCATCATTTCAGCCGAAAGACGTCCACTGCTGGACATAGGCCTAAAGCCGAAGTCTCCACCTCGGACATATTGGCCCTAAATCTCCACCTGGAACATATTTAAACAATTTTGCAAGCTAAGGCAATAAAAGTCGGCATCAATTGTAAAATCCTTTATTAAAGTAATAAATAAACTTGCAAAAGAGTGTACTCGCAGCAATTACTTGAGCAGGACTGTTGTGTCGGACCTGTCCGCCTGCGATCGAAGCAACCGGCACTCCACATTGCACAACACTTAAAGCATCGTAATACCAGAACATGATGTAAAATAAAACTTAAAATATATCGTGATGACTCACTCGGCGCCGTCGGAGACTGTGCACATTTGCTTTTTACTTAATTAGCTACACTGAAACTCTACTTCTCAAAACCTTGAACATTTACACAGAGTAGTTTAATTATCTAACATAAAATGCTTGTTTCCTTGTTGCAGTTAATTCTACTGTAATTGCACTGCAATCTGCACAGCCTCGCACCGTTACAGGATTTTTTAATAAACAACAAAAATAAAAAATGCATTGTGCATAACCACAATTTCTAATTAATTCGTTAATGTTGTTCATTCATCAAAAATATTTAGAAATAACCAATTTAATATGTTAGTTAAGTTTCATGCGGAAGTATGAGGTACTTGAGCACAGGGCATAGAAGGGAGAAATGAACTGCTGTTAGTAAAACTACACTGGATATCTAACAAATGTATGGTAACATAATTATTCTTGATTTATTTAGCATCTAATAATAAAAATATATTTACAAAAATCCGTTAACCTTTAATACACCTCGTTACACATGATACCATCCATAACTAAGTTTAATTTTAAAATAATAAAAATATATACATAATACAAAATGCCCATCTCACTTTCGCCTATCGAGAATATACCAATATTTATTGTGACAAAAATAACCTGATCAATTTTATTGTTGTCATAATTTATTGATTGCAATAACAGATCCTTGCTTTCAGTTAACTATAGGAAAAATAATATATCGCCAAAACGCGACTAGATTTCACATCAACCGAAACTTTGTTTTTCAACAGTTCATAGAGACTTTCAATAACCATACTTTGTACTTAAAAAAATTACAAGGCAGTTAGACAATCCAAGCAAGATCCAAAATAGTGACTTTGTGCATCAACAAACTTTATAGAAGTTAATAATGTTTATATCTAAATTCATCGTAGAAATATAGTCTGAAACATTATTCGGCCGGTCAGGGCACTACGCACTCACGTCGCACGTCCCACGAGCGCATCGGGATGGGCACTGCCGCGGAAGGTTCGAGATGGTCCTTATTCCTTTAACATTAGGGCACAGTTCGTTCCGCACTAGGACACCGGGCGGCGCCGCACGAAGGCGTCGGCGCCCGACGCGGCGTACGAGCTGGGCACGGGCGCGTCGCCGGCCTGCTTGTAGCCGTTCTTGCCGCTCAGCGAACTGCTGCTGTCGTCCATCACGGTCTGCGGATATTCAAATAACTTAATACCCAGTCCGAGTTCATCTTGGAAATTACTGACATCGGTGAAGGAAAACATCGTGAGGAAACCTGGACTTACACTTAAAACTAGCTGCTGATATTGGGAAACCCACGGGGTCGTGCTCCCATAAAAAAAAAATAGCCTATGTTACTTCTTATAATATCAATTATATGCCAATGAAAGTCCCGTCAAAATCCGTCCAGCCGTTTCAGAGATTAGCCGGAACAAATAGACAGATAGAAAAAAATAAATGTTTTTTTTTCATGTAAGTACTGTATATATTTTCATTTGCATTTAGTAAAAAGCTTTTAATTTGAAATTACAAACAGACACTTCAATTTTATTTATTTGTTTAGATAGTCTGAAATCGTCAACCCGTCTTGAGCAAACGTGGTGATCGATGCTCGTGCCTGTGAAGAGGCCTTTGCCCTGCAGTGGGCCAATAACAGGCATTATTATACAATATACACAAGTCACAGTCCATGTCAATATGCGCGCTTGTGACGCACGTGCCTCAACACGGTGGTGAGATCACGCGGTGTCCTGAAGTGTTCAACAAATAATCCTGATGCGGTGATTGCACATAAGAATGTGAGACTGTCTTACTTATGTCGGGATACAAAACCAAGTTGACATCTGCCACAAAAAATGTGGTGTTAGCAAACACATTGAATTAAAACTAAAGCCATATTTACAGGGCTTCATATGTGAGTTTTAGTTTACAATTACGATGGCTTATATTGTATATGTTCTCAGATAAATTTGCAAGTCCTACTTAAACCTATCAATCAAATAAATATATCACTGTCAACATTTTTCCGCCAATGAATTTAGTCATTTTATTCACGGTCAACTAAACGACCTATCATGAATGAATCGATATACAATCGAAACCAGGAAATCACAAAATGTATTAAGCGTTGTTTACCACGTTTTTGAACACACTCGAGGTTAACACAATCTTGAAAAGTTAAAATTTCATAAGTAAGCACGTACTTTTGCTGCTAGATACGGAAGCGTGCGGGGCATTACCGCGTAATGCGCTATTTGACTTTCCTGGTAACATCAAATTGTGATACGAGGTGTTGGGCTTGGTTATATCAAAACAACCCACAATTTTTGAATAATTCAGTTAAGTGCGTAAAAATGATATTTGGTAGGTACTATGCAGTAAATAGTTCTTGTATGTATATATTCATAATAAACGTATCAATATAATTAATTGTATGTTTAGTCTATAATAAATAATAACTTTTATAAATAGATGTACTCAAAAGTTATATCGTCACCTTATGTCTATTACTCTGTGTATATCTATACTAATATTATAAAGCTGAAGAGTTTGTTTGTTTGATTGATTGAACGCGCTAATCTCAGGTACTACTGGTCCGAATTGAAAAATTCTTTTTGTGTTGGGTAGCCTATTTATCGAGGAAGGCTATAGGCTATATAACATCACGCTACAACCAAGAGGAGCGGAGCAGTAATGAAAAATGTTGCAAAAACGGGGAAAATCGCACGGGTAGGTGATTCGACGCGACGGGAAGGGTCGGGGGAACAAGAAATTTAACGCGGACGAAGTCGCGGGCAGAAGCTAGTAAATAATAAAATAAATAAAATCATAATGAGTGTTAATTACCATGCAGAGTCCATTAGTCCTTGCTTTCCTGTCGGACTTGGAGTAGCGCGCCTTGTAGAAGTCGCTGAACAGGAACAGGAAGAGGAAGCCGTGCATCGCGATCCAGTAGACGAAGACGCGCGGGTACTGGCACGACGGCCGGAACAGTACTTGCAGCTGGTGGCTGAAGATCAGCACGAACTGGACCTGGGGGGTTATATTGTATTAGTAAAGTTCATTAATGTGGTCCTGTTTTCTACACGTTACAGGAGCTGATGGACGCTTCTGAAGGTGCCAGAATCGTATCCTTCTGGGCCGACTCAATTAAGATTGCCTTCCACACGCAAAAGCAAAAGAATAATAATCCTGAATAATGTTCTGTCTCATTTGCCAATAGGCCAAACACCAACTGAGCGTTAGACTAGCGAGATAATCGAGCTATAAAACGATCCCATGTTTTATCTTCTATAGCTATACCTACATATTTAATCGCTTATTGTGACACTACGCAACGGATTGATGTGGTTTTCACCCCCATTTAGAGAATGTATTCCAGGTTTAGATATACATACATACAAGCATAAACTCATGGCTTTTTCCCATGCGTATGCTACGATATATCTACATACTCCTTCTGCTCCGTTTAATTTTATAAATTTGTTCATACGCTTACACCAGTTGTAACTTACGTGAATAGTACATTAATATAGCAAAATAATCTGGATGTTTTAACATATCCTTACATCAGTACAGTGAACCCGTGGCGTGCGAGGCAGGGGTGGGTAGCAGATAATATAATAGAGAGTACAGTCAAAGCAAAACACGACTGCGTGTCATATTGTGTCTTATGTCAATGACTTAGGTAGGTACCTATGTTTTGAATTGTCATTGTTGTTGGCGAATTACAATAACAACTATCTATTTCAGTACTTATACTGGATTTTTTTTTAACGATTGCTCAAATTTTTTTTGGTGGTTTAGTATCAGTAATAGAACACATTTCAAATACTTTAAAAAAAAAAAACCAACTTTAAATCAGTAAACTGTGGACACCCTACATATTTCATAATATGATATCTACAATAGGAATAGGTCGGTAACCGCGTGCCGGTGCCAGCAGATACTTCGAACTTCTTAGAATTTAGACCGATCGAACAGCTGATGGGTACTTGTAGCTACGCTCGGTCGTTCACCTTCGCCGCCGCGCCGGCGCCACGCGCAAGTTACCATAAAAACCAGTTTCAAAATAAATATCTTTCGTTAACGATAACTTAATTTTTTTTGTACTAAGATATATCTAAATAAAAATTGCATGGTTATTATAACTAGTTTAAGTTTAATTTGTTAAAATTTGCGCACTGGTTAAAAACTTATTCTGTATTTATTTACAGTTACAAATTTATCGACGTCCACACGCACATATAATATCACGGCGGGATTGTTTCGCGCACTGCATTTTCAACCCACTGCTTAGCAGCGAGAGTTGAAAATCGAACAGTAAAACACATTATTCGATTTTTAACGCGCTGAGATGCATTCTGTTGAATTCTCAATGCTCGGTTCAATACCAGGAGTTCACAATCCAGTCAACATCATCATCAGCCTATAGTCCACTGCTGGACATAGGCCTCTCCAATTGCACGCCATTCAGCTCGATTCTCGGCAACTCTCATCCAGCGGCTACCAGCCACACTGCGAAGATCATCGCTCCACCTAGCTTGAGTGCGTCTTATCTTACGTTTGCCGATTCGCGGTCTACACTCAAGAACACGTCTACCCCAAAGGTCATCGGTTCTACGGCTAATGTGGCCGGCCCATTGCCACTTCAGCATGCTAATTCTGTGAGCTATGTTGACAACTTTCCGGCTGTCGCTGAAAACCAGCGCTGGGGCTCTGTCTCGCACAGCGTCGCAGTATTATGCTGAGCGATGGCCGTTTTGCGTGGATTTGACGCATATTTTCCCCAGCTATTTTTTTTAAATATTTGTGTTGTGTTTAGTTTGTCTTTGCGTCATATTTACCACAAATAAACGTATTTTCTTTCTTTCTAACTTTGGTTCCCTGCCGGATCACCTCATTCTTCCCTCATAATCTATCTTCAGATTCTGTCCTTCAGAGATATTCCAAGCATAGCTCATTCCATATCTTGCTGAGCGACTTTGAATTTATGAACCAGCCGTACGCCGTTCGCCGTGATATTTTTAAGTACGTGTGAACGTCGTCTTAGGATGATTACAACAACACTACTGTTTTTTGCTTGTTTATTTTTAGCTGCGTTCTTCGCTGTCAGGTAGTTCCGTAATGTTTTGATAGGCACTTTTTTGTCCAAAGTCTAATATTATCGAAGCTATTTCAAACCTACCTGCATTAATTGCGTAACATACTATCAGTCAGAATGTGATTCCTTTTAAGGTTATTGCTAATCTGTTCTTGCATTTATATAATCGAATGAATTGTCTGCTTAGCAACGTAAACAACGCCATGAATGTTGTGGAATTGTCAAAATTAAAGCGATTCCTGCTAATAGTTTAGTACGCAATTACACCTCTGGAATTACTAAAAGTTTTCTTATATTAAAAACAAAACATTAATTTTAATCGAATTTTAATACTTTTTTACTTATACGAGTTTGTCGGACAACAATAACTTCGACTCCAAAGCAGTCGTGAGATTTAATTCAATTACATTTTAATTACTAAGAAACCGCATAAAATTCACACAATTATCGCATTCAACATGATCATCATGTATGATTTCTTTTTCTTTTATTCAGTCATAATGTTATAATTTGATATATTAAAATATGAAAAAAAAAGCTACCCCGTCTTGAATTCACTTGTTCTTTTTTAATTCCCACATTTTTAAACTCCTTTATATTATAATACCGGTTCGCAAAAAATATATTAAAAGTATAAAGAAGAATGTATTTTATTTTATGTTAAGTACCTACCTAACTAAAATAAGATTTATCAGCACATTTTGCACTTACCATCTGGAAGGCGGTGAGGTACTTCTTCCACCAGATGTACTTCTGGTACTTAGGGCCCATAGCAGCCACCATGTAGTAGAAGTACATAACAATGTGGACGAACGTATTGAGGAGGGCGAAGAATGTGCTGTGACCACCTGTTAAACAACAAAATAAATATTAATATCTAGCTTTTAGCCGCGTGGAGGTTAAAAATACCCCACGGTAAGTTCCCTATAGGATATAAACTATCCTCTGTCCTAACCCAGTCCATAGTCTATCCGTGTGCCAAATTTCATCCATCCAGCTGAAAACCCTGAGTAGATAAATTTGTCCGTTTTTTGGTTAAGCTAAATTATGTTAGGAGCTTTATTTTATGTGTCCCAAAAATAACGGACTTTTCTAATGATACTAGTAATAATAATCTGGACGAGCACGAACCCATTGCTGTTCTTTTTTTTTACTAACGAATACTTCATGGTGATGGGTTTTAATAGCTCAATATGCTTGCTATAACTAATTCTTTTAATAATAGCACAGCATGGCTGGCTAAAAAAAGACTGGGCTATGATTCCACCATAAGACTCGGAACCATCAGACGTTGAAAATGATGAGGATAGTGAAGAAAGAAACTTTCAGATATTCAGTTAGGACGATTAATTATTTTCCTGTAGAACTCTATCTAAGGCCGGGCTGGAGGAATTTCTATGGTTGTGGGATGTATTGCTTTGATGATGATTTTGATAAACAATTAGCGTGTCCTTCTGTACTCTATTGAATAATTAGAATGATACTTTAATTGATTCCTGTGCATCGGATTATTTTTCTCTTCATCTGTGGTAATGTTAGTACAGGTTCCAAGAAATTCCCAATATTCAGCCTCCTCAATCAATACCATCCCCATTGGGTACACGACGTATAAGAAATGTAAAAATAATAGTTAAAAAAACTAAAAAAGCTTACTTAAAAGCTTTTTAAGGTATTTTTTAAATGATATCAGGCACCCCACGCTTTTTTTCCATTATTTTGTACTTTTTAGTTTGGTTTTCAATGGAAGCGTGTTTTTTAGTTTTTTAAAACTATTATTTATTTTCTATTTTTTAGGGTATTTCCAATTTTGAGACGTATGTCAGCGTAGTTTGTGACAGTTTTTTTGCTGTCCTGGTAACCCTGGCAAGGATAATAGTACAAATTTATGAAATTATTGCATTGTCATCGGTCCTTGACAGGTGTGCAAAGTTTGAATGAAATCTGGTCGTTTAAAGTGGGTCAAAATCGCGCTATAAGGAGTCGGTTACAAACAAACATACAAATATACAAACATACAAACATACAAGTGTAGCTAATATAAAGCGTGTAAAAATACAAATTATGGTGCTCCTTTTACATCCATTCCAATCAGAAATCGAAGATAAATATCTAGAATGCATGGTATTTACACTCAAACGTCAAAAATTCAGTAACCAGATCGAATAGACCCAAAATTTAACCCTTCAGTGGATTATAGAGATAAAACATCTTTTGATTATTTCAAGAAGTTTTCAAATGAGGATTTATGGAACCACATCGTCCAAATGACTACTTTGTGATCCATGCAAAACCAAGGTAAGCCAATAAATCTCGGTAAGGACTAGGCCCGTGTCGACAGCGCGTAGTCTTCACGCGCGCCTCAAAGAGCTGTCAGCAGTATTGAAGAGGTCCGCTCTTTGTTCGAAAGAGATACCGTGGCCCTGGCATATAGGCAACTAACTGAAGGGACACGGGTGGGTTTTAGTCAGTAAGTCTGACGCGCCTTCCCGCTCCGCCCAGAGCGGGAGATGTCATTTGATGATTTCCCATACACAAAAAAAGGCAACAAATCTGGTATAACTACATAGATTGGTAAGGCGACCCCAAGAGAAACTAAAATGAGGCCACACGAGTCTCTTAGAAACAAATTGAATGATATTGATACACTAACTCTGCGTTCTGTTTATATCTTAGAAAATATTTTGTATGTTCGCAAAAACTTATATAGGTCTATTCAAAATAAGAAGCGATTTCCATATCATAAATACACCTAGTAAAAATGAATTTGTGATAAGTATCAAAAAGATTAACTAAAACTAGTAAATCATTTCCCATAAAAAGTATCCGCTTCTATAACAAGTTGCCAAAGTCGGTTACAGAACTTAGTGATGGAAAGTACAAAACACACAACAAACGTGTACATAACTTAAAAATATTTTATGAAAAAACAAAAAAAGATAACGTTCAAGATAACAGTTTGGCAAGAATTCTTTCCCCACATGTGGCTTCCCTGGTACCTCATTAACGGCACAACTATGTAAATGTTTATTAACTACTCCCAAATGACGACGTTTTTTACTATATTTTTTTACCTACTTCTTTGACATAATCTACTCACTACTTGACAATATATACCTACGATTCTAATTACAACTCTTTACTAGTGGTTGTCATGGCAATCGTCATTAGGTTTAAATAGGTTTTTCAAATAATATTTATCTAGTACATATTACATGTAACTAGATTCTTTTAAATTTTGTGAATATGATAACGTTGTAGGTCTTATAGATTGTAAATTTGTAAACCATTTTCTATTTTATTAAGTACCTGGTACTTGTTGACAGGTCCATATTGTCGTCTCATACCTATTAACACTGTAATTTGAAACCATTGTGTTTTTAAAAGAGTAACCGAGGAGTTACTTTATTTTGATTTGTTTGAGTGATCGGATTGGGGAGGGGTGCAGGTAGTAAACGCGGTGTCGATACTCTTGTCGGGGTCGACCTCGACTCTACATTTCCGGAACCAAGCGCCTTAGATGTTTGCGGAGGTTTAGAGTGTGCGAGCGATAGCGTCTTGACAGCGACTAGTTGAGTAAATGTCAGTGTCGTCGGTGAATAGAGAGTACTGGGCGTTTTTACTTTTTGGAATATATCTAGTGAAAAGCGTGAAGAAAAGGGGGAACATCACTGAGCCGTGAGGGACTCTGGTACGAATGAGTTGAGGGGAGGAGAGAGAACACTCGATGCGATAGCGAAAAGTGCGGTTCAACAAAAAATCTCGTAAGATGAGCACGAGAAGGTCAGGCACACCGAGTTGATAAAGCTTGTATAATAAGCCATTGTGTTAGACTTTGTCGAAAGCCTTAGCTATGTCAAAGAACAACGCACCTGTCATCGCAATACGCTGGAAGCCAGCGCTTATGTGCTTTACGATGCGGTGGGCTTGTTGGACGTACGAGTGTTGGGTTCGGAACCAAAGTGCTCGTTGGAGATAATTGGGGCTCTTTGCTTCGAAATAGTCGAGTAGTAGTAGTAATAGTAGTCGAGATGTATATGAATAAGCTTCCAGTAGAATTTGTTGTGAACGTTGAGGACACTAAGTGTGGAGATTTATGGAGTTTCCTGACTTGGGCTTGCCTGGATTCGGAACACCGATGACGGTGGCCACGTTTACGGGAAGATTTTGTTGCTCAGGGCTCATTAAAGATTGCCATGAGCTATGAGGTCATTTGAACGCAATCTTACCTCTGCCACGTCTCTAGTCGCTTTACAGTTTCAAGAGAGGTGCTTGGCATTGGATCCCCCGCCAAGATGACGGAGTCACTCAAGCCAAAGAGGGCATTGATGTCGCTGGTGAGCGGGATGGGATCCTCGAAACCATTGTTGGGCGGGATATAAGGGGAAAATATGGCGATAGGTTTGTCCGACTAGACATGCAGCCGACAGATAGAGACCTCCAGGTGGGATAGGAGTGGAGGTGGGTCAATAGGGAACTTAAACGCTGCAGTTTAAGTTTCCTGTTTATTTTCCCCACAAGTGCTGGCTTTTATAAGGAAAACTTACGGTAAGGGTAAATTACGAGTATAGTGAATAATAAAAACCTTAATGGACGATTTCTTAATTGTAGAGTTACTTAGCAGTTTAAGTTATATTTAAATTATTTGTGAGCTATTAGGCTAGATTGTAATGTAAATAATATATAACAGACTATGATCCTTTTCAAGAAAAAAAAGGGTTTACTTTAGATAAATTAGTTTCGCTTACTTTAAACTGTAATTGTTTATGCATTATGGAAAGAATAATGTTTGACCACATGAATATACCTACTACATCGATCGAAACAGATGGAAAAAAAAATATTCTGCCTTTTTCAGCTTGTTTTATAACCAAAAGAATTCTGCAGTATTATTCCAATTTGTTTGAAGCCAGCGCAAGCGCAACTCATTAAATTTCTACACCTCTCTCAATCAACTAAAATCTTAGCGCGATTCACGTGAAGGTACCTACGTAGCACTTCAAATGTATGAAAGACGCAATTCACACGAACGACAGCACTGTATAAACATTAAAATTGTCATGCTCACTTAGCATCGATACGTCATATTCACATTCGTACGTGATCTAATAGGGTATAGACAATTAGTTAAATAAACCAAACACGGATCTGCATATCGTCAGTAGTAAAGCTATGTTACGTGCAAAGCAATATTATTTGCCAGATAAATTATCACTTCACCCCTTTTAACTTTTTACGGCCGTTTTCCGCTTATCACAATAACACTAACTTATTATCATAGTTCATTGTAAATTTTCAATGAAGTCATTCAATGAAAATAAAATACTATTGCTGACTACGTTACTTCAATAAAAAAAGTTAACCAACCTCATGACTTATTCAATATCGAATAAATTACGCTAACTGCAATTATTAACGATGCTCAAGTGAGTCTAATATAATTTACTAGAAATCAGTAGTTTAACAATATTCGGGTAGCCTGCGAAATTAAAATTTTATTCCGTTTTTTTTTTTGCAATTTGCGGGTCAGGGTCTGGCTGTGTTGAATAAAATATGATTCGCGACTGTAACACGTATGTATTTACAGAATTGTTATTATCATTAAAATCATCAATACAACCTTCTAAGTTAATTTGATCCCATTGAATGTTTTTTTTTTAATGTGATAGCTGACCGAAAGCGTCTGAATCGCCTTACATGAGTGTTCAAGGTTTACCGTAAAATTACGATTTTGGATATCCAAGACCAAGAATCATATCCAAAATGGTAGGCATTGCGTACCTTGGGATTGCAAATATTTCTATGGTCCTACGGCTACTATTCATCAGTCTACTATAGGATTTCCCCATCCGTCCTTAAACGGTATCCAATTAAAACCACGTTGGATTCGGAAGTGATCGAATAGTATTGACGTATTGCCATTTTCGGTGAATTTGGTGTCGAAGTCCTAAAAAGATAATGATTTGATTAGATAATGTCGAGGCTAACTGGTTGGGAACTGATCTGTTACGTAATTATAAGATAGGACGATTGGAACGGAAGATAGGATAAGACGTGCTTCTTTGTAAAAAACTCATTATCGAGCTCACTTCAGTTTTCCATATTGTTTTTTATTTCATTGTTTCTACTTCTCATGAGGGTATAGAAATTTAATTTTTTTGCGTCCGCATTTAGGGTAAAGTGTTGTGACGAGATGAATTGTAATATCAAAGAGTCGATAACACTGCATTAATTAGTTTAATCGTGCTAACGAGGTCATTATGTGCAAATATTTCCTATTCACATTGTTGGTTGGTTTACGAACCTTGGAATATTGTTTAGGAAGTATGCATTTATGATAATACTAATTCAATAATTTTTCATTGAATGACCTCTGACAGATATAAACTATTTTAAGATTTAGCTACAAGACCAGCTTTAAGAATTACAATATTCAGGCTTTGACTAAGATTATTGATCGACATTATTATTCTAGTATAGGATCGACGTTCTAAATCTCCAAATATAAAGGTTTCTGTTTCGATGTATTTGGGATGGCGTTTAATTTGCAATATTGGTATAACCGACATAATACGTGAAAAAAATATAATAGATTAAGTGAGAATGGTTGCTAACCAACCTCGGTTTTAAGAACTTTATTCTCATTAAGACACATCGGCACTTACATGAGATTATTAACGATAACAAAAACAAATAATTCTGATAAGATTCATCAAAATTGGCCTACGAGTTTAGTCACTAGTGTCACAAATGAACAAACATACATGCATCCATAGGCTGATAGCTACATTACCCTCCTTTGCGTCGCGCATTCGGGTAAAAATGCTACCTGTTCCGAATATCCTATTAAGTCCGACGCACATTAAATAACTTTTAACACAAATCAAAGCTCTACTCATCACTCTATGGAATTAAAAACTGTAGTATAGTAAATCCTCGCTTTGTATTTCAATACAATGTTGCTGAATTTTTAGCTGAATAGCCGCGAAGTGCGTGTCCGGAATGCATGTCATAAACAATAATGTGTGCTCACCACGCACTGACCCAATTATATTTCGTATCTTTTTGACAACTAGGCTACTATGTGATCATAATATCGCCATTAATAATAGGTTTTTTTTTAATGTTTCAGAAGCTTAAGAGCGCACCGAGGGATTTGCGAAATAATTACGCTCGTTTGATCCTTTGCATCGTTATAACTTAACCTTTAGTTATTATATGTAAGATATATAAGGAATCTCTCTTTAAATTGTACACTTTAGAAACACGATTATTTTAGTTTTCTTGATACAAAAAGACCAAAGGAATCTTTCAAAAACAAAGTAAATCCTTAGTGCGGCCTAAATACTTCATGGTAGTTTTTAGGGTTCCGTTGCCAAATGGCAAAAAACGGAACCCTTATAGATTCGCCATGTCTGTCTGTCCGAGTATGTCACAGCCATTTTTTTCCGAAACTATAAGAGCTATGCTGTTGAAACTTGGTAAGTAGATGTATTCTGTGAACCGCATTAAGATTTTCACACAAAAATAGAAAAACAACAATAATATTTGGGGTTCCCCATACATAGAACTGAAACTAAAAAAAAAAAAAACATCGAACCCATACGTGTGGGGTATCTATGGATAGGTCTTCAAAAATGATATTGAGGTTTCTAATATCATTTTTTTCTAAACTGAATAGTTTGTGCGAGAGACACTTCCAAAGTGGTAAAATGTGTCCCCCCCCCCGTAACTTCTAAAATAAAGGAATGATAAAACTAAAAAAATATATGATGTACTTTACCATGTAAACTTCCACCGAAAATTGGTTTGAACAAGATCTAGTAAGCAGTCTTTTTTTTAATACGTCTTAAATCGTAAACCACAATTTACCTTTCATTCGGTCAACTCAAATATAAAAATTAAAAAAAAAACTTTTAATTTTATAAACATAAACCTTATGCATAAACCGTGAATACCTGCAGGTTTGTACGGAACCCTCGGTGCGCGAGTCCGACTCGCACTTGGCCAGTTTTTTAATAATTGTTGTTTTTTAACCATACATTTTAAATTTTCAAAATGTGTAGTATTTTTAATAAAACAAATAAATATAGTTAATCCCTAAATAAACCAGCGAATTAGCCATTATAGCGAGAGCCGTCTTCATTTCAGTTTTCATTTAGCTCCACAAGTTCAGTGAACACTTAACCAAATCGTTGGAAACTCGCTAAGTATAAATAACTGATACCATCAATCCGCTTGAATTTTATCTGTTATCATATCTTATGTCAAATAATTTGATTAGCTGTTGTTATTTCAGTAGGCTAACTTGAAAGTATATACATATTTAACTTTTTTTTTTGTTGATTAAACTTTTGAGACTGACCAGCGACCTGCCCGACTAACACCATCGGGTGTCGCAGTACTTAATTATGTTTCCTGATCCCCTGGCAATGGGGAATATGCACGTGACTTAAATATGGACAAAATATTTTTTTTTGTAATCTTTATTGCTACTGAAAACACACTATACAATTATTTTTTAAATTTATTTTAATTTAATAGTGAAATTTAATCATCAAAAAGTGGCCGTTTAAAAATTCCCGCGCAAATTTCCAAAACGCAACACTATTGGTGGAACAAAACGTGACGTCAGTTTTACACGAGACGTCTGCTGTCAAGCCTGTCAACAAGCTATTTGTACGGTTTCTGTTCTAAGGAATAATTGTTATTGTATTGTGTCGCTGTTTTTTATATTAAGTTAATAATAGGTTTTTATGTTCAAAGTATTAATTAATTGTGAAGAAGGACTTAGAGAATGACTGAAACCGGTTTCGTAAAAGCGCAATCTGAAACCCAGAAATAATAGAAAGGTTAATAAAACTAGTCTTGAACTTGTCTCTTACTCTCATAATTTAGATGTTTTTACTCATCAGTAATACTTAAACTCATATATACATAAGGATTAATTTGGAATATTGAATAAGAATTCTTAAGAATATCACTGTGCTACATCTTTTCGTAAACTAGCTTATGCTATTGTAGAGGTTTGTAAACAAAACAAGTAGGTAAACGTAAGAATGAATCGTATATATATTTTATAACTTTTTTAATATCCTTACTTACATCTAAATGGTAATCATAACAGTATAAACAGCTCAAATACGATACATTGTCTCTTCTCATCGCCTTACACCACTTTTTCCTTAGTTTTTCACCTTTCGGCATAAGGAAATATAGTTTGTTAGGTGCACTGTTGATGTTATTTGGGCACATAGGAACGACTCAATATTTGTAATATGGTTTTTTGTTCATTCCCATGGGAATTAAGTCTATATTCACTCACTTTCTTTATTTTTTAGTAATTTTGTGAACCAAACACTTTGCTGTTGACATCGAACTCGTGTAATGGTGACGTCACGAACAAGCGCGCCAAAATGGCCGCGTTTAAATCGGTCAAAATTTATAGAAATTTTAATATTTAATTTTTTGCGTAATGGTTTATATTTTTGACGTGAAATTTGTATGTTTGGTAATGTAATAAATAGTAGAAACATATAAAAAAATAAACAATAATCATGCATATTCCCTATTATATGTATTACAATTTTCAGGCAAGGCATCATAGACGTTAAATATAAAAAGCAAATATAATATAAATCTGCATTTAGAGATTATGTTGATACTTTTTATAATGTTATTAGTACTTTCTGGGATATTTTTAAAACGTCGTTTTATTTGTGTTTATAAAATAGACAGTTATTAGCGCGAGCGCTTCGCTGCTGAGACGCGTGCGGGGCACCGCAAACGGCATCCTGGACACGTTGGTGAACAGGTGGGATTCTCCACTGTGGAAGCAGTGGATGAGTGTTCATGCAAAGGGCGCTCAGTCCGGCGCATGCTTAAATTAATTTAATAAATTGTAACTACTAATATTAGGCTAAGTTTATTGTTACTAACACCTATGGATCTTTTAATCCGAAATAAATTTGATTTGATTTGATTTGATTATTCTTCCCTGCGTTGATCGTGGCTTGACCTGGGCTTTTCATGACCGTAATGTCTCCGAACTAAAAATAACTAACATGTAGATCGACTAATTTCAATATTGGACGGGTCATCGTTCTATAAAATGACCTCAATGTGCCCCTTAAACCTACGCACTACTCCATCGTAATTTCAGACGGTCATTACTAGTTATCAGATTTCAGAAAAGTCTGACACTTTGATTACTTTATATCTTTAACTTCTTGCTCCCCGTAAGTGGACGACGAGGTCAACGTGGTAATTTCTGATATTAATTTCGATAAAAAAAAGAACTGTGGCGAACAAAAATAAGAACAATGGGGAGAAACAGAGTTAAAATAATAAATGAATCAGATGTTTGGGGCCAAAAAGGAATTAAATGTGGAGCGAACAAGTAAAGTAATATAATAAATACTTAACATCTTTAACTTCTTGCTATCCGTAACTGGGCGACAAGGTCAACTTGGTAATTTCTGAGATTAATTTCGATACAAAAAATTTAATAAAACTGAAGCGAACAATGAACAAAAATGAGGAGAACCAGAAGTAAAATAAAAATAAATGAATCAAACCATAAGCTGGGCCAAGAAGGAATTAAGTGTGGGGTTAATGCGTATCAAATCGATCCTGGTAAGATGTGATGGTCTTAAAAAGTTGTGTGGCTTATGTGATCATGTAGTTCTGAATGGTAGAATTGACTGACCTGGTGCAAACTTGAGTCCGAACCACACCGACATGGGCATGATGCCGTGGTGTATCACATGCAGCGTGGACACATGCTCGTTTTTCTTGCGCAGCACGAAGAAAAGTGTGTCCATGAACTCCGTGAATTTGCTGAAGTAGTACCACCAGCATGTGTTCGCCATCTGAGCCAGAAACATTGGTTAAATTAGTAATACATAAATATCGTATCTCTAGAAAACTTAACAGTACGGGATTATTGAAAATAGGTTTTAATAAAGCAGACTCTTAGGTTTACAATACTTTGACGCTGATGAAGCACCTCTCAGAGATGCAAACTTTTCCTTTCTTACTGACTCGACACGTGACTGTTGTCAGCGTAGGAAGAATTCAGGAATGACCGATAAATTGATTAAATCTACGACAGATTTAATCGATTTATCGGCTGATTCTCACGTTAAGTCAATTATTCGAATACTGTTAATCAACATTGATAACAGGTTTACTGAATTTTGATTAGGTTTCAGAAACAGAAGCACAATGTCAAAATTTAAATGTTACAATGTCAGATATTTTTGTTCAAGAGTAAGCACGACAGTTTATAGTATTTTTGATTTTTTATCGCTTTTGTGACATTGAAAATAACGACTAAGTTCATCTAAAAGGCAGTGACGTGTTCATGCGATGAAGACCTTTTTTGGACTCCCAATCGATTGCGGAAACTCAAAATGAATTGTTTATGGCAATAAGTCCGCTTTTGTGCAATATTTTTCGTGCTTAAAGTATGTATCGTATTAATAAACTAGGTTTTGCCCGCGACTTCGTTCGCGTGCAATTTTGGCTCCCGACCCGTCACGTTATCCCATCGCCCGCCGGCGATATTACTTCACACACAACGTTCTTTCCGCCTTTTAATAATTTTGCTTGGCTCTTATGGGTTTTAGCGTGATGTCTACGAATTTCTGGTTGGCATAGGTATCACATGTAACAAGATTTTTTTCAAATCCGAACAAATTCACAATAAGTGTAGATGAAGATAGAAACATGATACAGTTTGTAAATGAAGGTTTTTAAAATATTTGATTTGTTTAGGCCAAAACTGAGACAGTGCAATAATAATATGGCAGTTGGTACTGTACGTACAAATAGCCTATTTGGTGCTTAAATGCAACCTACATGTTGAAATGTACATGGCTGAATTACGAGACAAACAAAAAATATGTGGAAATTAAATTACTAATTAATTAATATGTTGACTAAATTAATTTAAAACTCAATTTTTTTGTAATGCATTATTATCAGAGGTCGGAATTAAGTAGAGTTATTTATGTACTTACACTGATTTCATACAACGAAAAAATAAAGTGGATATGCCCCAAATCCCTGGATTAAATTTGAAGAGCAGAAAAATTCCGGGGATACCGCACGGTCTCCTGCGAGGCGGCGAGCCTCCTTGCCGGAGTGCCGCCATGGGATCTGGAGGCAAAGGTCCTCGCCCACATGTGGGAGTGGCGCGAGGATGCGAAACGCCGGGGCGAAACTCCGCTGCCGCGACAAATCGCGGCACGGCGGACAGAGCTCCGGCAGGATCTCATGGCGACATGGCGGGTACGATTGTCGCAACCCAGCGCAGGGCACGCCACAATTGCGGCGGTAAGTCCCCTCTTTGAAGAGTGGATAGAGAGGCGCCACGGCGTCCTCACCTTCCGCCTGACACAGGTTCTCACCGGGCATGGGTGCTTCGGTGGGTTCCTGTTCAGGATAAAGCGGGAGGAAACGCCCGGGTGTTTCCATTGTGAGGATCGTCTAGAGGACACGGTGGAGCATACGGTGGAAGTGTGTCCTGCCTGGGCGGAGCACCGCCGTGTCCTCGTGGAGGCGATCGGCGGCGGCGACCTCTCGCGTCCGGCCCTGGTGCGAGCCATGGTACGGAGCGAGAGGGCATGGGAAGCCGTCACCTCCTTCTGCGAAGCAGTAATGCTCGCGAAGGACGAGGCGGGGCGCGTGAGGGAGTGGCAGTCTCTGCGCCCTCACGTCCCTAGCCGCCGCAGGAGGAGACGCCCCGGGCGCCGGGAGTCGATTGCGGACTCCCGGCCACCGTAGGCGTGAGCTTGCGGGTGGCGAGCAATGGGTAGCTCGCCGCCCGGTAAGGACCAAGCTCGGGTCGACGGCGCGTAGTGTTCCACGCGCGCCTCAAAGAGATGTCAGCAGTACTGAAGGGGTCTGCTAGGACAGATGCCTGCCGGGGTCACGTGATTGTTCGAAAGAGATACCGTGACCCTGGCACATGGGCAACTGAAGGAACACGGGTGGGTTTTAGTCAGTAAAAGTCTGACACGCCCTCCCGCTCCGCCCAGAGCGGGAGAAGTCATTTGATGATTTCCCATCCAAAAAAAAAAAAAAAAAAAAGAGCAGAAAAATTCCATGATCTATTTATAAAAAAGGCGCAGTATAAGTATGAGAATTTGCTTAAGACTATTAATAATTTTTATTGTGAATTTAATACTAATAAAATGTTTATGTTAATTATCTTTGTTTTATTTGTCTTATCTATCTCTGAGGTTTTTATTATTATTTATTTGTAATAATGTTGCTCACACGGGTTTGTCTATTAGAAATCCCGGGAAGATTCATATTAATATCAACATTTCGATGCAAGTACGTATATAACTACCCAATTCCGACCTCTGATTATTATATAAAAATATTAGCTTTCTGTGTCAAATTTCATACTCTACAAATTCAGCGAACGGAGGAGCCGTCCGCAAAATTTTCGTAAAAAGGGGTATAATGTTTTTGCGTAACGTATTAATAAGTAGAAAAGGATTGAACTACGACCTACTGTATTTAAATTGAATCATCCCGGTACGAAGTACCTACAAAGCCGCAAACCGCATTTAATTTTAAATCGGTACCTTCCTAAAATAAACGGTTTATAATACCTATCCCGTTCCAATCTACCAAAAATATCTGTAATTAATTAATTAGAGACATTATGTATGCTTTTACGTGTACAGAACTGGCGATCAACAATGTCATTAGTAAATTATTTCATTTAGGTACCTGCTTACGCATGCGTATGTAAGGTTAATCACACAGTCACCGATACCTACACATCGTTTACCTAAGTACCAGTTTAAACATTCATAAATTCATTATATAGTATTTTTTCTACATGTTTTTAATGGTTAAATAAGCAAAGGCCTAGGGAATCGCTAATGAAGGTGTCCTTCTTGCGGCATTAGCGTCAAGCTCATAAAGCCATTGTGGACATTATATGTATTATTATTTGTGTGTTCGCTATGTTTCTTAATAATTAGCAGGTCAAAGACGGAAGTATTTCAACCTTGATTGTTCTTTTGTCCATTAAGGCAGTTTTGAATTAACTATGTTGGCAGAATTAACTACTTGGGTAACTGGCAACGTTAACCGAAAATAAAAAAATACTGTGAGAACATGTTTTCTGTTTTATCTTGGTTAGTTGTTAAAAAGAATACAAAACTTGTTTATGGTTCATTGTTATAATTTATTTATAAATGTTGTTTATAAAATATATAATTTTGCTGTAAATTATTCAATACTCCAGATTTATTTTTAACTAGCTTTTGCCAGCGGCTTATATATATATATATTATATAAAGATTCCTCTTAAACCATTTAGTCTACTGATGAAAGCCGCGTTAAAATCCGTTGCGGAGTTTAAAGATCTAAGCGTTGACATTGGAAGCGACTTTGTTTTAGACTATGTAGAGATTGTATTATTTTATCAATATTTTTTTTTGCTTTCTGTCTTTGTATGTAATTAGTTTGACATCCATTTATCGTTATTTAAACTAAAATAAGTACAACAACCTTTCGTTTGACTTTAAGAACTGTTCAATAGCATTCTGCATTTTATTTAAAATAAACTTGGTTCCAAAGATTAAGTAAACGGCTGACATTCCTATGGTTGTTTTACTATGTATTTAGTTTTGCCGGACGTCTAAATGCCATCGGTCAGGGCCACGGAGTAAAGCAAGTCTGTTTGCGTTACACCGTAACATGAATGTAGATTTAGGGAAATAAGATAGATTTTTTCATCTCATTTTACATTCCCATATGAGGACGGGAAGTACTTGCGTCAGGTAATTATAACCCCCTGCCAGAGTCGCGGTTTTGTTCGAAACAGTTACCGTGGCCCTGGCATAAGCAACTGAAGGAACACGGGTAGGTTTTAGTCAGTAAAAGTCTGTCACGCCCTTCTGCTCCACTCAGAGCGGGAGACGTCATTTGATGATTTCACGCCAAAAAAGAGGGTAATTATTACCCAAAACCCTTATAGAACATTTATTGAAATTTAAATAGAATTTTGAATCTTACCCTCATCGCCATCGGACTCCGTGAATAGTCGACAAGCTGACACGTGAAGTTATATTGACCCCACCAGCCGCTCATCAGGTACTGTGAAAATAAAATAAAAATCCTTTATTCTTAAAAGAGCCTGTGAAAATATAACAATAAAACCTTTATTAATAAACGAGCTATAGGGTTTTTACCAAAGGATTTATCCATTGTGTTGTTAGGAACTAATTTTATTTATTTGTGTAATGAAACTAAAACATAAATCAAAAGTTCACGGGTCGTTGAGCTCGAATTAGAGATTCCAGTGATTTAAAGACTTTTAAATAACTATAAATTACTTGTTTCGGTTAATCTGAATCAATCGAGATTTTTAATACTTCAAGTGTTGATGACAATCTTTATAATTTCATAAGAAATATAAATGTAAGTACGTAGCTTGCGTGACCAAGTTATTGCTAGTAACAAATATCAAGTCGTTTGTAAGTTCAGCGGCCTGTGTGCGTGTCTACTCCAGCACGAGGCTAGTTACCCTCTCAGTGGCAAAGACCCTTACCTCATAGAATATCCAGGCGCTGAATAGTGTTTGTGCAAGGTTATAGATGACTAGCACGCTGCGTAGTTCGAAGGGCTTACGATTCGCCATGAATCGAGGGCCTAGCACCCGCGAGCAGTACGCGTAGCATACACACGCGGCCAGTGTGGGCCATAGCGATGACATCATCGGCCAGTCCTTTACACGGGGATCTAGAAATTGGCAAAAATGAACAAACTGAATAAATTATAAAATTTAGCTAGTAGACGAAAGATTAACATCAGTGGGACTGGACTCTTAGGCTAAGCACTACATACAGCACTTCTTTTGCCGGTTTTATTAAATGCAACATCTAGTAGTTAAGTCCTGCAATTAAAGCACGCGATTGTGTATGATGCACGAGGGGTAATTACACAGAAACAATTCTTAATCTTATTTTAACTTGCTATAAGTTAGCGTTACTACGTCAAAAATTCACACATTGAGTAAGAAAGGAATAAGTGATAACGACTACCTTAAAATGTTTGAGTAAGTCATTTTGTTCTTGCGGCTTGGGAAAATACCATTAGTAAGAAAATTGTATAGAATTTATTCCCAGTAGAGCCCATAATGTACGCATGCCAAATAGTGTCAATAAAGTAATATAACATACATACATTTGCTCAAGAAAACGTGTATTTTGTTTATATGCCAATAAATATAAGATTATGGTAAAATTTTCCTTGTATCTCTAATACTTTGATTTTTCAAGCTGCCTTCTTTTAGCAACGACTTTCTGTATCAAAATATGTATTTTAATATTTTTGTTCGTTCATACACATATATAGTAAAATTTAATTGAAGTGTTTCTTTGTAATGTTAAAATAACAGCTTTTACTAAATGCCAGTATATGCGGTACTTATAACAAAAAATCAATTTTTAAATGTCTGTCTGTCCTGTTTGGTCCAACTGATCTCCGAAACAACTGGACCAATTATGAATATCTTTAGCAGATAGCTGATGTTATAAGGAATAATATATGCTACTTTTTGTCCCGTCCCGGTAGCGCGTTCACGTGGGATTATTTCTGACATCCACGTGGTCGTAGCCGTGAGCAGAGCAAGTAAATTGATAAAGACAGTATTGCAGTGTCAATAACATTTTGTTTGATATTAGTCATAATTAGGATTATGAAAGACACTCCTATCAGTCGATAATTCAATTAATCTCTATGAATGTATCTATACTTCTATCTAAGACATTCTATTATACGTATTATGCAGCCAGTAGTCCGATAAGTAAAGTTTTCTTTGCACTGGCAATCGTATTGATTTATACCCTTTTTCGGTCATTTTTTATATATGGTTTTGCCTTTCGGTAAGCAGGTGGGTATGTAGATTGCAGTAGTATATGATAAAAACGTTTAAGCCTGATAATCGTTAGCATTATAGTCACAATCTCTTCCGTATTACAACGATTATAAATTAAAATTACAAGCCTACCTATTTTATAAACTTTTCAAAACGTGGACAAAATAAATGTACATTAATTATTTAACGTAGCGTAAGGTCACTTATTGTGTCGTTGCAAATTCTATCAAAGAAATCAGCTTTTCATTTTAGTGCACGGCTGGACAAAAAATTCGTTACAGAATTGCTAGACAATAAACCGGGAATATTTTCGCTATTTAACTCAGTCGACGGACAATCGGTGCAAGATAAAGAATTCAAACAAACAGTTTATGTGTATTTCCCAGATTCTATGTATGTATCTCAGTAACCGAGACTGATAGGTTTCGAGGCCGCTAGTGCAGTTGACATAACTTCTACCGGAGAAGGCGCAAGCGCAACGATACAGGCAGAGTGGGGTTGCGCCTGAGTGTGAATCGTTCCGCAGTTCTTATGTAATGTATTGAGCAAACTCGTAGAACCGACTAAACACTATCGGCTTGCGTTGTCTTCACACTCCGGACTGGATTTATTATAAAACTCTTTAATAAACATCAAATAATCTCACACAAAGTGTTCCAAGTTGAAACATTTTACGTGAGACTTGCAACATAAAATTTGATTTCAAAATAACATCTGTCTGTAAACTACATACCAATTTGTTGAAAGGTTAAACTGTGATTAATATTATGAATATTTATCGAAGACGAAATTGTTCATTATAGAAAGTGGGAACGACGACACGAAAATGATTTTAACTTCGTATCTAATAACTTTTCTAGTCTACAATGAAGAATTCAATCAAGTTTTTTCCAAGAGCGAGTCCCTATAGCGAGCCGGTTGATCAGCAAAACTCATACTCGGCCTATCACTACTATTTTTTGACTAAGTTTTTTTCACCGATGTTAAAATCCATTCTAAAGTTTTTTTTTTTTAAATCTATCTTGCTATTTTCACGATACATATCAATTGATATTTGTTGTAAAAACAAAATCGTACCTAATATACTGAAATTAAAAAAAATAATTGATAAGCTAGTAAAAATAATGTTACAATTTTAATTTTGTCTGGTGTTGACTGTTGACTAAGGAAGACTGATTATTATTCATTTATTTTTAGTTATTTTTGTAGTAAAAACGTAAATTTTTAATAAACAGACAGCAATTTTACTTTTAACCGACGAAAAAAACGGAGGAGGCTCGCGCACACGCTCACGCATAACTTTTTACATAGTAGTCCGATTGTGATAATTCATTTTTTATTGAAAAGGGTATACCCCGAAGGTGGTCCCATATAAATTTCGAAAATAAAATTGAACCCTAAGGGTCGGATAAACAGGGGATGATTGATTGTTCACTCACGGATTGTAATGTATAACCACGCATAACTTTATACAAAGTATTCCGATTTTGATAATTCTTTTTTTATTGGATAGGGTATACTTTGCCAAGTATTATTAGTCGATTAAAGCCACAAAAAATATAAAATAAAAACTTTTTAACAAAAAAATTAAACCACCGAAAAAACTGAAAAGCATCAAATAATAAACCTTAAAATTTTGAGTCGGCGCTGAAAAATCAATGAACAAAAATCACTCAAAGCGCAGACTCAAAATTTTTATTATTTGAAGTTTTTAATTGCAAGACTTAAACAATTACTTAAACCAACATTATTATTACTATACTTTAATTTGCTGATGCATCAGCAGATGCACAGACTACTTTATGAGTTCTTAAAAAAAAAAACTGTTTAGTAATTAGTTATTAATAAATAAAATAAAACTTACCACTCCTATTGTCCAATAGGTCTCTGTACCAATTATATAAGGTAGCCATCTTTGGGAAGGTTTTTCTAACGACTAATTAAATCTGAAACAAAAGAAAAGAATATTAACATAACAATATTTAGACATTAATTTATTTAAGATATACGTATACACAGCTTTAAATCATTTGAGGCGTTGTAAAGTTTTAATATAAAAATTAATTAAGTAAAATGCAATCTAGGTAACAGAATTGTTTATATCTAGAAGGAAGAGGAGAATATATATACATATATGTTCTTTATAATAACTTGTTGGCACGAAGAGATTACGCTGTCAACAAAGATTTTAAATAAAGTTTTTGTCATTTTTGACAGACTCTTAGTTCGTGGGAACTAAGAGTCTTCAAGATTTGCAACACCGCGAGCCCTGTGGGTGAAGTTGGATTTTCTTGAAATATCAATCATATTTTTTTATCTAGATGAGGCCGGAGTTACCTATCTGATTACGCTGAGAAGAAAGGCCAAAACAAACTCAGAGGTCAGTCTCTTTTAAGATTCAGATATAATCATGATCAGATCATTTCATGACCATGTAGTTCGATGTCTGAAATGGTCTTTTAAGGAAAGACTCATAAAGATTTGAGTGGACCTGCCTGGTCAGTGCACATTTTTTGTCAATTAACGTGCAGCTCAGCTCGGAAACTTATTGAGCCCCAAGATTTGACGAACAATACCAAAGAAAGGACATTTAAAAAACTACTAAAATTGCCAGACCATGATCAATTGTGAAACAATGACCCACATAGTCCTCACATGCACAATAATTACAGTCATACATACAGTAAAAATAGCAAACTAAAAGATCTACATTCACCGTGTACATTGGAGCAGCTCAAACCCAAACCTTTTTATCCTAGATATAGTCTTTGACAGTATAAAAGGCTTTCTGGCATAGTTTCCGAATTATAAAAGATTAGAATTTGTTTAGGCTTAGTTCTTGAATGAGGCTAGGAAGTTTATTACAAAAACGTAGAAATTAGCAGCTAAACCAGTCACCTATTTTCCTTGATCCTGATGGTAGGAACACCAAATTCCTGTTTTGTTTCTAGTAGTTACATTTTGGATTTAGTTATTTTTAAAATGGATTATTAATTTTATGTGCGCACCAAAGATTTTCATAAATACATATACTGAGAAGGCACAATATTTATTAATCTCTTTAAAATTGTGTCTGGGACTTAATTCATAACGAATTGCCATTTTTTGTAAAAACAAAAATTGTCTGAATATCGTCGGCATTTCCCCACAACATAATTCCATACGACATGTCGACATCACACTATGAATATAACCAGGGATGCTGTTCTTTTACGCATAATAGCTTGAAAGCTGTCTGTCTCTGCTTCAGCAAACATGCCCGATGCGCTACAGAACCGCAGGAGCCCCATCAGCACCCTAAAGGCGTTATTGTACTGTACTCGAAGAGCGTTGTAGGCCCTCTGCGTATGTCTAAACCATAGGCTGCACGTGTAAAATGACTGGCAAAACGCCTTGAACAGAGTGAGTTTCACTTCTCTAGTACATCCTGCAAACCTACGGGTCAGCATCGGACCGACAACGCTCTTCGCTCCCTTTCTATGTCACTGTCATCATTCAAGTCCTCATTTACTATGTGTCCGAGGTACCTGAAATGCGACACTCTATTCAGTGGTACACCATAAAGGCACACCTAAGGAGCTGTCTTAGGTTTCTTAGTACCAACCCTAAACACCACTAGCTCACTCTTCCGTACATTGTACAATAAACCATGAGGCGCGGCGTATTTCGCACAGATAACAAGCAACCGCTTGAGTCCATCAATCGAGGGGCTCAGCAACACCATATCATCAGCATAACTTATACTATTAATAATCTCACCATCAATAGAGCATCAAATACCAGTGCTGTTGAGCTCCTCGAACAACCTATTGACGTATAGACTGAAGAGCGCCGGAGAAGTCAAACCTCCCTGTCTCACCCCACACTCCATCCCATACGCCCCAGACAAAGCACCCGACCATCTGACCTGGTTGATTTGGTGGTCATACCAATAGCCTAAGAGCTTTATAAGCTCATTAGGCAGACCTTGCTCATGCAATTTAGACCATAAGATATTATAATCAACCAGGTCAAATGCCTTGGAGAGGTCCAAGAAAGCAGCATAAACAGGTGACGTGGTTTAAAATATGTCTTTACTGGTCACAATATAAATCAAAAAATACACAAACAGGAACGTTTTATTTAACTAAAGACTCCAGCAGCAAATATAAAAGCAAATTGAAAGAATTAATTCCATATCTGAATGATCTTTTAGCCGTTAAACAATCATATTTAAGTATAAAACACAGTTTAACTCATTATGCCATTACCAACTTAAAAAAAAAACCGGCCAAGTGCGAGTCGGACTCGCGCACCGAGGGTTACGTACAAACCTTCAGGTATTCATGGTTTATGCATAAGGTTTATGTTTATGAAATTAAATGTTTTATTTTTATATTTGAGTTGACTGAATGAAATGTAAATTGTAGTTTACGATTTATGACGTATTAAAAAAAAAACTACTTACTAGATCTCGTTCAAACCAATTTTCGGTGGAAGTTTACATGGTAATGTACATCATATATTTGGTAATGTACATTTTACCACTTTGGAAGTGTCTCTCGCGCAAACTATTCAGTTTAGAAAAAAAATGATATTAGAAACCTCAATATCATTTTTGAAGACCTATCCATAGATACCCCACACGTATGGGTTTGATGAAAAAATTTTTTTTGAGTTTCAGTTCTATGTATGGGGAACCCCAAATATCATTGTTTTTTTTTTCTATTTTTGTATGAAAATCTTAATACGGTTCACAGAATACATCTACTTACCAAGTTTCAATAGCATAGCTCTTATAGTTTCGGGAAAAAGTGGCTGTGACATACTCGGACAGACAGACAGACAGACATGACGAATCTATAAGGGTTCCGTTTTTTGTCATTTGGCAACGGAACCCTAAAAACACGGCCATGTGACCTTACCCAACATCAGTAATAGTGCTAGGTCTAGGATACTGACAATTAATATTAAGTTTAGAATTTACGTCATCAACTATTTCAACTAACTTAATACAGTACCGTCATGCGTCATTTAGAGCAGGTTATATTTAGTATTTCATTAGCATTTTTTCCTAATTGAATTATTCAAGAGCAGTAGTAATTTTACGGACCAGTAAAATTGTAATCATTCTTTTTATATTATTCTATTTTGAGATCGAGTGTCTGAATGTATACCATCGGGCCAGAAATTGTTGGGGTTACCAGCTAAGTAAGGTAATTAACTAAATTGTGTGAAAATGAAAATGTGTTTTGTAATACGGCTTTCCACTAAGAAAATGAGACAACTGTCAGCTGCTATAAAAATATACTTAAACAATATATTCAAGGTGTTCCCATAACTCTAGGGTTTTAATGAGACTAAGTCAAAGATTCAACTGGGATATGAATATTTTTTGGTTTAAATTTTCCTTTTAATTTTTTTATACAACATAATTCCACGTCGCAATTAATTCAAAGTCAAAGCATTTATTTCAAATAGGCACAAAAATGCTCTTTTGAACGTCAACATTTACTTTAAGATATATTGATTCTAGTCGCCCCTTCCAAAAGGTAGAAGTAATGGGCAAAAAACTCCACCGTTACTCTTTTAAAATGTTTATCAATATTAGTATACAATATTTATATAATTATATGTAAAGACCACAACAGGTAAAACAATAGAAAATGAAGTAATGAGAGATAAATTAATTATGTATATGATAGATACATGGTGCTCACATACGTATATTTACAAACATTGCAAAGGCAAATACGAATTTCTTAACATTTTAACAAGTTATAATTCAGTGTTGAGTTAAAGTAATGGCAGAATGTAAATCAGTGTCATAAAAAATCTAATGCATACAATTAAGTTAGCAACCAGTTTCACAGACTAGACTGTCTTATGGAGCAAGACCAGCAAGTTTACAAGCATTCTTATCTTGGATGTAATACTCGAAATTTGTAATATGCTGGTTTACAAAGTGTACTTTTAATATGACTATTATTTACGTTAAGCTTTAAGCCTGGTTGAATGAAAATGATTTCTTCATACTTATCAATAAAACTTATAATTTAACTTAACTTTAATATGACTATTATTTACGTTAAGCTTTAAGCCTGGTTGAATGAAAATGATTTCTTCGTACTTATCAATAAAACTTATAGGTACCCTCATGCATGAAGAAAAACTTGAAAAAAAAAAATTGTTGATTCTTTGACATGGTTCCATTATTAACTTGGCGTTATGAGGTAGCAACAGGAACGCGTTGTATATAAAAAAGCTGTTTTGCATTTATTTATTTTTTACTGCAAAAATATCAACGCTTAAAGTCAGCGTAAAACCCTTCCCGTTATATTACAACAAAATATATTTTAACCTAACAGCAGCGGTTAAAATATTTTTTTCCGATTTTGTTGATTTCCAGTATTGAAAAATTGTATTAGGTTGGGGAAAAAGTCTTTTCGCATTATAGTATGTATGAACTTGTAATAAAATCTCTTTGGCTATACTATTTGTATCTGGCTGGTTTTGGTATCATTGAAAGTTTAAATTTTAAAGAACATAATTCCAAATTCATATTAGGAAAATGTGTGATTTTCATTTGTTTTTCGTACCGTCAAGATGAGTGAATCTAATGAAGAAATTCGATACATTTTAAAATTTTACTACAAAAAAGGTAAAAATGCAACGCAAGCCGCGAAAAAAATTTGCGATGTTTATGGACCTAGTGTAGTGTCTGTGAGAGTAGCACAAATTTGGTTTAAGCGTTTTCAATCCGGAAATTTTGATGTCAAAGATGCACGTCGCTCTGGTCGCTCTATTACGGATAAAATGGATGCCATTTTTGAAAAAGTGGAGCAAGATCGGCATACCACTAGTTACGACGTAGCTGGAGAACTGGAAATTGACTACAAAACAGTTTTGGCGCATTTGAAAAAAACTGGGTACACAAAAAAGCTCGACATTTGGGTACCTCACGAGCTCACTGAAAGAAACCTAATGAACCGTGTACTCATTTGTGATTCTTTATTACGACGTAATGAAACCGAACCATTTTTGAAGAAACTGATAACTGGTGATGAAAAGTGGATCACGTATGACAAGAACGTGCGAAAAAGGTCGTGGTCAAAGGCCGGTCAGGCTTCACAGACTGTGGCGAAACCCGGGTTAACTCGCAACAAGGTGATGCTGTGTGTGTGGTGGGATTGGAAGGGCATTATTTATTATGAACTGTTACCACCAGGCAGGACCATCAATTCTGAACTCTACTGCGAACAACTGATGAGATTAAAGCAAGAAGTTGAGAGAAAGCGGCCGGAATTAATCAACAGAAGGGGTGTGGTTTTTCATCATGATAACACTAGACCTCACACATCTTTAGCCACCCAACAAAAATTAAGAGAGTTTGGCGGGGAGGTGTTAATGCATCCGCCGTATAGTCCTGACCTTGCACCTTCAGATTTCCACCTGTTTCGGTCTCTTCAGAATTCTTTAGGCAGTGTCAAGTTAACATCACGAGAGGACTGCCAAAACCACTTGTCGCGGTATTTTGACCAGAAGTCCCAAAATTTATATAGCAATAGGATCATGTCCCTACCTACAAGATGGCAAAAAGTTATCGAACAAAATGGTACCTACATACTTTAGTTAAATGTAAATAAACTTTATTAAAAAATGTTTTGAATTTTCTTAAAAAATGCGAAGAAACTTTTTCCCCAACCTATTATTGCTATAAGTTTTAGTGCACGACATGAAGGTCATTTCAATTGTGAACATATTAATGAACTACTTTTATTATTATTTAATTTTGATTAAACGACCTCTAACGGCGACTGTATTGTGAATATTGCTATAAGAGGTTTCGAATATCATATATTTACGAATCGTTTTGAAGTCTGTCTACACGGTATGAAAAATATACAATGTATCGTTGTAAAAGTCATATACAATGTATCCATCACTTTTTCCTACTTTCATATTACAGAAAATAGTAAAACAATATTTAATTTAGGCAAAAGTTAGAGAAAATGGGCAAATAATTGCTACTCAGACCTCTAGCTCATAATATTAAAACAACAGAAATAATCTTCAGTTCAAAATCAAAGCACTTCCCGAAAAAAAATTGGTAGTAAATAATGTTTTAAAACAACCAAAGTTTCGCATTATAATACTCGCCAAAAATACAAAAGTAGACTATTCATCATAAGATAGCATTTGCAACGACATTTTATATTATGCATTAAAACTTATGATAATACAGGACTTATGAAAGTACGTCAGTAAAATCAAGTAAATCAGCGAAATCGTCAAAATTTCGTATACGACATCTTAACTGGTTTTCTTGGCAGAGTAGCCACACTATGAATCGAAGGAACGTGTATTATTTATAGTTATTCAGTGACAATATTAAAAGATAGAATATCATAAAGCCTTTGTTTACATGACGATTTATGAGGGACCTTGATGTGTTGGTGGTTGTCTAATGGACCATAACCTATCGCTGACCATTTAAGTTTTTCAGAGCGTAACACGTGGCAGTGACTTACGTTTATTTAATGTTTTGTATTAAACAGGAAAAACCTGCTATACAGGTATAAGTACACCAGTCCACGAATTTTAAAATTATGCAAACAGATATTTTATCGGAAGCTTGTAATCGCAATTTTGCGAGTTTATGAACGTTTTATCAATGGTTTTTACAAAAAAAAAAAAACCCTTATTTTTATTCAATCGTAATTTGTAATATATTACCCAAAATATGGTAATGGAAGCGGAACGGCGAAAGTCAGACCAGGTAACACATTGCGGCATAGTCCTTACAATCTAGCCATTCCAACTGGAGATTTCACATATGGAATGACTGATTATTCCGCAGTTGCATAACATTATACATTGCTATTCGCTACTAAGCCAAGCAGAAGGGGGGCGAATGGTGCGATCACAAGACCTGTTTACGTCGTTGTCGGTCAAATCACACCTGACACCTGATCTGACGTTTTGCTCAATAATAAATTATTAGGCTCGTCTGAGATCAAAATACCTTGATTTGACATCATTGCTTAGATAAGAAATACCTTAATGTTAAATGATTAAACATCATGTGACGCATATTTCCCCAACTTGTTCTGTGTTTGTGTTCTTTCTTCGCGTCGTGTTTACTGTTATACACGTAATTTCTTTCTTTCTAACATTCATTTCCTATCAATATCAAAAGTGTTTAAATACGATTTTAATCAGCGAGTCAAGTAGTGGCTCACGGCCGGTCGGAAGTTACATTGGCACGTAGGTTTGTTTCTAAACCTCACGTCTTCATACATTTTTGGACTATTGTCACGTTCCGTGAATTGTTACCCTTTGTTACGCCATCGAAATTCTAGATCATGTTGATACAAAATCGCCAACGTTTTGAATCAAAGCGCCAGTTTTGTCAACTTGGTCGGTTAAGTTTCCTACTAAAGCAAACAATCAAGGGAAATTAGATGCAAAAGACGTCAATTACTTCGCATCATGTACTTGTATACTTAATTTTCGGGTAGGATAGGTGGCAAGGTTAGTTGATGATGATTATAAATCGTGACCATGAAATAAATAAATCGCTTAATGAGTATTTTGTGGCGGCTACGCTTGTTCGAGCCGGTAGTGGCTGAAGCGAACAAGATGACACGACAGCGCGGGCTGCAGGCGGCGATTGCACAACCGCCTATTGTAGCCGGCCTTGACCTGCTCTTCACGGCAAAATTCACTTACACTCACCTACACTTGAGCCCGATTACCCATTTGCAAGTATAACGATTACATAATTTTAAGTTTTTAATTTTATACATGCTTTCATAAAATATTGTAATAATTTCATGTCTAATTTGCTTAATTGTTGTGTCTTTCTACATTCGTGAGAATTATTTTACAATTAAGTTTGGAAGTAACCGCTTTCAACTATACGTTTATTATATTTATTTTATTACATTAATCATATTATAATATTTTTAACACTAAAAAAAAAAAACATTTTCTTGGTATGACAGTTGGACAAGATCCCAGCTTTCCGGCTTCAGACTAAGAAGTGATATTCGTGTGATTTACCGCATAAGCATGAAATGAAGACTAGGTATACTTTTGAGAAATGTGATAATTTTCCTGATAAAATTTAGGTAAGTCTATGACTAATTGATAAGAGCAAATACCAAATTAATTATTTATCCTTGTCTGAGGAAAAACCGTTTATAAACAGTACGGGGACCGTAAACGTTTTCGTCTCGAGTGTTCTATGAAGCAGTCACAACTTTCACCGATCCGCGGTCCGTAGTCCGCAGGTTTTACGTAAGGGTGTTGCGCCAGACGTCCGCGCCCGCGCCCGCGCCCTGCGGTACCACTGACCCACTGCCACAGACTCGTACGCACCACACCACACACCACTATTCGACAACCATCCCGTCAGCTTTGAACGTTGCGTTACTATTTATTTATGGACATATCGCACAAACTAAATCGCACTTTAAAAATATTGCAAAGGTTAAACTTATTTTAAGTTGCATTGAGAAATTGTATTGCATTTATATTTTTACTGATCATAAAAAAGGAAGTTCCACGTCGGTGCCTAAATAAAAAAAAATTGTCAGTGTTAATTAATTAGATTTTTTATTAAGTGTATTATATGGATTACAGATTTTAATTAATAAAGAAATTAATAAATTAGATTGTGTTCCAACTAGGCCATGTAAAAACTCTCGGAATTACGGATAATATGTAAACATTGTAATTACTGGATAAATCAATCAAACTCGAAATCGTCTTCCAGTCCTTCCAGATATTAATACAATAAACGGTCCTAAACAGACGTAAACAATTCTAACTTATCTGTTGTTAAAAAATACATTTTATAATGCTGATTTGCCCTATTGGAGACAAATAGGCAATAATGACATCTATTATCTTAGATGATAATTACTACTTTTCTTAAGAAAAAAAATACAAACACTCTCTAGTTAATAAAAATAAATGGTGCCTATTGTTCATCCCCCTTGTCTGACAGGCAAATTGATTCAATTCGGCAACAATAGAAAAAAAAAATAGTTTTAATTATTTGAGGTCTTTGATAGTCCTTCTTTAGCACCGGTTAATCATTATGCACCGACCCTATAACGCGACAATACAGCGGTCAATTCTGTAAAAATTTCACCGTGAAAACTAAGGTGAATTGAGCTGTCACCTAATATCAGATGGAATGAAAGAAAGAAAATGCGTTTATTTGCAGTAAACATGACGGAAAGAAATACCAAAACTCAAACAAAAAAAGAAAAATAGTGGGGGAAAACGTGCGTCACATCCACGCAACACGACCATCGCTCCGCATAATGCTGTGAGTCTATGCGCTGGTTTCCAGCGACCGCCGGCGCTTAGGCTCGATCTCAAACATAAATGACACTTTAAAGCTCACTTGAAGCAGTTCGAGCGCACTTCAATTAAGTTTTTATGGTGTAAAATTTAACAGAATAGACCAATTAATCTAAATTTAGCTACCTACTACAGCTACCTATAAACGTGATCGTTCTCACCCGATTTAAATAAATTCTATGGCCGTAGTATATTCACCACTTACGAAGATTTAGAGACCACTGTTTACACTTTATTCATCCTCCTTATCTTGAAAGCATATGAACAGATTTTATTATAGAATAGACCAGCTAATCTAATTATAGCTACTTACTACAGCTACCTGTAAACGCGATCGTTCTCACCCGATGTAAATAAATTCTATGGTCGTAGTATATTCACCAACACTGTTTACACTTTATTAATTACATAATTTGAAGGTATATGAACATAACACAACTTGATTGTGGAAGACAAAGAGATGAGCAAAACGTCATTTTCATTATTATATTCACCTTCTTATATAATCAAGTAGGTCATGAACTTCACAAGATTTTTTTTTTTGTTGCGATCTATGTGGCTTTAATATTAAGCAGGTAAGTATTCGTTTAGGGTTATTGACTATTGAATAAGTACATGACTGTACTATTAATTTAAAATGCTATCTGCTTTATTGAATATATTTAAGTATCAGTATCAATGCACGCACGATGCATATAGGGACATAATGCAGTGCCTAACTCGAATAGTCAGCGTAAGTTTGTCAATTATATTTTAATGTGTCCCGAAATTATTAAGAAACTAACTAAATTATCATACCTAAATGAAACCCGCGTTTGTCTGCCTAGACAAGAACTGGCGGCCTAGTACCTGCCTATACTATACATAAAAGCAATGTACGCCACTGAAGTATGTGTTTACTGAAAATAGTTAAGATGTGTTTACTCGCTAAAACGACCTTTCAATTAATAATAAAAATCGAGAGATACGAATAAAAAGCAAAGTTATAAAATTAAACACCGGTCAAGTGCGTGTCGGATCACGCACAATGAAGGGTTTCGTCGTGGGGATGAATTTATCCCAAGAACTAACTAACAATGTGGTTGAAAAACATGTTGTACCATACAGTCCAACTTCAAATGTAAGTTGGTCGACTGTTACTCGCTAACTTGTAAAGTCTCCTAGCCTCCTTAGCTATGATAGTTTTCCTATTAACTTCGTCATAATCTATATATATAAAAATGAATCCCTATTTCCCTTGGTCACGACATCACGCGTAAACGGCTGGACCGATTTCACTTTTTTTTGTTGTTGTGTTTGTAATTGTCAGGAGAAGGTTCTAATGAAAAAAAAAAAAAAAAAAAAAACGCGGAAAATTAGAAAATTTAAGAACACTTATTTAAGAATACTTCCTACTCTGTATAAAGAAGAATACTTCCTTTCCTGGGTTCCTACTGATAGTGTATTACGTACCCTCTGGGTATGTGTCAGGTAAAAAACGCTTTATGCCGACGACGTACCAGGTTATCATAATTTTGCAGGAGCTTACCAAACAAAGGAGTGTCAGCTAGATAACGCTTTATGCCTTTGAAGTGCCAGGTTATCATAACTTGGTAGGAGCTAACCAAACATATGAGTGTCAGCTAGAAAACGCTTACCAGACCACCACCGCGAACCAGATTGTCAAACTTAGTAGGTTTATTACAACATTTATTGAACCTGAGGCGATACGAATTTCGCTGGGTCAGCTAGTTTCCCTAACCCTTCAGCTGGCAGAGCGGGCCGGAGGGGAATATGACTGTAACAAAATTAGCACGAATATTTCACGGTCGAACTCCTTCATCAAAAAATGGTTTTCGCAAACCCATAATATTTTTGTAATACCTATCCAACGACACCTCACACGATGCGGTAGACGCGGCGAGAAAAAAAAATCCCCAATTTCCTTGTAGACGGACACCATATTTTATTAAAATATGTATAACCATGCCAAATTACAAGTACCGGTTTCTAGTACTATGAGTCTTTGAGCTGCGGACAAACGGACGTAGGGACGGATGGACATGGCGTTGACTACGGTACCCTAAAAATGCTCTCTGAAAAGTGAACCTTGCTCAGTGCGTTCCTGACATATGCTTGTTTAAGTTTTTTAACATTGTTTTAACTTAACTAAATGTCAGTACTTCAGCAGTATCATTAAGTTATTTATGGTACATAGGTGTTCCTTGAACTCTTTCTGAACTTCTCAAGATCTGCAAACAACTAGAATATTCGATGTTAATTTGTTTTCATTGAGACACTACAGATTTCCTGATGTGTAATTGAATGTCAAATGCAAATTCGAATATTTTAGCTAGTTTAAATTATTCTACAAATATTATAAGGTAAGCAGAATTATGGTTAGTGAAAATTTAATCTTACTGCTACATTATAAGCCAAAGTGATAACAGAAATCAATAAAAAGTTATTAAAGATGGGAAAATCAAATGAATTTGGAATGAGTCATTATCGTTACAAAAGATAATGACATTCGAACAGTGTTAGTATCGCAATTCTCGTCCATGAAGCGATGTGGAACCTCGCAGACGACAGAACGCGGCGCGAGCGCAGCGTTGCGTAAATTCATCGATATGCAGCGATGATCAATTAGATAGGAACCTCGTGAAATCTTTGTCAGTGGCTTATGTAACTTATGTTGGAACAATAACAGCCCATTTAACACTTTGGGGTGCGATTAAATTAATTAAACATAGGTTTTGGTACAAAAATTAGTTCTGTATCGGCTATTTTGGAGAATTTCGAATTGATTTGCTTTCTGATTATAAGAAAGGTCACTCACTACATCGAATGTTGTAATTCACCGGTATGGCCGACTAACACACTTTATACGTCTTTTTTGCACAAACCACATTAACTGAAAATACTGATTACTTGAGCACTATTAAGTAGATATTGCTGCAGTTAAAGTAACAACAATATGGTCAGTATTCAGATGTGTAACACAAATACATGCATTACTCCACTTGCATCAAACAAGGAAGCTAATATTAATTGCATCATCTTGTATCAAGTCTGAGATTTAACCTGAAACAAAAGACTGTTACGCGAAACTGGATGATATGTAACAACGAAATATTTATTAATTAGACGGTAAATAAAAAGAATATAAGTAATTTGTCACCATTTTTGCACTTCTTAATTTTTGGTAGGTTTTAGCGATAAAAGAAACTTGAACAATTTACAAACAAGTTGCACGATTATATTTTCACAATTGCATTTCAACGATATCTACTTGAGTACTGCATTGTTCAGTGAAGAAAACATGAAAGATTAATTCATCACACTCATTACAATAACGTGAGGTTTTTAAAGGAAAACATCGTGAAAAGGGGGGGTACTTATTACCTTCCTGAGCACGAGTTTATAACACAATTAACAAACACTAAACAACTAAGTTGCGGTCGTAGTAATCTTTTTTTTAAGTATATTTTATTGGTCGAACTAGTTCATAAATTACAAATTATTGATAGCACTTACGTGTACGGATGTTCAGTAAAACGGGCGTGGAACAACGAAAGGACGATACTGTCCTTTCTATAGGAGCGTGTCTGTTATGTACACCGTGTGAATACAAATAATAAAAAGCAAGCAGGTCGACTTTCGCGTTGTTGATGTATGTGCACGCGCAGGTGTTGGCGTCCACCGGCGCGGCGGACACTGACTGACATGCGCTCGCGCTGCCGCCGCCGACCATCGCGCCATCGTCTTTACAAACGATCTGCGTCACAATGTCGCGTCACACAAACGTCATTGTGCTTAGCACCAATTATATCTGACCCTCGACCTCTTGTCATGAGGATTTTCCGAGTAAACTAGTTAATTTAGTTCCGGACGTAACAATACTTGTCTTGTGCCTATTGCAAAGAATTTATGCGCAAAATTACTTCATAAATTTGCTTTTGTCTATCGTTTTAATCTTTGTTTTTGCAAACGAATATTGTGCTTTGTTTTTTTTCCTTTCTAAAATATTTTGCATTTTAAGAGCATACAGTTTGCTATTATAAAGTCAATCCAAGTTTGTAAGTTCATTTTGAAGTATTTTAAAGTTGTAAAACTTGCACTATTATTTTTTATAAAATTTCCGAGGATATACCTACGTACTTGGTCGCCAATATTGGTATCGGACATAATTAATAAGCGGAAAAGCCTTCGCTTGGCGTTGTACGTAGAAGAAAATTTAAAAAAACATTGTAAGGTTTTGAATTTCAACTTACCGGCTGTAAGTTACAAATAAACCCAGAAATTACTTCTTTATTTTAATGAGTTATATAATTAGGCCCGTTTACCTTGATCCAGGTAAACTTATTAACCGGTACCAATCAGATCACCTGGGAAACGGGCAGTCACTCACTCGAAGGTGCAAAGGCCCGCAAAGACGGTTTTTACTCAGTCAGATTTTGTCAGAACCCCCGCACCCGCCACGGGGCGGAGGACATCCATGAGAATTTTCCATTCCGAAACAAAGAAGGGAATACTTAACAACCAGTACTCACCAACCAGTTTAGGCACGGCATTGAAATAAACATCCTTTTTAGGGTTCCGATCTTAAAAAGAAGACGGAACCTTTGCAAGATCACTTGCTGGTCCGTCAGTGACACAGGTTTTTCTCGAGATTTGTGGACGTTAGGATTAGGAGTTTGTATTGTTGTGAAGTTGTTACGTTTAGATTTATATTGTGCAAGTGACAAAATGTGGTTGAACTGCCTAACCGTACGGGGAATTCAGGCGTTGTAATGTGTTAGGTGATATTTACTTTGAAATTCCAATATCATGAACGATGAACTATGCCAAAATCTCAGCGATTAGAGTTAGCACTTAGCACCTAGTCTGGTATGCACTTACATTAAGTTAGGACGTAATATTTTACGTTGGAATATGTTTGCGATACGATAACTGGGGTCTTTATGTTTAAAATACAATAATACCTATGTACTAAATTTACCAGGTTTCTTTATAGAATTTTTACACCACATAGATCATGATTAAACGACTAGCCTTGTACTTCGTTCATAGTAATATGACTTTTTCTGCCGTGACATGCTAAATTACTTTTACCGTTTTTTGGGTGGCATGTCATCAAATGACTTCTACCCCTCTGGCCGGAGCAGGAGCGCGTGTTAGACATTTACTAACTAAAACCCACCCGTGTTCCTTCAGTTGCCTGTGCCAGGGCCTCTGTAACTTTTACGAACAGATCCGCGACCCTGGCAGCCATCGTCCCTAGCGGACCCCTTCAATCGTGCTGACATCTCTTTGAGGCACGCGTGTAACACAAAGCGCCGTCGACCCTGGGTCTAGTTCCTAATCGGGCGGCGAGCTACCAATTGCTTGCCGTCCGCAAGCCCGCGCCTACGGTGGCCGGGAGTACGCAATTAACTCCCGACGCGTCTCCTGTGGCGGTTAGAGGCGCAGGGCGCAGAGATTGCCTCTCTCTTTCGCGCTCGTACTCCTCCTTCGTGAGCATTTCTGCTTCGCAGGAGGTGACGGCTTCCCGTTCACTCTCGCTTCGTATCATGGCCTGGACTATGACGAGACGCCAGAGATCGCCTCCATGAGGACACAACATTGCTACGCCCGGCATGACACACCTCCACCGTATGCTTCACCGTGTCCACCAGGTGATCTACACAGTGGTAACATCCGGGCGTGTCCTCCCGCCTTATCAGGAACTTTTATTCAGTACTAGGATACGGAACACTAATTGCGCAAGAACGATCTATACAATTTATTTAAATTCTCACAATTTACTTTATAGGCCTTAAACTTGACTCAGATCTAAAATAATAAAAGAATACTTTATTCAAGGACACGTTGAGATACCAAGCTTGCTGATCAGTAAAGGTTAAGAGGGTTTTTCCGATAGTTGTTTTGCTGTTGCGGTTTTATTTGCGAATATTTGACATTCATTTCATCTAGTCTATATTTAATGCTTTAGATTTACGGTAAACAATTTTTATTTAAAACTTAACATAATTGAACATCACGCCACGTTTCCCTGAAGGGCAGAGAACAGGTCTACCTATAGCACATCTACATTTCGCCAGCTAGCTTAAAGTACCCTGTAATTGGTGGCGAGCTTATTGCCATTATCCGGGCACAACTCCGTCCGGGCTCCTACTGAAGAATTCCAGATAGAAAACCCTATAACACTTTGGCCGACCTGGGAATCGAATCTCATGGTCAGAAGTACTAGCAGCAGTACAATTATGTTTTAACGGTCTTCAAAGTAATGGATTTAACAGATGTTACCTTAACTATTTTTTATGGTTAAAGGTTCATATAATTTGGTACCGTGTGGTGCCGGACGTACCGTGTGGTGCCGGACGTAAAGAATAACACCACTCCATTTCTTCCCGTGGGTGTTGTAAAAGGCGACTAAGGGACTTACTAGAGAATGGGCAGCAGCGTTCTCTATGCATTTTACCACCATACTGCGATCGCCAACCCGCCTGCCAAGCATGGCGATTATGGCAAAGCCGGGGAGGCCTAAGTCCAGCAGTGGACGTCTTACGGCTGAAATGATGATGATGATGATAATTTGGTAACCAACCAGCAATCAGAAAAATAAAACTAAAATTAGGATTTTTTTAAATTATTGATTCGTAGCCCTTAGTTCGCGGATCCGACTCGCACGTGGCTGGGGTTTTACATCACAGATATGCGACTCCGTCGTAGTCACATCCAAGCTTTTCTAAGCGTTAAAAAAATCGGAAAAACCGCAAAAAAAAACCCACATAATGAATGAATTTACTCACCACATAAACTGGTTCTATCACAGAGAGACGATGGTCTGAACTCAGCCGAATTTCCGCTAATAAAGTGATATCTGAAAACAAAAACAAAATACAACTTCAAAATAAAACAAATGGAAAGGTACGCCGGAAATTTAAAGAAGAAAAAAAACCTTTACTACGTCAACGTGCTATAATGATATTTTAATTTGTATTTATAATACAAGAGTTTATTTGTGTATCTTTAAGTGATGTACTCATTGGTCGCACGTCACTTGGGTTTAATGTCCTGATGAGACTACTAAGCTAAATGTCAATTAATCTCAGTAGTTCCTACCTAACTCGTTTGCACAAGTAACCTAATTTTTGATTATGAAATTATGTAGCAGTTTTTATTTTTGTCTGCTACTAGAAAAGAATGGTTAGTAAATCTCCAACTTTGTTTCATAAGTGTAGTTTTTGCACATTTACCTAATAGAATCGAGAATTCTAAGGAATATTAATAAAATTTTATCGTACGAGTATAATAGTAAATTCCAACTGAAGGTGGTTTCTTTGGGTATTTCAAATATTTACAGTATGATACTATACAAATTGTGTTGTAAATATTTTATGACTTTTTTACAAATAAAAAGGCCGTAAAATATTCAAATAGTTAATATAAATCGAATAAACTAAACCGATAGTATCGATTTTCTTTTATTACTTGGTAGCTTTTACCAGAGACTTTGCCCGCGTAGAGGTCTAACAATAACTCACGGGAACGTACTACTGGGATAAAAAGTCCTATGTGTTAATCCAGGTTATAATCTAAGGGGGGGGGGGGGGTATAAATCTTAAAATCTTATACAAATCCATTCAGCCATTTCTGCGTGAAAGGGTTACAAATATGCAAACATCTAGGTAAACATCCAAAAATTACTCATTTATTATATTAGTAGGATAGTAGGATTAGTTATCAAACTATGTAATGTGTAATATAATGCAATACTTGTATCATTTTGAGTGCTAAGTGCTCATTCGTTTCTAATACACAAGAAACCAGCTCAAAAGTAACTATGAAAATACAAAGAATAATATGAATAGAAAATATTATTTTTCCTATTTCCTCATTTTGCAAGACTTTGCAATCATAGAAATCAAGTCACAGCTACGATCAAGTCCAATGCTAAAAGCTATTTTTGGATTAGCATAAATTCGTGTTGGCAAAATTGGACCTACATTTTAACGTTTTATTCTACCTACTCACAGATGACCATAATTTAGAATTTCATAATAATGCTTAGATTATATAAAAATTCAATGACATAGTTAGAGTTACATGGTTGTTTGAAATCGATATAATCTATCTGTACTAAATAACGCTATTTTTGTTTTGTTAGAACGTGGTAATTTCTGGAGCTACAGTCGGATTTGAAAAAATATTTTATGATTGGATAGCGCTATTCTTGAGGAAGAGTATAGCCGTATAGGCTATACTATACGTAACTTGCTAGTGAGCTACGTGCTATGTAACAAGTTTATCATCACGACCTTTAAGACCCAACCAAAAAAAAAAAAAAACTGAAAGTTTAGGTGTAAACGAAGTAAGTATTGGGCGGGTGATGGGATGCGACGCGGTGGCTCCGGTGTGAAATTTCACACAAACGAAGTCGCAGGCAGAAGCTTAGATTATAAAATATAAACTGTAATATTTAACGATGCTTTCGAAATACGTATCATACGTGTATGCATGATATTGTTGCAGTTTGTGTTTCTTACACAATACTTTTTGCATGTACAATTACAGCGAATATTCAACCACGCAAAAAGTTTATCAATGTGAGCGTTTTACGAATATGGGAAGCATTCTTTACGTGCGGCACAGTCCGCATTGATGATTAATTTGTGCACTTGGCCCGATTAAAACATTCGACATTGGTACCATTAGGTAACAACTTAGGTCTAACTCGCTCGGTATTCTAGTTATTTTTGTAATTGTGGTAGAGTATGGCACAATACATCCAATTAAATTGTGGGCACGGCACATTCCGAAGCAATCGCAGATTACAGAGAACCTCAACATTTAGGTTAATTCAGGTTTATATTAATTACAGAACCGTGCTCCAATATTGATATCTAGAGAGAAAGAGATTAGAGTCGATACATCCCAGGACCTCTGCAACAACTGCACACCTTTCTCACAGACGGTCGGTGAACGGCCTTGGGTATTGAGACCGGCAAGTTTCATAAGCTACCCGTCTGTCAGACGTCATTTATACACTAGGTCGCTAAATGACTACTTGTCGCAAAAGCCTTGTCGGTCCGCATTTGCAGTAGTCTGCATCAAGAGCAGGTGAGGTTATCGTTTGGGGAAATCGAACAGTCGAGTATTGGTGGTGCTCAAGGAAATGCTTAATTATGTACATTTTTAAAGAAATGTTAAATAATTATATTTTTCGTGGCCATTTTGCATTTGCATTCGATATTGAATTAAGACGTTCGTCCGTTTTACAGACGTCTTTAATCTATACATAAATGCGAAATTAACTGTCTGTTGGCTAGACGGATTCGGATAAATTTCGGGACACGGATAGATCATGACCTGGATTAGGGTTACGACATAGGACTTACTAACAATATATGTTTGTTTCAACAAATTACCAATTGTGACTTAAGTTACGCGTGATAAGTATTTGTGTATAATTATTTTTCTGTTTGAGTGATTAGAACTCATACTAATAAATACACAAGACGTGTATTTATTTATATATTAAACTTTGAAATTATTGAGCTGTATTAATATGATAGTCCGCGTGTGACTGACCATCAGTGTTCATTGGACTTGGTTCAGTAGGACCGTGCGCTGTTATCAAGTAACGTATCTTCCCCTTTTAGGTTTATCTAAGGACTGATGAATCGGAATGATTTCTATCTTGTGTAGCTAGTGAGGTAATTTTCTTTCTAAGGTACTTTTTTTGGGTGTCCACGGAACCCAGAAAATGGGAGCTCTAATCGCTCATGACCGGCTTTAAATAAATGAACTTTGTCTTTTCGTTTCCAGGCTCATTTTATAGATGCAACCAGCCATGCAATTTGATTTTATTTATTACTTTCAAATGCAATAGGGAACATGCAATATTTTTATTTTTGTTTTCACTTTAAAGAATTCCATGTAGAATAGACCACAAATATATTAAAAAATTAAAACATTGTAATTTATCGGAAAAAATGCGGTTTCAAATTGACAGTTTAAATTTTCACGCGAAAACGGACCTATAAGTCCGATGACGTCATTCCTGTCTGTCACTGGCCGTATTTGTTCGTCGGCTTTCATACTTTTGCATATTTTTTCGACTTTCGAGATATATTTTGTAAAAATGGACTATCCATCAACAGCGGGTGGCGAATATACTTGAATGTCGTGTGTGTTATACGTCATAAGGCGAATATACTTGTTTTACGAGTATGCTTAGTTAATCTGCTTGTACGTAAAAACACGTTAGTTACCTACCTAATACTTACAAAACTTGTCTATAGTAGATTTTTAATTTTACAGTTTGAGATCGACGTCGATAATTGGTAAAAGTTTAAAATGTCTGGAGGAAACCTTTTTCTGAAAAAAGATCCCATGTCAACACTAACTCTTGTTAAATAAATTCCTGGAGTCTGCTTTGATAATCCCAACTATAATTTTTATTTAAAAAACGCAATTAATATTCCCCTAAAATAATATTCACTTTTACAACCATAACCTCAACAAGTCGTCGTAACGGGAGTGATGTCACTAAACGCTGATTGGTGTTTTGAAATACGTTTCGTTTTAAGTAATTTTAATACGTAATTATTGTTAAAAATCAACATTATGTAAAATAAAAACAGTGCAGTGGCCCTTCTTTTATGCTTTTTTAACATTTAAATCATAAAATTTTCATAAATATTATATTTGCATCTTCCCTATTAAACATGTGTGCATATTGGTACATCGATAAATGCCCTATAAACAACGAATAGAATAGTTATGGAAGTTTTCCATAGCATTGTGCAACTTCTATTACAGGTTATATAAACTCGTGTCAAGCTCAAAGGAGTTACAGTTAAAACCGGTATCCCACTTCTAATTATATAAAATCATAGACTTAGATACGTACATGTATTTAACTGCTGCAATTCATTAAGTAACCTGTATTATGGTAGGTACGGTCGTTTTGTAGGTAAATAATATAGGTAGCATACTTATCGTAAGCCTATCACTCGACATAAGCTATGAGTATGACTGCTAAGGTCAAACTTGGTGTATAATAAATAGCCTAGGCATCGGACTAGGTAAATTTAACGCATTCAATTTGTGAAGTCTATGTATGCAGTTTGGTCGCATGGACAATAGGTAAACAAAGGTATCATGATACTCATAGTAAACATAGGTAAATATACAACTCGCAGTTAAGGTAAACAGGGGGGCTGAAACTAAACACAAGGGTCTAGAATGGGCACGCCACAATTGCGGCGGTAAGTCCCCTCTTTGAGGAGTGGATAGAGGCGCCACGGCGTACTCACCTTCCGCCTGACGCAGGTTCTCACCGGGCATGGGTGCTTCGGTGGGTTCCTGTTCAGGATAAAGCGGGAGGAAACGCCCGGGTGTTTCCATTGCGAGGATCGTCTGGAGGACGCGGTGGAGCATACGGTGGAGGTGTGCCCTGCCTGGGCGGAGTACCGCCGTGTCCTCGTGGAGGCGATCGGTGGCGGCGACCTCTCGCGTCCGGCCCTGGTGCGAGCCATGGTACGGAGCGAGAGGGCATCGGAAGCCGTCACCTCTTTCTGCGAAGCAGTAATGCTCGCAAAGGAGGAGGCGGGGCGCGTGAGGGAGTGGCAGTCTCTGCATCTTCACGTCCCTAGCCGCCGCAGGAGGAGACGCCCCGGGCGTCGGGAGTCTATAGCGGACTCCCGGCCACCGTAGGCGCGAGCTTGCGGGCGGCGAGCAATGGGTAGCTCGCCGCCCGGTAAGGGCCAGGCTCGGGTCGACGGCGTGTATTGTTCCACGCGCGCCTCAAAGAGATGTCAGCAGCACTGAAGGGGTCTGCTAGGACCGATGCCTGCCAGGGTCGCAAGATTGTTCGAAAGAGATACCGTGACTCGGGCACATGGCAACATGGCAATGGCAACTGAAGGAACACGGGTGGGTTTTAGTCAGTAAAAGTCTGACACGCCCTCCCGCTCCGCTCAGAGCGGGAGAAGTCATTTGATGATTTCCCATCCAAAAAAGGATCTAATTAGGGGTTTCTTTATAAATGTTGCTTAAATGTAAGAAATAATGACTGTTGATAAATGTGGACGTAGATCCTTCTTTTTTGACGTTTAAACTTGCTTAACTTTAAATTACTTTTTACAAATAAATTGAATTGAATTGTCTGTTTGTAATGTCAAAACAACCGATTTTTATAAAATGTTATACGTTACTTATTTATATTATTAAAACACATTTTTTTATGTTTGTTTGTCTGTTCTGCTAATCTCATCTCCGAAATAGCTTGACCGATTTGATGACATTTCGTATGAGGATACTTTAAACCTTGCGTTGGTGTACCTAAGGATTTTCTCTAGGGGGAGTGCCGGCCAGCTGAATTAACCACAGTCATTTAATGAGATATCATAAATAATCCCTAGTATTAAATAGTCACACCAAAAATATTTCATGTAAAGTAGGCTGCGAAGACTTTCATGTTAGTAGACTCCAAGAAAATAGCGCCTTCACTATTAAAAAGCTATTAGAACAAATGCCAAGCTCTTAGCTCTAGCGTTATTATAATATCTTGCAACCTCCTTTGCATGAAATGTTATTGAGGAGATTTCATTTATTTTTGTACAGTGCTTTATTTTATTTTAGCGGTAATATTGTACTGACTTATTTATCTGTATAAGGTATCCTAGAGATTGATGAGTGAACCAGGCAGTGGGTTAATCGACGTTTGTAAGTTTTAATAAAACGGAAAGTATAAAAGCTAGACTATATCTTTTCCTGTTTATTTCAGTATTTTCTCTAGCATTATTTAGACCGAAGCCATAAGACTTTGAAAATATGAGGAAACGCTTCGAGAAAACGTAAGTAGTTCGGTTTTTTGTTTTTTTGCTCGTCTTGGCTGGGGTACTAGCATTGCCTCCAGACAATGCAGTTCATTAAATGTCATTTTCACCCTTGTAATAAGTATGTGTGACTGGTGGACGGAACGGATTTCCATAAAGTTTGGCAAGAAGATAAACAGTATTCTGGGGAAGGTATTTTTGACAGCGAGTAAATATCTTGAATAGAGCAGTGGTGTAGAGACTTACGAGTAGTGGTCGTGAGTTCAATGCCAAGCAGGCGCTTTACTTTGTGTAGATTATTTCGTCATCACAGCTCTCAAAACGGTGAAGGAAAACATTGTGAGGAAACCAGCATGTCTTAGAACCAAAAATTCGAAGACATGTAACATCTACCAATCCGCACTGGACCCGCGTGGTGGATTATGGCCCACTCCCTTTCACCGAGAGGAGGCCTGTGTCCCAGCAGTGGGAATATTATACGCTGCTGATGCTTGAATAGCAATGCTCATCAGCATTGCCACACTCGAACCGCGACTTTGTGATATTTCAGAAGATAAATACGGATTTACCCTCTGAAATTAATCACACAATACCTACAAGGAGCTAAGTACCGAATAATCTCATGTATAAAACGGCTATTTTAGTCAAATTATCAGCAATTTCAAGAACTCAAGTAAAGGCTCGTGCAGACTAGCGCGACGCGATGGTCGCGCGCGATTCGGCGATTTATATCCGTAGAACAATTTCTATGAAAACGCGCGCGACACTTCACACAGGGGTGACCTGTCGCGCCGCGACACGGTAATAGAAATTGTTCTACAGGATATAAATCGCCGAATCGCGCGCGACCGTCGCGTCGCACTAGCCTGAATGAGCATTTACGGTCCCGCGCATAGAAATATAATAAACCCTGTAAATCACGGTTCGTAGGCTCAATCCTCAACGGATATTCTTTTTTTGTTTTTACCTAATAATATATTTTTTTTATGGTGGTTTAAAAGTTTTTTGTTGTGTCTGTGTCGACGTTTAAACAATGACGACGAACAAATCGATTTTTAAATCCTGGCATGGGATTTGCAAGGACAGTTATTTTAGTATATTGTAGTGTCTGACGACATTCACGCGAATAAATTCGCGGGCAGAAGCTAGTAAATCATAAACCATTTATTTATTTTTGCCGTGATATCATCAGTACCTGTACTGATTTTAAACCCCGCAACAAACACGATAACCTCCACTTTAGATTTACCACGGATAACTAGGAATGTTTATTTTTCAGATTTTTTTTTTGTTTTAAGTTCCTGCTTCTTTTTAGAGGTATGTGTAGGTACACAAGTATACATATTTATCTCATTTTAACGTGGATTAATTGTGTTGTGTGAATCATCAGCGTCATTATGATAGCTAATTCCCTTATCGGTTACTTTTAAGACCTAATTCCCTTATCGGTTACATTTAAGACACAATTCCCTTATCGGTTAAGGCGCAGTCTTCATTTAGTAAAGGCCAGGGTAATCTGTCAATATTAATTGAAAAAAAAAAAAAAAACTACCTAGGTCTTTGATATTAAAGAAGCTGCTGATACGGTACGCTCTAATATCAGTTAATAAACCAGGGCTCGGTGCACAACTGTATGCATCTATGATCACAGTTGCATACTTACAGTTTCCGAAAAACAAGGACAGAGATGAGAACCTACCCGACATAGTCGTGCGAGTGTAATCGCGTAAAATCGAGTTAGCTGACGAATGCTTACGATTATGAACTTTGATAGCTCGTAACGCGAAATGCATCTCACGCTGTTTTGTATTATCTATCTCGCTCTCACAAAAATGGCGAAGAAAACAATAAATAAAATTCCTATATGTTTCAACGAAGTAACATTTTTGGCTGTACTTACGAGTGAAAAGTAATTCCGCGTGTCTTATTTTTTATTTTTCTTGATTGATAAGAATACTTATTAAATACAATACACATGAAGGAATTTAAACGATGGTCCCCGTGTGACTTAGTGCCACTGTGTTTATGGACCTGATTCAAAAGGACTGTGCTGTGTTCAAGTGCCGTATCTACCTTTTCGTAATATCAATGACCTAGGTACTGTGCTTATATTTTACGCTATGTAAATTAGACATGATTTGTGAAAGAACGTATAGCAATAACCTTTTCAACTTTACTAATTTTAATAGAACTATCAGCTAAGTTCCACAGGGTCCAGTAGAAGACTAAGTTTTTTATTACATACAGGTAGCTAGGTATTGAAAAGTTAAAACTAGAGTAGACGTGCATTTATTAACCTTTCGATGTCCTTTGGATAAGATTCGGATCCTTATTATTATTTAACTGCCCTGTTGGTCTCCCGGTCGCAAGTGCGAGTAACAGGCGTAGGGTCCCGGGTTCGGTTTCCAGGTCGGGCAAAGTGTTTATTACACAGCCTGGAGTTTGGAAGAAGCGTTGTTATACCCCCGTGTCTCGGAAAGCAAGTTAAGTCGTTGGTCCTGCGTCTGATTTCTTTCTCTTCAGACGGATTGTATTGCCGTCCCATCGGACTACGACAGTGAGGGAAGAGTTAAGGTGTCTTCAGACAGCGAGCGGGGCGTGACGTGACGCGACGTGGCGGGGCGCCGGCGCGACGCCGGCGCGGCGGGAGCCTTCACACTGCGGGCGCGATCACGTCCCGTCCCGCCGGCGCACAGTGGATCGTCCCCATACAAGAGGTCGGACATAGAATCAAAAATTGAAAAAGTATTTAATTTAAAAAAAAAAACAAAATATACAGTTGCATTCCTCTATTAAAGAACAACACACATGTGCAAAACACACAAAAATAACTATAACTAGCAATGAATTTGATAAGCTAATTATGACATGAGCCAATCACACTGCTGAGCTTAAGGGCTGTGAACATAGTAATTACAATAACTCATTAGATTAAGCAAGTACTGGTAGTCGTTACTTAATGACTCATTAACGCTTTTGTTATGTTGCAACAAAAGCGTTCATAAGTCATTAAAGTCCTCAAAAATGCACCTGTTATTTAAGGAACTACTTAGTGATGACTAATTCTCAGTAATAAGTATACTTAATGTACCTCCATTCCATCAGTAATACACATACAAAGATAGTTACTATAGGCAAAATATCTCGGTAGGGGCACTCTGGGGGCACCATGTGTCCTTGAAGAAAATGTGGCATAAAATGGGTAAATAACAGTAGTGAAATCCACAAGTCGAACAAAGAGGGAATCATGAGATACATACATTTTTGTGTTCGTTTCCATACAAAAATAAAAGTTTTCATCGAATAGCGCCTAAAGTGCTGGTCAAATAAAAAAAGCGTAGAACAATTTTTGTTGTACTTTAATAGAGAAATGCAACTGTATATTTTGTTTTTTTTTTTTTTTTAATTAGATCCTTTTTCAATTTTTGATTCTATGTCCGACCTCTTGTATGGGGACGATCCACTGTGCGGCGCCGCGCCGCGATTCATTCATTGAAAAAATGTTGAGCGATTCAGACGTGGAAACGCTCTTGCTCTTATTTTTTAATGAAGTATCTAACTAATATCACAAAAAAAAAAAAAAATGGTTAAATGCTTTAAATATGAGTATGCTTAGTCAAGTTCACAATATTTTTTATACTATAAGCCAAGACAGTCTAAAAAATCACAAAAGTTCGTTTCACTAAATTGAAATCACATGGTAATTATGAATTACCTTTCTTATCTCGCGATTTGCAACCCACTGTGCGGCGCCGCGCTGTCTTGTCACGTGAATGATCAAAAAGTTACAAAACAGAAAACCAAATCATTTCAATTGTTAGGAAGTTGGTCCTATGCTTTAAACCGAACTGTTTAAATTTTTTTGCCTTTTCAATAAGATTTAACGGGCTTCTTAGATTAAATGTATCAAATTATACACTTTAAATTAATTGAGTTTACTTACTAAATAAAGGATACAGTCATTGTAATAAACAAGCTTGCGTCGTGTGACTCTGATCACATTGGCATAAAGTTCAAATTCAATTGATGCACGTGCGCTAGTTGTTTGAAACTGTACTCGTAATGAAAATGTTTTAGTCAATCACAGCTAATGTCGGCGATCGCTCACTTTCATTCACTATCCATTACTCGTATCAACTAACATACAAAAATGTTATTAAATGTAAGACGCAGTCAATCAATTTAAAACTTGTGATACTTCTGCAATTTATCGCCATCCTGCCGACGCTGCGCTCGCGCCCCGCTCGCGGCACGCCGGCCTCTGAGTTGTATTCCGACTCGGCGCGGCGGCGGCGTGGCGCGTCGCGCCGAGCGCTCTGTGTGAAGTCGTCCATAATATCTAGTACATTACAACTACTCAGCGTCGCGTCGCCGCCCGGTCCCGCCGCGTCGCGCCCGCTGTGTGAAGACACCTTTAGTGCCAACATCGCGTCGACGGCTAGTCTCTGTTGAGATTGGCCGCTATGGCCGAAATACGGTTTGGAGGACTATATATTATTTAAGCTGCGGAATGCGATGCAATATGCTGCTGCCTTCATTTTAGTTAATATCTTAAGCGACGAACGACCTGCTTGAGTATCGAACTAAAGTGCGACCCGGCCGGTATGTGGTAGCCAACTTAATTGTTCCGACAAATCGATTCCGCCGCGTACTTATAGCTTGATACCTAAAATGTGGAGTACGCCTAGCTTGATATAGGTTAGTACGGTAGGTACTGTCATATCACCATGTGTCATACATACATGAGACAGTCACACCTACAAAAAATAAATACCTTATTTATGATTAACGAATCATTACGATAATGACCCATTATTACCGTCATCCGAAAGGAATAAAATAATGTATTATGATGATCGATGATCGAAATAGAGCACGATAATAGTTGTTTATCAGCAATAATGACGATTTGTTGATGTTACGATTAACTGATTACAATTTAATTGTACGTTAATATTTTTTTAATGTCAACTTGATTTATTTGCGTTGTTTAACTAAGTATGGTCTAGTAAATAAACGATTATACAATTAAATACAGGTTTTATCTCAATAGCGGAAATCATTTTAAGGACATAGAACTGTTCTCGAAGAATTTGTTTGACGTAAAATGTTGTGCACCAGATACTTAAGTGGCCAGGACGGTATTTCACGATACATAATGACTTTAAATTTACATATTTTTTCGTTATTTGGTTTATTCCACATTATACTACAACACTTATTACACTTCACGTAATAACAATAAAAGCGCTAACCTTGGCAAAAGGTAGACAAAATTGTGATGTACTTACTAAAATAAAAAAAGACATGGTCAGTTGTTTGTAGGTATAAATATGGCGACAATTTGAAACAGAATTATTAAGGTGGTAGTGCTACGGTAGCCCGTGAAATACAATTTTTTCTTACAGTTTTGTAAAAACTATTTGCAGATCATTTAATATCATTGAATAATTTTTTTTATGAAATAGTCATTCATTGGGATAAAATAAGATACAGGGTGGTATTGATCATTTAAATGATTTTCATTCTGTATAGACATATTTTTTACGGTCGCGAATCAACATAAAACCTGAGACAGATATGACCTGCACATTGCAAATAACGGGAGAAAATTATAATTTCATGGTCTACCTTAACGTATCCACGCGGCATCGTCCGAATTTTCTGATTATTCCGAACCTAATCCCTACCTATTCCTATCATAACCTGAATTGCGAATAGAGGCTCCTCTTTCTTAGAATAAAAAGTACCTATGTATTAATCAGAGTTTAATATTCACTGTAAGTAATCAAAATGTCACAGTAATAAATAATGAAAAAAATAATAAATTGTTTTTAGTCTGAAATAGGATAGTAAAATATCGTTTTTTTTTTTTAATTTATTTTTGTAACTAACGCACCGTTATCCCAAACTAGGCAGAGTCTGTATTATGGTAACCAGACAACTGATAAATATACTTAAATATTTCTAAATACATACATATTATAGATAAATTACACCCAGACAGTACCAGGCCCGGATTGGCCATACGGGCAAATCGGGCAAATGCCCGATGCGGAGGCCCAGTGGGCCGGTCAGGCTGCTGGCTATACAAATAGTATTAAAATGATTTCCCATGTTCCCTTTAATATAATTACATTTTATAAACAAACACATGACCTAAGCTAAACTCTAAACCAAAACATTAGTGCAATAAAAGTACAGTTTCTAATCTAAACTTCTTACTTCTCTCTCTTTCTAATCGTAGGGGGTAAATGCTTGTCAACTTCCTTGAGGAGGAGGGGCTTTTCTTGAAGAATTCCTTCTTTAAGAAACAGCTCCATAGGAAATGGATGACAAAGAATGACAAAGAATGAGATAGACTTCATCATAACGGATAGGAAGCATACATTTAGAGATGTCTCGGTGATCAACAGGTTCTTTACCGGCTGTGATGACAGACTTGTTCGAAGCTCTCTGAATAACAATATCAAGCTCGAGCGAACTCCTATGATAAAGTCTAGGCTCTGTCCAAGTATAATCCTAACTATGTTAGGATCTGAAGCGTTCCAGTTAGATCTGGAAAACCGATTCGCTGCCGTGGAAACCACAAACGACGTCGACTAAATGCGGCGTACGAGCTAGAAATCCAAACTTGCGAAACATTCTCTGGATCTTATGACGGAACGACGTGAAAACCTACCTGTCACTTCGTCAGAACATCGGGCACTCAACAATAAGATTGGATCATTGGTACGACGCGACCTCCGACGCTCTAATACACGCTTCATAGAGGAAGCGATTGAGCAAAATCGGGGGTCGAAAATGTTCACCCAATTAGTTGGGAGGAGCCACCTGACGAAATTGACAAAATCGAGAGTGGATATCGTCGTTTTGAACCCGGAGATCCTTTCGGAAGTCGAAAACTTCTACGGCCAGTTGTACGCATCGCAAGCATCTCGACCTGATCCCGAAAATGAGGATTCTAGAGCCACTTTAACCCGCCACTTCACAGAAGTCCTGCCAGAAGTGAGCCAAGACGAAATCGAGGCGGCTCTAAAACAGACCGACCAGATAACGACCGAGCTCCTGAAAACGGGAGGAAGTCCTGTACTGAACAGCTTCGGAAGCTCTTCAACACTGTCCTGTTCTTTGGGAGAACTCCAGAAGCATGGCTAAGGAGCGTGGTCGTACTTTTCTTTAAAAAGCGGGATAAAACCCTTAATGAACTACAGACTCATTTCGCTACTACAACCGGATGAGAGTTGTTAAGGTTGCTGCTTCAAGATTTTGTACAGACATAATTTATTTACTAATGCATACCTATAATTTACTTGCACTACCTGATAAGTTTCTGCTTACTTTGTCAATGAGTCAAGTTGCACGTGAAAGATCTTATCGACCTAAAAAATTATAAAAAAACTATGTCCTCTGAAAATTTTAAGTCTTTCATGTTAATGGCAGTGGAAAAAGTCATCAAATCTTTAAATGAAATTAGATTCCGACGACATTATCGACAAATTAGCCGAAAGCAGCGAACTACTTGAAAATTATTAATTCAATAAATACCAAAATTTTACGTTGGTAAGTTTTTTTTTACGAATGGCAGAGGGCCGGTTGTCTGTAAAATGCCCGGACCGATTTAAAGCCCCAGTCCGGCCCTGGACAGTACCGTGTGGTGCTGGACGTAAAGAATAACACCATCCCATTTCTTCCTGTGGGTGTCGTAAAAGGCGACTCCGGGTCCTACTAGAGAATGGGCAGCAGCGTTCTCTACGCCTTTTACCACCATACTGCGATCGCCAACCCGCCTGCCAAGCGTGGCGATTATGGTAAAGCCCCCCAAATTGGGGGAGGCCTAAGTCAAGCAGTGGACGTCTTGCGGCTGAAATAATGATGATTACACCCAGACACAGAACAAATGATTGTGCTCATCACACAAAGATTTGTCCTGGGTGGGAATCGTACCCACGACCTCAGTCTTAGCAGTCAGGGTCACTAACCACTAGACTAACAGGCCAGTCATTAATATTATTATTCCCTTTATTCATTTTTAGAATCTTATAAATTATATTTTTAAATATTAGAATATAAAATAAAAACATTTAAAAATATAAAAAATAGTAACCCACCGGTATCGGGAACAGGGTCCAAGCTACCGGCGGTCAGGGCTCCAGAGAGAGGAACCTCCTGACAGGAGGGATATTATTATCCATTTATTTCTTTATATACATATTAGTTACATTTTTAAATATTTTTAGAAAAATAAATTTACAACAAAAAACATTTAAAAATATAAAAAATAGTGGACCTCCGGTAGCGGGAGCAGGGTCCAAGCTACCGGTGGTTAGGGCTCCAGAGACAGGAACCTCCTCACGATGCGAGCCGTGTCAAGGAGTACTGCCTTCTGGATCAGGCTCTTGATCCAACCGCCTAACCATAGCCTCGACAGGTGTTGGTCGAGGGTATCGGCCATCAGCCCATTGGCTGATACGACAATCGGCACAATGACAGCCGAGTCAACATTCCACATGTCAACAACCTCGTGTGCTAAGTCGAGATATTTAATCTGTTTCTCTTTCTCAGCTTTCACGAGGTTGCCGTCATGTGGAATGGTAACGTCCACTATCATTGTTCGGCGCGCTAACCGATCTATCACCACTATATCAGGCTTATTGGCGACAATAGTCCTGTCAGTAATGATAGACCGATCCCAGTACAACGTGACATGGTCATTTTCGAGAACTGGGTCGGGCACATACTTGTAATACGGTACCTCAGAATCCACAAGTTTATATTGCAAAGCAAGTTGCTGGTGAATAATCCTGGCTACTTGGTTATGCCTGTGTAAGTATTCGCCGTTAGCCAGACGAGAACAACCAGAGATAATATGTCTGATAGACTCACCCGGATGGTGACATGCCCGACACACATCAACCGTCCCGTCCTTCATAATATGTCTCCGGTAGTTATTCGTCAAGATAACTTCGTCCATAATTGCACAGACAAAACCTTCAGTTTCCCCGAAAAGGTCACCAAAACGTAGCCAGGATACGGACGCTAAGAAATCTACACTGGGCTCATGAAGAGCCCTGTAGAAGCGCCCGTGAAGCTCCTTGTTTCGCCATACTTCCTTGCGGTCATCAGTAGTAAGTACTACAAGTTTGCGCCAGTTCTCTTTAGCCATGGATAGCGGGGTGAGCCCCTTGTCCACTGCGACCACATCACGGTGCATTCCCACTTCGGCTTTCAAAAAGTATTCCCTGAGGCTGCACACCTCACGGTTGTGGAGGGTCTTTGCATTTAAAAAGCCTCGACCCCCGCACTTCCGCGGGATGTACAGCCTCATCACCGATGATCGTGGGTGATGCATCCGGTTTGCGGTCAGCATTGTACGGACCCTCCTATCCAGGGCGTCGAGTTCTGTCTGAGTCCATTTAAGTATGCCGAAAGAGTACATCAAAACCGGCATGACCCAACCGTTGAAGGCGCGCACCTTGTTTCCGCCTGAGAGAAGACTAATTAATACCTTCTTCAGGCGACCAAAGAAGCGCTCCTTCAACGATTGCTTCATGTCAGCATCGTTGATGCCTAACACTTCCGACATACCCAAATACTTATAGCTTTCGGATGAGGAAAGGGATCTGAGGTGTATGGAATCCGAAAGTTGGATTCCCTCGGATTCCATAACCTCACCTCGCTTTACATGCATGACTGCACATTTGTCCACACCAAACTCCATCCTGATGGCGCTACTAAAAGTTTCAGTTACCTTTAGTAGCTCCATCAGTTGCAGTCTGTTGGGGGCAAAGAGTTTTAGGTCATCCATGTAGAGGAGGTGAGATATAACCTGACCACCTCTCCTCAGCCGATAGCCTAGACCTGAATCCTCCAGCAGTGTGCTTAGAGGATTCAGGGCTAAGCAGAACCAAAGTGGACTCAAACTGTCGCCCTGAAATATTCCCCGCTTAATCCATACAGGTTCATCATTTCGCTGGATCTGTGGACATCCCGGATAGCGAAGGACTGTCCTCCATTGCCCCATGCACGACTCTAGGAGAGTGCGTAGTGTTGTATCAACCTTGTACAACTCCAGCACCCTCCTGAGCCATGTATGTGGCACCGAGTCGTAGGCCTTCTTATAGTCTATCCAGCATGTCGACAGATCCTTGCGGGATCGACGAACCTGTTGGCTTATGGCCATGTCGATGAGGAGTAGCTCCTTAGTACCGCGTGACCCGTTCCTACATCCATTTTGAGACACAGACATAATGTAGTTATTATCAATGTGTGTACTAATTTTTGCTCTCAAAATGGATGTAAGAAGTTTATAAACCGTCGACAAACATGTGATCGGTCTATAATTCTTAGGTTCCGCGGTACTACCTGACTTATAGAGAAGGTGGGTAATGCCTGTTGTTAGAAAGTGCGGTAGCGACCCAGACTCTAAGGATGACTGGAAATGAGATGCCAGGCGACTGTGTGAACTGGTGAGCCATTTTAACCAAAAGTTGTGCAGTCCGTCCGGTCCCGGTGATTTCCAGTTCGGTAACGGACGGACTGCTTCGGCTACATCTGATGGCGTAATTTGAACTGGCTCCATTTCTGGTATTCTTTCACACACTCGCTTGACATCCCGTATCCAGCCAGCCTCAACGTGACAGACGGGCACTGACCAAATGCTGCGCCAGAATGCACTCGTGGTGGCATCATCCGGGCAGCATACGTCTGTCACATTTTGTTCGGGTCGCTCCCAAGCTCGATATACCCACCTCTCATCGCTCTGGAACATACGATTCTGCTTATATCGGTCAACCCGCCGTTTATACCGCCGAATACGGCTTGCCCATGCACAGACTTTCTGCTTCAGGAAGTCGATGCGCTCTGTGACACGGGACATGTAGTCTGGAGGACTGATTCCAGTCCCCGAGAATGCCCGCCTTACAAAGCGCATCACTCGTGGTCGTGTATTGCCCTCCCTGAAGCAGTATAGTTTGCCGATGAGTACCCTGGCCCCATCGATACGACGCTCGATCCTGCATTGCCAGGCTGGTGCGGTTGGTATTGGTCGAGTAGCTCCGTCACAGCTTGGGAACTTGACGTTAGCTAAACGACATGCCGCAACAGCCGCGCAATACAGGATCGAGTGTGTATCGACGAGATTCTCGCTGCTCTCGAATAAATTCTTAAGCTGCGAGTCCAAGGCACACACCAGCGCCCTATTTTTCTTGTGCATAGGCAACCGTGGTAATCGGGGTCTTTGTTCGGTTGGGGTAGACCTATACTCGCGAAGCGCATCCTCCAGAGCGCTCCTCAGTCGGTTGTTGCACTGGCTACTTACTGTGGCAACCATATCATCTTCTTCTTCAACATGATGGGACCGCGGCGGAATTGCGTTAATCGATGACCCTTGTGCCGCGGTTTGTGTTGGAGTCGAGACGACATAGTTGCTCAGTACTTCTGAGCGCAGCCTTTCAAGTGCGGTGTCGTCCAACCTGTGATTGCGTTGGATAACCCGCACTTGATCCGATAGTCGTTGGGCCGAGACGTTGACGGTTGGTTCTAGTTCCTGGAACAGAGATAGCATCCGATCACGGTACGCAGTGAGGTTAGTTCCCCCCTCTGTAGACCCGTAATATGCGCGCATGACGTTCTCGTTCATAGACTGAGTCCATCTCATGCGCCGCACACAACCACCGGCAGCGGGGACCCGGCTCGGGGCCGGTTGGCCCCTAAGTCCCAAGCTCTTCGGTGGCCGGCCTCTCCCCTGCCGACGTACAGGTGTTGGCGACGTCGGCGGGGAAAAATATTCGTCGCTCGAGCTCGACGCAACTGCCACGGCCGGTGTCACAGCACTCTCGATGGTGCTGGGTTCCGGCGGCGGCGAGGCGGAGCTGAGCGACGAGTCCGGAGGTGGTGGGCGTGCGTTCCGTGTAGCTGATCGTGTCAACATTTCATCTTCTTCGTGTCAATTTACATTTTGTAGTTATTTTATTTCTATATTTTCATTTTGATTTTATCGGGGGTGACATCTGTCATGTCACCCCCGATTCGCCAGTTTTAAGATTAGTTTTTTTACATTATGGTAAATGGTGGTATTTTATTATTCCAAAAGGATTTTTCTGTTGCGGATTTCGTTTCTATTGCGTATTTCTTGTAAAATTGCGTCTAATTTATTTTTGTTGTTAAAATTAGGAACACACGATGTCCTGTCAATACAGTGTTGCCAGATTATTATTATTATTAAGAAATAACGATATTTATTACTATATTTTTTGGACGATACATCGATAGTAAGATATTGAAATGTATATATCGATTTCCGATATATATTTGTTTTAAATAAAAATATATTTTTTATTTTTCTCGTAAGTTATTAATTCTACCAAATAATCGTAAACTAAAGTAAACTTACGCTACTGTACTTTGTTTACACTATATTATGTTTTTCTTCTTTTCCTAGTTTATTTATTTACTTTTTATATTGAAATTAAATGCAATTTTGTATATATATGAGATATACATGTGCTATAAAAATTACCTAGTACCTACTTCACTTACAGTTGTTCTTACTTCTAACTGTCACCGTTAACAGCTATGTACTACTACCTCCATTTCGTCTGTGCTTAACAGTGAGGGAACTTAAAAAGACAGAGAGAAAAATTACTGTTGTAACATTTTGACATTGATAGTTTAATTTGTTTAGTAAAATATATTATTTTGTAATTTTTTAAATAAGTTTCTTAATATATTGTTTTGACTATATCAAAGTCCTGATATATTTTTAAATATCGATATATCGAAAACCCGACATTTCAAAAACATCAACAGCCCTACCTGCAGAAGAACAAAGGCGACTTTTAATCTTGATAACATCTATTTAGTATAAAAAAGATATAAGTCTGGTAACATAATATATAGTGAGTCACTTGATTTGAATAATTTCTACAGTGCAAATATTATATTATTATTTTAATTTAAAATAATACCATAAGCAAAACGAAGTGTTTACATAATATACTTATGAATTGCATTATAAAATTTCCTTTTTATAAATCTTTAAATTAGCTTGTGCACTCAGGTATGTCAGAAATTATACCATGGCAATGTACTACCGGAGCGTCCAATATGCCAAGTGCCATGTTTATATGTGTGCTAAATTAGAACAAAATCAGGTAACAGACATACCAACAGTTACTTGATAATATTAGTATATACTAATATCAAATAGTTATCATCAAAACAAATGCAAAAATTTCTTTAGATTCTCTTTGATTAGGCATCAGAGAGCTCCTTGACCCTTGCTATAGTCGATTTTGTAGTTTATTGTTATTATTTCCTTCCTAACTACCTCACAATGTTTTGTAGTGTTTGAACATCTTTCTGGTTATATTTTGTCTTGTTACATAATTAATAAATAAAAATATGTTATTGTTTTTTCTGTCAATAATTCAATAAGACTATGAATAAAAAGCAAGAACATAAAGTATGAGGAATAGGAACTGTTGCAAATTTCAACCAGGAATTGAGAAATTCTAAACTATATAATCACTGATACAGTTTGAATGCTGCCAAATTAAAGGAAAAGCAAGGAGACACACATTTGTCAATATTTTGTCAGTTATATATAGATATATTGACAATTATAGTTTAAAATTGCTCACTCATTTGCCATGCAAATGTATTAATGTTAATTTGTATATTTGTAACCCCTCCGCTGTCAACATTTTATAATCTGAATATTTTAAAGTGTTGTTCTTGGTATTTCTTTGCTATTGCATACATACATAATAAGCTACTGTAAGTACTTAATATAAACAAAAAAAAAAAAAAATAGTTCAGGGGACAACAGGGGTTCGGGGGTTAACAGTCATAGTGTAGGCACTATGATGTTTCTCAAGTATTTTTGTTTTGTTGTTTTTTTTTTTTATAAGCAAGAGCATGATCAGTAGTCTTGTGTAGTTCACGAACGAACTAGGTCGTAAGAGCGCTCCCATAGATGAACTACGCGAACTAGTTCGCTCATTTCCCGATCCATAGTTCGTTAGTTCATCAGTTCGCGACCGAATGAGCGAGGATGGCGTCAACCGAACTAATACACGGGACGAAATACAAAAAGGTTTTTGTAATCACTAAACTAGTTATTTATTGCAACAATAAACCTTGGTATTTTTTACAATCATGATTATTTTATGAATTAACATTCAAAGGTTTTTGCTGTTTTTAGAGTCCAAAAATTGTAGGTAAAAGTAGAATATTCCATAATCTTATCACATGCAGTACGAGCAAAATCTAAACGAGCGAACGATCTGCCTCTCTTTGATTCGAGCTGGGAGCGGATGAACTAGAAGAGCGAACTAGTTTGTTAAGGAGCGGTGAACTAAACTGAGCGATCTCAGTCGCGAACTACTATGCCCAAGCCTAATGATCAGCCTTTAATGTTCCCATTGCTGGGACACAGCCCTCTCTGTCGGTGAGAGGGATTGCGGGTTGATATAAGTAAAAATCTGCATTAATTTGACTAGCTACACTGTGTTATGACCTATTCAAACAATTAATTAAAAGTGTTTTCAAATTATTTAGGTATATATATAATGTAGGTGAGTTTTATATTTTAACAGTCGTTAGCAGTAGTAGAACAAGAGTAGTTTTCATTTCACTTTTGGAATTCAAATAAATAAGGTCATCAAACTGTTAGTGGGTATTCGTGGATTAATTCAACACACTGTCGAAAGTTTATTTAATTAAAGCAGCGGGCATTTTTGACAACTTTGAAACTTTGAATTGAGAACAATCAAAACATTGGCCAGGGTGTAAAACGTTAAGATAGCAAACAGTGGGCGTGTACAAATGACTAATAACTTAAAAAAATATTAAAATGACACTTACCATTATTTACACTATTTCCAAAGAGAGCGACGAAATGTTGAAACAACAATTAGGTAACAGAAGATCTCGAACAAGAAGCAACAGTAATTGTAGGCACTGTCGGTTACTCATACAGCTTCAATCTACTTCAGTAATAGGTTATAAAAATAGCTGACGCCAAAATTGGTATTCAATAAGTTATTTTATTGATAGAGTATTAAGTTATTAACTTCATCCTTATTAATAAAAATAATAGAAGGCAAACTTAATTAGAAAATTAAACAAATTAAAAAATAATACATAATTATGTACAATCCAACCCACTCGGCACCACCCTCGTAGTGATGTGGTGTACTCCGTCCTAGCATTAGTCTAGTTTCGCTTTTTAGTTTTTTTTTTTAACCCATACAGTAATTTGGCTGATTTTATGTCAAAGTCCTTGAAAGCAAACAAAGTAGGTCTTGAAATGTCAGATTACTAAAGAATTCGAACTTTAGTTGGCAATCACTGTCAGCGAGGATTAGTCGATTTTCACGTTACTAAACAGTGTTGTCATTAAAATATGAAGAACTTAGTAAATTCTTTTTTTAACTCTAATTTTTGCCGGGCATGGAACTGTCATGTAACCTGTGTCAGCCCGCGCTTGTACTTGTACTATATAAACTAATTATGTTCTGTTATCAGCCCATTGCCCATTTGCTTTACAGAAGTGTGCTTAGAGCATTTATGTGACATAAAATAAAAGTCACATAGTCACACTACGACTAAAATACATAATATGTATTTTAGTCGTAGTGTGACTATGTGACTTTTGTCTAGGCTTACTCTTATTAAATATTATTTAATAAGAGTAAGCCTAGACAATAGGTCAAAACAAAATTTGTTTACTGACAATGAGGGCTGTACATACCTACGATACTTATGCTTTTGATAATAATAGTTCTGCTGACGGAAAAAAAAATGGCACTCTGCTCGTTATTTGGGCTTGCTACTTAGGTTGATTAATCAAATGGGCTAATCATTAAAATGTTAGAGGTGACAAGAAAAGTCGTAATCTATATAGGTACTATATGAAATATCTGTCTTGGTCTATTACTGAGCAGTATCCACAGAACACATATGGTACTGCCTGGTATTGATGGCACTGGCAGTGCCAGTTACGAAATTGAAAAGTAGAGTTAATTAAAAAAGCGGTCGCACAACTGCCAAATTGAAATTCTAGGGACATATTGTGGCTACTGTACGCATACTGCCATCTAATGTCAAATAGAAACTCGTATTCAACTCAGTTTACGTGTGGAAGTAGCGTTATTCTAAGTTTGTAAAAACTTGTTTATGATTTTGTCGTAGTGTTGCTATTACCCAATAGATGACTCTGTATGTCTCTTTTGGTCATCGACGGTGAAAACTCACTTTCTCAAAACGTCCTAAAACCGAGCGTCTATTTATTATTATTTTTAAAAAGGTACTCCAAAAAGTTTTAAGCAAAGTTGAAAAATGTTGATGCTATAGAGGTATATTTATTGACAAACTCGCTGATCCGTCAGAAGTCGGTCGATCGTTGAGTCCAAACTTCATTAATTAGTATGTGCTGAATGCCCCGGATTTGGGAAAATTCCGAGAATTATTTGCAGTTTTTAACCGACGAAAAAAAAAACGGAGAAGGTTCTCAATTCGACGCGTATATTTTTGTTTTGTTTTTTATTTCCATAACATAATAACCTAATTTGTATTATAACGAAATCGGTCTTAAGCTTTGATTATTTTAATCAAAGGTCTCAAGTTATGCGCCTTCCAACAAAAAGCACTTCAATTATCGACCTAAATAGAAAACTTAATGACACTACTTATAATTAAAAATCAAAGCTAACGCTATTATTACTTGCTTGCTTTTCCAATGACATAGGTAGTATATTTCTAATTCTCTCTATTCATTTTCTATTAAAGAAATGATTTTTCAGTCTTGAAGTTTGGTGGATTAAGTACCTACATACCTTGATAGGTTAACTAATAATTATAGCTATCCCGTTTCCGGCTGTACAACTTGTGATAAAAGTACATACCTAATAATAGGAAAACAGGTAGGTACCTAGTGGACCAATAGATCTTTGGTATAAGGAAAATATAGGTACTGATAGCCTATGATTACATCATTGTGTTTGATTTATACATAAGCAATAGAATTCAGAAACATAGAAAAAATAGTAGTTCTAGATCAATAAAAATAACAGAATTTAAACAGGTACAAGTGGTGTATCAAGGTATTTTTGTTTTTTTTCGAAATGAGGTTTCTGTAGGTTCGGACTCAGTGCTTAGAAGGAACTAGGAACTTCGCAAAGTACCTACCTACCTAATACTTGATTAGGTACTTTGCGAAGTTCCTATTTGGTAACTATATACGCATAAATTTATTGAACTAACGCCTGAATTTATTACCCTTGAATGAATTATTGTTAAGTTACACCATAAAACTGTCTGTAAAAGGTCAACCACCCTACGGTTATGCTTTTGACCTTTGACTCCCAAACAATACATCATCTTCATGACGTCAATTAAATATTTATCCAAATGTGCGAAAATTTTACGAACTTTGTTCATAACTGTGTACTTTTCTAGGTATAATATTGGTTAATCGGTATTTTATCATACATAGGTAGTGTTAATATCAGACGCGATGATTCAGCACGTCTCAATTGGAACTCATTTCAAGTAGGTTCCTATTTGAAATCAGTTCCAAGCCATGTAATTTTGGTAGGTGGTTATTTATGTAGATAGATAGAACTATTAAAACACATGGCTTATCAATCTCACTAATGTTTATAAAAGAGATCTGAATGCATATCAAAATAAAAAGATCTTGATTAATGGGACAAAGTAAAGCAAAGTGTTTCGTAAGAACTAAGAACCTATCTATCAATGCTGTCAAGCCAGGCGCGGTCCGAGGGGTCGATATACATCAAACAACATTTAGCAAAACATACATCGTTAAAATAAGAAACAGAAAATGTTTCAAGATGAAGAAGAGGCTAGTAACAATCACGACATGATATTGTCAGGTCCGTCAGTACCTAACGAAAGTCAATTAACTTTAACAGATATTGTTTCGTCCCGTGACCACAGACTTTTTAGTTAGTTTTTTGTTTACTCTGTGCGCCTGCGCATCATGACGTGTAACGGAGTGACAACTGTCACTTGTCAGTTTGATTTTGACACTTGTTTTTGGTCTTTGAAATGGATGGTTGGTTGGTTATTTTGGCTTGCGAATATTGTAATTATTAATCTTGTTGAATCTATAGTTTTGCGGACAATTTGTTGTGATCCGATTGTTTTGTGTGTAAGCAACCCGTTTGACGATATTGAACGGGTTTTATTTTGGAATTTGATTGAAATAGTTTGACGTGATAGTGACCTATGAAAACCGCGTGCTTAAAAATCTCGAGCGTATTGAAGCAGCCTGAATCCTGAAATACTTACTTCACTACACAATACAATATACACTCATTTACATACATAAATCCAGTAAGGCTCAGAACCGAGACCAGAGTTTCCTCAACCAGGTGAGTGATTGAATATTTGTATTAATCAGCTCCGCGCACGGCGAACAGTTCGGCCCACCATCGCGCTTCCACATAATTTGTTTAAATCCTATGGTCAAGGCCTTGGACTGGCGTCGAACATGCTGGTAGCAGAGCGTGGTTGTAAGACATACAACCGACAATAATAGTGGTTTACAGTAAGCTAATTACTTGGCAGTCTCTTTAGGGAAATAGTAATTCATATTTGTTAACTGTAAGGTACCCCCTCAGATCGATACGGTTTTGTTGCCAACGGCATCGGTCAGGGTCTGGGGGCCCACGGGGGACTCTGTTGTGGTCCGTGCCATTTTGGAAACGGGAGCCCAGGGTTCCCTTTTGTTGTCTTCTTTAGCGAGGACCTTTGACCCGAATGGTTGGATATGCCCGGTATTGTTTTGGGCGAAATGTTTTCTTCAGCGCCTTTGGACTGCGGAACTTGGTTGGGACGAGCCACTTCGGAAAACCCTGTTGGAAGATTGGCTCCAATTTGTATCCACACTCCCTGCAGTCAACGAGGTCGTGTTACCCCGCGCTATCCTCCCCCCTGGGAGCTACACTGCTACCCTTCATGAGTTTTGTGATGCGTCTTCGCACGGTTATGCAGCTGTTGTTTATCTGCGCACCGTCAGCGCCACAGGTCAGGTGAAGTTGTCACTGGTCATGGCCAAGAGCAAGGTGGCCCCCCTCCGGACGGCACTGACCATCCCTAAGTTAGAGTTGTCAGGGGCGGCGCTTCTTGTGCGTCTATTGAACCACTTTGCTCACACTTTGGGTGGAACTGTGGACATTCGGGCTTCTTACGCCTGGACGGACAGTCAAATTGTTTTGTGTTGGTTGAAGACGTCCGTCCACTCTTTGGAGGTCTTTGTTGCAAACCGAGTGTCCCAGATTCAAAATTCTGAAGCGCCATTGATTTGGAGGCACGTGCCTGGAGATCTGAACCCAGGCGACGTGGCCTCATGTGGGTGCATGGCACCCCGCCTGATTGCTCACCCCCTATGGTGGGGACCAGACTGGCTGACTCACCCCGAGGATGATTGGCCTCGAACGCCAGTCTTGATGTCGGGTCCTTTACCCGGGCTCAAGGTGCTCGCTGTTCGAACGAAGGACTCTCCGTTTGACCCTGATTTTTTGTTGAATCGATACAGCTCCATCGACAATTGTTGAACGTTACCTCGTGGATCAGGCGTTTTGGTCATAATTCTAGGAATTCCGGGAACAAACGCCTATCACCGGTTGTCTCTCCTCAAGAGCGACAGGAATCACTCCTCCTTTGGGTCCGCTCCGTGCAGGCTGCACACTTTGAGAAGGAGATTGAAACTTTGAAGTCTGGTAAGGCTAAATTGTCGGGAGCCGTTAGTAAGTTGAACCCCTTTTTGGACGATACGGGTCTTTTGCGTGTTGGGGGACGGTTGAGGCACTCTAGCCTTCGTTATGGGGCCCGTCACCCCCTTTTGTTGCCTAAGGAGGGCCATTTGGTTAAATTGTTGGTGACTTATCGTCACATTAAGAACTCGCATGCCGGTTGCAATGCGCTGTTGCCCATGCTGCAGCGAGAGTTTTGGATATTGTCGGCCCGTCGTACTATTCGTAGCATCGTCTTCCGTTGTTTGCTGTACTACCGGACTAAGGCCTCTACTATGCAGCCAATGATGGGAGACTTGCCGGCTGATCGTGTCAATGAGGCGAGACCCTTTGCAGGCGTCGAAACAGACTTTGCTGGTCCCTTTTCAGTGAAGACGTCTACTCTTCGCAATAGTAAAATTGTTAAGGCTTATTAGTGTGTGTTTGTCTGCCCGTCAACTAAGGCAGTGCACTTGGAGTTGGTAACCTCCCTCTCGACGGAGGCCTTTGTGGCGACCTTGGATAGATTTGTGTCTCGCCGTGGGTTACCTACTTTGATCAGGTCTGATTGCGGTACTAACTACAAGGGTACAAGTAACTATTTGAAAGAGGTATACGCCTTCCTTGCTGAGAACCAGGCTGACATTGGTAACCAATTAGCACGCCGAGGGGTCACTTGGTTGTTTGACCCGCCAGCCTGCCCCCATTGGGGGGGTATTTTTGAGGCCGCGGTGAAAGCGGCAAAGGGACACTGTCGCAGATTATTGGGAGACACCGTTCTCACCTTTGAGGAGTTAGCTACAGTATTTTGCCGCATTGAAACTGTATTGAACTCGCGTCCATTGTGCCCGCTGTCTTCGGACCCGAACGACTTGGAGGCCCTAACCCCGGGCCATTTTTTGATTGGACAGCCACTTGTCGCCCTGCTGGAGTACCCCTTTGTCGATGTGAGCCAAAATCGGCTATCACGGTTTCAGTTGGTGCAGCAGCTCGCTCAGAGTTTTTGGAAGCGTTGGAGCTTGGAGTATTTGCACATCCTCCAGCAGCGCGTCAAGTGGACTGATAAAATGCATCCGCCCAAAATTGGAGACCTCGTCCTGATTAAGGATGCCAACCTTAAGCCTTTGTATTGGTGCCGGGGACGCATTCTCAATTTGGTGGCTGGCAGCGACGGGGTTCCTCGTTTTGCAGAGGTTTTGGTGGACGGATCGGTCGTGAAGAGAGCGGTCGCAACCTTGTCAAGATTGCCAATTGATTAGCGGACGGGAAGGCCCGTCCGGGGGGGGGGGGGGTAGATGTTTCGTCCCGTGACCACAGACAACCGACCGTACGACAGTTTTTTGTTTACTCTCTGCGCCTGCGCATCATGACGTGTAACGGAGTGACAACTGTCACTTGTCAGTTTGATTTTGACACTTGTTTTTGGTCTTTGAAAATGGATGGTTGGTTGGTTATTTTGGCTTGCGAATATTGTAATTATTAATCTTGTTGAATCTATAATTTTGCGGACAATTTGTTGTGATCCGATTGTTTTGTGTGTAAGCAACCCGTTTGACGATATTGCACGGGTTTTATTTTGGAATTTGACTGAAATAGTTTGAGGTGATAGTGACCTATGAAAACCGCGTGCTTGAAAATCTCGAGCGTATTGAATTGGCCTGAATCCTGAAATACTTACTTCACTACACAATACAATATACACTCATTTACATACATAAATCCAGGTAGGCTCAGAACCGAGACCAGAGTTTCCTCAACCAGGTGAGTGATTGAATATTTGTATTACGGCGGACAGTTCGACCCACGCTTGCCCAGGGCCCACCATCGCGCTTCCACATAATTTGTTTAAATCCTATGGTCAGGGCCTTGGATTGGCGTCGAACAGATATTATGCTAAAAATTCTTCCTTTGCATATCCTTCCCCTGTCCGTATGAAACTCTGACTACGGACTTACACGAGTCTTAGTTGGAAACTACCGGAAATTATTGTGGCGTAAAATGACACAAGAGTGTTTTATTATATAATAATAAGAACGTAACACGAAAATTATACCTACATAATCATAATTTCACAGTAACGAAGTCAAAAACTGAGAATATTTTGGAAAAGCCATTGCTACGGGGTGTGGGAATGAGTCTGATGCCGGATATATACTTTTTAGATTGTTGTCCGTTTGTCTGGATATTTATTCCGGATTGGCGCAAAAACAGCAAAACGGATTTGGATGAATTTTAGCATACAGATAGTCTTTACTAACACATTTTGTTTTCAGCTCGGCGCGGCGGTACGTTCCCGTGGGATATTTTCCAACATCCAGGCGGGCGAAGCCGCGGGCAAAATCTACGGCAGTAAAGATTTCCAAGAAGTAGGCTTTCAACGCGCATTTCTTCCCGTAGTCGTTAGAGGCGACTACAAGACTTACTAGAGAATGGTCAGCAGCGTTCTCTATGCATTTTACCCCCATACTGCCGATCGCCAACCTGCCTGCGAAGCGTGGCGATTATGGCAACCGTCGTCCCCTCCGCTTTGGAGAGGCCTATATCCAGCATTGGACGTCATTCGGCTGAAATGATAATAAAAGTGATTTTAGGTTTTGAATGGCAATTGTATCTTTGTTCAGGAATTGCCGATCGAGCAAAGCGGTGGCCAAACATAGTGTTAGTGTTCTAAGCCAAAAACTAAGGAGGTGTTGCCAGCAACTGATATTAACAAAAATTGTTAATTTATTCGAATCGCATTCACCAAACATCTTGTGCTCATAACCTTGTTGATTGACACGAATCTTTCGGGTCAAGATTATGACTTAATTGATAGGCTGATTCACTCGTAACATCATGTACGTAAGAAATAAACACACTACCTATGTAGTACAGAGTCAGGCAGTAATAATATGGTAATCTATACACACTGGTGGTCGTCCAGTGGTCGAAATTCGACCATAATTAATGAAAAACTTACTATACATATGCATAATGCTTTATAATATAAAATATTGGCTACCTGCAATTCTCCTTAAATACTTTAAGTGTGCCAAATTTCATACTCCTCTATCCGCGTATTTTGCGCGAAAAGGGGTACTAAGTTCAAACAAACAAACGTATAAACAGACAAAATCGTAGCAAAGTCATAACAGTACCTACATTGAATATTGTTTTATCTTTTTTGGAATTTTTCGCCGATATGGAGGAGGAACGATTCTAATGGCTGTAATTTTTTATTGTCTATTTGTCTGTTTATCCGTTTGCTTGTTTATCTACCTGGATGTTGCATGAGCTGATGTATCACGTAAAAATTATCTGATAGATTTTGTTCAAATTTTGTACAATTTTGTACCATGGTAAGGAGCGAGGGGGAATGGGAAGCAGTCACTTCCTTCTGCGAAGCAGTAATGCTCGCGAAGGAGGAGGCGGAGCGCGTGAGGGAGAGGCAATCTATGCGCCCTCACGCCCCTATGGCTAGGGGCGTGAGGGCGCCGCAGGAGGAGACGCCCCGGGCGTCGGGAGTCAATGGCGGACTTCCGGCCACCGTAAGCGCGGGCACAGGGCGGCGAGTATTGGGTAGCTTGCCGCCCGGTAAGAACCAGGCTCGAGTCGAAGACGCGTGTGGAACACAACGCGTCTTCGACCCGAGCCTGGTTCAACTCAAAGAGATGTCAGCAGTATTGAAGGGGCTAGAACCGATGCCTGCCAGGGTCGCGAGATATGTTCGAAGGAGTTACCATGGCCCTGGCATATAGGCAACTGAAGGAACACGGGTGGGTTTTAATCAGTAAAAGTATGACACGCTCTCCCGCTCCACCCAGAGCGGGAGACGTCAATTGATTTATCACTCACAAAAAAAAGGCTTTCATGAATTCACTGAAAACGAACGATACATCGCAAGCAATGGTATATTTTTACTGAAGACTGCGGGTTTTGACCTCAGAAAAAGCTGCTTCATACACGGATATTATGGAAAAAGTGCGATATTTGGTACATAGATGTAGGTACCATACGTGCAAAATCTCGTACTTTTTGTGGTAGGCTTTTTTTATTGGAGTTTAAAACAACTTTTCCTGTACAGCATTGCTGAATAAATAATTACCTACGGTCTTTTGTTTTTTAATAATTTAGTTATGCATACTATTTGAGTAGATTAGGTCTACAGTTTGTGTATTAAATTAAATGTAGATAAAATTCTTGTTGAACCTTTTGAAGCAATGAAAACCTGGAGTTAACGATGCTTTATTAATTATTGCGTTATATATTTATAATAGAAGCCATTTATGCAATGCCAATTAGGTGGTTATTGCCAAAAATATATTAGGTCTTTACCTATGAAATTGCCGTTCTGCAGTACTGGCCATTTCAAATCAAAATAATTTTTGTTTGTCTAAGAATTCTAATTTCAAATTAATTTTATTTTAAAAACATGGAATTCTTTTACCAAAAGTAGTCATTTGTTTATTGATTAGTGTTACATTTTCATCGCATTTCAATCTTTTTCGTCATCATGGATACGTTAAAAATTCGAGTAATTATGGAATATGAGTACCGTCGTGGCAGCAACGCGGCACAAGCGGCACGCAACTTCAACGACGTTTACGGAGCTAACACTACAAACCAACGTACCACCTGTTATTGGTTTGCTCGCTTCCGTTCTGGAAATTTCGACCTGAAAAATGAACCTCGCGGTCGTCCGAAGACTTTGGTCGACAATGACGAATTAAAGGCGATTGTGGAAGCTGATGATACACAATCTACGGCTGAATTAGCAGCAGCTTTCGACGTTAGCGTCAAAACAATATTGGTCCATTTGCGTCAAATTGGCAAGGTAAAAAAGCTTGACAAATGGGTGCCCCACGAACTCAATGATCACCAGCGCGAAGTACGCGTCGAGACGTGCCTTGCACTGCTCAACAGACACACAAATGAAGGAATTTTGAACCGCATTGTTACCTGCGATAAAAAATGGATTCTGTTTGATAACCGCAAGCGCTCAGCAAGTTGGTTGGATCCTGGTTCAGCACCTAAACAATGCCCTAAACGAAAACTTACCCCTAGAAAAGTGATGATCACTGTTTGGTGGTCTAACGCCGGTGTGATTCATCACAGCTTCTTACCAAACGGGGTGAGCATTACTGCAGATGTGTACGTCTCCAAGTTGCAAGAACTGGGGTTGGAAGCTCTCCGTCATCCGCCCTACTCACCAGACCTTGCGCCTACAGACTACTACTTTTTCCAGAATTTGGATAACTTCTTGGCGGGAAAAAAATTCAATACCCGAGAGGTAGTACAAAATGCCTTTGAAGAATTTGTTGCCACCCGTCCAGCTGATTTTTTTAAGAAGGGCATCAATAAATTGCCACTGCGTTGGCAAAGATGCATTGATTGCATGGGTGATTATTTCGATTAATACAAATAAAAAATACATGAAAAAAATTAGTTTAATTTTTTTCATACAAAACGGCATTTTCATAGGTAAAGACCTATTATATAATAGCTGCACCAGCTTGGGATTTCCAGCTTTATGTAAAAGCAATATAACTTTAAATAAAACTGGAAGCATCGATCATCACGAATGTTTCATTATGTGTTTGTGTGAGACGGTGTGCCTCATTTATAGTGAGCAACTCGTGTATGCACAATAAAGACAAAACAAATAAAATTAACTATTGGAATATTCTGATCATATTATTTTTATGCTGTCTACAATTTTATTTTCTGTATACGACGGGTATTTAAATGTCAGTTTTGTTTACAGTAACAAAGCTGTTCGTAATGAAGTGAATCTCACTAGTTATAATGTTGTATATCTAGATACAAAGCAAATTGAGTAGTGGTTTCCAGAATTAACTGGACCGCGACCAAACTAACAAAAACTTCCAAATTCGAGGCTCACCTTTTGGCTGTTAAAGAGAAAAAAATAAAAGGAAATAACTAAATGAATGTATGAATGAAAATATTTAGTTACTTTCGGATTTATTAAAACTTAAGCACAAGGACGGCTATCTCCATATTTATTTTAGGCAACAGGCAAGGACAGTAGTGTAGCGTGGTGTGGCAGCGGAGGGCTATGACCCTGCAGCAAATGAAAAGGCAAGCGCCGCAATAAAAAAAAAATACAAAATTAGGAAATCCTTTTTCAAATCGCGTCTGAATTGAGCTTAAAAAGGCACGAACGTGACATAGTGTTGAAAATACGTCATTTTAAGATCTGCAGTCATATTGAGCGTTGACGAACTTAAACTAGATCAAGCTCTTCTAGTCATAAATAGAGAAGAGTTCAAACCTGAGCGCGAACTCCTACGGGCTTAAGTAGCTGCAACAGACCCAGACCATAAAAAAGATTTTAGGTTTTTTTTTAGGTTTATAAAACTATTATTGATTCTAAACTTGGTGGCTTATAAAGCGTTGTTTTAATATTGAAAATATTCTTAATAACTGCCATTGGTAATGCCAGTCATAAGAAGTTTCTTCAAACTAAAGTTAATTTAAAATTATCTACGATTGACTATGTCCACATTGAGACTATCCAATTTTGTTATATTGGCAATCGAACCTGACGTAGATATTGACATTGATAATTCCATTAAAGATTTTGCTTTGACCAAAACACGAAGGCTCCATTTTAAATAATTAAAGAGTTCAAAGGTCTTTTATCAATTTTCGTGACTAATGTTGAAAAAAGGCGCGGAGAATTTCCGGTTGGCCCCGGGCGGCGAAAACCCACGCTACGTCACTAGACCAGGATCAGCAAGTGAGAGTCACAGAACAGAATATCGTTAACAGCTAGGAACCAAAACTATTTTTAGTGACGTATCTTCTGATAAATCAATGAGTTCTGTACTTGACATCGTCGTATTTTTCCACCTTTTTACCCGTGCCCACCCAATAGTCAGGTATTAGCGCATAGTTTGGGAAATGCCGAAATAGAGCGAACATGATTTATGGACATCAATAGATTCCTCTGTACAGGGGCAAGGACATCGATGCTCTAACTGTAACAAAAACTGAAAAAATAAACAAAAACTGTGTGCTGTTTATGAAATGAAAATGTAAAGGGGTGGGATCCTGGTGTCCTGAAACACAGGCCACGAGCCTAGCTTAGGTACCAGTCTCCCACAATATATACTTACCTGAATTGTATATAATTGTCGAATCTGACCAATGTAAATTAAGTTATGTATATTCTGGTGAAAAAATAAAGTTGATTGATTGTAACCATGAATCCAGGCGATTCTAGACGCCTTTTTTTTTGGGTGAGAAATCATCAAACGGCGTCTCCTACTCTGAGAACTGACTTTTACTGACTAAAACCCACCCGTGTTCTTTCAGTTGCCGGTGCCAGGGCCATTCTAGATCCCTATAATGAAAATTTGAATTAATTTTTATATGCCATTTTTCATGAAAATTTCTGCCACCCTGTGTTTCTCTTTAGTTCTGTTATCAATAGCTTGAGTTTCTATGTTGGAAACATTAATAATTATCTTTCCACTCGAAAGCTGGACTTAAACCTCCCAAAACCTCGCCTGCGGGAATTTCCACATCGACTGGATTCATAATTGTAACCAACATCGAAAATTACGCTATTGTCGTTAAAATATAAAAACAAACACAATTAATTTAAGACCTTCAAGACCTTGTTTCGAAAGCAGAAAAAAACAATTTTAAATGTGGCGTAGTTTAATGCTTCATTATTCTAGAAAAAAAACTTGTGGCAAACAAACAGTGGAATACGACACTGACTTAGGAACTTTGAATTCATGGCGTGTCGCGTAATGCCGCTATCTAAATTGATGTATTATTGCTGGTTCCGCATGTAGATAAGTCCATAAGCATTACCTTGAAGAAGCGGCTAAATCTGTTTGCAAAACAATTATTTGAATTATTTTTAAAAGTTGTGTGATCATGAAGTCTAGAACTGTCCAATCTTTCTTGGCGTAAGGATTTGTTTTAATACCATAGCTTAGGTATATATGCTCACGTCATTCTCGAGCTGCAGAGTTTATTTCTTTTTGCAACTTGATTGTTTTCTCAGTTACCTTTCTAGATTATTGGTGAGACGTCGACGACCCGAGCTGTTATACGTCACTAAGTATAACATGTCGGGACATCGACTCGTCCACGTGTTCTCGACTTCCTTTCGTTCTTTCTCGTTAAAATAGGTTTAGTAGTTTAGGCCATACGAGGTAACAAACTGACCCTGACTCACGTTATACCTACATACCTACACGATTAGTAAGCTTCATAATTCATCTGTTCCGTCGTAGTCGGGTAAAAGGAAAAAATATCTTCATATGTTTACAAACTATGGCATATAAAAGAATGTCATTAAAATGGTACCTACATGTAAACCACTTCTAAAAATATCAAAATGATAAATTATTTTTAAAGTTGTCTGTAATTTGTAATTTTCCGAAACTTGTTTGCAGACTGCAGCCATAAGTACGTAACAAGTAAAAATTGGTGTTTCCGCATGTAATTAAAATTTACCACATATTTTATGGTTTGAATCAAAACTAAAACTGGAAACGGAAAACAACAGAAACGTTATTCAAAAAGTCGACTATGAAAAGCTGAAATCAGATCTCGAGAGAGAGACATATCATCGGTGGGGCTACCTCAAGAAAAACCCAAAATATCAAGAAAAGTCGAGATGAGTTTATAATGAAGCCCCGGATTACATAAGGTTCTGTCCACTGCATGCACTTTAAAGATAAACTTCACTTGTAAGCCAAGCAAGACACGAAAAATTAAACTCTGAAACTTTCTTACACGAGCTAGATACCTCGTGTCAAAATGATCGATCGGGAAGTTCAGATGAACTTCCCGATCGATCATTTTTAGAAATGTAAGGAACTATTACAATAACAGACAGATGTAAGAGAAACAACACAACCTTAAGAAATTATTTAGCTCTATTCAAGATATACAGATTCATGGCCTTTTTAAACCAACGCTATATTACTTTACATTGGCAGGACATATCCTACAAAGTCTGTCCACGACTGAGGAGGATTTAGACTGAAGAATCAGATGTAGAGTATCTATCTAATAGTCACTTCATATTTTTGCCGTCTACTGATTTACTGTAGCCTCTCCAACGCTGCAACGGTGCCAGATTGACTATCAGGTACATCGAGGTGCTGGAATCTATACTAATATTATAAAGCATAAGAGTTTGTTTGGTTGAACGCGGTTATCTCAGGAACTACTGATCCAAATTTAAAAATTATTTTAGTGTTGGATAGCCTATTTATTGAGAAAGGCTATTAGCTATATTATATCACGTTACGATCAAAAGGAGCGGAGCAACAAAGAAAAATTGACGAAAACTGCAGCAGTATATAACTATAACTATATATATAGCAATTATCAAGCTTTGAATGTCAGAATGATAACGGCCTATTTACTGTGTAGGTATAGGAAAGGGTTTCAATAAGTAAAGCACAGAAAGACAAGACTACACTATATTTCGATTAGGCTTGTCAGTATTAATCAGAAAGCTAGTCGTCCGTTCCAAAACTAGGTCTTCATGGAGAAGAAGTACAAGAAACTCCATGGAAACAGTACTGAAGTATTATATCAACACATTTCTTACATTGCCATACATTATCATTATCTTAAATACATTAATACTGGGTCCACCCTTTATGGCAGATTTTTTTTTTGTCTTAATATTATTTTGCATAACAGCGGATAGCATAAACTTCATTTCGCAGAAAATCGTTTGGCATACACTCATTTATCATACATTCACATCGCATAATTTTATAAGTCAGAATCATCTTTAGGCATAAATTTTATATCCATAATAATGAAAAAGGAGAACCATCATATCGCAGAAATTTCGCAGTCAGAATCGTCTCTTGGCATTATTTCATATCGATAGTCCTTAAAAGGCAGAACTATCATATCTCAGAAACTTTACAGTTAGAATCATCTTTTGGCATACATTTCATATCCATAATAATTGAAACGCTCATCTATTACATTACAGAAAAATCATATTTAGCACGCTGCATGCAGACATGCAAACAAGCATACACCATGCATGCAGCATGCAAGCAATCATGCAGCATGCAAGTAAGTATGCAGCATGCAAGCAAGCATGCAGCATGCAAGCAAGCTCACAGCATGCAGGCGAGCATGCAACATGCATGCTTTCTGTCACGGCTCCGGCGCTGCGTGGCTCCGGCGGTCCCACGCGAGCTCATCGTCGCAGATGGTTTTACGCTCACCACCGCAGCTTCGGCTTGCTGGCCGGCTCCGCCGGCCAGCCTCAGCCACAGTGGCGAGCGTCAAAATCACCTGCTCCTCAGCTCACAGGCCGCCTCGCCCCTCCGCGCCTACGCGCGCTTAAATTACACTCTAAGGGTAGGGCAGACAAGACTACGTGGAGTCGGTTCTGCAGCGATTCGTTTCTGTCAATAACTTTTGTAGCCCAACATATATTGAGTTTTTGAGACACGATTTTAATTTTAATTTAAGGTTAAAATGCAATTTTATAGAAATGACAATATGCCTAACAAAACTATTCTAAATGAAATTCTGCCATCTTCATAGTATGCCAAGTGAAATTGTACCAAATAATCGTCGTTCTAAATAAATGTTATGCTAAACGACATTCTGCGGAATGTTAAGTCTGCCAAAGGTAATTATGCTTAATAAAATTCTGCCATCTTAAAAGTATGCCAGCGTAAAGTCGGACTTATAAATATTCGGCCAAACAATGATTATGCTTAACATTTTTTATGCCTTGCAAATATTCGTTTAAAGAAGATTATGCCAAGTGTGTTATTCCAAATAAAATTCGGAGCATCAAGTTTCTGCCAGATAGAGGGAACCCATTAATACTATCTCTTGGACCATTGTCCAAGAGAACTCTGAATAATATCAACATAATCACAATATCTAGAAAAGAATATGAATATTCCATTTATATGATTTAAAACATTAGCAATATGGCAACACTATAACCAGTACAACAACATTGTCATAATAGGCAATAATTAGGATATAATATCAATTACTTAACTTACGTGACCTCTGGTCGATCCTTTCCACACAATAACAGCACTAGAACTAACCAACTGGACATCTGTCAAGCAACTGACTGTTTCACTGTGGCTCCGGCCTTTTATACCCGTTAACAAACAACTATGATTCAAAAGTGACAGTTGAGTCAAATCAGTGTTTGACTTATATAAAAATAAGTTTGTTATAAAAAGCATTTAGTAAATTCAATAATTAAATATTAGACACATAATAATTACATATATCACAGGCATTTCGAAGCGATGGGAAGGGTCAGGGGTGCAAAAAATTGACGCGGACGAAGTCGCGGGCACAAGCTAGTGTTTCTATAAAATGCTACTATGTCAGTCCGATTCCAGGATCGGACCTTGAAACCTATCCTTCTGCAGCAAGGAGTGTGACAGGGAGACGTTATCACTCCAAAACTGTTCACCGCTTCAGTGGAGGAGAGTGATTGGCATCAACATCAATGGCACCTACATCACTCAACTTCGGTTTGCCGATGATATAATAGTCTTGATTGAGTCTATGAAGGACCTCAGTACGGTATTCGATGAGTCGATGACCTCAGTAGAGCCTCCGAAACAGTGGGCCTTAAAATGAACATGGACCAAACGGAGGAAACGTCTAATGGCCATGGCACACTCACACTCGTGAAGATCGTAGTCTCTACACTCGATGTACCACTTATGTTAACTTAGGACAACTGGACAGTTTGTCTTAGGTAAACATAATCCTTAATAAAGAGGTCAATCGTCGGATCCCATTCGGCTGGGCAGCGTTTGGAAAACTAAGCATTATCTTCTCGTCCCACCTTCCGCAGTGTCTCAAGATGAAAGTCTTTGACTAGTGCGTGTTGCTAGTAATGACCTATGGCACTGAATAAGGACTTGTTCACAATGACCTTCACAAGCTGAAAGTCACCCAAAGGGCAACGCAGACTATACTTAGAGTGTCCCTAAACGATCGAATCAGAAATGAAGAGATCCGTAGGAGAAGCAAGGGAACGAACAAAGCACGAAGAATTGCTAAACTTAAGTGGCAGTGGGCAGGATATATTGTTCGCAAAACAGATAGCCGATCTGGATATCGATTCTGGAGTGCTGACTGCGTAGGTACTGGAAGACGTAGCGTTGGAAGACCTTCCACAAGATGGACCTGGTGAAGGCCGCAGGAATCCACTGGATGCTAGAAGCAAGGAACCAGTCGAGGTGGCAGTGTCTTTTAAGCACGTTTGCCATCTGAGCAGGACAACATGAGCCATTCCATGAGGCGGATTCTACAGGAACTCCAGATAACTAAAGACCAATATTATTGCTCAGTACTTTCTAAAATACACGAGAAAGTAATCAACAAACGTATTATGCAGTTTACTGAAGAAAACAAATTACAATCGGACCGCTAGTTTGGCCTTAGACAGGGAAGATGCACGCAAAACGCTGTCATACTTCTAACCAATATTGTTTTTGGGTACGTTATCCGAGGCCGTCGATGCCTGTGCATATTCACAGACCTTGCGAAGACATCAGACACAGTTCATAGTCTTAATTGGAGCAATTTCGTATAAGAGGAGTGGTTCTAAACTAGTTTCGAATATTTATGAACGATGACGTAAGTTCTTCTTTTGGGGTACCACAGGGTAGTCTACTTGGCCTGATATGATGGACAGTTTACATGGAAGCGATTTAACTCACGAAATTACTGATGCTGACTAAATTGGTTGCGCTGACGATGACGGTGACCATTGGAAATAAGTACATATAAAAAAAGTTTTTGTAATGAGTCCGATAGCGAACGGCGTTATTGAATATATGTATAGTATTTAGGAAAATGCTACTAAACTACCTAGATGTAAATGGGATAAAAAATTAACCGATGCGAGTTCTTCAAGCCTGCCGGTAGCTCTATTGTTGCGTCCGAGTAGAAAGATCGAAAGAGTTGATCACCTAAAATACCTTGGAGGGCCAGTAGATCAGCGTTTCGGTTTCTTACAACACACTTTGGTTATGGCGAAACGAGTGATTAGGTTGATCTACTTATGTTTTGAATCTTTTCCATCATGTGTCTTCACTGAATTTCGAAAATTAGTTTACTTTGCTGACTGTCAGTCACTATTCTGGAGTCGAGACTTACTGAGACTGTACTATAACAGATTGGAGTCGCCAAAACTCATAAACACTAGACCTGGTTAGGACGGAACGTGCTATTTTAAAAGTAATACCTTACCTTTATTCAACTGATATATATTATTATATAACAGGTAGTACTTCTACTGGGTGTTACTCTACATTTTTGAAAGTCACCTAAAACTATCTAAGAGAACTGATTTAAATACCCTGCAAACCAAGAGAAATCTCAGGATTCCGAACTTGGCAGTAAACTCTGCGTTATAAACACCTACGAAAAGGTAAAGGCACAACTCAAAATCGACAATTTTTCTTACACCCAGGTGAAACACACAGTTAAAAGAAGGTTGTTGGAACAATTTTGCGCCAGTACTGAATCAATCCTGAATATAAACAAATAAATTAACTTACTCACGGCACAAACAAAAAATAAAAAACCACAAAAAATTGTAAAATAAAAACTTATTAACAAAAAATTAAACCGCCGAAAAAACTGAAAAGCAAAAAATAATAAACCTTAAAATTTTGAGTCGGCGCTGAAAAATCAATGAACAAAGATCACTCAAAGCGCCGACTCATAATTTTAAGGTTTATTATTTTTTGCTTTTCAGTTTTTTCGGCGGTTTAATTTTTTGTTAATAAGTTTTTATTTTACAATTTTTTGTGGTTTTAATGTACTAATAATACTTGGCAAGGTATACCCTATCCAATGAAAAAAGAATGATCAAAATCGGACTACTCTGTATAAAGATACGCGTGGTAATACATTACAATCACTGAGTGAACAATCAATCATCCCCTGTTTTCTGACCCTTAGGGTTCGATTTTGTTTTCCAAATTTATATGGAACCACCCTCGGAGTATACCCTTTCCAATAAAAAAAGAATTATCACAATCGGACTACTATATAAAAAGTTATGCGTGGTCATACATAAAAAAAAAAAAAAAAAAATATACGCGTCGAATTGATAACCTCCTCCGTTTTTTTTCGTTGGTTAAAAAAAGAAGGGCGTTTGTGTCTGTGCCGTCATATAGCTGTAACTTAAAGTCGCAGATGATAGACTACGATATTTGGAGTAATATAAAATCAGTTACTTACAAATAACAAAACCATGGTCAGCAAGACAACCACAAGCAGCACACGTTCACGAGCCTAATGCAATCGTCAGCCCATACTCCTCACCTTATTTGAGGGAAGGAGCCAACCTGGGTTATGTTGCCTCCTTCTCGACGCTACTGAAAGCAATGACATCTAAAGGAGCATGACAAACTGACTCCGGGTTGTTCTTTTTTTTAAAAAAAAAACACTGTTATGCGTAGGTTATGCCAATAATATATAAAAATAAATATTAAACAAATTGACTTACTATATAGTCAAATCTTCTATACAAATAAATAAAATTGGAGTGTCTGTTTTTAATATTAAGATAACCACTTTTTACTAAGTGTATATGGATGTATACACGATACATATACCAAAACAACATTTTTTACAATTTTTGTCTGTCTGTCTGTCTGTCTGTTTGTTCCCGCTAATCTCTGAAATGGCTGGACCGATTTTGACGGGACTTTCACTGGCAGATAGCTGATGTAACAAGGAGTAACTTAGGCTATTTTTATTTTAGAAAGATTCTTTTATTTTAGAAAAAAATAACTATCTTCGAAAACTACGCTGACATACGTCTCAAAATTCGAAAAACCCTGACTGAATCCTACGAAATATATCAAAATAATGTACTACAGTATTGTACACCTTAAAAAGGCCTACAAAAATGTCCTCAATGGTATATGTCTATCTCTTAGGGATAACCCACAATAACCATTTTTTATCTTTTACTTTTTACGAGAAATAAGGGCTTATTTACGAAGCGATTTTAAGCAATACAGCATTAATCCTTATCCAATTAAGTACCTTAAATACATTGTGCATTTAATATAGATCAATTTGGCCCTTTACAGCATGTAATTTAAATGAATATCTTAGAAGATATTAGAGATTTAAAAAGTGGGCGCAGAGCGCGTTGGCAGCGACACACACAGGATAAGTAGGATTGTAATTCATATTACTTTGGCTTCATAGTAATTGCGAATATCATGTGTGTTCATTATACTCAAAATAAACCTAATAGTATTATTCCAAGTAAGAGACCGCGAAATTGCTTAGATGTTTAGATTTTTGGATGTTTGTTTCTCAATGATGCAAAGACGGCCAAACGGATTTAGATCGAATTTGGCACAAAGATATATTATATCATGGATACGTAACAGATAGGATACCTACTTTATCCCGGTAGTAGGTTCCCGGGTGATATTTTCCGACAGCTATACGGGCCAAACCACTGGCAATGGAGCATACGGTGGAAGTGTGCCCTGCCTGGGCGGAGCACCGCCGTGTCCTCGTGGAGGTGATCGGCGGCGGCGATCTCTCGCGTCCGGCCCTGGTGCGAGCCATGGTACGGAGCGAGAGGGCATGGGAAGCCGTCACCTCCTTCTGCGAAGCAGTAATGCTCGCGAAGGAGGAGGCGCAGCGCATGAGGGAGTGGCAGTCTCTGCGCCCTCACGTCCCTAGCCGCCGCAGGAGGAGACGCCCCGGGCGCCGGGAGTCGATTGCGGACTCCCGGCCACCGTAGGCGCGAGCTTGCGGGTGGCGAGCAATGAATAGCTCGCCGCCCGGTAAGGACCAAGCTCGGGTCGACGGCGCGTAGTGTTCCACGCGCGCCTCATAGAGATGTCAGCAACACTGAAGGGGTCTGCTAGGACCAATGCCTGCCGGGGTCGCGTGATTGTTCGAAAGAGATACCGTGACCCTGGCACATGGGCAACTGAAGGAAAACGGGTGGGTTTTAGTCAGTAAAAGTCTGACACGCCCTCCCGCTCCGCCCAGAGCAGGAGAAGTCATTTCATGATTTCCCATACAAAAAAAAAAAAAAAAGACACTGGCAAAAGTACTATTCCTATAATTATGTTCGGTGTCTGGTAAATGATTGAGTGTCTGTATAGGTAAAATAGGAGCGTTAAGAAAAACCAGGAAGACTTATATTCAACTAAACCAAGCCCTATGTCACGGTCTTCTTACTCTGAATACCCACAGACACCCACACCAACGCGCAAATGGAAGCCATAAAAAAAAAAAAAAATTTACTACTCTTCCTTACTTTACTTTAATTATAAACTAAGCAAATTTTTACAATCACTTGGTAGATCGACACCCACCCACGAGTTGTATAAATCTTTCTGTATCAACCCTATAGCCGAACACTGTCTCTTAAGATACAGGTAACCCTAGTTTAAGAGGCAGGGCTCACCAATTGTCTACAGATTTCTACAGCATAGGAAATTCAATTTGTATTTACTTCCTACCACTAGTTGTAAACCATTTTGTGAAACTAATAATTTAAGTCTGTAATCTCTTTTTGGAAATAAATAAATTATTATTATTATTTTCATATATATATTTATATATCTCGGGATCCTAGCATCCCGGTCTTTTAGAAGGCGTACGAGGGGCCGAAGCCAACTCGCAGAGGCCCCTTAGAAAATTTAAATGAAGTGAGGCACTAACCGACGGTTATCCCCGTATGCACTGTGCAAGTGCACCCAAGGACAACCTCCGGTTGGTGTTGGACTATTGCAGGATATGGAAACCAAGATGTTGGACAATGTATTTGACTGGCTAAAATGGACTGGTTACCAAGAACTATGGAAGGTCTATGGCCCCTGCCGCATCAATGTTTGTATTTACACGGATTAAATGGCAGGGGGTGACTTGCACACTCAATAATGGGCCCCCGGAAACAGTCGCTGGCACATAGTGACGCAGCGACAAGGGGGCAACACTTCCTGAGGTGCTTGAGAAGTGGAGAGGTATTCCACGGCTTTCAGAACAATCCCAGAGCCCGGAAGATGGTCAATATCCCTACGAGCACTTACTGGAATACTTCCTTTCCCCGAGCACGTTTTCTCTTGCGAATCTCCACTCAAGCCGGCCAATAAAGGCAAGAATGAGGTGGGAGCTCTGAACCTCTTCATTGTTCACTCCAGCCGGCCAATAAAGGCAAGCCAGAGATGAGGAACAAGAATTCTCCCGGGAGATAGGGTCCGTGGGGTCGCTACTGCCCAACAGCACGCCACATGCTGCCCTGCGGGTTTATTATTATTATTATTATAATACTATTACTTTTATTTTAAAAACCAACACACATGATGTTCTCATAAACTATGAATCCTAAGTAATATGAGTTATAATCTTACTACTAATAATATTATAAATGTGAAAATATGTATGATTGGGTGTTTGTTTCTCAATCACGCAAAAATGGCTGAATGGATCTGGATCGAAAATAGCACACAGAGTCTATATTACCTATATAACCTGGAATAACACATTCTTATCGCGGTAGTACGTCCTCTTGCATTAATTTCCGACATCCACGCGGGCGAAGCCGCGGGCAAAAGCTAGTAAAATATACAATTGTATGAACTCATATAAGCCGTCAGTGGATAAGCTAATTTTGGCGAAAGAACATTGTCATTGTCTTACTATTCTTATCGTTTAAGTAGTCGTTGATAAAATAGTATACCTTTGAACAAAGGTTGGATTTTACTTAGCTTTAAACGCATTAAGAGACAAATCTAGCAAGGAAGAGGTAAGCCTGTTAAAAAAATGGTTGTTAAGAAAATAAAAGGTTATACCAAGCCCACAATGAGTTATGAACCTTATGAAGCAGGTGAAAGGGAGCACGTAGTTTGTCCTTATTTGTGCTGTTATTAATTGTATATATTGCATTATATTTAAGATGTTAACGAAGATGAATTGTGATGCTACCGTGAGAGTACCAATATCTTTTAAAAATATCTGAGAAGCCCTCTAGGATCTAGCTGGTAAATTACTTGAACAGCTCGGTTTTGAAGAATTATATCAGCGGCTTTGCCCGACAGCGGAATGAAGTCGTAGGATATAACGCTATATAAGCATACTACTAGTTATCTGGAGTGTATTGTCTTACTTTACTGACGGTTTTGGTGGCCGAACTGGTAAAGGCTTTCATGGTGACGATGCCTTTCCATAAACGATGAAGAGGTTTCACATTAAGAATTTCATGAGTACTAAGGACTGCCATGCCAGTTTTTATTTTAGAGTATCAGCTGGTAACTTCACATAAGTAGTTTATTCTCCAAAACACAGCTGCTGCGAAATTACGTGCGAAACTAAAGTACAATTATGAAATGTGCTGAAATCCGGTCATTCAACTTGACATTAGGGAAAATACGTTATCGTTACTTTAATCGTAGCCAACAAGTTGTAAAAACATATCCTTCTTAATAGTTAAGCTACTTTGTTTATAATGTTTTTTCTTGAATAAAGTTAACTAACAAGTAGGTATAGTAAAGTATTTCCTTGCGGAATTAAATATTTCCGGAACTGTTTTAATTCTGCATTAATTTCTACTACCAACACAACTACCGTTATCTGTTGCTGGCGTTGCTGCTCTTTCATTTGTTGCCTTATTTTTGTAATGCTTTTTAAAGACACTGACCTATTATTACCTACTATATTAATCTTAATATATATAAATTACGTGTCATGTTGTTTGTCCGGGATGGACTCCTAAACTACTTAACCGATTTCAATAAAATTTGTACACAATGTGCAATTTGATCCAACTTGAAAGATAGGACAGCTTATATCTCAATTTATAGTCGCAATATTATTTTATTGCAAATTATTTGTTTATTATTTGACAGTCAAAACTATCTGTTAGCTCCAAAGATTTGAGCAAAAATTTAACGTGGACGTAGTCATGGATAGAAGTTAGTCTAGAATATTTTATCCTTGATAAATAAGGTAATTTTCACGCATTTGACCTTTGGTTACCTTAATAATTAGACGTTAATATTATGTCAGTGGAGACCACGTATTGGCAAACGTAGTGAAGGACGCCCCCAGCTAGATGTACCGAAGATCTCAGAAAGGTGGCTGAGATAGACCGAGTCCAGCAGACGACTACGATAAGCGGAGTTGATTATGTCAAATCTTAAAAATTCTTAATACTCCCAGCGCACTACACTCCATCATCTTTTGGCAAACTGAGCTGGAACTGAGTTTCAAACAAGGGTTGGGATGGGCAAAATCAGACGACAACGAGTAGAGTATGTATGCATATTAGTTTCGGTACAATAACCCTCTGACAGCGACTAAACCAAGTACATGAGTATCAAACTTTATAAGAGTACTAGCTTCTGCCCGCGACTTCGTCCGCGTCAATTTTCTTGCTCTCGCGACCCACCCCGTCGCATCGAATCGCCCGGCCCGTACGTAGTGTTGAGCAATCAGGTTGTTATATCTCGTAAGATATTCATTAATCTCAAATAATGTAAGGGCAACTTTGTTCAAAATTAAACACTTCTGATGGATAAGGATTATATCCATGTTTATGAAAACACCTTCGCAAATAATGCATTTTTATAACGAATTTGAAAAAACATAGTGCGTCATCCGCTGTTGCGGACTTTTTTTTAGAACTTTTTAAGAGGAACAATTCCGGCTTACATGATTGTTGCGTTACTTTAACCGTTTACGCAGCGCACGCAACGAAAGCTCTTGAAAGTAATAATTTACCCCGTTTTTGCAACATTTGCATTGGTGCTCCGCTCCTATTGGTCGCAGCGTGATGTTATATAACCTATAGCCTTCCTCGATAAACGGGCTATCTAACATTTAACATAGTTCCAGAGATTTGTACGTTCAACCAAACAACCTCTTCAGCTTAATAATATTAGTTTAGAGATAGTTATATATTAGTACTCAGATTTGATTACAATTGAAAGAGTTATCTAAAAAAAGTCCGCAAGAGCCTATGTCTATCTTTTAAGGTTGACTCACTAGTCAACCTTAAAAGATAGACATAGGCTCTTGCGGACTTTTTTTTAGAACTTTTTAAGAGGAACAATTCCGTCATACATAATTGTTGCTAGAGGTTGCAATCCGGATAGTTCGAAATTCGAAAACAACTGAAAAATCCGGATTTTCCGTCCTCATATAAATTCGAATTATAAAATTAAAATCCGGTTTTTTCGAATTTCAATAAAGCTTTTCTTTGTAAACCTATAAAATAGAGCATGTATCGTCAACCACCTACTTAATTATATTTGAGCGTAAACTACGTGACAAATCTAAATACAGTGTAAACTCTATGGATCGTCACTCGATTTAACAACAAACTCACTAAAGCGTCGAAATGACTCCACTTTAATTGGTTGAGCTTATCTTCCATACCATGATACAGTCTACAGATACACCGAGAGTGGGTGTAATTCTATGTATAGAATTACACCCACTCTCAGTAACGACAACAATTAAATAATAAGAAGTACTTTTTAAGTTGCCAAAATTAGTAAAAACTTCGCAGCTGTGTACGTTTCTTTTGTCGCTTTATTCTCCTAGCCCGTAATAAACTCGACTGTTGGCATCATACATACCGTACTTTCTAAGAAATCCGTTCTTTTGTTTACAAATTGGGATTGCTTGCACGTATGTTGTTACTAGGAGTCATGGATTATCTATACGTTATCATATTCCAAGTTGCTCACAAACTTTCAAACTGTAAACTTGGCATGTTAGAGAAAATCAGTGTGTATTGACGAAAAAGTTTTACTGATACGCTGGGTGAGAGAGAAGATAAGTGATGTTGGCAGACGCTTTGAATTTAGTCGCTCTACTAAAAATAAAGAAAAAATTCTACAAGCAGAGCAGGATGGATAATCATCCAAATAAGAAACCTAAATACGAAGATTTGGATCAAGCTATACTATCATGGTTTCACCGACAGCGCCAACATAATATGCCTAAGTCGGGGCCGATCGTGAAAGCTAAGGCGGAGAAGTTTGCTGAAAAACTTGGTTTACTTTCTTTCAAAGCATCAGAAGGATGGCTTCTTTTTTTGGATGGGAAATCATCAAATGATTTCTCCCGCTCTTGGGCGGAGCGGGAGGGCGTGTCAGACTTGTATTGACTAAAACCCACCCGTATTCCTTTAGTTGCCCATATGCCAGGGTCATGGTGTCTCTTTCTAACAATCTCGCGACCCTGGCAGGCATCGGTCCTAGCAGACCCCTTCAGTATTGCTGACATCTCTTTGAGGTGCGCGTGGAAACACTACGCGCTGTCGACCCAAGCTTAGTCCTTACCAGGCGGCGAGCTACCCACTGCTCGCCACCCGCAAGCTCGCGCCTACGGTGGGCGGGAGTCCGCTATCGACTCCCGACTCACGGAGCGTCTCCTCCTGCGTCGACTAGGGACGTGAGGGCGCAGAGACTGCCACTCCAGACCCCTTCAGTCTTGCTGACATCTCTTTGAGGCGCGCGTGGAACACTACGCGCTGTCGACCCGAGCTTAGTCCTTACCAGGCGGTGAGCTACCCACTGCTCGCCACCCGCAAGCTCGCGCCTACGGTGGCCGGGAGTCCGCTATCGACTCCCAACGCACGGAGCGTCTCCTCCTGCGTCGGCTAGGGACGTGAGGGTGCAGAGACTGCCACTCCCTCACGCGCTCCGCCTTCTCCTTTGCGAGCATTACTGCTTCGCAGAAGGAGGTGACGTCTACCCATGCCCTCTCGCTCCGTACCATGGCTCGCACCAGGGCCGGACGCAAGAGGTCACCGCCGCCGATCTCTCCACGAGGACACGGTGGTGCTCCGCCCAGCCAGGACACACCTCTACCGTATGCTCCACTGTGTCCTCCAGACGATCCTCGCAAAAGGATGGCTTGATTTTTTTTTTTCTAATTCAGATTTTTCTTCTCCATTTAACGACAATTCTCTATAACATTGAAATGTGCACAGTCCCTTGAGTGTCGTTGTATAGAGTTTACATGTTTACTTAATCTTTTTTTTAAATAAAGTAAAAACTTCGAAAAATCCGGATAGTCCGGATTTGGCAATCCCTAATTGTTGCGTTACTTTAACCGTTTACGCAGCGCACGCAACGGAAACTGTCAAAAGGAATAAATTTTTCCCGTTTTTGCAACATTTTTCATTGATGCTCCGCTCCTTTTGATTGTAGCGTGATGGTATATAGCCTCTAGCCTTTCTCGATAAATGGGCTACACAACACAAAAAGAATTTTACAATTCGAATCAGTAGTTCCTGAGATTAGCGCGTTCAATCAAACAAACAAATAAACTTTTCAGCTTTATAATATTAGTATAGAAGTATAGATTATGCCTATAGTACTATTTTAAGCTTACTAAAGCTATGTCCAAAAAGTCAGCTAGGAGAGAAACAGAAATATAATTTAAACCTTGTTTGTTTGTTTGATAGTGCACACATCCATTAAAAATCCATATATATAACATAACATCAAACCTGCAGTCCCCGTAGGGTTAGGTAGAGGTGTACCTATAGTACACCCACATTTCACCAATTATAATTGAGTTGAGTCGCATGTAACAGGAGGCGAGCCTATTGCCATCAGCTGGGCAATTCAAAACTACTGATGAAACTTGACATTGTGAATGTTTATTATGCCTGAGCAAAATTTATTAAGGACACGTTAATTCTGATTTGTGGAACCTTGACTTTACCGGTTCTATCTGACATTCTTACGTTCCAATGTTGGGTACGTCCACATTCCACTAGGATGGACTCGCGGGCTAAACTAGTTATTGATTAATTTTGAAATATCTCAAAACTTTGTCGGAATTGGAAATAATATTTTACGTCTTAGTTTTGAAAAAATCGTTATATACCAGCGATTTTTTGGCTTGGATTTTATTAACTTGATGTCCTGAATTTGAAGACTTTAATTTTCTAATTCCTCCTAAATGAGATGAGATATTCCGTGTATTTGTCTTCAGTGGCGAAGTATATATATATATTATTATTGATATTTTTAAACATTACAAAAAAGTCTCCATCAAATTAACGTTATAAAGTTGAGTAACTATGCAATTTATTATAGTTACACATATTGAACTAAATCGAATAACATTTTTGTGGGCTGCAAATTTCTTTATTGCCCGTTTTTATAATGCCAACATATTAAAGTTAATTGTAAAATCTCTATAAATGCAAATGTATCCTTGGAGGATTGCAATATCTCTAATTGCGATGAAAGCTTTCATGGTTATGTTGTTAAGAAACTAAATAGAGTGTCTTCAATGGGAAGATCTCTAGGATATTCAAACCTAAATAAATGTGTCTATTTATTTCATATCTGTAATTTTCTGCATTTCATATTTATAAACTTAAGTTACCACTCAATTTTCAACCGACATGCTTCACGAAAATTATGTAACAATAACTGTGGTACCAACATCTTCGTCATCATCACCAGCATTGGGCGGCAACTTTATGGCACGGATATAATCCTCTTCTACTCAAGGCTAAATGATTTATCTGTTAGTTAAAATCATCTCGAGCCAGCATATTATTAATCAAATGTGGTTTCCATTATCATTCGCTTGTCATTGAATGATATGTTATTTTTTCTTTTAGATTAGAAGTAGTATGGGCTAGCCAACTAACTTCATAGTAGGTACTAGGACTTCATGTAGGTCCTTATATATAATTTGCGCTGTTTCTCCTGTTCATGCCAACGGGCGTTGCAGAAAATGGTTGACATTTACGACAAATAGCCATTGTAACTGTTTCAAATACAAATTTAATACAGGTTTCTTAACAGGTATTTGTTGAGACGCATAATATTCTTCGAGCTGATTTAATGTGAAATTCTTGAGGTCATTTTATCTATTATCATGAGAGGTCGGAGTAGGTAGATTGATTTTACGGACTCGCATCATGAATAGTCATAGAAATCATAACAAGGATAAGCCTTTTTTCCAGGATTTCATTTTGGTACTTACGGGATTGAATCAAATATTGTGAAAGTAAGGATTTTTAAACTAGGTACTACATTAGAAAGGGTCTCACCGTGTTTCCATATGAAATCTGCACTGGCATCTTTTTTGACTTTGGTGCCTTCATTATGATGCTAGTTGTCGAAAAAAAATTTGGGCCAATTATCAAACCCCTAGCTTCTTTAGTTTTTGAAAAATAAGGGTTGCAACCTCAAACTTGAATGTTTTTTTTCTACGAAACTACAATAGATTTTAAAACGAAACCAACGCGACATGAAAGCTACTTAATAGATTTACATTTGACATTTTTTTCATAATTTTTCAACCACCTATAGGGCAGAACCTAGGTAGGTCTTTTAAAAATTAAGGGTGGTTTTTCGTGGCCATTTTTCGAGGTACACCGACAACAATAACAATTACATAGATGTGTCATGGGTGGAACATATTCAAAACAATAAAAATTTTCAATAGGTAGGTACACACGGCTACAGGTCAAGCTATATATTTCCAGTTTTAGCTGATCTCGCGTTGCATAGGGGTTTCGTACGATGAGATGTCAGCTTATACTGGTAATGTGTGGCCGTGCGTACTGTAATCATAGGAATTATAATCATATACTAGTTTAGACTCATAATATACTGCGCTATCGAAAAGTTAACACAATTGCGTTATTTGTATCGGTTGAAGTATCGTGTTATACTTCTTCCAAACGTTATTATGTCAAGTCGTAAAGATTTAATTTTCTTTGAAAAAAATAAAATGGTATTGTGCGTTAATTAACTTTCAAATATCGTGTTCTGTCTAGCAGAAAATAGTTTTACAGTATTTGTTTGTGAATGATTCAAACATTTTTATATGGTTGAAACCTTCAGAATGGCAGACAACACTGACAAACTTAGAAGATGCACTAACTGTAATCGAAGGGGGAAAAAATCTGAGGAAAATAAAAAGGAATTCGAACAGACGAAAAAGTTCTCACATATCGAACTATTGGCGAAAATACTGTTCAAATATAGGCTCTTTATTTTGCAATAGGTGTAGATTATTAGTGTATAAATAGAAACAAGAAGATGAATCAAACATAGTAATTATAATTAAGGTGATCCTATATAGTTTTTACGTACAAGAAAAAAACCTGCCTTAAAAAAAAAACTTAAAGCCTGTGTATTTTAAAAGTTTTTCTTCACATAAAGAATATTAATAAAAATTCCATAGATTTTTTTTCCCCTTCCATTACAGTTAATGCATCTTCTAAGTTTGTCAGTGTTAACTGCCGTTCTGAAGGTTCCAACCACATATACAAATGTTTGAATCATACACAAACAAATGAAAACTATTTTCTGCTAGACACACCACGATATTCGAAAGTTAATTAACGCACAATACTACCAATTTTTTTTTCAAAGACTACGAAATGGTTACGACTTGACATAATAACGTTTGGAAGAAGTGTAACACAATACTTCAACCGATACGAATAACGCAGTTGTGTTAACTTTTCGATAGCGCAGTATATTAAGAGTCTAAACTAGTATATGATTATAATTCCTATGATTACAGTACGCACGGCCACACATACCAGTATAAGCTGACATCTCACCGTACGAAACCCCTATGCGACGCGAGATCAGCTAAAACTAGAAATATATAGCTTGACCTGTAGCCGTGTGTACCTACCTATTGAAAACTTTTATTGTTTTGAATATGTTCCACCCATGACACATCTATGTAATTGTTATATATTATAGTTGGATACATACGTAATTTATGTAATTTATTTGGTCGGTGTACCTCGAAAAATGGCCACGCAAAACCACCCTTAATTTTTAAAAGACATTTGGTTCTGCCCTATAGGTGGTTGAAAAATTATGAAAAAAATGTCAAATGTAAATCTAATAAGTAGCTTTCATGTCGCGTTGGTTTCATTTTAAAATCTATTGTAGTTTCGTAGAAAAAAAACATTCAAGTTTGAGGTTGCAACCCTTATTTTTCAAAAACTAAAGAAGCTAGGGGTTTGATAATTGGCCCAAAATTTTTTTCGACAACTAGCATCATAATGAAGGCACCAAAGTCAAAAAAGATGCCAGTGCAGATTTCATATGGAAACACGGTGAGACCCTTTGTAGAATGCGATAGATAAACTTTAAAATTGTTTTTTTTTTTCTGTAGAAGGCCGGTCTCCTATCTAGTACTATTAAAAAGACAGCAAAAGGATAAACATTTCTTATTCATATTGATGTATTCTTTATTCTACACATTACAACATTTGAAATTAGTTTCAAAATACTGGAATCCCAGAGGCTTATCCGTACTAAAATATACGTGCCAGTTCATTGATCCCATTTCAATCTACCTACTCCGACCTCTGATTATCATAGATATAACATTGATACCTTGTCGCGGGCGAGTCGTGGTTTGGTGCCCATCCATTACACACCGGGAAACACGTTAAGCCGTTGGTCCCGGTTGTCATTCGTAAATCTCTGACGGTTGTTACGGGTACTCAGATGCCCAGTCTGACAATCAGTCTCAACTAGGGGTACCGTATTACCCAGTAATTTGGTTATGTAGGTGCACAACCAAGTCCTATATTTATCGTACAAACATACATAAACTCACGCCTATTTTCCATGGGAGTAGGCAGAAACTACAGAACGCCACCTGCTACGATGCTATAACTACCTATCTTACTTTATCAGCCTATCTGACTAGATAGGCCGATCCATATAAGGTACTAGGTTTCAGTTGCATTAGGTAAAACTTGAAACCGACGCCAAAACAGTTGAGAACACGCAAAGCAGATTGATTGACATATAATATCGAGGTCCTTTTTTATTAATTATCCCCATATTACTGTTATATGAACGTCCAATTACAATGTCAACAACATTACAAGATTCTTTAACTATTACATGTATAAAACCAAAAAGCAATGTGTTGTTTATCAACTAAATTCGTAATTACTGTTGTCCAATGTAGTTATTGTGTCAAGAATATGTTGCCTTAAAGCAAAAACGAAGGCCTCTCTACTCTCTTTCCACCTCTCTGTTCAAAGCTGCCGAGGACTATTTTTTAATTAAAGAAGTTCAGCTCATCCCGCGATCTCCGCGGAACCGCTCTCTGGAACTGAAGCGGGTTGTGCGTTTGACTTATTGATCGTCTGACATGCGGCAGATGTGTCCAGCCCAATTCTATTTAAGCGTTGGCTTAATAATAATACCGGTGTGGGCGCCCTCACTGAGGCAGCGGCCAGCGCGCCGGTTGAGTGTGGCCCAGAGGGTCATGGCCATCCGGCTAGTCCGGGGATACCGCACGGTCTCCTGCGAGGCGACGAGCCTCCTTGCCGGAGTGCCACCATGGGATCTGGAGGCAAAGGTCCTCGCCCACATATGGGAGTGGCGCGCTGCCGTGCCAATCCAAAAGACTGTAAGTCGACTTACAGTGTTTTTGCTTAACAAAGCCCAATCAGTTTCTTGAAGTCTGTTTAGTACCTATGATCGACCACACTTTCATTTCAACGGTTTTTCTGCAAGATAAAGCAAACAAAAACCAATTACCTCTGATATGGGCAAATATTAATCAAAAACATGTTTTGTCAGTTATCTCAAAACTGGTTTTTGTAGGTTACAGTGTTTTGGCTTGGCAGGGCAGCGAGGACGCGAAACGCCGGGGCGAAACTCCGCTGCCGCGACAAATCGCGGCACGGCGGGCGGAGCTCTGGCAGGATCTCATGGCGACATGGCGGGTACGATTGTCGCAACCCAGCGCTGGGCACGCCACAATTGCGGCGGTAAGTCCCCTCTTTGAGGAGTGGATTGAGAGGCGCCACGGCGTCCTCACCTTCCGCTTGACGCAGGTTCTCACCGGGCATGGGTGCTTCGGTGGGTTCCTGTTTAGGATAAAGCGGGAGGAAACGCCCGGGTGTTTCCATTGTGAGGATTGTCTGGAGGACACGGTGGAGCATACAGTGGAGGTGCGCCCTGCCTGGGCGGAGCACCGCCGTGTCCTCGTGGAGGCGATCGGCGGCGGCGACCTCTCGCGTCCGGCCCTGGTGCGAGCCATGGTACGGAGCGAGAGAGCATGGGAAACCGTCACCTCCTTCTGCGAAGCAATAATGCTCGCGAAGGAGGAGGCGGGGCGCGTGAGGGAGTGGCAGTCTCTGCACCCTCACGTCCCTAGCCGCCGCAGGAGGAGATGCTCCGGGCGTCGGGAGTCGATAGCGGACTCCCGGCCACCGTAGGCGCGAGCTTGCGGGTGGCGAGCAATGGGTAGCTCGCCGCCCGGTAAGGACCAGGCTCGGGTCGACGGCGCGTAGTGTTCCACGAGTGGCTCAAAGAGATGTCAGCAGCACTGTAGGGGTCTGCTAGGACCGATGCCTGCCAGGGTCGCGAGATTGTTCGAAAGAGATACCGTGACTCTGGCACATGGGCAACTGAAGGAACACGGGTGGGTTTTAGTCAGTAAAAGTCTGACACGCCCTCCCGCTCCGCCCAGAGCGGGAAAAGTCATTTGATGATTTCCCATCCGAAAAAAAAAAAAAGCAAAAACGAAGGCCTCTCTACTCTCTTTCCACCTCTCTGTTCAAAGCTGCCGAGGACTATTTTTTAATTAAAGAAGTTCAGCTCATCCCGCGATCTCCGCGGAACCGCTCTCTGGAACTGAAGCGGGTTGTGCGTTTGACTTATTGATCGTCTGACATGCGGCAGATGTGTCCAGCCCAATTCTATTTAAGCGTGGGCTTAATAATAATAATTAAATCCCTTTCAGCCATCCAAATACATAGTCCAACATCTTTGTTTCCATCTTTGTTTTAATTGTTTCCATTGTTTCTATAGTATCCTGCAATAATCCAACACCATGTCCTTGGGTGCACTTGCACAGTGTATACAGGGATAATCGTCGGTTGGTACCTCACTCCATCTAAATTGTCTAAGGGGCCTCTGCGAGTTGGCTTCAGCCCGTCGTACGCCTTCCAAAAGACCGGAATCCCAGAGTCCCGAGATAAGTTAACATAAAAATAATAATATCTTAGGACAACGAACACAACGTTATCTGATCTCAAACTAGGCACAACCTGTACTATGGTAACCAGACAACTGATAAGCATACTTATATATTTCTAAGTACATTGCATGTATGCTTAGGTATGGGCTTAGGTTCCGTGTGTAGCTGGACGTAAAGAATAGCTCCCATTTCATTTCTTCCCATGGGTGTCGTAAGAGGCGAGTAAGGGACTTACTAGAGAATGGGCACTAGTGTTCTCTATGCATTTTACCACCATAATGCGATCGGCAACCCGCCTGCCAAGCGTGGCGATTATGGCAAACCGCCTAAATTGGGGAAGCCTATGTCCAGCAGTGGACGTCTTTCAACTAAAATAATGATGAGGTAGAAAAAAATATATGTTTATTAGCAAATCTATATATATAAAAATGAATCCCTATTTCCCTTGGTCACGACATCACGCGTGAACGGGTGGACCGATTTCACTTTTTTTTTTTGTTGTGTTTCTAATTGTCAGGAGAAGGTTCTTATGAAAAAAAAAATTAAAAAAATTGCACCGAAAATTAGAAAATTTAAGAACACTTATTTAAGAATACTTGACAACCATATAATAGGACAATGTAAACTTTTTTAATGTAACATTATGACATTTGACATAGAATTGACAGAATGCGTGATCAAATATCATCAAAGAGACAGGACAACGTCTGTCGGGTCAGCTAGTAAATTAATAAAAGAGCGTAGACTTAAACTATGGTTTATTTCGACTACTAACGCAGTGTTCAAGTATTTTATAGTAGATAAAAAAAAACCCGTGTCGAGAAAAAGACTATAGCACTGAATAGGAATGCATCTACCTACGTCAATGGAAATCAAAATAGAAAGTGCGCTCACGGGTAACCTTCTTAGTGTTCAAGATGAAACGGTGACTTTATTCATTTTGAGAAATATTGATTTTGAAATATTTTTTGTTCTAAAGGCTAACCGTGAAAGGACTCGCTAATTAACGATTCCGTACAAATTAATTATCCACACGCTAATTGCGCGGGTAACGTAGACGTCCCGACTATACAAATGATGAAAATACTACAAGTACCATATTCAAATTGTATGCGTAGGACGACGTTTTTAATTAAGTTACAAAATTAAATCACAAAATTAATTCGGTAAAAATTGCCCAAGTTCGAATTATGTTATGAATTATACAAGGTTTTCTCAGGCTAATAGAGAATTTATATGATTCAAATAAGGGTCATTTTTTTGTAAGCTATATTACTTCAGAATTATGCCTCCACCAATATTTTTGAATAGAATTTTCTTTTGAGCAAACAATTAATGTTAAAAAGTAATAAAACGGTAATTCAAACATTTGCTAAGCGACGTCATTGGTAAGAGCGAAAGTGACGTAAACTTGTATGATAACAATAAATGTCAATGTTTTTGCGATTAAGTCCGTTGTCAATGTCGTATTAGGTATAACGTCACAACAAGTGCGTCATAGTGAAGAGCGCTTAAGGCATGTGTCGGTTGGCTATTTTTAACTTTTTTAGGTTGTTTCAATTGCTTTTTTGCGTTGTTTTTTTTTTACTATTTATAATTTACATCGTTATAAAATAGTATTAAAAAAAAACACGACGCAAACAAAAACCGCTGAAAAGAAGAAAACAAAATGGATTGGCCGTCTAGGTTTAATAAGAAATTCTAGGTAATATTTTGATGAAAGTATCGTCTCATCGCAGCTGTTTTTTAGTGAGGTAGTTGGCAATCCTGCACATGCTAGATAATGCACAGCATCAGTTCAAGTTTACTTTGTTCTTCTAACATCATTGAAGTAATAGAATACCAAATTTCGGATCGATCAGATTCGTGAAAAATGCTCACATCCAGTCATTAACTAGAAAAGAGCTGATAATCGTCAAACATCTTTCGTTAATCGTCAGACTTTCTTGAATTACACCTAAGAATACTCTCAATGAAGTTGGCAAAACAAAATTGATTCAGCCGTTTGGGAGCTACGATGCCACAGACGGCATAAAAATACAAACGTTTAAGCTAAAACACCCGTCTAGTTCGTGTCAGGGGTGAAAATAATAACAAAACAACAAAACAATATTCCCTAATGTTCTCATACCTGTACTATATGTCATGGTTGTTCTTCTGGTATCTTCTACTACTAATCAATTTATTATTAATTAATTAATTAGAAGAAGAAGAAGAGTCAGCACTTTTTGACGTTCAAAAAGTGCTGACTCTCAGTCTAGTTTGAATAAATGACTTTTGATTTTGAATTTCAAAGAAGTTTCCTAATGCATTTTTCGATGTATATTGTTAGTATTTAAATAAGTTGAAATTGAAACTGCCCCGTTTTTGGTCTCGTGGTCGCAAGCGCGGCTGCTGAGCGTGGGTCCTGGGTTCAACTCAAAGATCGGGCAATGTGATGTTGGGTTTTTCCTTTAGGAAATTCTTAGTAATAGCCCGGAGTTTGGAAGTTGGCGGTGTGTTACCCCCGTGCCGCGAAAAGTACGTTAAGCCGTTGGTCCTGCGTCTGATCTCTCTGCGGTCGTGTGAGACTGCCATCCCATTGGACTATGAGAGTGAAGGATCAGAGAGTGCACCTGTGGCTGCACACTAGTGTTGCCCAAATTCAGTCTTGGTCTTGCAGTCTTGGTCTTGTTCTTGCGTTTTTGCAAGACCAAGACCAAGAACAAGACCGCGTATTTTTAGCAAGACCAAGACCAAGACTGACCGTGCAAGACTTGAGCAAGAACAAGACATAGCCTGCAAGACTCTTGCGTCTTGCAGCTAGGACTTAGCGCTATTTCACTGAGTAGTTAGGTGTAACAGTTCGGTGTATAGGTAGGTACGCTTAGGAATTCTATGAGACGCAAAAAACTGTATCAAAGAATATGAAAAACTGGACCTATGCGCATTACGACTAATACCATAAACATAACGAATAAAAAAATATCTATTAAAATCAAACTGAGTGCATGCATAGTTATGTTTTAACCATCGGCACTTTGATAATGCGGCATCAAAGGTTTTGTACTTACTTCTCAAAGAAATTTGCCGCTTTTCGGAAGTACATGGTTATGATACACGCGCCGGCGGCTTCTTTTGAAATCTAAAACAATCGTTGCCGCCACGCCGAAATCATAACATTTGTGACACTATTTGATTGCCGCCATAGGGCGAAGGTATACTCATGCAAAATAATTTCGAATTTTTTTAAGAGTACCTACAGGTGTTCCAAAGAATAAATAAGTTTCAGAGTGCTTAGAATGAAAATGAATACATTATACTGATCACGCAAGTAGTATTATGATTAGGATAAAATGGTAAGGATAGGTAGTAGATGTCATATTAATTCATTCTAGTAAGTATATATTATAATATTGATTACTTATATGGTTTTAAACTAATTACTTAGGTACTATTATTGTACATTTAGTCATTATATTTCTTAAGTTTTTACAAGAAAAAATAGCAAAAAAGTGTTCAAATATCACCCGTTTAATAAATATTGTAGCCACTTTTAAATATACTTGAAACGTGTAAAAAAAATCTACAAAACTAATAAAATAATATAAAAAGCGTAGGTACTTACCTACTAATAAAATAAAAAGCCTGCGATAAGAGTTTTGTATTACTTACCAGCCCGAATATCTCTGAGAGAGATGATGAGAGTAAGTATTTACTAGCTGTGCCCGCGACTTCGTCCACGAGGAATAGTAACTTTGGAGGTATAGTGACGTTCAGGACTTATTTATTTATTTTAAAACTTCTGTCATCAAACATACAAAAGAACTCTTCAGCTTTATAATATTAGTATAGATGTACGCCAAAACAAGAGTAAGTATTTACTAGCTGTGCCCGCGACTTCGTCCACGAGGAATAGTAACTTTGGAGGTAGGTATAGTGACGTTCAGGACTTATTTATTTATTTTAAAACTTCTGTCATCAAACATACAAACGAACTCTTCAGCTTTATAATATTAGTATAGATGTACGCCAAAACATTCACTTATATGTAAAGAATAGTGATTGGCACTAATTCTATTTTATTCACGCGTCGCGTCTGTACAAGTAGGTAATATTTAGTGTGTGTTTGTACGCCGCACGCGGCATTGTTTGATTTGCGGCGGCATCCTTTTCATAGAGCCGGCACGTGGCGAGGCGGCGCGGTAGAAAGCAAGGAAACGTACTATAAATAAAGGAATTATTTTAATTCCAGTCATTTCCAATTGAGCTGTGCTTCGAGTCTAACTTAATAATTGTTTTTACTAATTCTCGTTGTTTTCTAAAAACGTATCACGTGTACAATTTAATATGAGTGACGAAGATTCAAATTATTCTAGTCCGAGTAACGAGAGTTTGAGTCACAGATCTAAAAGACCCAAAAGCAAATTTGAGGAGTTTTTCGAAATAATTCATGCATCCCAAACTGCCTTCTGTAAATTGTGCCAACATAAAAAGATTGAAATAAAAATGAAAACCAGAAACACTTCAGGCTTAAGGAAACATCTAATATCTTTCCACAAAAAGGAATCAGAAATATTTCTTCCTGTTAAACCAAAATTAAGTGGAGATATCACAAGCTTTTTAGTAACCGCTGGAAGAAGTGGACAGGTAAGAATATTTTTTTAACAGTTAAAAGAATTTTAACTCCGCGTAGCTATTCATGCGATACTTTCAAAAACGCCATTAACTTACGTAAGTATTTTTGAGTTAGTGGTGTTTTCATCTAGGGGTGCGACATATTAAGTATGTTATTATCGTCTTAAATATTTTTTATAAACACCCATATTTTCATTTAATCGGCCAGTAACAACTAAGTACTTTATTTTGGTAAATTACAGTACAGTGCAACCTTAATATAACAAATATCAATTTAACGATTTTCTCGATTTAACAACAACAAACCTCCTCCTCTTATACGCTCAAACCTAGTATGTTTTAAATAATAACACAAGATTTATTGTTTTGTTTCAGTCGGAAAACAGCAGTGACAACATCACGACAGCTACAGTTGATTGGGTGGTGAAAAAATATCTTCCCTTCTCATTTTTCGATGACGAAGCTACACAAGTATATTTTCGACGTATTTGCCCTAATATGGTGTTTCCTAAAAGGTCTACACTTAGAAGGAAAGTCAAAGAGCGATTTGAAGAGCTCCAATTGAATCTCAAGGAACGACTTCAACAATTATCATCTAAAATGTCTTTTACCATTGATGGGTGGACGTCAATTGCTGGTAGGAGTTACTACGGGGTTACTATTCATTATATAGACAACAAATGGAAGTATCAATCTGTAGTTCTTGATTTTATACCATCACGCGGTCGACATACTGGGGAAGATATTGCAACGATTTTCCATGAATGTTTATTGGAATATGGCATAATTGATAAAATACAAGGTATCACGGTCGACAACGCAACTGCAAATACCAAATTTATGTATGAACTGGGCAAACAGCTGCCGCCACACTTTGATTCAGACAATCAACATTTCCGGTGCTTTGCTCACATTTTAAACCTTGGTGTACAAGATTTATTAAAGACCTTAGCATTACACTGTGAGTCTGACACTAACGCGCAAGATCAGCAGTACGAAGACTATGCAGACGAAACTGAGGATGAGGAAGATGAAGAATCTGCACCAAATATTGCTGACTCGCGTACATCTGTAACAAAGTTACGCAGTATTTCCAGTAAAATAAAAAGAAGTGAGATAGTGAAGAAGAAGTTTCAGTCTGCTTGTGAAGCAGCTGGCGTGCCATCAAATCTAAATGCCATTCTTGACTGTCCAACGAGATGGAATTCCAAACATGATATGATTGGATTTGGTTTAAAAGTGAGAGCGGGCATTGACATATTGTGCAGTTCTGTCACCGAATTAAATGATTTTCAAATCACAGCTAATGAATGGCAGGTACTCGAAAAATTACATAAATTTCTAATAAACTTTAAACTTTTAAGTACAAAACTTGGTGGAGACAAATATGTTACATTACCGCTAGTCATTGTATCATTCAATCTCTTGCTAGATAAAATTGAATCCATGGTAAAACAGTTAGATGAGAAACCTAATCGATCTGAAGTGGATGAAAGGCTCATTCTAGCTTTCCAAGCAGCTCGAGACAAAATGCTTAAACATTACAAGAAGAGCAACTGGATTTATTGTACTTCTTTAATTTTAGACCCAAGGCATAAGGCTCAGACTTTTGACCTGACAATGTGGGGGAAGCAACTTAAAACAGAAAGTCTGCGCAAGTTCAATGAACTTTATGAAGAATATAAAAGTCTACACTCACTGAACAAATCTCTGGAATTACCAGAAAAAGAAAATAAAGTATGTGATGAAGATGAAGACGTAATAGACTTTGATAAACTCTATGAATGTCCCTCGACGTCATCTGGATCTTGTCTTCAAGGCTTAGTGATAGACGAGTTGGAGGAGTACCTGAGAAAACCAAGAACTGCCAGCTCGGAAGACATTTTAGATTGGTGGAGGACGCATGAGACAGAGTATCCGATTTTATCGAAAATGGCCCGTGATTTTCTCTCAATACCTGCAACTTCAGTACCTGCTGAGAGGTTATTTTCTAAAGCATCATTAGTAATTAGAAAACATAGAAATAGGTTAAGTGATGAGTCAGCCAGATGGTTACTTTGTATTAATTCATGGTCAAAAAAATTGATATAAAATATCATAACCTAATGATAAAGCTGTTGATTTGTGTTGTATTTTATTTTTTATTCAAATAAATGATAAATCGTAAAACTCTTTTATTAAATTTCTTATAAGTTGAGGGTTCAATCTCTTTCTAGACAGATAAGTATTGTTCTTTAAAATACAGTCAAGTTATTGTAATTAATTTGTTTTTTTACATGTTTTAGCAAATGTAAGCTTATAAATCATAAATGTTTATTAAGAAACAGTTACTTCCATGGAAAACGACATATAGGTCAGTTGATTTTTCGAATTTCTTATCAAATCTTCAGTTATTTATTAATCTGCTTGATCTTTACTATGGCTATGTTAATTCAAGCTCACAATGTTCCAATTCTAATACGTTTTTCTAAGATTTAAAGTAAACTTTAATAAATAGTAATAGACTAATAGGTAATTGCAAGACTTGCAAGACTCTTGCTGCAAGACCAAGACCAAGACCAAGACTGGGAGCGCAAGACCAAGACCAAGACCAAGACCAGGTGTATTGGCGTATTGACCAAGACTGGCTAAGTCTCGTCTTGTTCTTGCATTTGGGCAACACTACTGCACACACACTTGCGCACTTATAATATCTCTCGCGACGATGGCTAGTGTCCTTAAGATTGACCGCCATGGCCGAAACACGGTCTGGAGGACTATTTAAATAAGTTAAAATTTAACAACAAAAAACTGCCATGCTCGCATTGGCTATGAATACCCCATCTCTCCAAGTGATTTTCGTATGATGTGGAATCCACAAGCAATAAAAGTTTCTTGAGGAAATGTCAGAGTTCCTGTCCGATAGTAGCCTCCATACGTTGCGTAGTGTGTTTATAATATGTAAGTCACTATCTCACTACCTCTTGAACGATTCTCGCAGAAGCCGGCGGCATGTGGATATGCGGCCATAGGGATATGATATGCAGATTATCGCAGCAACCTTCTCACTGTTAATAACGGAATGCTGCAATATGCTCGCAGAGCGGAGTAATTATGACAACTACATACCATGACCGTTCATTGTGACTACCATTAGGAGGCCGGTGTTCAGAAGTAGTATTTAGGTTAATTAATTTATGAAGAAGTTTATACTTTTTAACTTAATAATAACCGACGTTGTTCGTTTATCCTCAGTTTTGTCATATTTTCGGCTGAGGCATGGTAAGTACTTGCAACTGTATTAAATCCAGGTAAATTTATATTTTATGTAGTGTTTATTCGTCTTGGTACTTATAGTTTGCATTTTGACTAATGAACATTTTACAGATAATTACTTATATTGATAGTATTTTAAATATTGCTACTAATTTAACATTAAAATTATTAGTCCACGAGCAGCGCAAGCAGGGTTCAAGTAAACAGTGGTAGAGATCTTTAGAGCCCTTGCCTGCTTTAGACAGAGAAGCCTACACACTATGTCTACTTTAACCCAGCAAAACTGCTTTCTACATTAAGCCCATAAACAAGGTGTGGCAGAGATATCAACGTGCAAACTGTAACTATGAATTCAGCACATGATTCTGAACGATCTTTGAAATATTTTGTTGACTATTAAAAGAATATTTAGCTAATAGATATTAACATTTTCTACGCTAATGGGTCAATGTGCTGAATTCATGGATATAGTTTACGCATGATGTCCATACCACCATGCATAGTTCTAACCCCCAATAAGAGGTTCCTAAGAAGCTTTTATATCTCACTAGCTTCTGCCCGCGACTTCATCCGCGTCAAATTTTTGCTTTCTGACCCTTCCCGTCGCATCGAATTGCCTGGCAGTTTTCGTCCATTTTTCGTTGCTGCTCATCTCTTTTTGATTGTAGCGTAATGTTAAATAGCTTATAACCTTCCTCAATAAATAGGCTACCCAACACAATTTTTTTTTTCAATTCGGAGTAGTAGTTCCTGATATTACCGCGTTTAACCAAAGAAACAAACTCTTCAGCTTTATAATATTATAGTATAGCTGATATAGAGATTAAGTGGATGGTAGAATGCATTTGGTAAAACAAGTCGCATAAAAATATTTTTGCGTAAAAACTTGTTATCAAAAACCAGTAAGAACTACTTTTATATTTAAAACGCCATTACCATTAAAATATGTACAGCGACTTTTTTCTTGGCATGCTAATACACGTGATCGTTTGTGATTTGATTTTCAAGTTCAAGTCTCTGATTTGATTTTCATGAAAACAAAGAGGCTCTATGAAGAAAAAAAAACGAATTCGAGGCTTACAATCTATCTTCACAACAGAAAAGAATCTTAAAGACAGAGCATTAAAGTTCGTAAAACAAACTCGGAAAACCAGAATAGGGTGTCGTCGAAATCAACTACTGATTAGGTTAGGTAAGTAGGTTAGGTAGGTAGGTTAGTTAAGGTATTCTGATACCTGCCAGGGTCGCGAGATTTGTTCGAAAGAGTTACCGTGGCTCTGGCATATAGGCAACTGAAGGAACGTCTGTTTAAGTCTGTAAAAGTCTGACACGCCCTTCTGCTACACCCAGAGCGCGAGACGTCATTTGATGATTTCCAAAGCACAAAAAAAAAATCCTGATCTGGTGTCCCGTTAATTTTTAACCATTTTAATGTGCTATGTGCACTATACACCTAGTATTAAAATAAACGTGTTCAAATTTATTAATTCATCCGTTATCTCTCACAGACTTCAAAATAGGTACATATCTAACTTATAAAAATCTAGAAAATAAATATATCAAAGCAACAGTCCTCCAATATTTCCATGTTGAAAGTTGAAGCAACGAACCTCATTCAAAATTAAATAAAGATTGTCGTTGTGTTGAAAAAAAAAAAAATTAAAACGTCAGTGTCAAATTTGACCAGCCATCTCCCAAACATATCCTATAAGATCGCGTAAATTTTGTGAAAGTTACATGAAATTTATATAAAGGATTTTGTGGTGATTCTTGATTTGAATTTACTATGATGCTGCATAGCCTGTACGGTATTTTGTGAAGAGTATATTAAACAGTCTTATCAAAACCATACTACTTATTAAATCGATTAAAGATAAAGCACGCATTGTGCAGACATTGATGATTCGAAGTCCTTATCTTGGAGTCTGCTAGTTGTGACGTCAAATAGCGCAGTGATATATACGGGCGGAATGATCGCGCGCGAACATTACTAGTGTTAAAGTGCCCCGTAGTGCCCACGCGCAGTTCGCGCCGCCTGATTTACGCTCGCTACTTTACTATAGCGATACTGCATTGCTTCGAACTAGTGTCTTTAGTGAATACTTGTGTTGGAGCGTTTACTAAGCCGGTAAGTTGTGCTTTGTTTGTTTGTTTTTTTTTTCCTACATATAATATTTACAAAAAAAAAGTCTATAGGAGTTTTCCAACAATTTTCTACGTCGGAGCGAAATTACAGTGTCTGATTTTGTTTACATAAACCTGTAGGTGCGTACTTATCTGTGTGCCTAAACAATGTTTAAAGTTTTCACCCTATAAATATATTTTTCAGAAGGATGGTTGTGATATTTACCCAACAGTTTTCCTAAATAAATAATAATTTAACGGAAAAAATGCTCTAGGAGTTATCCAACAATTTTCTATTTCGGAGAGAAATTATAGTTATTGTTATTGTATACATGAAACTGTAGGTACGTACTTATCTATGTGCCTAAGCAACGTTTAAAGTTTCCATCCTATAAATATATTTCGCAAAAGGATGGTTGTGATATTTACCCAACTGTTCTACACCAAGAAAAAAAAATATTCTAAATATTGAAGCGTCATCTTTCTTGACATTATCAATTATCAAGTTCAGTGCCATCACTAGAGTTGACTGATAGATTGTGTATACAAAAACACTAAGTGGTATTTCGTAGTCAAAGTAAGTTGTAACTTAACAAAGCTTTAGAAGTTGCAATTAGTACATCTTAGACGATCTTATTATGTTTACTTAAGAAAATGAATCCAATTATTTTTTCGTACTGACTAGTCTAGCTAGACCAACTTCTAAGGTATGCATGGACAATCCGGTCATCGTTAAACAGACAACAATAACATCTAAAAAGGATATAACAACAAAAAAAAAAAAAAAGATGCGCTCTTTTAGTTGATGTTGCGAAAAATATTAATATCTACTTCATAGCACTGATATGCAAACTAGATTTAAATCTTATTAGACTTGATCAAACAAGGGCTTCTTTAAGAAATTATCAATCAAATAGATAAACTAATAAACATTTTACAAGTATTTATTTTTATTTATAACTACGTATTATTCATGTAAACCTTCCGTTTGAATCACTCTGTCCATTGATGAGAACCGCATTAAAATCTGTTGCGTATTTTGAAAGATCTAAGCGTACAGACACGAAGTTCGACTTTGTTTTATTAAATACTATGTAAAGATAAGGATGACTTTTGATCTATTAAACTGTCGTTAGTTAACGCAGCAGTCGGCAGTTAACGTGTTAAGTTTTTGTGGTAAGTTTACCACAAAAATTTAACACGTTAACTGCTATATCGGACTATGTGTCCGACACTTTTTGTTCCATTCAGGCCTTGTCGGACTATATGACCGACAACACATACAAAATCTGAACATGTCATTGTTGCCTGGCGGCCATGTTTTTTGAATAAATAATGTATTTATACCTAGAATAAATAAATCAATTTAAAGTGAAATAACACTAAGTACATTTTTTGACTTGTTCTGATTTTAGCCATGGCAGTTAACGTGTTAAGTATTGTCATAAATAATATTAAGAAAACACGTACTTAGTTGATACATGTTTTGTTTTATGAGAGGCGTCATAATTTATTGCTGTGACCATAAAAATGTTATAGTCCTGGTCAAGAGCGATCAATGCAGCGAGCCACTAGCGTGAGGTCAGGGCACTAGTTCACTTACTTAGTTCCATTCAGTTACAATGCTCCGCGAAAAGTCACGAGGAAAAAATTTTTCAGCTAAAAAAATAAGGAAAATTTCCAAAGGTAATCAAGATGGTATTGTTTCATGGTATTTGCATTACAGGACGTGTTTACTCACAGGCTTTGTTTGTGATAATCAACTAGGTACTTGTAAGTATAGGAAGCGTAGAACAAAGATTTGCGTCGTTCGAGTTGCGGAATGATAGTTGTCTTGCTTATTGCGAACACTTTACTTTTATTTTAATGGGTGCTGCAGTTGTTTTAACTTGCTTTTAATTTTATATAGTAGTAGTAGGTGGTTTACTTTGTTCAAATAATCTCATCACTACTGCTCTGAAAATGGTGAAGGAAAACATCGTCAGGAAACCGGTATGTCGTAGAGCCAAAAATTTCGCAGACGTGAACATCTACCAACCCGCACTAGGCCCGTGTGGTAATTTGAATTACATCTCAAAGAGGGGAGATCTGTGTCCCAGCAGTGGGAACATGCTGGTGCTCATGTTCAATATGTAAAAATATTTTTTCTATAGTCCTTTAAAGTACCTTACTACAATCAGCTGACCTTGCCGCACTTGCTGCAGGTCCAGTCTCTACATTTTCGATCCTCCGCCAAAATGAATTGTTTCCAAGTAGTTATCTAGATCGATTAATCTTTTCCCATATCGTTGCCACACTGTTATTACAAGACAATTTAGAACCTTTAGGCCAGCTTTAAATATATTTTTGAACCCATTCATTTGTATCTTTCATTCAAGTTCCAACTTGCTCGTTGGAAAATCAAAACTTTCCTTCGCAACATGAAGAAGGTATAAATACACTTTCCATATTTACGTTATTGTTGGAAAAGATAAGTGGGTACTCCGGTCGTCAGACCTTTAGGAATCTTCTAGGTCAATGGGACCGTATCTAATCTTAGGTTTTCCATATGAAAGTTTCACGTACTTATGCTTTTCTTAGTACTACCACCATTATCATTTGTCACGGTTCTTCAGTGACAGCCCTCTCAATGTATTGACGTGATCATCTTGAGCCTCCTTTCGACTTGAGCATTATTTGCTGATGACTGGCATTTATTGTGTACTATCACCGAAACAGATAAGTAACCAGGGTCGTTAGATATAGTTGAAGATTTGTAACAAACTGATGGGTGTTTTCGAATAAAATTTTAATTTTATAAATGAACTGTTTGTTTTCTATTATTAAAATTGAATTTTATTCGAAAACATCCATCGGTTTCATAAGTAACTTCAACTATATTCAACGACCTTACTTATCTCTTTTGGTGACCGTACAAAGAAAACAAGTATTAAGGAAATATCAAGTTAATAAAACAAATATTAAATAACAACTTATGTTAAAACAACTGCTGCTCACACGAATCAATACTTATATTCATAGAATTATTTAAAATCTATTCTTTTATTGATCGGTGCAAAGATTACAAAATTTCTCAAAGGTCAGTTCGACCTTCACCCATTGATTGTGACCTTTGAATTTGTTTTATCTCATATCGTTGATTGTTTGATGTGACGGGTTTAATCAAAATAATTATGATAATCGTTGTTATGATCAAATCGGACTATAGGTACATAATAGATGAAATGATTCGTAAAGCGAATCATAAACTGGAGGAGTGTCTGCATTTAATGACTCTATAACTCTAACTAAAGGATAGTAGCATTTATGACGTCGCACAGTATTTTTATTTGGACAATTGATCATCGGTAGCAACCATTTCTTAACGCAGTTAGCAAGTACTAGTTAACTGAAAAGCTAACTTACGCGATGAATTGCAAATTAAAATAAAAGTGGGGGCGAGTTTTACAAAGCTACCATGACCTACGTACGTACGTACCTACTTCGTTTTCCATTAAAATATTTTTTTTTACCTTACACACTCAGATCATTCGTAGTACCTAATTCTATTGTTGTAAGTATTTATAACTAGAATTGACCGATAACTTATATATGTGGTGCAAACTATAAATATAAGTTCAATTAAATTCATAAATACATTTTATTATAATTGGCCAACTTCTGATGACATCCACGAAGATTTCCCCACGGCAAGATCCTTTATAATGTTTAATCCTAAGGAAAAACCGTTACAGATTTTCACATCTTTTTTTACGGAACAACAACATGCAATCTGAAAAACACGCGACGCGATTTTCAGCTCTCTCAGATAGAGCTCCATCTTAGATGTACTCACAGACGGGCCATAATATGCTCGTGAGCAATGATAAGATCCTATTCACACTTTTAGCACATAATCCTAAGCAAAATAGTATTACAATTTCCTTTACCAATTTAAAAGCTTCATACATTACGCAGTTCGGACATACTTATAGTTATTTGCCCCGTTGGTCTCGTGGTCGCAAGCGCGACCGCTGAGCGTGGGGTCCTGGGTTCGATTCCCGGGTCGGGCAAAGTGTTACTGGGTTTTTCCATTAGGAATTTCTTAGTAGCAGCCCGGAGTTTGGAAGTTGGCGGTGTGATACCCCCGTGCCTCGGAAAGCACATTAAGCAGTTGGTCCTACGCCTGATCTCTCTCCGGTCGTGTCGGATTGCCGTCCCATCGGACTATGAGAGTGAGGGAAGAGTGAGTGCTCCTGTGTCTGCGCACACACTTGAGCACTATAATATCTCCCTCGCCGATGGCTAGTCTCCGATGAGATTGCCGCCGTGGCCGAAATTCGGTCTGGAGGACTATATATAGTTATTTACTTTGATCCTCGACTATTTACTTTTAATAATACTGATAGATACTTATTAAGTATTTTATCACACATTTTATTACACAGTGGTGGCTCAGTGGTATTGGCTCCGACTAACGAGTTGTATGTAGGTCGTGAGTTCAAAATCAGACAAGCACTGTGTATTTAATTTCATCTCCACTGATCTCAAAAGGAGATCGTGGGGAAACCGGCATGTCCTAGAACCAAAAATTTGAAGACATGTGACATCCACCAACCGCTGCTGGGCCTGCGTGGTGGATTATGGCCTGTACTCCCCACAGAGCGTAGTCTTGTGTCCCAGAAGTAGTACCATCGTAGGTTGATTATGAAGATATACGGCTTATAATTTAAATATTTCGAGTAGGTATAATTACATTTCATGGACCTTCTTCACATTGTTAAATTCATCGTTCACTAGTTTCAAGTATACTTAAAAGAATTCTAATAATCCCTATCCCAATTCATTCTATTTACATCTATGAAGGTCTTCTTTTTTGTTTTAACTTTTTGATATATGAAATATAAAAAATCCTCAATGGGCATAGGTAAGTTAAGCACAACAGTTAATGCGACAGTGAATAGTAGAATCTTTTAAAAATTGTATCTACCTACCAACTAGAAAATAAGGGTTTTATTGATGGATCGACACTGAAAAGGATAATTTTTGCAAAAGAACTCTGGAATTCATAATTATAATTCATCATCATCATCATCATCATCATCATCATCATCATCATCATCATCAGCAGCCTATAAATGTTCCCACTGCTGGGACACAGGCCTCCTCTCGGTGAGAGGTAGTGGGCCATAATCCACCACGCGGGCCCAGTGCGGCGTGGTAGATGTCACATGTCTTCGAATTTTTGGTTCTAAGACATGTAATTATAATTATTGAATGAAAAATCATCTACCAACCCGCACTGGGCCCGCGTAGTAGATTACGACCTACTCCTCACAGAGAGGATGTCCGTCCCAGCTGTGGAATGATTATAATATATAGGCTTATTCTGACCATTATGATCATGAATGAAAAATAACAGAGGTAAGTTAGCGAATATAATTTCGTCATTGAACTCCTATGAGTTACCATAACCCTATGAGGTACCATGTACTCATGTACATGGTTTTATGTTTGTAAATGAATTTGACCCTCATTGTTGTATTGTTTTTACGTAAAATATAATGATGTGTACATTTTTTAGCATCTTTGTCACAAGATGAGTTTGCAAAAAGAAACTTCAATTAGATGCCGTTACTTATTTTTATGTTTTTTGTCGAAACACATAATTTTGTTTGTTCCTAGTTTCGTGTGCCTTTGCACGATATTTGTCAAATGTATTTTGTACACTAAGGTGGATCACTTTATGACGAAGTATAGAATCGCGAATAGCGTGTGTTTACTACTTTTAATGCTGACGTAGATAGGTAAGGAAATATTTAAAAATAACATTAACCATTTTCAACCTTATGTATAAGGAACTAAGAATGTAAACAAAGAATGAATAAAGTTAACATTATAAAAAGACGCACTTACATTGATCAAATCACGCGGAATGTGGCAAGCTTGAAGTGTTTGTACTCACATACATACTTAATTATGTTTAACTAACGTAAAGTGTATGCTCTGTCGTACTGTACGTTAATGTGAAAAGAATAGAAAATTAATTGATAGTTGTACAATAGGATTCAATTGTTAGATTAGGAAGTCATCAGTTTATTGGTTAATGATTAGCCTAGTGATTGACTTTAACTGACGATTGTCATGGATTAGTATTTTTCAATTATTCGTTTTAGGCCCGGCAAGTATTTTAGTGCACATTCAGATTTGGTGATTTCCTATAATTTTATTTTACATGTGGTTTTGTCGATTAGAATTTTATACAACCAGCACCGTGCTCTGCTACAACTAACAGTTTAAATAATGAGAATCACAAATATTGATTAATTTGTGGTTTAATAGACTTTATGAGTGTTGATTTGATTTGTTTTATTGAATAATTGAACTGGCTTACAACTTGATTTGTTAACAAGATTGAATGAATTGTAGACTTTGCTACATTTTAATGGAATCATTAGTCATTACATTGTTAAAGACATATAATTACTGATGGAAATTATTATGTCGGTTTATGACGAACGGACGGAAACTTGAGGAAAACATTTTCCAAGTCCGAAGGTTATATTGACATAGTCACATACATTATGATTACATTGAACTTAGCGTGCTTATGTTGTTAGCTGAACTAGTATGCCAACACGTAAGTGTTTGCGATTCTTTTTAAAAATAGATGGTTTTAGAACTGTTTAAAATCAACAGCAAGATAGTAAATTAGCTCAGAACATCCTGAACGATGTAAATATTACGCCATGGTAGATAATAATCCGAGGAGAATAGGGCAGTTGGTCCGTTGGGCTAGAGTTTCTTAAGCGGAGCTGATTGATAGATAAAACGTGAAGGTTTAGAACGTCAGCCATCTGCTCGTATCTCCTGATTTACATATAGATGCTGCTGTATATTTGTATGTGGTTGCAATATTTTATGCCTGTTTACTAGTTGTTTCTATTAAGTTTTTGCATGCTAATATTGCAATGGTTCTTATCATTATAAAGCTACATAATCTAGAATTAACTAATGATCATCTCAAATTGTGGTTAATCGTGCTCATACATTTAACATTTTTTAAACTGAACTCTTGATTGCGAATTCAGTTTAAGTGTAAGTATTTATTGGAACAAAAACAAATTACAATTTTATGTTCCTTAATACTGCGTTAGTTTAGTAACTGTGTTGCAGATATTAGCGCCCACCCTAGGAGCGAAAGACAACTGAGTGCCATAATAACAATTTTGATTAAACTTATGGAAACTAGACATACACATTTAAATAATAAAACTAGAACTAAACATTTATTATTAATAATGTATTCAGTTCACAACTACACAGCAGATAGACGCAGTGTGTAGTAATCAGCTCGATGAAGGGATAATGACCATTGGCTATGGTGATATTGAACTTGTTGTGGGAGCAGGCTGAATGAATGCGTGCCTGTCTGTGTCAAGTGCCGTGGAAGTGTCGCAAGCGCCGGCAAGTCCTCGCGTCTCGCAACGCAACCGCGCGGGCGCAGCCATTACCGCTGTTGCAACTGGAAGCCGCCCGCGCACCCCTCACACCGTGATCCGGAGATTTTTAGTTCTCACGTATAAGTGAATTTGCAAGTGCACGTTGTTGGTTCACCAAAATTTAAATGTTATTGTTAATTAATTAAGTAATTTTGTATGACTGTGCATTCACCTAAAGCAAATTGGATAGCGACTTTGTCTTTTGTTCTCGTTACACGATCAGCTGTAACAGACTTAAATATATCGAACACAATTAGAGGTAGATATATTAGTGACATTTCAAACCGAATTCAATTTTAATCACAATTTAACGAACTATTTATAAATAGGAATTTCGTACCAATAATATTAAAGAGGACTAAAGCGGCATTGCTCTGTAACGAAATCAACATGAAGTCTGGGGTTACTAAGACTGAACTTTTTTATACCATACATAACATTTGTATGTGGTTTTATAGTCCCAACTACAAAAGAAGAAGAAGAACGAACACTATAAGAAGTGAAAGAACACTATCTCTCCACTTTGTCATAATTGCTCATGGATGTTTTCATTTTAATTACTTTATTAGTATAATATATATTTTGTGATATTTATTCTAGAAGTATTTATGTATGTTTGCATGTATGTATATTTTTATTTTGTATGTTTATATTTAAATTATAGTATTATTTTTCTTCTACTATTACACACGTTGTCTACATCTCTTTGTATATTCTCTCCTATTGCAGGTATGCTGGAAGAGATTTCTATAGAAATAAGCATTACCTTTGTACATATTTTTCTGTTCCTTTCTTCTTGTCTATTTATATGTGTGCATAAATGGTTAAATAAATAAATAAATAGAATAATAGTTTAAAAAAACTAAAAAACACGCTTCCATTGAAAACCAAACTAAAAAGTACAAAACAATGGAAAAAAAGCGTGGGGTGCTTTTTAAGGTATTTTTTTTATTGATATCTGGCATCCCACGCTTTTTTTCCATAGTTTTGTACTTTTTAATTTGGTTTTCAATGGAAGCGTGTTTTTTAGTTTTTTTAAACTATTATTTATTTTTTAGGGTGTTTCGAATTTTGATACGTATGTCAGCGTAGTTTGTGACGTATGTCAGCGTAGTTTTAGAAAACAGTTTTTTTTTTGCTGTCTTGGTAACCCTGGCATGGATAATGGCACAAATTAGTTTGTGACGTATGTCAGCGTAGTTTTCGAAGACAGTTTTTTTGCTGTCCTGGTAACCCTGGCAAGGATAAGGGCACAAATTTATGAAATTATTGCGTTGTCATCGGTCCTTGACAGGTGTGCAAAGTTTGAATGAAATCTGGTCGTTTAAAGTGGGTCAAAATCGCGCTATAAGGAGTCGGTTACAAACAAACATACAAACATACAAGTGAAGCTAATATAAAGCGTGTAAAAAAGTTATTCGTACATATATTTACAATATTAACAAACAATCTTCTTATATTATGAGTGCTTATTGTGAAATTTAACATACTTTTCGTGGATTATTGTAATTATTATTTCCTTTATTTCGATATACACACTTATAAATAATATCCTACTAATATTATAAACGCGAAAGTTTGTATGTATGGACGTATAGATGTATGGATGTTTGTTACTCTTTCACGCAATAACTACTAAATGGATTTGGATGAAATTTGGAACACAGTTAGTTTATAACCTGGACTTTTTATCCTGGTAGTATGTTCCCGCGGGATATTTTCCGACCTCCACGCGGGCGAAGCCGGTGGCAAAAGCTAGTATTAAATATATTAGAACTTAAAAAATTTTTAGTACTTATTACAGCATAATAAAAAGTGTATCTAACCATGATGTTATAATATATTCATAGTAAACAACAAAGACCGGGCGGCGCATTAAGAGTGCTTTAAATTCTGTGTGTCTATGGTTCTAAAAATATAGGGACAATGACTCAAAGCCATTACGCGATGGTAAGACCAGTCGTTATTTCATGCAGAGATACGTAAGAAAATTATATCATTCATATTTTAACAGTTTGACTGGAACGTGGTGTTACTTTTCTTCGTAACGGGTCGAGTGTGATTCTTGCATCATTCATATCATAGCTTAAAATATTCATTCTCCTTACTTTGGTGCTCCGAAAAATACGAGATTTTATTTCATTTTATTCTGTCGCGAAGAGTGATACCTATATATTTTTTTAAAGTTATCAGCCTGCCGTTATCGCTATATGTATAAGCTTTTCATCTTTTCTATTCTCATTGGTATTAACCAAGCCTTTATTTTTTGTAGTCTTTATTTATTTACACCAATCTGTACAAGTACGAGTAGTACTGGTTAAGAATGGGCCCAGCATTTGCCCCTAGGGTACCCCATACTATTTGTAATTATTACGATGGGAAGGTTTCTTTTACTCAATTTTTAGATATATTTTGAATACATTCTATACTTCATCGTCTTCAAATATCTCAAATACCTTACTTACTAAACTCCATTTGTTTAGGTAGTTAACTAAAGGTAAACAATCTTGATATGTCTTTTTATATAAAATAAATCGTATAAAAGACCAACAAATATTATTTAAATTAAGTTACTTACCTAACATCGGTTTAAGTAAATACCTAATTGTAAACATTTTTAGATTCAATTTTTAGACAGTTTTTTAGATAAAAGACATGTTAAGATTGTTTACATTTAGTTAACTACCTAAACAAATGGAGTATAGTTCAGTTTTATAAGATGAATTCGTTGGCCAACAAAATCAGGAGCTTTGGTCAAAATACGTTTTTCTGTCTATATTTGAAACAATTTATGTGCTCTATTCGTATTGTGTTGACGAATTGGAGTGTGTTAATATTTCTATAATTTTATTTAAGTATGCGTATTGTTCCCTCATCAATAGTAATCTAAAACGTTTATGTTTCCTTTTGCTAATATTTTAAATATATATGAAACCATTTCTGATTAAGATACAAACTCTTTTTAATTTGCTAGTTGAGTTATCTCGGAGTAGGTGAGGTTGATAACCTAACATAGCCTGTCGCATATTTTACCTCTTGAATTATTTTTTGATAGGTTAATTTCATTCAACGTAACGTGATTAATAATATTCGACTAGATATTTCACAATCTATATTGGTTTAGACATGTTTAAGTAGCTGTTAAAGTATAAATATTTACGATTACTCTACCTTATATTCTTCGAAGGTGTTATATTTTTATAGGTTGGAAACCTAAATTACCAGATGTACAATAGAACATTAATAGACCAAGACTTATGCATACCATGAGTACGTGGATATATTATTAATTGCAATCATTAATTTTAATTACATGAAGATCATTTAATTCATTTATTCTTTACAGAAACAAACAATGATGAATAAGTTAACACAAACGACAATCTTGAACACTGATCCAAAAATCTTTTCTTATAATTTTTTTTTTTTTTGTTGCTGTACCTAAATTATTTTCAAACGGTTTATTTAGTCCATCAGCTAAACTATCATCAATTCTTTCAACTGCAAAATATTAAATGCTTAAAAAATAATCAACTTGTTTTTAGAAACCAGTCGCGATTTCTCAATTATGTTGAATACTTATTTTTTTACCAATATTAAAGGTGCTAAATAGTTATAGATACATGTACCTCCGTCCGTCACATTCAAAAGGTGACAAAGGCGTAGAAGCCGCAATAAAGGAGTTCCAACAAGGATGTTATAAAAAAAACAGGTTTTGTTATAAAAATGTGGTTCATAAATCCACAAATACTTGTTTCCGCGATCCATTTTTAAAAACGATCAAGGTGAACCTATTCGTGCAATCGCTTTCATGATTTTCAAAAATGAAAAGTATCTAGATCGCCACTGGTCGATACGACGTAGCCTTGGGATATTCCACTTGTGAGTGCAAGGGCTCGTCTCATATATGAGAACGACCTCGACATTATTGTAACAATTCCACTGACGTCAACACTGCATTTTTTTCTCTGTGATCTGGTTTTCGTACTTGTCTTCAGTAAATACTTAATCCACAAATAGATTTTATTTCACTCTAGTTATGCCAAATTGTTTAAGAACAAAGTTACTAGCGTATTAACATCTCCATGCACGTTTACTTTCTGAATTTAAAAGGATCGCGTAGAATGTTTAGCGATTAAAATTATGACATGCTAAATAATGAATCAAATGGTACAATGTGTAAATGATAAATATGAATAAAGCAAAGAAAAACGCCACGTTTATCTACATAAATCACGCAAATAATGTAATGCAAACACATGGAGTATCGTAATACTTGTTTGATACAATGTAAGAAATGATCGACAGATTACTTGCACGCATTTCATTATATACTTCCATTCAACTTATTCTGACTAGTTAAGTCAGCTATGCAATTACTTATTCCCGTTAAGGTGGTAGTGAATTAATAGAATATATTAAGATGGAGTAGACGACGCACTGCAAGGAAATAAACCATTTGATACAGCAGAGATGGGTACTTCGAAAGTACTGCCACAATTACTTAGCACTATGTAAGTACATCCATAGTAATTGTTCAACGGTAATTGTAAATCCTGAGTTATCGTTATTGTTTCGCAGTCTTTTGTTTTGTCATTGAAGCAATTAATCATTGATATAGTATCAATGATGTTAGTCATCTTCTATAGAAACAAGATGGTTAACCGTGACCGTTCTTTGTTAGTCGCGTGGAAATTGCGCAAATATTTTTACGTCGATAGGCTAGCTATGGATAATGTCACGGTCAAAACAATAATTAGAGCGTTTGGGCGAGGCTCGATAGTGTCCGCCGGATAATAGGTTGCTGGTAAATTTTTAAATGTATCACAGGCTATTATGTAGTATTAGAAAATTTCTTTTTCACAAACTTTATAGGAAGCAGAAGTGTAGGTTGCAAAAATTGTTCTCCACTGCACAGAATTCTAAGGCTACCAAAAGGTAAAGACACCAAACAATGAATATGAATTTGTCATAAGTTTTAACACGATATTTTTTTAAATAACTGGTCTTATTGCATTGGAAATACCATCACGTCAAGGTTTGTAAATAATGCTAGCAGCCCTATGCGGATTGTTGGCGGCGGAGCGTCAACGACGTCGTGTGTATGCTGCGCCCGCGCCAACGCTTTTGTCAATGCGTAATAAAGGCGGTGCGCATTGACGGCCGTGGCCTGCGCCGTCCTAGCACCTCGTATAGACTTCACAGTTCGCACCTATGCATAACGTTATCTACGTATACGTAGTTTCAGATTATGAACGTAAATAAATTGCCAAAATTGTTATAGATTTGTATGTATTTGTGTTAAAGACAGGAATTTGAATAATTTTATACGATGTGTCTAGTCACCGGTGTCCGACCCGTTAATGCGAAGCAATATGATCGATTTTATGGACAAATCCACCATAATAAGGCATTTTGCCCCTACTGTTTTAAAATGGCAGCCATTTCAAAACAGTAAAAAAATAACCAAATTTTTTAACACTTGTTTAGGTTCCAGTTTTTATTTTATTTTAATGGTAGTTTTTGATAAACTTTTTAGTGTGAACTTATTGCCTACTTTTGCAGCTATGGAACGAAACCACTTTTATGCCTGTAGGACCTCTAATATCGGTAGATATGGCAAAGTAAATGAACCCAACCGCACTCAGAAAAATAAAAAATAAAATGGCCGCCATTTCAAAACAGTAGGGGAAAAATGCCTTATTATGGTGGATTTGTCGATAAAATTGATCATATTGCTTCGCCTTAACGGGTCGGATACCGGTGACCAGACACACTGTATATTTAAGTTCATTTAGGTATTATAGATAAAGGAATAATGATATCGTCTATTATTAATGCCACTATGTTTCTACCTACCTCCTTCTCTTTTCTTAAGAGTCACATGTGTGAGTCGTTGTTCGCGATGAGTTCCATTTTTATGTTGTAGCAAATCTTTTACTTATTATTTTATATTACGATTATTTGCATTTGATTAGAAATGCCAATAAACTAGTTACGTATATAATGTTCTATTTTTGTGGACTTTTCAGATTTAATTAATTAGCATACAAATATGAATCCTACATAAAATGATGGCGGTATTCGTTTCGATTTTAATTTAAAAACGCTTAAACGGTCAGTGGCTGAATTCGTTGTAAAAAGAGTTAATTTCATAAATATCCAAAACAATCATACATTCGTAATGTTTCTCTTCAAAGAATAAGAAATCTTAACGACCCGTTATTTCAATTTTCGTACTATACACACTGACTCAGTAATTCCCCTTTTTATGCCAGTAGGAATTATATACTTCACAAATGTATTTACGGAAATATAATTTGAATGTGATTGTAATGGCATCGCAGTATTTTAATTCAACAGCGATTTAATAAATACTGAAAGGAAGATGAAAACATTCTTCGGTTATAATTTAATGATCACATTCGTTTTTGCTCTTGACGTTTCAACAGAAACGGAATGGAAACTTTGTAACTTTTTATTATAAGAGTTATTGAATACGGAAGACGTATTAAACAGTCATAAGGTAAACTAGTACGTAAACTAGTTCGAAGATGTAATCGCTTTTTTAAACAATCTGGTTTATTTTTAGCGTAGACTTTATTGACCCGACTAGACCACTTAATACGAAAATAAAAACGTAAGGTATGTAGTAAAAAGTTGTTTATTACAAGCTTTAGGTTTTAGTCCGACGCTGTCGTTATTTTTTTGCAAGTTTGGCCAAAAGAGAGGTGACAGCGTCTACAACCAATCAATCATAGATTAACTAATTATAGTTTTAATAGTACTTATATTTATTTATCTATTTATATATGCTTTATTGTACACCAGAAAATACATAACAACAAAAACATATAACACTAAAAGCATACAATGTGCGGATTTATCGCTTTCTACGATCTCTTCCAGGCAACCTTATTTATTTATTTATAATAAGCACACCAACAGTACAATCACTTACAATTCAAATGACATACAATTTAAAATTGGCACTTCAGTAACCATGCAAATAACAGCCATGCAATAACATTAGCATATGAATATTAGAGACAATAGAGAAAAAAGTAAAAAGTGTATCCAGAGACCCAAATCTAGAGCACTACAAAATACAAACAACACAGACCTATATTGTATCTATGAACTATATTTTAATCTATGATTGATTTTATAGCACTCAAAAACGAACGGAAAATATTATAATTCGAGTAGCTTACGGTATTTAATGTAAAACCAACTTTTGTAACATTCGGTGATAAACTGCAATTATCTATGAGAATGAAGCTTAGCTACATTGATGGTCGACCAAAAGACGTCCTGTTTATATTGTTTAAACAAATGTTGCTTATTTATAAAAACAACCATGATTTTTATTCGTGTTAATAACTGTTTTCAGTAACAGGGTGATCTTGATATTGACATGCAAACTGTAACCATGAATTCAGCAGAAGATTCTATCCCCTGTTGAAATTTTGATTGAAATGCTTCGTAAATTATTAAAAAATTGCTGTTCCATACATTTTGACCGAAAATATCTTTGCTAGGGGGGTCTAGCTTCATGTGCTTAATTCCTTGGTTACCATTTTCGCGTCGCTTTGCCTGCCGCCCTGTATAGATGAGGCATAACGCGTAGTGTTTTATTTTTATTGATTCATAGACCTTTTTCACACCTACTTGGTTTTTACAGTACGGTGGAAGGGTCTATAAATTCTCTTTAAACTGCACTTCAATATCCCAAGTATATCGTGTACGTTTAGCTTTAGCTTGGAACATATTATTATATTGTTTACGTATACGTATACTAGACTAGCGATCCGGTTGCCGTATTTTTCCACCAATACAAGGTTGTACTTAATTTATATTAAGAAGCTATTAGACAACGAAACTTACGCGATCTGGCTATTAATACTACGCATTCATTATTTATTTTTTCTAGCATACTTAGTGTATGTAGATTGGCAAGAGTGAAATTGGACTATTATTTTTAATTTTTTTTTTCTAACACTAGTTTGTAAGCTCGCATCGTACTAATAAATATGGATGTAATCGCAAGATGAATCTGAAATAAATAATTATTTATTTATTATGTAGAATAGCTAGAGTGAAGTTGCTGTCTTTCTGGGATTATATTTTTATAAATGTTATGCTAGAGTGAAATTGCTGTCTTTCTGGGATTATACTTTTATAAATGTTATTATTATTTGTATAAGATATTGTATTCATATTCTAAAATTCTAAATCAGTGTATCGAAATATGCTCGTCTTGTCATGACAAAAAAATCTTCAAGAACAATTTGTCAACTTTCAGCTTCAATCCTCCAAATTGTCAAACGGCACAATACAAGCCTTAAGACGTTCTTAAAAGACTATTTTATTTATATCTAGGCTGTCCACTTTTTAACGATTGACATAGAAAGAGCGGAGAGGAAAGAAGTAGAACCCTGTAAACTTTTGTCAACTTCGGTTGATTTTCTTAGGGGTTATTCCATACACAACGAAAAATTTTAAGACTGCACGATATTCAAGTTTATCCATTTTATCGAAAAACACGCAAGAAATCTACTGCGAAAAATTGTGTAAACAAACTACTTGAGACAACAACTAGAAACGCATCATACGAACGAATGACTCATACATACAGGACGGAAAAGCAGTACTGCACGCGTAGCATGTCCGCCATAGAAACGGAATATGCCGACGGAAGAGAAGACAAAATGATAGATTGTATCGTAGAAAAATTGTGTAAAACTGAAGAAAAGTGATGTTTCTATTCTTTAGTCGACAAGAGTACGATGTCAAGTATGATGACTATTTCTCTTTACTATTGATGAGATAGAAACATTTTTACACAATTAAAATACATAAGGAACTTTTTTTGTTCTTGGTAGAATAGATATAGAATTGGTCATGCTACGCCGGCTGATTGGAATCTCTATGTCAGGCCGAAAACTTTTATATGGTGACATCCGCCAATCCGCACTGGACTTGCGTGGTTGCCCACTCCCTCTCACAGAGAGGATGTCTGTGCCCAGCAGTCGGAACATTATTAGCTAATTATGCATATTTATTACCTAAAAGTTCATTGCTCTCGTATTATCAAATTTGTATTAAATAAAATATCGAGGTCAACTTTTTTTGCAAACCGGTCTTAAATCTAATCAATCTGGAAAAAAATCAAACTGGTTATCTAACTGCGGTCTAGCCAAGAAACGGGAAAATGCTTATGGGTGAAGAATAAATATAAATGCTTATCTATAGTATCCCAGAAAAATGCCATATTAAGCTATAGAAACAGAGGGGTAATTGCGGAACTTTTTATCGGTAGGAATTGGTTTAATATTCATAGTTAAACAACATTCATTGCGTTATTTACGTTGCTGAGCCGACAATTTATTCGAACAAATGACGCAATGGTTTAGAAATAATCTTCAATCCCATTCAGATTCTGATAAATTGTGCGTTTCGCAATTAGGGTCCAGGTGGTTACTCAGTTTTTGTCAGAGCTGACGTTCTACAAAGTTCTATATGTGCTTTTATAATTTCTAACAGCACGTTATTGTCATGGACTGACTTAGTATTAATAGCCGCCCGGATACACTACGCTAGCCGTAGTCGGTCCGAAGACGGGTCTTGGTTGGATCTTTACATACCAAGATCCTTTCGTACCTCGGAAAGCACGCCATCTTGATCTGTTGGACCCGGCTGATATTCTTAAATCTTTGACAGTCAATACGGGTCATTAAAAGCCTGAAATTCCGACAACCGATCTTATCTAATGGGTACCTGGGCATAAGCTAGTCAGATTGAGTGCCTGCAATGGAATGCCGTGTGGTGCCGGACGTGTACCGTGTTGTGACGGACGTAAAGAATAACACCACCCCATTTCTTCCCATGGGTGTCGTAAAAGGCGACTAAGGGACTTACTAGAGAATGGGCAGCAGCGTTCTCTATGCATTTTACCACCATACTGCGATCGCCAACCCACCTGCCAAGCGTGGCGATTATGGCAAAGCCCCCCAAATTGGGAGAGGCCTAAATCCAGCAGTGGACGTCTTACGGCTGAAATGATGATGATGATGATGAATCGAATGCCATAAATGTCTCACATAAAATCCATCCATTACTCTAAATTCTGATTCTACTACTTACCTACCCACTTGTAGGAACATGCGCACTTAAATTTAATTTACTTTAATGTTAATAATTTATCTACTTAAGTCATCTACCTAGCCTACTGTCAGAATTTGATAAGCATCGTGGAACCACTTAGAGACTGAGCTGTAAAGCTCAGCTACAGTGACATGTAACATTAATATATAAATGTTACAAAATAAAAGGAAAATCAAAGGGAGTTCGTTAGAACCATTAAATAATCAAAACCTGCAATTAGTGCCTTTTTCAATCCTTTGTCTGTTCATTAAGCTAATTAGGGTTTTTTCTGATGAACTTCAACAAAAACTTGTAATAATAAAAAGAATAGGCACGTTTTGAAATATAGTTTTTTACTTTTATGGGCGTTCCTGACCTTTCGGAATCCAGTTTCATGTGATTTCCCAGAATACAGAGATGCTTTATTCAGAAAATTTACGAATGTTGAACTGCAACTGGTACTTATAACATTTTGTTTTATTAATTAAGAATGTATCGTGTCATGTTCTCTACATACGAGTGCATTCTCTGGCAAATTACACAGCTTCTTCCTCTATTTACATTTGTGGTCATCCATCTTAGGTCACGTTGATTCTGTCTTACGTCAGTTTCACCCTCTACTTAATTATTAAGGCTCAGTGATATTGCGATCCTCGCAAATTTCGTTAACATTTTGTGTTATTACTTTTGAATTTATCTTGACTTAATAACTACATGCGAGTGCATTCTCTGACAAATTAGTCAGCTTTTTCTTCTGTTTACACATGTGGTCATCCTTATAAATCACTTTGAAACCGTCTTACATCAGTTTCACCTGCTATTTATTTACTCTCTTTAACATTAATTAATTTTTGACCTTGTAAATTTCGTTTACATATTGTTTTGTTACTTAAGAATGTATCTTGACTTGTCACTTGCATATACGTACATTCTCTGACAAATAAAACAGCTTCTTCCTCCATTGTTAGTTCACACTTGTGGTCATCCTTCTTAGATCACGTTGAGTCTAACTTACGTCATGTTCACCGGCTACTTCGTTATGAAGACTCTCCTTAGCGTTCATTCATTTTCAGGCTCAGTGAAATTGTGAACCTTGCAAATTTCGTGAAAATTGAATTTTGTTTTGTTACCTAACAATTTATCTTGACTTGTCACCTGCATCTACGTACATTTTGGCAAAAAACATAGCTTCTGCCGTTATTTACACTAACGGCCATCCTTCTTAGGTTACGTGGACTCTGTTATATGTCAGTTTCACCTGCTACTTAGTTATTAAGACTCTCTTTAACATTCATTCATTTTTGAGGCTCAATGAAGTTGTAAATCTTGCAAATTTCGTTCTTATACCTTGTCAATACTGATTTATTAACTGGTTTAACAAGTAGGTCATAGTCCAATGGTTTAGGTGGAAATATTTCATTATTAATGCCCTAAAAATGTCGCATATTCTTTGTTATCAAGGCGACGACGAGCAAATAAAATACGGCATTTTTATAAGTGAATCCACGTACAAGCAATTAGCCTTGGATCGCTCGTGTGAATGGGTTTTCAGATATTTATACATCGACAACAATCGAGATAAGTTGTTTTGATTCTTTGTCGATAAATATTTCAATATGCAAACTTTTTAATATTTACGTCATATTATTACGTTACAATATTTAAGTATAATGTAACGCTTAGTTAATAGAGTTCAATATATTATGTAGATGACCGTCGTAATCATAAATATGTATGAACAAGCAATATTTTTGCCAAACAAACTATATAGGTGTGATTTAGGTTGTGCCCATATAGATTACGTTTATTTGTAGTCATTAACATTGAGACACCATGTCGATGATAATTTTACACTTGCTTTACCGCGAGTTTATACAAATGCAAATGAGATTGTTTTATTTCAAAACATATGAAGGTCGTCCCCAAAGATGTGAACGTAAGGGCTTAATCAATCATAAAGTATCAATAATTATACTGTAGTTATTTGGATGGCGTTGTGTGATAGTTGTGGAATATTATTATTATTATTTAATTCCATACTTTTGGCATTCAAAGTAAAATTTTCAATTTCAAACATTATCCTATTAATTTGGACAAGCGTCTTTAATTTAATTTCACCTTTAACAAATCAATTTATTACGTATTCGCGCGAAGCATATGGTGGTATTAGGAAATTTACAATGGCAACATTACCTTGAATCCTTCATTTTTAGAATTAATGACCAATAATACTTTATAAGCAAAAAAGAAAAGGTCACAATACATTAGGCAGGCATTTTTTTTAAACATGTTATTGTTTCAAACAATTCACCAAACACGGATTTTTTATATTAATTACAAATACTATATGTATTTGGATTTAATATTATGGTACCTAGGCCAATGAGGTGTTTTATACCATGTTCTTCTTCTTCTTAGCCGATATGCTTCGATAACAATGTAAATAGAGTTAGCCCAGAATTTGGCTACAACCTGGATTTTCAGTAGCGTCCATCAACTCCTGTTGGGTGCAAACAGCAGGACACGCTGGGTAAGATATCAAGTGCCGCATTGTTTGTGGGACAGCACCACATTTACACTCCAGGTCGGAGTCATCTGTAAACTGGTTTTCTTTACTCCGGCCTACCTGAGTCCGGAGTCTATTTAAAGACTAGATAGCATGTTTAAGTATTTATATACAAGTGGTCGCTTGGCGATCGAAATTAGCCCATGTTTTTCTTTAAAATAATTTAATGTATTTCTAATGATAAAGAGGTGCTTAAAACTGTAGACTCGGCAGTTTTTCTGGGCATAACAGTGGATGGCAAACTTCAGTGGGGCCCTCATATTTCAAGCCTAGCGGGAAGGCTCAGTTCAGCTGCCTACGCCGTCAGAAAAGTAAGACAATATACTGACGTTGATACAGCTCGGTTAGTCTATTTTAGTTATTTCCACAGCGTTATGTCTTACGGTATTCTACTGTGGGGTACAGCAGCTGATATTCAAAATGTTTTTGTCCTTCAGAAACGAGCTGTTCGAGCAATTTACCAGCTAGGTGCCAGAGTTTCCCTAAGGGACTTTTTTAAAGATATTGGTATTCTTACGGTGTCATCACAATTCATTTTCGCCAACATCTTATATATTAGGCAAAATATACACTTATACGCTAAAAACAGTGATATTCACACTGTTAACACTAGAAGTAAGGACAAACTACGTGTTCCCTTTCACCGGCTTCATAAGGTGCATAACTCATTTGTTGGGCTTGGTATAACATTTTACAACAAGCTACCACCTTCTTTACTAGACTTACCTTTTAATGCGTTTAAAGCTCAAGTAAAATCCAACCTTTGTCAAAAGGCGTACTATTCCATCAACGATTATTTAAATGATAAGAATAGTTGGTCGCTGTGATTAACTCAAGACAATGTTTATGTTCTTTCTCCAGTATTAGCGTACCTAGTGATAGGTTCAATATAATTGTTTCCATATTTTTTTCCTGTTTATGCCAATTTTATTTAATTAGTATTGCATATGTGGTTAGCTAGCGACCTCGACAAGTAATCATTCAATTCTTGCTTGAGCAACCGGCAGCAAGTTCGTCATACTCCCTTAGATGTCAATGCTTGCGGTAGCGTCGGGGGTCGGGTTACCCCCTTCCCTCAAATATGGCGAGGGGGGCAATGGCTGATCTTTGCGTTATGCTCGTGAACGGGTGCTGCTTGTGGTGACTGGTCGTCTTGCTGACTTTGATGTTGATATTATTATTAATATTACTTACCTGTTTAATTTATTTTACGTCGATGGTCCTAGTTTATCATTTGTGGCCTCGAGTTGTAACTCAGGTCGTAACAGTTATGTGAACATTCAGCATTGCATATGTAAGCTGTCACGCCCTTTATGCCAGTTTTTTATTTTTGCAGCCATGTTTCTATATACATATTTTTTTTTTGCTTATGCTTGAGTATAGTTTTCATTTTATTTGTTGGTATATTGGGTTGGCTAGCTGGCATATAGCAAATCATTTAATTTAATTTGTGTCTCTTAATGTTTTACTATATACCATTGTATAGAATCAAGTTCTTCTAACTGGACAGACAGCTGTGCTGCTGGGGAGTTTGTTGGCCACTTCTTCTTCCCCGCTAAAGCACTAGGAAGTGCGCGACGTGTGGGCGTTTTGGGGGGACTGTCTTTTGTAATTTTGACGTTCGAAAAGTGCTGATCCTCAGCCTAATTTGAATAAATGACTTTTGATTTTGATTTTGAAATGCATATAAAAATTTTAACTGTGCAAAATTTCATACTCCTCCGTCCGCGTAAAATCGTAAACGCCGGTACAAAGTTGTTGCTTCTCGTATTAATATAATAACATACATATGTAGATAATTAATCAGGTACAATTTATAGTTTCGTCCAAATTGTACTGGCACATTACAATAGTTTACAGAAAATTGCTGTTACAACATCTCACTCGTTATGAAAAGAGCTTTTAATGAGTTTCGGCTTAAATCACGATTCCATTTGAATTACCATTTAGTTCACTTCAACCTAATTGTAGTAATTCTTCTTTCATTTGAAGTACAATTATGTTATTAATTTTATTATCGACCTTGTGAAGTACACAGCTAAACTTGTAAGTTGTGCACGCGCTCTTACAAGCAATATCAGCTTAATTAAGTATAAGTAAGTAAATAAAATGCCATATAATTTCACAACAAATACTGTCAACTTTTCTCCGTCGTTTTGAAGGATACCTACTCTATGGAGTGGCAAAGTTGTCGGACAAGATTAAGTTATTGCAAAACGGATATAGTATTCGTCGTAGTAGAATTTGGGTGGGTACGGTCAGAAATGAATCAGACGAACTTTGTTCGTATCTGCGTCATAACAAAAATTTCATTTAGTTACGACTGTACGCGTGAACCGCCTTTCAAAATCTTTAAGCCTTGATATTTAGAAATGTTGTGGTTTTTGAAAAATGGTCACGGTTCTTAATAATTGTCATTATTTGCCAGCCTTTGTTTTAATAAAAATAACAAGTGACCTTTGCTAGCAAAATAAACAAATAAATGGTAACATAAAATATTAAACCAGTACAAATATGGACCACCGTTGCAAATGATTATTGTCTCTCCAACTCCTGCTATCAGCGAAAAGTCGGTATGGAGAAATACAGTTTTAAGACTTTACAGAAGTGTACTACATACTTGGCTATTAAACAGTGACCGGCATCATTAAGGAACAACTTCCTATACATATCATTCAAATCATACCCACAATTACAAACCTAAATATCCGGAAAACGCCTACCTTATCTCCAGAACTATTTCCGGAGATGACAAATCGGATCTAGTTGGATAAAATATTACGAAAACCCGTCGGCCTATGCAGTATACTAATGATCAAATGAACCATTAATTATATTATGAAGTGGAGTGTCATTCGTTACTCGTTATTTACTAGGAGTCCGATACACTGTACACTAGCCTATTTGTTTAGTACATACAGATATTTTAATTTAATTCGGGCGCGACATGCGTGGCTGAGACGATTGGCGAATCGGCTACGCACCCGGTCCACCCTGACATTCGATTAACTTGACGCTCGACTGTAAGCGGCTAAGTTACAATTATACCCGAAACCGCTCATTCTGCAATCGTGACACGGTGTGCTCACACCTTTAAAAATAATGTAATACAAACAAATGTAAAAGTGTTCGTGTTTAATTGGTGCAATTTTTAAATATGGTTGTTGTGATTGTTGCAGTGAAAATGGAGGCGCTGAGTAGGCTCGTGGAGGGCTACCATGATCTGATGGACAACAAAAGTGACCAGAGGGTGAAAGACTGGTTCCTGATGTCGTCACCCTTCCCCACATTAGCGATATGTCTCACATACGTTTTCACAGTCAAAGTAAGTCATTACCCAGTTTTGTCAGTATAATGATTTAACATCACCTCAATCGATTAACAATTGATATCGCGTCAAACAAATTAAACATCATTAGGAATGTTTTCCACTGGAACTTGCCGCCATTATTAGCAGGCAGTTGCGTAATAAATTAACGTCCATTTAAAGAACATGACATTTGAATGTAACGGAGGAAGTCACTTGTTTTGACATTTTGTGTTTTTTTTTTTATTGTTTCAATGCAATCAAACCTTTTTTGTCAGGTCTTGGGCCCGAAGTTTATGGAAAACAGAAAACCGTTCGAGCTGAAAAGGATATTGATATTCTACAACTTATTTCAAGTTGTATTCAGTATCTGGCTGTTTTATGAGGTAAGGGATTGACGTTTTGTCAATTATTTACTAGTAAATTCGTGAAAGTTTTTTTTGTGGTATCTAATCTAAGTTTTTATCTTTCATTCTAGAGTTTGAAGAGCGGCTGGTTCACAACGTACAGTTTTCGGTGTCAACCCGTCGACTACACGAATTCTCCTGACGCAATACGGGTAAGAGAACCTTCGTACTTTCCTAAACCAGTTTGTGTCCATGGACACACTATGCATCTTCACTTGCAAACTACTTTTTATACGCACACGTTCTAAATGCATAAGCTACGTTAAGGTAACCGGCGAAATACAGTTTAAAGACGTTCAATGGGGTTTTAAATAAACTTTTTGGGTTGTATTGATGATTTAATGACCATAATTCTGTAAATACATATTATTATGTACGTGTTAGGGTCGCGAATCATATTTCGTTCAACATTCAGTCTGACAGTGACCTGCAAATTGAAAAAAAGGTAATAAAAATTTAATTTGGGCGTACTATAGGTACACCTCTGCCCGACCCTTCGGGGAAATAAAGCGTGATTTATGTTTATGTAAGAAAATTTGAATTAATTTGTATCGGGAGCACAAAGTTTGTGCTCCCGATACAAATTAAGGGGTTATACACACATATACGATATAAATTTGAAATAATATTTTTAAATTTTTTGGTTTTCTGTTTATTGTAAAATTTTATGTTTAAGTATATTTTATAATATATAGATAGTTCAATTAGTGTGCATAATATCGTATTGGAACAGTTTCTGTAAGATGTAGTACTTATTGGTGTAAATAAATAATAATAATAAATAATTAAATGCTAATAATGTTAGCGTTAGCTAGGTATGTTGCCCGTAGTTCCGGCTCTTCGTTAAGATAAAGAACAATAATTACAGATTGTTCAACTAATTACTGAATAAGATTTATCTAACCGTAGAACCTCATCCACCAATTAATCTCTATTAGAGTATAAAACGTTTTGATACTAAATGTTTATAGTTGCATCATTTAAGTAAGCAATTTGTGTCTAAACGAGACGTTATAAGGAGGGAATTAAATCATTAAAGCTGTGAAAAAATGCATAGCAATCATATGGTGATTATATGCAATTTAAATTGACATTACATCGTCTGAATCATTAAGCCTTTGTTCTAATCATGCGATTTGAATAGTCATGTGATTACATTAGTATTACTTTGTCAGGGGAGCTAGGTAGTTCAGGTACTAGGCTCGTTTACCTTATACCTTTTAATTATAGAATATTTTTTTTGCAAATCATTTGCAATAATGGAACCTTTACTGACATCGGATAGAAGAATTGCAATGCTGACGTAGGTACTGTCAACAGCAGTGATAAGTGTATCCAGGCAAATTATATTGCTTAGATAGCTAAGCGAAAATCTATAATTAAAGTTTTCTTTTTCAAGAAGCTTTTATTAGCTTCATTCTTATGTTAGTATGTAACGGAACCTTTGAAAATGATTTGGACCTCCTTTAAAACGTCGGATTAACTCGAAAGGCATACTTATCAAGGACCGATGACAATACTATAATTTCATAAATTTGTGTGATTATCCTTGCCAGGGTTACCGGGACAGCAAAAAAACTGTCTTCAAAAACTACGCTGACATACGTCTCAAAATTCGAAACACCCTAAAAAATTGAAAATAAATAATAGTTAAAAAAAACTAAAAAACACGCTTCCATAGAAAACCACTACGGAAGCGTGTTTTTTTTTGTTTTTTTTAACTATTATTTTATAGTTCGTCTTCACTAAACTGTTTGGTTGCCTGTACTTGCACTCAATAAAGGCATGTTTTCCATAGATCTCACATGTGTTAGGCGAGACGAGGTTGTTTGCCTTCAAGTTGATTCGCTTTGGCATGTAATTACCGCACTGATTGATACCACTAGCAATTGTACGTGTAGTCTAATCACATATTAGATATAATAAAATAATGAGCCCTTTTGTACATCATTACTGTTTTTTTAAAGGAAATCATAGTACCTAGATATGTTATATACCTACACTTAATGTCTCCTTACTGGTGGCTTCGCCCACGTGGAAGTCGAAAATTGTCCCAGTAAAACGTGCCACCGGGACAAAGCCTATCTTTCTCCTTTTAACATCAGCTATCTATCAGTAAAAGTCTCGTCAAAAACGGTCCAGCCATTTCGAAGATTCGCCGGAACAAACTAATTAAAAGATAAAAAAAGTGTTTTTGTTGTAAGTACCGTATATAATTTCATATGCATTACAAATAGACACCTTTAATTTTTTTATTTTAATGAAAGATATAACTTTGTTTCGCATCAATCACAATTTGAGTTCGGTTTCTACATTTAGATTTTTGTAAGAACACATATGGTACGAATTATATAAAAATCTGCTTGGATTAATCATTGTTACACAAAAACACACATACATTTCCTATATATACCAAGTTAGTTTCAAATAAGACGAGTAGAGTCAAGTAAAAAATACTTTCCTGAATGTCATCAAGGTAATTTGCTTGATGAAATTCAGGAAAATATTTTTTTTTCTTTAAAAGGAAAACTACAGGTAAATTTAAGTCTCTACGTCTATTTTCCAAGGTTCAATACAATATATTCGCAATAAGAAACTAATAAATTAAACTAAATGATTGCTAATAAAACCGTAGTATTCCTTATTACGTTACATCTACGTGATTGGTATTCTTCTGTGTTTTATTATGTCGAATGCGTCAACATATGACCACACGCAAGCTGTGGTATGTAAACTTGGAGTTAGTGTATTATTACATAGAAATCAACAACGGTAACGGTGGAGTAAAAACTAATGGTGGAGTTTTTTTGCCCATTCTTCTTCATATGAAATTAAATTTTGGAATAGGCGAGTAGAATGAATTATATTTGAATGAAAATGTTGTCGTTGAAAAGTGCTTTAATAGTACCTATTTGACATTTTGCCTTTGAAAATTAATATTGTAAAAAGGTAAAGTTTGAATGTAGGAGGTAATCTTCGAAACTAGTTGCTCATCCTATCCAAAAATTCTATCACTGATAATAATACAATATTGCCGTGTGTTGCACTAATGCGTACTGGAAGACGGAGCGTTGGAAGGCCTCCCACAAGATGGACCGATGACCTGGTGAAGGCCGCATGAATAGGTTGGATGCGAGAAGCACAGAACAGGTCGAAGTAGCGGTGCTTGGGGGAGGCCTATGTCCAGCAGTGGACGTCTTTCGGCTGAAATGATGATGATGATGATGATTGCCGTGTGCAATTTTATGGTATAGTTCGTTTCAACGCAAATGGAGTCGCAAAAAGAAGGTAGTATGCGATAAATTTAAACATTAAGCTTTTTGCAATTTGCAGGTCAGTATCAGACTGTATTAAACAGGTTGAAAAAAATATGATTCGGGACCGTACCAAATATGTCTTTCACAGAACTTTTTTTGTGTTTTCCTTCCAAATAAGACCAAAAACCTTTATAACTGGATCATGTTTTCAAATTCACGCAATTAAGCTTAAATCCTAGGATCAGACAAGGAACAAGTGTCCCTTTTTATTTCAGTAAGAATTTTGTAAACAGTATTATTGTAAACTGAATTTTGTTTTTAATTATGTTTGTATTGTTTTTTTACAGACAGTACATGGCTGCTGGTGGTACTATTTCTCGAAATTCACAGAATTCTTCGATACGGTAAGTTGATCCTTAATTCATCACATTTTTTAGGTAGGGCTTAAAATCTCAAACTACATTTTTCAACGATGATCACATAGAGATATTATTTTTCATTCAATAGTTTTTATAGGTATTTTTTTTGTCATCGAATGAATGAACATGATAAGTTATTCATGTCTAAAATTGAAGAAACTTGTCGTATAAAGTCATTTATTTATTAGTGTCGCTAGAAGTTGACATTACAATTTATATACTTATATTTTTAAATCAATTAAGTACGTACCTAGTTTTGTTCTGTTTTAATACCTATTTCGCATTTAACGTGGAACAAATTAAATCGAATTCCACAATAAGTGTGAAGGCTAAATTGTGATTTCAGTGTCTAATAAATAAAAATCGAGATTTTGAAAAATCCTATTGTGCAATTTAATGCCACAAGTCATGATTTCACAATTGGAGCCCGCTCATAGTCATGGGCACTATGTCTAATGCCTTAGCTCTAATACTAGCCTACCTTCACCAACTTAGCAACTTGAATATCTAAAGAGTATAATTTCGTTAAGTTATTTAAATTTTAATCTCTCACTGAGTCACTGTCAAGACCACGGCTTGACACTTGGCGTGGTTTACTTCCGGAACTAGTTTGAACTGGTCATCGTGTTTACGCAACGTCTACGTACATTTAATCTGCTTTAATATTAGATTTATTTGTTTACTTCTAATACGTGCTTAACAAAGTATATTTGACGCCTATTTTTGGGAAGTTTCGCGATCTTGGAATAGGGAACCTTGAACTGATTGGAAGTTTGTTTTGTCTGTGAATATATTGAAATAGATACGTATATTATGCCTAATAGACATACGAAGACACTTAATATTCACAATTACTAGTCGCAACAGATTTTTACAAGGACCTTATGAAAATCAAATTCGAGAAATCCAATTTCTTACGTAATTTATATCAGGCGAAGATGAGTATAGAATAATTTAGGTTTCCAACCGGATCTAGATCTAATGATCCTGTTTAGTTGCTAATAAAAAACCGGTTTAAAAAAATCTGCGCATTTGATGTTATGTAAGGAATTCACAAAAATATTAAAACGTATAAATAAGTAATCAAACAACTATTATTTTTAGTGACTTAATACAGTTTATAAAATTCCTAAGAACACTTCGTCAAGAACACAAGTCGATGCATAGCAGTTCAAAATCATCGTTATTGGAGATTTTAGGCACAAAATTATATTAACACAAGGAAGTATTATTAAAAAAAAAAAAACTGGTATCAATCATCAGTTATATACAGGGTTATTTGTAAAACACCGGCAACCTCTCAGGTCTATGTTACTAACATCATAATCAACAACTTTTGTTCTATGACTTTTAAAAATTCATCATATTTTAGTGCATCAGATTTTCATACAAAAATCGGCTGCCTGTAAATAGGTCAAGTTCAAGCACCCCCGCCGCCCTAACCCCGCTCCCCTTGCTAATATACTATCGTTTTCTTTTGTTTCGCATAGACTCCGTAACATTTAGAGCGTTCAATTCAAATATTTTTATTTTTCTTTGAAAATCTGATGAACTAAAATGTGATGAATTTTTAAAAGTCACAGAACAAAAGTTGTTGATTATGATGTTAGTAACATAGACCTGAGAGGTTGCCGGTGTTTTACAAATAACCCTGTATAATGATGACTAAATTAAACATATTATAAATTAGCTGTCTCATTGATTTTGAACACCTGTTTAGTATAGGTATTAAATAAATATCTCTAAAATCACTTCAATGATTTAATGTGAATACCTAAGCTATATCTTTGTGGTTTCAACAAAATGTACCTATCGATTAATTTTATTCAACTGCAAATTTCGTTATGTGACATATCGATTTGTATCTATCAATTGAAGTATAGTATCTATCTGTATTTAATAGTATTACAAGTCAATATAATAAAATCAATAGTTAGTTCTTGTAAACTAAAATGAATTCATTCAAACTAGAATGCATTAAATAGAATTCCAGATTCCATATATTGCTACGTTACAACGATTCTAATCACATTATTAATTTAGAAACATATTGGTACTTAATAGTATTACAAGTCAATTAAATAAAATTAATAGTTCTTGTAAACTAAAATTAATTAATTCATACTATAATGCATTAAATAGAATTCCAGTTTACGGTACGTTACAAAGATTCTAATCACATTATTAATTTAGAAACATATTGGCAGGATCGCAATGACGGAATTTTTAATTTCAATTGTCTTTTGTAGTGAAAATGTTGAAGACAGGCATTATGTACATAGATCCTTTTTTCAAAGTAATTGTTAGTTAGCTAGTGAATTGTCAGTAATTACAGTCGTGTCAGAATTATCTTTATGTAGATTTTTTTATAGAACATTTCTCTCTGAAAATTAGTCCTTGGTGGACCTGAAAGTCCTCGGCCTCATCTACCATTTCACATTCATCTGTTGGCCCAGTAAATACTTACTTGTCAATAACATTACTGTATTTTATTTCCAGATCTTCTTCGTGATGCGCAAGAAGTTTGACCACGTTTCGAAGTTGCACGTCATCCACCACGGCATCATGCCTATGTCCGTGTGGTTCGGAGTCAAGTTCACGCCAGGTCAGCACATTCAAATTACTAATATCGTCATATTTGTTCGACCGGCAGACGTACTAATCCAAAGTTCTTATTCATCATCATCATTTCAGCCATAAGACGTCCACTGCTGGACTTAGGCCTCCCCCAATTTGGGGGGCTTTGCCATAATCGCCACGCTTGGCAGGCGGGTTGGCGATCGCAGTATGGTGGTAAAATGCATAGAGAATGCTGCTGCCCATTCTCTAGTAAGTCCCTTAGTCTCCTTTTACGACACCCACGGGAAGAAATGGGGTGGTGTTATTTTTTACGTCTGGCACCACACGGTACAAGTTCTTATTACCTTTTACGTAGGTATTAGGTAAATCAATATTCAAAGACCCAGCACTGTCAAATTTATTTTCAGAAAGATTTATTATTTATATTGCGTGAATAATTAAACTGCATAGGCATTGCAATATTTGAGTAATAAAACATAATTCAGATATGCCTTTTAAATACGTTAATATAATATTAGCTGTGCTAAAAATGTCAAGGCTATAAGTTTTTCATTGTACCTAATTAATAAGGTCAGGTGGATCGCCACGATTCACAAATATGCAAAAGCCTACACTTAACTTTAGCTTTTAAAAGATATTTATTTTATTTTATTCTACTAGCGGACTGACGGATCTAACAGACGTATTCTTGTGGTATCGAGCTTATACAAAATTCCCTTTTCTGAGGAACTTAGAATTTTCTTTTCTTTTCAAATTTTCTGAGGAACTTAGAATTTTTCTTACCTTAAAATCGGATTCAAACTAAAAAATTTAAAAACATAAAATTGCCAAATCGGTCCAACCGTTCTCAAGTGATGCGCTTTGCAACGAACAGTATTTCATTTATTTTTTTAATGTAGTTTAAAATCTATAAATAAACGAACTCGTTCTATTCTATGAAATCTATCTATTTTTTATATCAATTTTTTCGTTACGTTTAAATATCTATTTGTTTCTAAATCAGTTGTCATTTTAGCATCTAATCGTTTTCATTCGATTTACATTTTGAACACGCAAAAAGTTATTAAGACGTTATAAAAACTAAAGATACAACTTCTTCATGAAATGATTACTATTATAATCCGTTTCACTCAATCACTCCTCTGAGAAGAAAAATGACTAAAAAATTATCTTTTTTATCTGACAGGTAGGTAACGTGCGAAGTTAGCCAAGGAAATTGTTGGGAATACCGGTACCGCTAGCAGTAATGACTACCTAGATCCGTATAAGTAGTGATTATTTTTTTACTTCAGTAATACTCGGTTATTTGTTACAAATGTTCACATGATCTGTTGGAAAAAAAATGTAAATGTGTGAATTTTTTATCGCAGTGTGGAATGTGGGAAATTACTGACACATACAGTATATTTTTTGCAACCTAATAGTATGTACCTATCATAAGTTAATTTACGTAGGTCTTAGAAGACGAGCACTTGGGAATTTGAGGTTAAATTGACTTTCGCTGGAAGGGTTTTCCAACCTTTTTTTTTTTTTCACATGAGTATTTCCTCAAAACGTTTCCTCAAAAAACTAGGTTTCGCGACACGGAATTCTATAAAATTCGACTCATTAACTGTAATGTATACCGAACACAAAGGCGAACGGAAGCACATGACGTGATTACAACATATTGATTCATTTAATAAGAATTAACACATAAACGAGGCAAAAGGAGTATGTAAGGATCGTAGCAGGTGGCGTTCTGTAGTTTCTGCCTACCCCCTTGGGAAAAAGGCGTGATTTTATGTATGTATGTAATAAGAATTAGATACAATCTGCACGCGTAGCATGACCACCATAGAAAGAACTTTGTCTATTCTTGGTAGAATAGAGATAGAACTGTCATGCTACGCCAGCATAAAACGGTACTAATCTTTCTACAATCTTTAATTCTGTTTTTAATCTTTCTACAATCTGTAATTTTGTCTATTCTTCCGTCTGTCGACAAAACCCGTTTCTACGGTGGTCATGCTACACATGCTGTTAGGTAGAAGAAAAGCATATTCTTATGCGTTGTTTTCCAATTACAACTGCCTGTATATTTATTATACCGACGTTAAAATGTATGTCACGTAGCTTCACATTTTCCCCATTAATTATGCTGAAAAGTTCAGTAAATGTAATGTTTAGGTACGGCTAATTTAATGTAAACACCATATGACTTAATTTGCGTAGTGCATACCGTAGTGAATTATTTGCTTATTAGTTTAGAATATATTCTAAAATAATAGGCAAATAATGCGCTATGCATATTAAGTCGTGTTCATATACTGCTCGGTAGAGCTATGTAAATAGAAAATTGTACTTAATTTGTTTACCGTGATTGACGTAATTATATGTCTATAAAAACCGAGTTCCATGAAAATAAAATAATATTTGAACAGCAATAAAACGTACAAGACGTTTTATGTACTCAACACGCAGAAGGAGTGTTTGTTCGTCTGTCAAATCCGTAACTAGAATTTTGCTAGAACTACACAATTACTCTTGGCCGTATGTGTAATTTAATCCTGGTACAGTGACTTAAAATAGTTCGTTATTAATGTTATTTTACCAGTTATTTGGTAGTAATCTGACTGTGTTAGTAAATTAGTTGTTGGTCGGCTGATAATAACATACATAAGTATATTAATTACGAACCTTAATAGTACATTCTTCGTAAATCACATCAAAGATGACGTTATTTCCAAAAAAAAAAAAATAAGTTGCTTTTATCTTCTAGAATATGAAAATTTATTGAAAGAACTAAACTTATGACGTCCATAGCAGTAACACATTAACAGTAGGTATAGTAATAGTGATTTTAATAGTTCAACAAACATTAATTGCGTTATTTACCTAGTAGAACAAATAAAAATTGGATTTGCAGTAACCTTCAAAATGATTCAGATTCTGATTTATAGTGACGCAATTCGACAGTTTTGACAGGAGATGGGAAAAACTGTCGAAAAAGTTTTAACTCTCATAAGCCTAGCTTGCAGTGAAATAAAATAAACAACACCCATTTAAAAACTATTGATAGTCAGATTCGAATTTTAAACATTGGTCTAGTACCAAATAAGTATATTATCTGTTCCAGTATAAAGACTTCATGTCGGATTTATTTCTTCACAGGTGGCCACTCGACTTTCTTCGGAATGTTGAATACCTTCGTACACATTGTGATGTACTCGTACTACTTGCTGGCTGCCCTTGGCCCTAAGGTACAGAAGTACCTCTGGTGGAAGAAGTACCTCACAGCGCTACAGATGGTAAGATTTATTTTAGAATAAAACTATTAAGCATCACTCAAAATGTAAAAGTTTCGACACGCCAGGGAAATAGTACAAACCAGGTTCTAGACTCTGTAGGAGTAGTGGGTCACGGCACTGACTAGTTATAGACACGCCAAAAACGGTAGTAGCTCAAATTAAATTTAATTATATATATACCGTATAAAACTATTTACCAAACAAATCCAAATGAATTATTCAAATGTAATTCTATCTTTGTTTAGGCAATTTCATTGGAATTTGTAAGAGCTGCTTATCTCAATCTGAATTCGGAAATTAAGCAAGAGACAGATCCTCCTTGACATAATAATTACAAGTTTATAACCGCCTTACATAAAATTGATAATACCAAATAAATGTTGATTTAATACACTATAATACAATTTTGACGAGTCAGTGACAGTCGAATAGCCTCAGGTATGATATTACGTTGTGTGTCCAATGTCAACGTTTTGCAATCGGTTAAACTGGGCAAGCCTATATCCTTGAGCATCGCCGTCCGCACGGATGGCCCATTATATGACATCACACGTTCCAATCAGGCCTAAAGAATAGGACATAAACGTCATCCTTCTCTTCCTGTTGGTGACGTAGGATACAACGAATGGATTCTGATGAAAGGATTAGCAGCCCCTTCCTAGTTAAAAGCTTAGGCAAACGACAAAACACAGTACACACACACGACACGAACATAGGTTACGGTTTAAAGACATACTGCGTTTACCTAAGGAATCATTCCTATCCCTAAGGGACCAATGAAGAAGCCATGCTCTAGCTAGATGTACATAACTAGACGCTTAAAAGTCGTACGTTTAAGCAGTACCTGACATGACGGATAATCTCTGACTTGCAGATACGATTAGGTGACATACCATTGTCACAGCTGGTATATTGAATGTATGTCATCATCATCAGCAGCCTATAATGTTCCCACTGCTGGGACACAGGCCAGGGAGTGGGCCATAATCCATCACGCGGGCCCAGTGCGGGTTGGTAGATGTCACATGTCTTCGAATTTTTGGTTCTTGGACAATGGTTTCCTCACGATGTTTTCCTTCACCGTTTTGAGAGCGGTGGTGATGAAATTAATTTACACAAAGTAAAGCGCCTGCTTTGGATTTGAACTCACGACCTACTACTCGTAAGTCGCGGCCGTTACCACTGGGCCACCACAGCTCCCGATTAGGTGACATACCATTGTCACAGCTGGTATATTCTGCCGGGGTCACGTGATTGTTCTAAAGAGATACCGTGACCCTGGCACATGGGCAACTGAAGGAACACGGGTGGGTTTTAGTCAGTAAAAGTCTGACACGCCCTCCCGCTCCGCCCAGAGCGGGAGTAGTCATTTGATGATTTCCCATCCAAAAAAAAAAAAAAAAAACAGCTGGTATATTGAATGTATGTAATGTGAGGTAATTATGTCTACAGGTTCAGTTCGTGTTGGTGTTCCTACACGCGTTCCAGCTGTTGTTCATCGACTGCGACTACCCGCGCGCCTTCGTCTGGTGGATCGGCATGCACGCCGTGCTCTTCTACCATCTCTTCTCAGACTTCTACAAACAGGCCTACCGCAAGAAAGTCGCCAGAGTAAGTATACTCATTTGCTATCCCAATTTAATTTAGTTATACTGCAGTAGATTGATAAAATATGTTCAGTCAAAGCTGCTATATCTTCTTTTCCATAGCCTAAATAAACACAAGAGTTTCAAACCGATTATTACTTAGGCCTTTGTAAAATTACAAAGTGTACTTTATCGTTCTAAACAAGTAAAACAACTGCACATTACATTTACTCAATCAATTATCACGTCTCTATGTTTCACAATGATTAATAAATTCTTAACGGCAGCCTATAAAATCAATTTACATACATAATCATCCCATCAACTCTAATGCATTGACTGTAACAAATTCTTTACTTGCAGAGAGAAAAAGCCAAAGTGAAGGTGGAGGTGGAGGCCTTGAAGGAGTCGAAAGACTCCGAGATGAAAGATTCGGAAACGAAAGACAGAATGCTGCCGCTACTGAACGGGTTCGGGAACGGATCCGCGCTCGGCGATGTTCGGCAAAGGATGGCTGGCGCCGTCGCCTCGCAGTGATCGCCTATTACTTACCCTTAGAATAAAGAATCTCAACGCACCGAGTGAATACACTATGTGTACTCACATAAATTCCTTTAATTACATAGTACAGACTAACCTTGTTACGGGTGACGCGTCAGTTCTGCCACAAAGCCCTTACAAATTGCAGTTGGCACGAAACGTACATTATATTGATTATAAATTACTTGTCATTATTGATACTTACTATCCGTGACTCAGTTATTATTAACCGCCTTAGACATATACTGTCGTGTCACTCATAATAATTGTTAGTATCATCCTAGAGGATTAGGAGTTTCAATAAATTGGTTAAAGTACAAATGCGAAGCTCAAAAATTGCCCGCACTCAGCCGCGGAACTCGAAGAGACTATAGCTCAATTATTTTTAAGTTAATTGTATATGTAGCTCAGTAGTGATAATAGTTTTAATTTATTCAAACCGAATACTGTTAGTCCGTAGGATTCTTAACAATAATGACTCTTGACTATTTATTCGGGCGCGGATATGGTGGGACTAAAATAGAGCCAGTATTTTAAACTATAAAATATCACTAGGACTTTTTTATTCAGATACTAGCTCGAAATCAATGTAAAAAATATGGCCGTGGTAAGCTACCTATCTATGTTACATTTGAGTATTTCGTTCAAATTGATTAAGTACATAATTTCAAGTACACAGCAGAACAACTAAAAATAAATACTTCGATGGTACGTTTCTTACGCCATAATGCTTTGAGCGGCCTGTCATGAGATGAATGAGTAAATATGTGCACTAAATACGAAAATATTGCAAACAAGGAGAATGGTTAGAGAATCATGTGAATTCTACAGCAAAAATCGAATCCAATCGAAAATCGTTGTAGAATCGATGTTCGAACTGTTACTTTATTGGTTTGTTTAATATTCAAGTACGATTTCACAGAGGCTCTATTTTTGCAGCCCCGTTATGTCAAAGGAAAAACTTGGTAACAATATAGGTATGCAATGCATGAATCAATTCAATAGTTTCAGTACTAGAGTTGAGTTTTATTCAACTACACTGACACAATCATAATGAAATCAATGTCGATATTATTATTGTTATGTTAATTGATACTATAAGGAAGTTCATTACACAAATTTTCATTGTTTACTAAGTCGTCAGACTATATTGTGGAATGAAAACGTGTCTACTTAATATTTTTTTTTTACTATATGATGGGACTACTTGGGGTACTTCATTTTCGTCAAAGATCGCCATGAAGCGTTTGGAAACTTATTGATTAAACGAAGTTTGTTTTATATGTGTTTTCTTGCAAGGTACCTTTCAAATTTTTACCGTCTTTACCTTCTTTTTGAAGCTTTCTTTTTCTTCCTTTTTCTTAATTGTACAACAAAAGCAAGAACGTATAATTTGATAAAGCTTTTTTCTGCCCTCTTATTTCTTCTCAAAATATTCTTACAATGTTTGTCATGTAAATATTTGACTCTTTTAATTCGTTCGACCAATACGTTTGATGATTTTCAAGATTCAGTTATTGTATTCAGGAATCAAGGCTATTCACTTTATGTATTTAAATAGGTACCTAACAACAACATTCTGTAAATATGTTAAAGGGTAATCGTACATTTATACTTTGTGATACTTAAGTTAATAAAAAGAATTTAATATTTCTGCTTGTTTTTTACCCTCCTGTTTTATCTCAAGCCCGGTTGATGCAGAGATGAAGGTTTCAACTTTATGCCTCACCATTTTCTGCGACAATTTTTGTTCGAATTAGAGTTAGTGGTCTATGAAAGAGGTTATGAAATAAAACCTTCCTTTATCACTCAAGTGAAACATTATAGACATGTGCATTCTTCCCATTTTGGCCTATGGATCCCAGACCTGGCTGTCTACCAAATTCCAGGTTTGCCAACGTGCAATGGCGCGGAGTAGGTATTCTAGGCGTCAAACTGACAGACCATATTCGCAACACCACACTGCATTCTTAAAACACTGGTTACTGACGTTAGTCAAAAAGCCGTGAAGCTGAAGTGGAACTAGGCTGGTCACGTTTACCGTATGTCTAATGAACTGTGAGAAAAAATAACCACAAAGTGATCCTGATCTGACACAGCGAGAAGGCGTCTCGGTAGAACTCATAGAAGATGGTTGGAGGAGCTGTAGAAAACACACGACCAGTGATAGATACACTTTAGCCCTTGATCGAAAGATCTGGAAATCGTGGGCAGAGGCCTTTGCCCAGCTGTGGGATGATGTAGTCTAACAATAGCATTAAGGAACTCTTACATAGTGTAGATAACTAGTAATAAATCACTACTAATTACCATAAACGTTTTGTGGTACACATGCGTACAAAAGGTATTGTGGCGCCCCGTCAGCTAACAATTTGCATGTAGGTGAAATATTATATAAGTGGAATAAATAATTACACATTTTAGTTATGTACTAGCGCTCGCCGTAAACAGTTGTTTTATTTACATGACTCATAACATCTAGTACACACGTATGCAGTAGGTACACTTACATCTGGTGACCCCGATATCAGTAACACGCGCCGCGATTTAAAGTAATTTTTTCGTGATTTTCCCGTGTCGTGATAACTGCACTGCACAACCTAATCAGCCTTCCACAAGCGGATCTCCCTGATTTGGTTTTCAAGAGGCACATAGTTATGGAAGACATGGACCTCGTCTCTATAGCAGACAAGATTTTGGAAGGAAGATCAGGTGAAGTGTCGGAAGTATCAGGCGGTCCAAATCAGCTTATCGTTGAGTTAGTTAACCAAGTGAGCAAATTAACCATGGAAATAGCAGCGTTAAAAGCCAACTCACATGGCAATGGACGTCATAATTATAGACGCAATCGGAGCCGGTCGCGCCCAAGATCCCTCTCAAGATCGAGGATTTCGCCCGACAGCCCAAACTGGTTATGCAAGTATCATTTCCGGTACAGGAATCGAGCCCGGAACTGTGAAAAACCATGCAATTGGAAAAAGCCGTCGGAAAACTAAGTCCTGCGTTGACAGAGGCGGTCGTCAGCGCTATCATTCCTTCAAACCGCCTATGCGTTACCGACCGAAAAAGTGGGTATCGTTTTTTGGTTGATACTGGCGCTAACATCTCAGCAATACCTAGAAGAGGAAACCGTTTAAAAACAGACGACACATATAAAATCTATGCCGCAAACGGAACGCAAATTAAAACATACGGTGACAAAACGCTGACGTTAAATCTAAACTTGAGACGGCCGTATCGATGGACTTTCATCGTTGCTGACATTACGCAACCAATACTGGGTGCCGATTTTTTAGAAAAACATAACATTTTGGTGGATATTCGAAATAAACGTTTAATAGATGGTACGACTGGACTCAAGAGGAACGCAAAGTTAATGAAGTCAAGCACACCAACACTTCGGACCATAAACTTAACCGACGATTATGCAGACATTTTGGCAAAATATCCAAATATTTTAAAACCGCTCGACACACAGTCGCAACCCAAGCATGACGTGGTTCATCAAATCATTACCAACGGACACCCTGTTTACTCCAAGTCAAGACCTTTGCCAGCGGACAAATACCTAAGAGTGAAGAAAGAGATTGAACACATGCTAGAGGCAGGGTTATGCAGGCCTTCCAAGAGCCCGTGGGCAAGCCCTTTGCACGTGACAACAAAGAAAAATGGCGAATTACGATTATGTGGTGATTATAGGAGATTGAACGCGATCACTGTACCGGATAGATATCCGATTCCGAGACTACTAGACTTCACATACCTATTACCAGGAACCAGTATATACTCAACGATTGATTTAAAAAGAGCATATAACCAGATACCAGTACAAGATGTAGAGAAGACTGCAGTAATAACCCCGTTCGGTCTATTCGAATTTCCAAGAATGCCGTTCGGACTACGAAACGCAGGTCAAACATTTGTCAGATTCCTGAACACAGTCTTAGCTGGACTCGACTTTATTTTCGTGTACATAGACGACATACTAGTGACGTCATCATCAGTCAGCGAACACCGACGTCATCTACAAGAAGTGTTTAAACGGTTAGACGAACATGGCATCGCAATCAATCAAGAAAAGTGCGTGCTCGGCAAATCTCAAGTAGAATTCCTCGGATATCAGATCACAAAATACGGTATCAATCCATTACCAGACAAGGTCGAAGCAATCACCAAATATCCAATACCAAAAACTGTGCAAGAATTACGAAGATTTTTAGGCATGATCAATTTTTACCGAAACAACATTCCACAAGCAGCCCGTCATCAAGCACAGTTGAACAAATACCTAATTGGCTCAAAGAAAAATGACAAAACCGAAATACAATGGACTTCAGAGGCACTAGAAGCATTCGAACAATGTAAAGCAAGTCTAAGCGACGCCGTTACATTGACTTCGCCAACAACGCATTCCCCGCTATCGCTCATGACAGATGCATCCCAGACATGCGTAGGCGCCGTTTTGCAGCAGTATGAAAACGGAAAATGGAAGCCGCTTTCCTTTTTCTCAAAGGGACTGAGTGAAACGCAATCAAGATACAGCACATATGATCGAGAACTGTTAGCAATTTTTATGGCAGTAACGCATTTTCAACCTTATGTCGAGGGACGAGAGTTGATAGTATACACCGATCATAAGCCATTATGTCACGCCTTCAATACTAAACAAGACTCCACAAGTAAAATGATAGCCCCAAGGCGGATACGTCATCTTGAGTTCATTGCACAATTCACAACGGACATTCGTCACCTATCCGGTAATATGAACCCAGTGGCCGATGCATTATCGCGAGTCGAACAAATAGACTGCCCGACACCTGTGGATTGGAATGAGTTAGCAGATATGCAATACAATGACATTGAACTCACTCAGCTGTTAACTAACAACAACCTTAGCTGGAAAAGTATGCGACTAACAGGAACGAGACAACTACATTGCGAAAATTCAAAATCAAAATTACGACCGTATGTGCCGAAGTCACTTCGAAAACAAGTATTCGACACTATGCATAACATAACACATCCCGGCATTAGGTTATCAAAGAAAATGATCAGCGAGCACTACTTCTGGCCACGCATGAATACTGACGTTGGTATTTGGGCGAAAACATGTGACGCGTGCCAGAAGAGCAAGACACACAGGCACAACTCTGCCCCAATAGGAACATTCCCATCTACAGCACGTTTAGATCACGTGCACATAGACATTGTCGGCCCATTACCAGAATCTAACAACAACAGATACATTGTGTCAATGATCGACAGAGAGACAAGATGGCCGGAAGCTGTACCAGTAGCCGAGATAACAGCAAAAGTAGTAGCGGAAGTTTTCATTAACACCTGGATAGCGAGATTTGGATGCCCAAGTGCCATAACCACGGACCAAGGACGACAGTTTGAGTCAGACTTATTTATTAGCCTAACCAAGTCACTTGGTATTAAGAAAACCAGGACTACCAGTTACCATCCGCAGTCAAATGGCTTAGTCGAACGCTGGCATAGGTCAATGAAAACCGCGTTAATCGCGCGTGGTAATACGAGAAACTGGTCGAGCGAATTACCCATAGTTCTACTAGGATTACGAGCAGCGTTGCGACTGAAAGAAAATATAAGCCCAGCTCAAATGTTATATGGAACAAACATACGTCTGCCTGGAATGTTTATCGAGCCGAAAAAGCAAGATACATCACCAGAAACTCATGCACAGACTCTTCAAAAGACAATGGCAAACCTAAGCCCGTTTAATAATAAGCACCACAGCACAAGTCACAAACCATTTATCCACCCAGATATGAAATGCTGCGAATATGTATACGTCAGAACGGATGCTGTGAAGAAACCGCTAACCCCGTCCTACGAAGGACCTTATAAAGTTTTGGAGAAACAAGAAAAGCATTTCAAAATTCAAATGCCGAAGAGAACATCAATAGTAACAGTGGACAGATTAAAACCAGCTTACATTTTAAGTGATGAAAAGGTAAACGAACCTTTAGCACACCTGAAAAGAAGCATTAGTCAAGCAAACGACCGCAAGAATGTCGAGCCAGCGGAAAATAATACGACCGCGCCGAACACGACACGTTCAGGTCGCGTCATACGTCCGGTGGTACGATTTACAATACAGCCAGATCAGCAGAAGAAAACGACGAAATTAAATAAAACCTAATCGTACAACAGAAACTAGCAAATCACCGCAATTTCAATTATTTTTATTTTTTTGTGTACTTTAATGATAATAACAACTTTACTGTTATGTAGGTGTACTTACGAAATATAAATGTAATTATTATTTTTTTAAAGGGGGAAATAATGTGGCGCCCCGTCAGCTAACAATTTGCATGTACGTGAAATATTATATAAGTGGAATAAATAATTACACATTTTAGTTATGTACTAGCGCTCGCCGTAAACAGTTGTTTTATTTACATGACTCATAACATCTAATACACACGTATGCAGTAGGTACACTTACAGTATCTTAGACGCTGCACTACGCTGAATGTAACTGCATATCTTCGTGTAGGTATCAGTTAACACCTATGCCAGTTTCTCGTAGATGTTTTCGCATAGACGACTAACCATCTTATTACAAAATTGTTTAAAAATATCTAAATTTTAATCACGTTATCATGGAACTGACTACCTATGTTCTATGTTCTATGTTATGGGGGTTTGGTTTCCGCACTTAGTCCTTTGAGTGGACCATTGTGCGTGGGCCATGGCGGCCGTCGGTATTTACTCCAACCAGCCCACCTCCCTCCAGAAGTTGATTGTGTCTCCTGGTCTGCTAAGAACGTCCGTGTATGATTTGGGTGTCCCGAGGGTATCTGTCCTAATCTGGGTGACGCCTGTACATTCGAAGAGTACATGCGCAACGGTTTCCTCAGCCTCCATGCAGGCCCTGCAAAGGGGGCTGTCCGTTATGCCTATTGTGTGAAAGTGCTTGTTTAGCGGGCAGTGTCCTGTGATGGTGCCCGTCATCAGACGCAGACCATCCCTGTCCAGGCGTAGCAGACGTCTGGTTAGCCTGCCATCCGGGGATGGCATCGCTTCCCTGGACTGCCTGCAGCCTGGTGCCGAGGTCCACCAGCTCTCCGCTTGTGTGTGGGTAAATTCCTGCAGCCACCTGCGTAGCTGGTTGAAGGGGATGGGCACGATGGGCTCGGGGCCGCAGACTGACGCGCTGGATGCCTTTCTGGCCAGTTCGTCAGCAGCGTCATTGCCTAGTGATCCACTGTGTCCTTTTATCCATTGCAGTGTCACTTTGTTGCGATTAGAAACTGTTACCCGTTCTAATGCGTTGTGACATTCTAGTGTAAGGCTTGAGGTTATGTATCGTTTGGCTAGGGATTGGAGGACTGAAGCGCTGTCGGAGAGTATACGTATATGAGTGTCCGTAACTCTTCTGGCTTCTATGGCATACGCCGCCTGTATAATGCCCACGCATTCCGCCTGGTAGACGGTGTTGAGCATTCCCAGCGGGCTGGATATTTTTATGTTAAGGTCGTGTGAGAAAACTCCGACTCCGGTCCCAGAGGTGGTCTTTGAGCCATCAGTGTAGACTCTTAGCTCTTCCGGGCCCGAGTGGTCGTTTTGTTCTTCTGTGAGTATAACGTTGTAGTGCTTTTGAAAGTAGTGTAGTTTTGGAGTTTTATCACAGGGTGATGCCATCATTGGTTGTCGCTTGATCGCATCGTCCCTAATGCGTGAGTGCTTGACCCTCGAGTCATTGCTTAGGGTCCCTGCTATATTCAGTCTTAGGGCAGCCAGGGCAGCCTCCTCCCGCACGATTAGGTGTAGAGGTGGTAGCCCGAGCATTACCTGTAGGGCAGCGGTGGGTGTAGTTCTCATGCAGCTAGTGATGGCTACACAAGCGAATCGTTGCACCTTTTCAAGGTCTTTTTGGGCTGTGCTCAGGTCTGTTCTGGGCCACCAGACTATTGAGCCGTATGTGATGATTGGTCGAATAACTGTGGTGTATAGCCAGTGGGTGACTTTGGGGCTGATTCCCCAATTCCTGCCAAGCATTCTCTTGCACTGCCACAGGGATATGCTGGCTTTTGTAGTTATGTAGTTGGTGTGTTTTGCCCAATTCAGCTGTTTGTCCAAAAATATGCCCAGGTATTTGGTTTCAGTTGAAAGGCTTAGGGTGGTGCCAAACAGTCGCGGCAGTTCGAGTTTCGCGAGTTTTCTCTTTTTTGTAAAGAGGATCATCTCGGTTTTTGTGGGGTTTACTAATAGTTGGTGTTTACTGCACCAGTCCTCTACTATTTTCAGGGCTTGGCGCATGAGGTGGCATAGGGTGTTTTCATGGGTGCCATTTATTATTATGGTTATGTCATCGGCGTAGCCTACGGTGAAGTAACCTTTATCGTTGAGTGTTTTGATGAGGCTGTCTACGACCAGGTTCCATAAAAGTGGCGAGAGGACGCCCCCTTGCGGGCAGCCCTTCGCCACTACCGCCCTTGTAGTGTCGTTTACTGTGACTTGTACAGCTCTCAATTTGAGCATGTTGGTGATCCATCCGCTCAAGGTCGGATTTATGTTGTGTCTGTCGAGGGCCATGCTGATACTATTGAACATAGTTTTGTCGAAAGCGCCTTCAATGTCAATGAAAACCGCCAGTGCTGAGCATTTGTGGTCCACTGCGCATTCAATTTTGGAGACCACGCTATGTAGCGCAGACTCTGTTGATCTGCCCGTGGAGTACGCGTGCTGTTGTTTGTGAAGGGGTTTTACCCTGAGAGGTCCGTCTCGGATATGTCTATCACAGAGTCTCTCGAGGGTTTTTAGTAAGAAGGATGTGAGACTTATAGGCCTATAGGCCTTTGGTTGTGTATAGTCGGGTTTGCCTGGCTTGGGTATGAAAATGACTTTCACTTCGCGCCACGCTAGGGGTATGTATCTGAGTGCAATGCAGGCCCGATAGATCTCCACCAAGCACGGTATCAGGTGGTCAGCCCCCCACTGTAGGAGGGCTGGAAAGATGCCATCCAGCCCTGCAGATTTGTAGGGCTGAAAGGTGTCAATGGCCCACTTTATCTTTTCTTCTGTCACCATGCTTTGGGCCCTGGACCAATCTAGGTTTGTTGGGGTCCATTCTGGTTCACCTTCCCACATCCTGACCTCTTGGAGGGTGCAGCCGGGGAAGTGGGTTTCCAGGAGGACTTTACTGGTTTCGTGGTCACTCAATGTGTATGTGTTGTCGGGTTTTTTCAGCGCACCAAGGTTTCGATCCTGATCGGTCGAGAGGATTTTCCTTACCCTTGCGGCTTCGTTGTTTGTTTCGATGGATTCGCAGAATTTCCGCCATGCTGCCCTTCTGGCAGTTCTGATCTGCTTTTTGTATATGTATTGGGTTTCTTTGTATTGCTCCCAGTCGTCCGGGAGCCTAGTGTTTTTGGCCCTGTTGAATTGTTTGCGTAGTGTATCTCTGAGTTTACTAAGGTTGGCGTTCCACCAGGGATTTCTCTCGCTGTTGTTTTGTGGCGCCCTTAGTTTGCAGCATGCATGGTATGCTTCGGTTAGATATTCAGATAATTTTGTCACGGTGTATTCCAGTTGTTCGGGGGTTTTTATTGTTACCCGTGATAGATGCCTAGCTAGTAAGGAGGCCAGGAGGCGTTTGTACTCGGGCACATTAGTGCGCCGCGGGTTACGCCTCGGTGCGGGTTCCCCAGTGTGGGTATTTAGTGTGAATCGGATTCTTCTGTGGTCGGAGCAGGAGGGTTCATCCGAGACGTGCCAGTTCGTGATGAGGTTTGTCGCGCTTTCTGTAGCAAGCGTCAGGTCAATTATTGTTTGTCCTCGGACTGTGACCCAAGTGGGCTCAGAGCCTCGGTTAACAATGTTAAGGTTAGTAGAGAATAAATAGGTGGATAGTACCTCTCCTCTGGAGTTCGGCGAGTCGCTACCCCAGAGCGGGTGGTGGGCGTTGGAGTCGGTGCAGATGATCAGGTCCAGTTTTTCGCGTTCACAGTGCTGCACTAGGTCGGCCATCTCCTTTGGCGGGCAGTTAGCATCCTCGCCTGGCATGTATACCGAGGCTAGTACGACGTCTGGAACGTTACAGTCGGTCTGGAGCCTGACTGCTGTCAGGTCTCTGGAACAGAATTGTGTGAGTGGCGTGGTAGGGATATCTTTGGGTATGTAGGCGCAGGTTCGTGGTTTGTCTGCGCCGTGTGTGTTGAGAATTAGCTTACCTCCGATGTTACTGAGGCCGCAGATTCTGTTGTTCCTGATCCACGGCTCTTGGATCAGTGCGATGGTTCGGGGTTTAACCTCCAGAGCTCTGCGTAAGTTGGCCGTGGCAGTTTGGCTGTGTTGGAGGTTGGTCTGGATGACGTGTATGGGCGGTGACGGTGGTGGGGTGGAGTTAGTCGGAGCTGCATCCATCGGAAAGTCTCTCCTCTACCTCCACCCTGAGCTGGTCTTCGTGTAGGTCACCCGGCGACGAGGCGAGTAATCGATCGTTCCAGCCGGGTGATGAAGGCGGTAGGGTGTCGCTGTCGTCCTCCATTGCTGCTCGGGCCATAACCTGCTCGAGTTGAGCAATGTCGGTGTCAGTCGTCTGTGTCAGTGGTTGTGCGGTTGTCTCGTCGGTGCTGTCGGTCTTGGTGACAGAGGGTAGGGTCGTGGGCCAAAAGCGCACGTATATCGACCCCAGGAGGTACGATATCCGTCGCTCCCTGGCTAGGACCCTATCAACTTCCTCCGGTGGTACACCTAGGGTCAGATACGTCCCGTAGTTGTCGCCACCGACGGTAGTTGCCCTGTACAATGACCACCTGGCAATGTCATACCAAGTATTCTGACGGATCAGAATACTCTGGAGCCTGGCCACGTCACCTTTGTAACGAGGGACGAAGAGCGAGGCTCGGACACGGGTGGGCACGTCGGACTGTTTCAGTACGGTTAGTGTTAGGTCAGTGTCGGGGAGTCTTATTCTGGGTGCAGCTTGTGTCAGCCAGGTCAGGGCATTGTCGTCCTCGCACCACATCTGCACGGTGCCTTCCGCTACCCGTGGGTATCCACGGAAGGCCGGGAGTGGTGTCGTCGGGTCGGTGTCCATTAGGAAGTCCTCTAGGGCCGTTTTTATGTACTCGGCCTCTTCCTTGGTCAGGTCTCTGGAGGGGGGAGGGAAGCAGATTGCTACGGCCAGCCTCGCAGGAATATCCTTCGTGGCTCGCGCGTAGGTTCTCTGCTCCCCCTGAGCAGAGTGGACCCTCACACGCTTGGCGTCCCCTTGGAGAGTGCTCGGTGAAGCCGTGTCGTCTGAGCGTCCTCTCTTCGCCGGCCCTGTACCGCTTGGTCCAGGCTGCGGCTTGGGGGGCCCTGGCAAGGTGTGTGTTGCCGGCGGCGCCAGTGCGTGTGTTGGTCCAGACCGCCGCCCCCTCCTCGTCCTAGGTCCGGGTTGGGTCTTGTCGGAGGTCAGGGGTCGACTGGCGACCCTGGCAGATCCCGCCGCGTGCGGAGGCTGTTCACGCTGGGTTTCCCCCGCGCGGACTTGCCCTCGCCCGCTTTGATGCGCTTCCGGCCGCGTTTCGCTCGGGGTTGTCCCTGTGCGGACTGACGGCCGGTCGCAAGGCTCCACGCCCGGCCGCGTTTCGCTCGGGGTTTCCCCTGTGCGGACTGACGGCTGGTCGTGTGGCTCCGCGTCCGGCCGTTTTTCGCTCGGGGTTTCCCCTGTGCGGACCGACGGCCGGTCGCGTGGCTCCGCGTCCGGACGCTTTTCGCGCGGGGTTTCCCCTGTGCGGACCGGCGTCTGGTCGCGTACTGCCTGCGCCTTTGCCTTTTTTCTTTCCCGGGATGTGACTTTTCCGCGCTTGTGCAGCAGGCGTACTCCATCACCCGAGAAAGTTTTAGAGCTGCCAGGCTCGCTATCTTTCCCCGTCCCTCTCTGTCTGTGTCGGTCTGTGTCGTTGTCTGGGTTAGTCACGCTGTTCCGCACGATGCTCTGTTGCCAGAGACTCGTGGGAGGCGCATATTGCGTCGTGGGGTTTGGCGCGTGGGTCGCAGCCGTGGGTGTGGTTGTTGGCGCGTTTGTCGCAGCCGATGTCGGGGGTATGGGCGCGTTTATCGCTGCCTGTATGGTTGGCGCTGAGTCAGCAGCCGAGTGCGCTAAAGAGCGCGGCAAAAAGGTGCAGTTGGTTGCCCCCCCCAGAATACGATGGGGGCTGACCGCCGTGGCGGTGTGGGATTCCCCGGCTTGGCCGGAACCCACCTGGGTAATTTCTATTTCCTTCTGCATTTTTTTTTTTTTTTTGTTTGTTGGGGGTGGGCTTTTTTGGAGCAGAGGTTACCCCTCCTCTGGGACCGATAGGATGTGAGGACAGGAGGGAGGAGTTTTTGTGGGATGGAATGGGTTTATTGGAGTCACCCTAGGTCTGGGATTTGGCCTAGGGATTTCGGATTGACGGGATAGCCGGAAGAGGAGGGATGGTTTGGTTGGATGGTGGTACACGGGGGAGATGGTGATTGGTTACCCTATGCCTGGGATTTTGGCCTTCGGGAACTTCTCTTGTCCGGGATCTCTTTCAAGATGCCCCGGGTGCAGGATCTTCCGCAAGACGGTCGATCCCGCAGCCGGGGTTGGGCTATCCGCAACCTGCCCACCCGCTCGGTTGCAGGAGAAGAAGTGCCTGGCAGTCTGGGTCGCCCCACCGCGGATGCACGTATACATCCGCGTTGGTGCAATCCAGCTGTCCCCGAGAACTGACTACCTTCTGCTTTAGGGTGCACCAATAGTTATTTGTCGTTCTTTTGCCGTATATATTAAAGGATTTGGGTAATATTAAAGGCGAATTTGATAATTTACGATGTTATTTCCTAAGTTCACAGGGTTGTAACAAAAAGTTCTTCATCATCATCAGTCGATAAACGTCCATTTCCTTACATAGGCCTACCCCAATCTTGGGGGTTTGCATAATCGCCACGTTTAGCAAGTGGGTTGGCGATCACAGTATGGTGGTAAAATGCATAGGAAACGCTGCTGCTCTAGAAAGTCCCTTAATTGCCTTTTACGACACCCACGGGAAGAAATGGGATCGTGCTATTCTTTACGTCCTGTACCATACGGACCACGGACAAAAAGTTCTTAGAAGCGCATTAAAAAAAGAATTGGGGATATATACTTACCTGCCTTTTCACAATTTCGAGACTATACACAAAATTGCCAATCACATATTATATGCCAAGTATCTCATAATTTCATCAGTTCGTTCGAACACAATATTTTTTTTGTACAAGTTTCTTATAACGCGAAATTGAGCAGAAAAGTGAGTAACGTGCGGTAATAAAGTATGTCTGTCTAAAAAAATGTCCGCGAAGGATTCTTTTCTGGACGTTCAGAAGATATAGGAAATGATGCGTACTTAATCTCTCGTTTGCGTAGATCAGGCTATAATGATGACCCGCGTTCTAGCCGCCTTTCAACAACCGTTACGGAAGAAAATATCAAAAAAGTTGAGAACTTGGATTTGGAAGACAGAAGAATAACCATCAAACATTTAGCTGAGGTCCTAATAATATCATTTGGTAACGAAAATCTTCGTAGACTGGTTGTTTCTTCACGATAACGTTCTCATTTACCGATCAGAAGTTCTGCTCAACGCAATCCGCTGTGCTGGTTTCGATCTCCTAGGCTTGACCACCCCTAGTGATTTTTACTTAATCGCAAAATTAAAAAACATATTCTTGGAACAAAAGAGAACGATGACGTGGTTTTTCGAGTCTCATGGAACATTTTTTTTTTTTTTTTTTGTAAGAAATAAGTGAGTAAGAAACACAATTTTCTAAATGCGGTATTGTTTAAATTTTTTATATTGATACTAAGAACTTTATTTATGATTCACCCTCGTATAGATATGTTTGAATAGATCATACACTTGGAAGATGAATAATATAATAGCGGATTTTCCCCAGATGACTTGCCCTTTTTGAAAACGCAAATCATTTCCAATCACTAGCATCGTAGGTACATTTATTAAAATGTACTTGTAATGTTTCTTAAAAAAAAAAACTCAACTTATAACGAAGGTACTAGCTTTCGCCAACGGCTTCGCTTACCTTACTCTTGAATCACTCTGTCTATTCATGAACACCGCATTAAAATCCGTTGCGTAGTTTAAAAGATCTAACCGCACAGACGCGAGAAGCGACTTTGTTTTATAAAGAAGGTAAAGAAATAATATGAATGATATGAATGTAAAAAATATAGTTCAAGCACCTATAATAAAGAATTAATAGCCAACAATTCTAATTCGTAAATTACATCATAGGTCAAAGTTTAATGACCAATCTGTGAGGAAACAGGTTACTTTTCTGTTGAAGCTTATATTTGCCTTGTCATACTAATATTATAAAGAGGAAAGATTTGATTGTTTCTTTGTATTGAATAGGCTCCGAAACTACTGGTCCGAATTGAAAAAATCTTTTTGTGTTGGGTAGCCTATTTAGCAACGACAAATGGACGAAAACTGGCAGGCAATTCAATGCGACAGGAAGGGTCACGGGAGCAAAAATTTGACGTGGACAGAAGCTAGTTGGTCTATAAAATCACTGCACATACAAGTTTACTGGATCTGGTGATACAGGAATTCCTTGTACGTACAAGAGCCAGGGCTACGCTGTTATTTGTGACCTGAAATGGAAAATAGTAAAATTCATTTTCATTTATTGAAGCACTACTTACCGAACCTACCTAAAATTACTCATATTTAAAAATAATACTCATTCCACTTTGTGTATCACATAATCTTTCACATTGTAAATGTTTATTGAATGCAACGGTCCCAGGTCTGGCCCTTTGGGCCCTCCCTAATTTATAGGTAATATTAAGACAAACGTGTTGTTTACATTTTAAAGTGTAGTTTTGGATAACCTTCTAAATAGGTCGTGGAACCGGAAAAAAGGCTACATCGACATCAAAATGTAATATTTAATAGTTAAACATATAGTAAATCTGTAGGTCGATATTTTATCATAACCTAACAAACCTGTTCGAAAACTTCTTTTTTTTTTTTGTTGGTCATCTCGTAGTTAATCTGAAAAAGATTCTGATTACTTAAACGGATTTTTGCCCATCGATTTCTAAAAAGTTAACTTTTTAGACCTCCAGCCGGGCCATGGGTAAAATACGAAAACTTCGCACGCAGCTTATTGGTTGTATGTTTTTTTTTTTGTAATTGTGTTATTGCATACAATAAACATAGTTCTATTAAAAAAAGGACTATCTGGAAACCTAATGAGCCTAATAATTATAGTTCGTTCGCAATGATTAATTATTATGATCTATGATACCAACAGTTTTAAGTCATAGATGGGAAACAAAAGACTCCTAGCGACATCTGTAGTTTGGTTATATGAACATATTGCAATTATTTTCTTTCGGTAAAGGAAACCAAAAGATATAAACTACTCATCACTTGAACTTTACCCGGTGTAAACTATCGAATATATTAATAATTGTTTATTTTAATAAGTGTTTTCAAAAAGCTGTAAAATGTTTATTTTGTTCAAACTTCCGCTACTCGACAACAGATGGCAGTGTTCACAAATAATTACTAGTTTGGCTATGCCTCCCAACCCGAATAGAACATTTCCATAGAAAGCCTCAGATTTCCTCCAAGGCCTGCAAGCCCTAGCTTAGGGACCCAGTCAGCTTGAGGATCTGACCAGCTGTAGCAATTCCTACTACTGCATGAATAGTCAAAAGACACATAAGCTATTTCAGGTAAGTACTTACTTCAATTGTGCTGATGCTCTTGAGTGTGAAGGAATACAAGGCAATAGATCATGTTTGTTTATAGTCCGTTATTTACTTCTGAATTTGCATTTCTGTCAAAATCAAAGTTGTCTTTATTCCCACGACAAGGTTGTTGTTGGGTTATCGCCTCTGCGCACTCTCTGAAAATCACAGTGACTTTAACAATCAAACCTCACCGGGAAGCTTTGGTAGCGTCGCCAGGTCACGCTGCCAACTCAATATATAGTGGGTGGGTCATCTGGCGCCCGCTTCGTTAGGTCGCCAACCATACATTCTGTTGGCGACCCGACCTGGTTGCACCACCATGGAGTCCTGGTGAGGTACGGTTCTAATTCTCGGTAAAATAAGGTTGTAGTTGGATTGCACTAGTCAGGTAAATAATTGGACGAGCTGTAGAGACGTCGATTTATGAGGACTGTTGACGTAACAATGGTGACGCACATTACATAGACTGAATTATTTCTGATGTTTATTTATAGTAATTTAACTCGGTTATTCCTTTTATATTTTTGCTTTATGCTTGTGCATTTGATTTGCTTACAGAATTGTCAAAACGGTTTTGGGATGGGGCGGTAGCCTCAAATGTCTAGTGTTTCTAATTCCAGGCCCATTCATTGGCTAGATTTGCTTTAGTCTACGTTTAACCTGATAGGTGGCGTTGCCTTTTTTTTTTTTTTTTTTTTTTTTTGGATGGGAAATCATCAAATGACTTCTCCCGCTCTGGGCGGAGCGGGAGGGCGTGTCAGACTTTTACTGACTAAAACCCACCCGTGTTCCTTCAGTTGCCCATGTGCCAGGGTCACGGTATCTCTTTTGAACAATCACGCGACCCCGGCAGAGGTGGCGTTGCCTTATACATTTACCTATTCTAATACTGTTCCTTATAAATTCTTAACATGCTTTAAGCCCCTACAGAATAATACGTAGCAAAATATAGACAAAAAGTATAATAACTACCTAAGTACGAGTCGACTCGAGAGTGGTCGCTGAATGGTCGAATCGACCATAATACATTTAAATAAGATTATATTACTATTAAAACCATATTAGCTTTCATCACTCCTTCTCCATGTAAACTATAACTGTGCTAAATATGATACTCTACCATCCACGTAAGTTTCATAAAAAAGGATAAAAAGTTTTTGCTTCACGTATTTGTTTAAAGATTACTTGGGTGCTTCAAAAATAATAAAGCTCAAAGTTCAAATCCAGCATCACTGGTTGTAAGCTCGGGAATGTTGTTTTAAAGATGACTCTCCCAATAAAAATAAATATGTAACCATGCATGGTATAATGAGAACATAATATCACACCTTGTTGCCCCGAGGATTTGGCAGACGAGTACTTCTAGTACACCCACATTTCTTAATCTAGTATAACTAAAAGTAGAAGGAACTATAGGTGCATCCTTGTGATTTAATCGTGTTTGAAGGTTTTCCATAACAAGCTCCGATAAACCGGCGACCTTGAAGGAGACGTCTCGGTGAAGGTGAATCGGAAGACGCTGTACCAGGTTGTGGCAGCACTTACGATAGGATGTATCATGATGTACGTACCATGTACGTAATATTTAATATCCTGCAACTCTATGAAGCAGGTGCACAGTCAATTTTAGGAACATCACTACCATAGGTTAATTACTTTTCCATTTTCTTTCTTTCAGTTCAAAATATTATTTTTCAAAAGGCATAATTAGCATATTACTTGGAACGTTGTTTATGTCATGTTTTAGCAAGGGCATACCTGAGTACCTACCTACTTTTGAAGAACCAAATTGACCTTCGAAATTCAAGAACTATTCTTGAATCAAATCTGTGCTTGCGCTTTATTGAGTTTTACATTAGTTCGTTTCAAATGTTAGACCTTATAATATTGGAAACCTGAGCACGCGCACCATTTTGGGGCATTAATAACCAAGGATGTAATGTAAGTACTAGGTGATTGACTCATAATAATTTGACTAAGCTACCATTCCACGCAAAGTTAAGCGAAGATAAGAAAGTAATTAATTCTTCCTTTGGAATATTTTTTTATGGGTACGATTACACTTACTTTGTGTAGAAGCATTCTAGCAAATTTCACCTTTAGCAGGTCTTTAAATAGTTATTATATTGTAATGCGACTGAACACCCTGGGCCTCAAGTCTGCTATTTTTTATAAATTCGTCATTCCAACACGATCCCATTGTCATTTTGCTAAAAGTTCGTAATCTGCTAAATTCATGATGGTGGATCATTGGTCGGTCAGTGGCTATTGTCAGTGGTCTCGTAATAGAATCGTGGTATAATGACATTGTCGTATTGCCATTATTATAAAACCCGTAAGTAGAAATGATTTTCGAAAAACTACTACTAAATTTGAACATTTAATCATGCCAAATTTCATTTAAATATATTTTTACATATTATTTATTAGTGTTTTAAACAATCTGAAGTAGTAAGAAGTTCGTAAATAGCAAAAACATTGCATTTACATGTATAACGCGGATAAATGTGAAAATAGACAACTCAATAATATTTTATCTGTTTAGCTGTCAGTCAAAGGTGACATTACTGCTTACTGCTGCTTACCGACGTTAATCTGTTTTAATTCTAGCGGCCGGTGTTTTGTTAGTTAATTATGTATTAAATATACAAAATGGTTCTAATTGAACAAATTTCGGCTCTAATTGATTAATAAAAAATATAACATTGATCAACCTATTTCGTGTTTATAGCTATAGAATAATAAATCAATGTCAAATTCAGTTTTGCTATCGCTTCGACGCGGTCTGGCCATAAGGGGAATGAGTTCTTCAATTAACCCCCTTACTCCTTTCCAAGGCGAAACGTTTTTACAAATTTCGCTTCGGGAATATCAATAAAGGGGTTCTCATTCTCGTCAAGCGACGGGTTTGACGACGTCTTTTGCATTCCGCCCCTCTTCTTTCCCTAGCATCCACTGCGTTGGCTAGCTCGAGAATATTTGCTCGTAGTGAATACATTTCTCCATTCAATATTCACACAAACACGATAGCTAGCAAACACTTTTTTTGAAAACCGAGGTATTACAAGCAATGACTGCACAATGACGGTCCAATGGTAGGTCACTGATCAAAGGAACTGTCAAAGTTTTAGCAGATTACCGCCTAAGTCAGTCATTAATTTGTCATTATGTACGAGATTACCATTCTAAGCCATTTCTTTCAATGGAGTGTCAGTGGTTGACCATTGGAAAGTCATAATGACGCCATTATATTAGTAGATTACTAAACTTGTCAAAATCAACAATTATGAAATCAATGATAGACCATTTTGACACTATTGTAATAGCAGACTTGAGGCCCAGCAGTAAGTATGCAGATAGTTATCGGCGTCACAGCATAGTGTCGAAAGCGTACTTTTGTTTGTCTGCATATGTGCAGTGCTCGGCTAAACGTCTAAATTGTTCACTGGTTCTCACGTGCTTTGAGAAGTGACACAAATTGCACAAGCCATTGTTTATCAAGAAAACTTTATTTACAATGAAATATTTTACAATCTATCCTCATAACTTACTTTCTATTGTACATAGATAATACATACATCTATATCGGTAAACACCAATGTCAGCAAGTGAGAGTACAACTTCTACTTGCACAAATTCGTAAGCGATTGTTTGTAAATTCTTATACAGTAACAAACGACTTATACCAATAGAAACATCAATAATAATATCACAAATAATTTAGGGTAACTACGGATAAGCCTCTTTAGATTTAAATATAACTGGTATTGTTACATTCAATCTGAAGAATTTGGGACTCTTCTAATAAATATCTTCAAGTTTTATTTACAAAAGTTGTACTTTGATGGTCATCTATGAGTATTTTTGCAGATTTTTAACAAATTTTCCATAGTTTTGAATCATTTACGAATTAACAGTCTTAAAACTATATCCCTGCGTATAAACTAGACGAAATTAGGTACGTCTTAATGCCAATTAGGTAGTCAAACAAATTAAATATCGCAGGGCTACTGTTCAATTAATTACTTGTTCTAAAGAGGCGACTAATTTAATGGCAGTGATTTAAAATTTACACAGTAATAATTACGCTCTTTTTTTAGTTCTACCAAATTCTTCTATATGGTCATACTCTGAGAACCCTGGGTCGGAGTCGTAGTAAGCGTAGTCATAACTGTTGTCTTCTTTGTTGCGGGGAGGGTTCGCGAATTGCGGGGAATGAGTGGTGGGTCTCGCCGCAGGGGTCGGCGGTGGCGTCGGCGGGCTCGGCGGTACGGGCACACGGCTCGGCGGGCGTGGTGGCCGGGTCTCTGGTACTCTGGGACCAACTGTCGTCGTCAGTGCAGCGGGTGCGTCATTAGGTGGTTGGAAGTTCTGATTTATGGCTTGGTAGTCAACTGGCCTCGAGGTTGTGGTGTAGGTTTGGAAATAATCAAATGTACGCTGGGTATACACAGTCTGCGGCTGAGGCGTCGTCGTGTAAGTGGTTTCCGGAGCTCTTGTGGTCGGAGGTGCAGTCGGTGAGGGAGCAGGTCTGAATGGCCTGGGAGCTGAAGTATGACCCGAAGGTTTAGGAGGAGGTTGTGTTTTTGCTGATTTCTTGCGGTCTTCTGGCAGCCTGTTGCCGCTAGCAGCTATATTGAGGGAATGCGCACCGGCCAGCAGTTCGCGGTCTCCGTATATTTCGGGACGGTACTGTCCATCGTCTTCGCCCTGGGGAGGATGATATTGGCCGTCATCTTCGTCATTGTCTTCAGCAAAGTTTTCAGATTGAGTATTAAAGGCGAGGTTAGTGTTATACGCTACCGTGTTTAAGTTGAGTGGTGGTTCGGGGCGCGAGGTCGAGTAGGTCGAAGTGGTCGGAGCGATAGTGGTCGTGGGATTGTTAAAATAGGCTTGTTTCGAGTAGGGTACAAAATTGTTCTTTTCTGGTTCATATGAGACGCTGTTGAAATTTTTATAAGCGGGCGTAGTAGTGGGGAAAGTTCTTGCGGGAACGCTGTAGTCAATCGTTGTTGGAGTGTCTCTGAAAGCATCTCTGTTGTTATTCTCCACACGGTTGTTGTAATTATTGAAGTTCTTGGCACGCACGAATTCGGGGTCTCTAGGAACGTCAGCTACATTGAAACTATTTCTAACTTTGAAGGGTTGATTGTCGTTCTGTACATTAAGTCCTGGAGTTGACTGTGCATCATAATTGTACAACTCCACAAGACCATCCTTTTTGTTGAATCGTGGGGTTGCAGTCGACTGGGACTGGGAGAAAGTGGAAGGTGCGTTGCTGGGGTAGAACCTATTGTTCTGTTTGGGAGTGACTCGGGGAACTTCAACGTATTCATCCTTGTATTGTTTGTATTGAGGAGGTACGTTAGGAGATGGAGAGAAAGACTGTTTATTTTGTGCATTAAAGCGACGGTTGAAGTTTTGCTGAGGAGGCTCAGAATATTGTGGTTGGGTCTGAGTATTGGATTGGAAGGTGGTAGGAGGTGCTTTCGTGGACACATATATAGGACGTTTTCTAACAAGCTTGCGTTTAGAGGGTGCGTCATACTTTTGTTGTGGGACGGGAGGCTGAGTGTTCGGGGGTGGGGCGGGTGTAGTGTATTGTGTTGTAGGGAATGTGCGTTGGGTGGTAGGGAATGTGCGTTGGGTAGTAGGATATGAGCGTTGAGTAGAAGCTCTACGGAAAGACTGTCGTTGATAAGGCTGTTGGGAAGAGACAGGGGATGGTGAGGAAGCGGGAGAGGACTGCTCGTCACGGCCACGATCTCGCTGTCCACTGAAGAAGTCAGACGAGTGTGCTGCACGAAGGTCGGAGTCTGGTCGATTGGGGGCGACATTGTTCTGCGACAGCCGACGGTCACCGGTCTCAGCGCGCTGGAGACCGAATTCAGCTTCATCATCGCGATTTCCGTTAGACGACAACTTCTTGGTGTCAAATCCTGTTGTGGGAAGGTAAACATATTTTAACATTTTATTTACCATGTTGTTGGGAGAAAACTATGCTTACAATGGATTATGAAGCTCCAGCTTGCACAATATTTTCTGAAACAGGCGTTATTTAATTTGCATTGCCTTTTAAATCAAGATCTACGTTTCTAAAAGCTTTAAAATGCAAGCGTTCGGCTGAAGCTTTATGTCTTGCAATTTATTACCAATTAGACTCCTACTGCCGGAGTAACAACGATGTACCTGTCTGTTGATCGCAGGTGCTTTATTACACCAATAATTCTCATTAGGTATAATTAGTCATCACTGCATGTTGACCTTGTATAGCTTATTATTTCTACTGTAATTTCCAAAGAAGTGGCGCAAATATTAATAACAAGAGTTATTACAACTGATTACCGCCCACTGCCTGGTACACATAATTGTTTATCTATACAAACTATTTGATGAGATGAAATCACCTTTCAAATTACATCTATACATTAACAACTGCCTACTTCCAATCGAAGATTGATGCTCTAAGCGGATTTTAAATACATGTAAGTAATATGGCTCTAATGAATTATCTAGCAGCACTCACAAATACCGTTCATCTCTTATGGATTTCAACCTTATCGCTTTTATCGTATTCATTACTGAAACCAGAAGACAGCTGTAGACATCTTTGACATTTAAATTAATTCTTCTGTATTTTTTAATTAAATATTAAGTGCTGAACACATAACAGTACAAGAAGGGAAAAAATCCAGACCTGCTCCTGGCTTCCTCTACGTGTTCAGTGCCTTTGAAAACAATCCTTCCTTAAAAATCATATTCATCATACTTTAAGTCTGGTTTTAATAAGATATTTGTGAGCGTTTTGTTAGTTGCAAAGCTGGCTCACCGGATCCGATCCTGTAGAGATCAAACTGACCGTCGTAGATATCTGCTGGGCAGGCGAGGGGGTCGTCGTCACCCCAGTCCGTGCAGGTTTGCGCTTCCTGGTGGAACAGCGTGCCCGGTGGACAGAAGAACCTGAAGTCTCGGACGCCTCCACCTGCGACTCTCACGCATACGTGGAAAGCTTTGCATCCAGACTTGGCGTCCGCGTAGTATGCGCCTAAAATTCGACTTTTACAGTTGAACCTTTCGGCGCTCCCTGTGTGGAATAAAGTAAAATTATATTAGTATTACAGCTCTTCTCCGCATACTGAACGCCATTTTGTTTTTGTTTATTGTAAATCTCAATTCAAATTGTTTTATATTTTGTTGGCTTTCAATGTACGGAGCTAATTGACGAGCATCGTTGTAACCGGACCCCTCTTATTGCGCAACATACTATCAATCACTATCTGAATCATTTAGAGGAAATTGCTGATCCATTGCTTCAAATGTTTGAAAAATTTGTCTACTCAACAACGAAAATAACGTAATGAATGTTGTTGAGCTGTTAAAATGGAAGACATTACTTCTGAGAGTGTGTTAAGTAATTATCCCACTCACTTTACGCGTTAGGAGATTTGACAGCTAATTAGGTCTAGATATTGAACGACGTCCTATTTTTAGGCCGGCTACAAAATTAAACTTTTGTCTCTGGATCCCATATGCAAATTATTAACTTATTTTACGACGCCCTATAAATCTTGTATCTTTCATTGACTTAATTGCTACGAGCCCACATTATTTATTCAATTAGCAGTTGTAATAACTGACACGGTTTTAATATAACTGCACTGGCTGCTCCAAAACACTACTGATTTATAATTACCCATGATTTACGTCATTGAGAAAGTTTGATATTTTTAATAAGTTTCACTGGTAACCCATTACATAAAGAGTAATAAATCATGGTTTTGAGTTTAAATCTTACGTGTATGTACGTATTATGCTATAAATGGCCATTATTTCACCGTTTTGTCTCTAATCATTACCCAACATTCGTATTATGCGGTTTCAGAAACTTGACCACCCGACCATTCGGTAGTTAGTTGCAAAAGTACTAGATTTCGTCTTAATAATGTCAGTAGTCAAGTTATTAAAACCTGAAAAACACAGTCTTTATTCGTCAGCCAGATTTCTGATAACAATGAGTTGCCGTGTCAGTTTGGCTTTGGTCGACGATTGGTGGCAATGATAGAGATTTCTCACTGTCCAAGGCGACTATTGTACTAAGCGACACTTGAAGCAAAACGTGCAATAACTAGGTGGAGAGGTAAACATGTCTAATGAGACGAGTATATTGCGACATAGCAACTCGAAGCACGCTAATCCCGGCGAATGTTGAATGTTGCCACTTTAGATCTACGAAAGAGCGGTGGCCGAAGTTGCATTGACTGCACTATTAAACCTCATATAAAATGTTATTAATAGTAATTAAACTACATTTATATCCGTCGATTACAACAGTATAAAATCTTCGTGTGTCAATGAAACGAATCCGTTTTATTATTTAATTTAGAGAGACGATGTAGAAAATAAATGTGTTACGGATATTGATCCATGAGTTGGCTTCAATTACAGGTGAAAAAATCGTCTAGCCGTCTCACTAATCAGTCTAACTAATTGTTTAGAAGCGTGACTGTTTAACTTCCCACATGTCAAATTCTTTTCCTTGGCAAAGTTTCGTTTTTCTTTAGTATTTGCGGAAAATTTCAGGTACACCTAGAAAAATTCATTGTTAAACAAATGAATACCCTACTTCAATGCCTTATTATAATTATTTCATTTCACATTTTGGGAGGAGCTCTTTATTCGTGAAAAGGTCTATTTGTGATAAATAGTTTTATATTCAAACAATGTACGGACATTCTAAGTTTAAAAGCAATGAATATTTAAAGTAGATTAAATTACTCAACCACTAAACATTTTAAAGACATAAAAGTATAATTGAAAAAAATATATAATAAAATTAATGAATGTCATTAATGAAGTGGGTGCATAATTTTTATGTTATTATTAATAAAAATAAATGTACTATATTTTAGAAGTGGTAATGAACTTCAACAATTTTATTTTAATGAATTAGCGAATCAAGTAATAAAAAATGTACGATTAATAGAATAGTAGCTTATATTTATTAACTTGTGTTTTATTTTTGTTGCGTGCCCTGAATGAAATATAATTAATAGTATTGTTGTTTTGTTTTTTTTTTTTTGTTTTTTTTATTATAATAATATTATTATATATATTTTTTTATAAATATATAACATAAAAAGTATTCAAATAAACGAGATGATAATAGCTATTTCATATAGCTTTCAAAGAATGACAGTAGTGACTTAAATAGAGGGATCATTAAAGTTGGTAACAAATTTGCTTCTCTGACTTTACATTCCTTAATTTCACTCCATAGTATTTCAAGTCAGTCATAGATTTCAGGCACATGGGTTTCACATAAGAATAGTCAATCGTTGTAGATCTCGCTTCTTTCGATCCACTGTACTTACTTAGGGTCTTAGCTTTGTTCTACAAATTGGGGACAATAAGGTTCCGGCACATTGTCTTGAACCTCGCCTTAGGTAAAAAGCATTACAACCGATTCGTAACGGACGATAATCTCGAATGTGTGTGCGTTTTAACTAAAATGACCAAATAATAAGCGTGCAATCCGTCATACAGATTTGTACAATACTAAATAAATTTCATATTAGCAAATATTGCGGTTTCCCTTTCTCTTGAAAAGAGTTTCCCTACTCCGCCGCTACGCCTCTTTCAATTTAAAGCCTAAAATATCCGGGCGTTCACGTCGAATTTCAGGATGAGACACACATTTAGGTATGATTGATAGGGGCATATTTTTTATTTCCGTACGCAAAATACGCGCTCAGACGTGGAGTTGCGGACACCAGCCCGTTCTACCTATTACCTAGGGGCATATTTTTATATGACGAATTCTTTTAAAACTTGATGCCATAAACTCAAAGCATTTCAATTACAGACACTTCGGAATTTTAAAGGAGTCGTCAATTCTCATTCCAAAGAGTAGCCTACCCTACCCTAGTAAAGGGCAAGTATTTCCATGGCCACTCATTTAAGTTCTATATCTAACGACCGTTTACATTAAATTAGTGCTAAGCAAACGACCATTAATTACATGAAGAATTTACAGGAAAGGAAGGAAAAGCCAATTTTACGAGGAAAGAGAGGGGTCTCAAATCTCACGAGGGGAAGAGGGGGATCTCAGCAAAGTAACGTATTTTTTTCCGCAAGAAATAGTGTAAAATTGCGAGAAAACTAGGTAATTATTATAGGCATTCAAAATGATAAAGCAAATATTGTACACCTCAATCAATCCAACGCAATCAAGCACAGATTAACGTACTTACACTAAAAATACGCTTATTGAAAACTCTCACGTAAGATCGAGCCAACTGTCACGAAATCTCATCATAAAGCGTCGAAAAGACGCCAAAATTGACGCCTATAATTAATGGTCGCTAAGCTACTACGGTCCGGTAAAGATCATATAACAGCGCTAGATTCCCATGCGTGTTGTGTATGTGCAAGCCGCGGGAGGGCAGCGGGGTGAGCGATAAGATCGCGGGCGTCTGCGCAACCGCGCGCGCCGTGAGGTGCCATAGCATCCTCCGCGAAAGGTCACCGTATGCCTTATGTAAGTGTAATAACTTCTAACTGAGGTACGCTCACTATCAAATTTTGATCTTTTTTCTCTTTGAACAATCAAAAGGTCATGTGGGTTGTCATTATGTTGTCGTGTACGTGAAATATGATTTCTTTGTTGGAATTAGATGAGAGTCCAATTCCTGAAATCATTAACTGAAGTTCGTTATGCTTTATTATTTGATAATAGGATTGAAATCAATTTTTGTAACTTCTAACTGAGGTATGCTCACTATCAAATTTTGTTTTTCTTTTTCTTTTGATTAATCAAATGGTCATATATGGTTTCATTATGTTGTCGTGTTTTTTCTTTATGTATCTTCCTCTGTCTGTATCGTAAAACTAATTAGGAAAGCTCAGTAGGTAGACTGAAAACTGAAAGTCAACATGGTGCAGACTAATTGATATAAAATTGGGACAATGCTAATTAATAATTAACAAATGATTGCCTTAGCAGACTGGAAGATCTAACCGATGGTCCCAGTTACAGTAAATCTCATTTGAAGTGTTATAAATGGACACAGGCTAGAAACTACGAGATCACTAATCTTTTTAACTTTCGCAAACATACATAGGCTGGTAGTTGATGTACCGTGAAATTAAGTGATGTAATTACGTATTAACTTTTATTGCAACAGCAGATGCTATCAATGTCACAACGAGATGCAAAAACATTGCAACACCGGAAACTCATTTGTTTATTTGCTAACAATGCAATGTATGAGTGGTTTACACAGCTATTTGTGTTAATGTATGCAATGACATAGCACATTGTTGTGATGAGTCAGAGAAATATCGACAGGTGATCGCCCATTCAATACCGCTCAATGAACTATGCACTGAACACACAAATAAAACCGATACATGCATCTACTTTCGCTTTCATTCACACTAACACAAGGTAAACGTTATTTTTCTCACGCTTTGATTGTTACGGTTCAATACATTAGATTTTCCACACAATAATAATGTTATGAGGCAAAAACTTTATTGGTTCACACTGTTGCAAAATATTCCAGCAACGTTAGTGAATAACCATGGAATCTACAATTGAAATTTGCAGTTACCAAAACTTAAATATGTGATGAATTTCATTTTTAATTATACATTTTCGTTTGTGCGAAGTGTCTTAAGGATACTCTATGCACGAAATATCAACTCCTTGTTACGAATCAGCCTGGTTTTACGCTGTCGAAAGGAAGGGATTATATGTCAAATACAAATGTCTAACCACAAACCAGGCCAATTGCCTAACTGCGTTTGTAGGTGAACTGCAAGCGACCCTTCAACCACAATACACATAAGCGGAGGCAGTCTACAAGCAAGTAAAGGCCCAAACACATGAACCTTGAGGCTACCCATCCGTTCGCTGGCCGTCACGCCGCCCTACTTCTTACGGAGAGCGGAGCGTGGGAAAATCACTTATGCAAATCCGGGGAATCGATTATAATGGCGATGCGCGATCGGCGCGGGCGCTACGCAAATGGAAAGTGCATCGGTTGCGCAATGACGTACATGCGCTCATACCTTACAGACACGGGGGACATCTCTAATGTGCAATCTGCTGTTTGTACAGAGAGCTGTTACAAAATATTGAGTTTACTGCTGTGGCAAAGCTTATGCGTAAATATTTTCAATTTAGGTTATCACGCTGTATCGCTTAAACTCAAATGATTTTTATAACAACTACAACGCATTATAATAACATGTTAAACATAGAAGACGTAGTTGTTCGAAATATAATATTGTTTTAAATAATCAAAGCCTATTTATTGTTGTTTCAATAGGCTTGCAAGTTATTAATTTCAGCGCAGTGGTTTGATTTCAATGCAATAAATACTATCAAATGATATTGCCCAATAAGAAACCGGTAATGTCAACTTCCCACGCGCCCGGACGTCCTGCATAATAAGAGCACACGAATAACAAATATTTTCACGGAGATGCGCACGCGCACCGGGCTGCACTAACACCATTTCCTCGCTGCTCAAGCGCAGCATCAAAACACATCAAACTACTAACTGTAAAGAAAATCACACAATTGACTGTTAAGAAAATCACGCAATTATTCTTCAACATTACCAAATCGAGGCACCAAATTGAGGCATCAAAAGAAAATTTACACGGGAAAAATCCGGTCACTTCCGATATGTCACAGTGTATTTGTTTGGCAGCAGGTGCACACGCGGTGAGGTCGACTTACCCAGGACGGGGAGCAATGTAAGCAAGATCCACAGAGGGGACATGTTGTCGCGAGGTGCGTCGCGAAGGGACTGGCGGCGGCTGCGTGCGCGCCGCCCGCCCGGCCTAAGGAGGGGAGATCTGAAAGCTCGCCCGCCCGCCCCGTAGCCGGTCACTTCGTTGACACAGTGTAGTACAATAGCAGTTGATCAATTCAATGTTTGTTGATGTTGATCAACTCAATGATTTGTTTACGTTTATCAGTACCTAGCTGAGACTACCGGCGGCTGTCTTTTGCGTCCGTTTCTACTCCAACGTCACGTAGTTACTGACTGCAAAATAATTTGGATTTTCCGTTCACTAAATTAGGAAGACATGTTTTTCAATTAGTGCAAGTTTTATTCTTTGTTTTTGCATATGGTTTTTGATCGGTGACATAAAGAAAAAGAAAGAAAGAAAATACGTTTATTTGCGGCAAACATGACGCACAGAAAGATCAGAGGTATACATAAAAATAAAGTGTGGGAAAACATGCGTCACATCCACCATACCACCATACTTAGGTTATTTACCATATGTATATATTATATCGCAATGCAATGAAGATTAAGTATTAACTAGACAACGTACACAATATCTGTCTGGTTTGATTGATAATTCAATAAAATTTGATTAAAATTTTACAAAAAATGTTAAGGATTTTACATGTCAAAATATCGAAGACATTGTTTATTTCAACATCTGTTGGTACAAACAAATTGATGTTTATGAATTATCGCTTCAAATTTTTTGCACTGTGGCGTTCGCCAGTGAAACAGACGCGTGATTTATTAGACATAAGCGATGTCTATCTCGACGAACTATTGTTTTGTGAGCTCATTAGTCATACGTTTTATTGCATTACGTCACGATTGAGCACCGACACCACCGAATCTATTGGCGGTGTCGGTGCATTGGCGTGCAGATCTATTGAGAAAATCATCAATTATGTGACTCCACCAGGAGTCCTTAATTACATATAATTTTATTTTATACAAGACTAGCTTTTGCCCGCGGCTTCGCCCGCGTGGATGTCGGAAATTAATGCAAGAGGACGAACTACCGCGATAAGAATGTGTTATTCCAGGTTATATAGGTAATATAGACTCTGTGTGCTATTTTCGATCCAGATCCATTCAGCCTTTTTTGCGTGATTGAGAAACAAACACCCAATCATACATATTTTCGCATATACAGGGTTATTTGTAAAACACCGGAAACCTCTCAGGACTGTGTTACTACCATCATAATCAACAACTTTTGTTCTATGACTTTTAAAAATTCGTCATATTTTATTTCATAAGATTTTCATACAAAAATCGTCCGCCCGTAAATAGGTCAAGTTCAAGCGCCCCCGCCGCCCTAACCCCGCTCCCCTCGCTAATGTACTATCGCTTTCTTTTGCTTCGCATAGACTTCGTTACATTTAGAGCGTTCAATTTAAATATTTTTATTTTTGTATGAAAATCTGATGAACTAAAATATGATGAATTTTTAAAAGTCATAGAACAGAAGTTGTTGATTATGATGTTAGTAACATAGTCCTGAGAGGTTGCCGGTGTTTTATAAATAACCCTGTATAATATTATTAGTAGTAGGATTATAACTCATATTACTTACGCGACGTCCTGCGTGACGCTACGTCCTACGTAGGCGGATCAAAGCGAACGCGATTATGAAGCGGTGACACGCGAATTCAACGCGATGCGGTGCGACGCGGCGGCTATGTCCTACGTGCACGCGAATCAAATGCTACGTGAACGCAGGACGTCGCGTGAGCGATCTAGACGCGAACGCGAAGCGGCGCGGCGCGGCGCGAAAACAACAAACAGTCGAAACCTATTGAAGTGTCCTACGTGACCAAACGCACATGCGTGCGGTGCGGAGCGGCGCGAAACGAAGCGAACGCGATCAGTTGGCTTGATATTTTCGCGCGAACTGGATGCGGTGCCGTCGTATTTTTTTTTTTGTTTATAATTTCGGATTTATAGAAATTTTAATTAATGCTATCCAAGAACGTCCTATATTATAGGATAAAAGGAATAAAAAATATCACAACCGGTTATTATCATACCGCGAATGGGAGGATTGGGCCAAATTAACTGGGACCTAAGTATACAATATTAGTCCCACTTCTTCGCAGTTCATACTTCTTGAGTATTTGATATTTAACATATGAATTTTCCAATAATATTTGTTTCCATCCGTCCATGACAAATGCACAGTGCCCACTGAACGGCGGCGTCAGTGGTGGCTGTGCGAGACGATTCGCGTGCACGTAGGACATAGCCGCCGCGCCGCACCGCATCGCGTTGAATTCGCGTGTCACCGCTTCGTAATCGCGTTCGCTTTGATCCGCCTACAGGATTCATAGTTTATGAGAACATCATGTGTGTTGGTGTTTTTAAAATTAAAATAATAGTATTCAGAGTAAGAAGACTGCGACATAGGGCTTGGTTTAGTTGATTATAAGTCTTCCTGGTTTTTCTTAACGCTCCTATTCATAGTCATTTTTTAATCATTTACCAGACACCGAACATAATTATAGGAATAGTACTTTTGCCAGTGGCTTGGCCCGTATAGCTGTCGGAAAATATCACCCGGGAACCTACTACCGGGATAAAGTAGGTATCCCATCTGTTACGTATCCATGATATAATATATCTTTGTGCCAAATTCGATCTAAATCCGTTTGGCCGTCTTTGCATCATTGAGAAACAAACATCCAAAAATCTAAACATCTAAGCCATTTCGCGGTCTCTTACTTGGAATAATACTATTAGGTTTATTTAGAGTATAATGAACACACAAGATATTCGCAATTACTATGAAGCCAAAGTAATATGAATTACAATCCTAGTTATCCTGTACTACCTGGCCGCTGCCAACGCGCTCTGCGCCCGCTTTTTAAATCTCTAATATCTTCTAAGATATTCATTTTAAATTACATGCTGTAAAGGGCCATATTGATCTATATTAAATGCACAATGTATTTAAGGTACTTAATTGGATAAGGATTAATGCTGTATTGCTTAAAATCGCTTCGTAAATAAGCCCTTATTTCTCGTAAAAAGTAAAAGATAAAAAATGGTTATTGTGGGTTTTCCCTAAGAGATAGACATATACCATTGTGGACATTTTTGTAGGCCTTTTTAAGGTGTACAATACTGTAGTACATTATTTTGATCTATTTCGTAGGATTCAGCCAGGGTTTTTCGAATTTTGAGACGTATGTCAGCGTAGTTTTCGAAGACAGTTATTTTTTTCTAAAATAAAAGAATCTTTCTAAAATAAAAGTAGCCTAAGTTACTCCTTGTTACATCAGCTATCTGCCAGTGAAAGTCCCGTCAAAATCGGTCCAGCCATTTCAGAGATTAGGGAACAAACAGACAGACACACAAAAATTGTAAAATATGTTGTTTTGGTATATGTATCGTGTATACATCCATATACACTTAGTAAAAAGTGGTTATCTTAATATTGAAAACAGACACTCCAATTTTATTTATTTGTATAGATGTATAGATAATATACACTTACATGAATCTGATTAAATAACACCCATGTTGCACATAATAGGCGTGAGATACTTAACTTTTTATTTCTGGAACGATTTGCTACAGCCATTTGTTTAGTTTATTGATATAATCAATGAAATGGATGTAGCAATAACGCGCTATTTACATACTCAAAATGTTGATAGCCGGAGATAAATAAATAAATAAATAAATATCTTAGGACAACCAACACATCGTTATCTGATCCCAAACTAGGCAGAGCCTGTACTATGGTAACCAGACAACTGATAAACATACTTATATATTTCTAAATACATACATATTATAGATAAATTACACCCAGACACAGAACAAATGATTGTGCTCATCACACAAAGATTTGTCCTGGGTGGGAATCGAACCCACGACCTCAGTCTTAGCAGTCAGGGTCACTAACCACTAGACTAACAGGCCAGTCGGAGCCAGATGAAAGCGTAGTTAAAAAATGCAATACCTAAATGATTGATGTAAGTTGTGCATATCGAAAGAAGAATGTAATACGACAATAGAGTGCTGTCCCCACCAGGAATTTAGTTGTCCATAATGTTACTTTTACTTTCGAGTAGGCACATAAACAGTCTGAAGATAAAAACTGCATCTGCCACACGAGTATTAGATAGAAATGATTATGATATAGACGCACAGCCGCGCTCGTAACTTTACATTATGTAAATAAGTATAATAGAGACATACTTGTATGATTACAGTTCAATTCTTCATCTCTATACACCGTTGCAAGAGGGAAGTGCCTATTTGTATGAACCGGACAATCAAATGATTTTATTGATTTGAAAGCTATTGAATGGTTCATAAGTTAGCTCATAGAAATGCAGTGAATTCATTCATTAATGACGTTGCAGTTTCAATGTTACATATTGCTTGTTTTTAACCGACTTCAAAAAGGAGGAGGTTCTCAATTCGGATGTTTATATATTTTTTTTTTTTTTTTATGTATGTTCGGCCATAACTCCGTCATATATAGACGGATTTGCAAAATTCTTTTTTTGTTTGAAAGGGGTTTATTCCGAAATGGTCCCATATAAATTTCATATAGATCTGATGATGAGACCCGGAAATAGACACCGGAACTCTTTAAAAAATGACAGCAAATCAACCGCGATTTCTGCTATCGCATAAATATGCATTGTTTGTTTGGAATTAGTGCGGGGTGGATACCACAACTAAAAATTTAAAAATAAAAACTTTTTTACAAAAAAAAAACAACCGACTTCCTTAAAAACACTACAAAGTGAAAAATAACTTTAATTTCGGAAGTCGGTGGCAAAAAAACCATAAAAACAGATCCTAAGACACCGACTTCCGAAATTAAAGTTATTTTTCACTTTGTAGTGTTTTTAAGGAAGTCGGTTGTTTTTTTTTGTAAAAAAGTTTTTTTCTTCCGTATTTCGATTAAAATTTATTTATATACAATTTTCTTTTTAACGATAAAAAGTAATACTCCATTTATTTATTATCATCTTGTTAATGATTATATTCAATTTATATTAAAAGTATGAGCAACTTATATCCAAGGTGTAACACAATAGACGCAAGTTCTTAAACTAGTTTGTTGATAATTCACAAATAGTTCACTATGGAATCTATTTCAGTCAGTTTTAGTAAAGGCATTTTTTCAATAATGCTAATAATAATTTTGCCATAACTAACCGCCGATTGAGCCAAAAAAATTCAATCTTATTTTAAGGCAATACGACTCCTGCCAGGGTCGCGAGATGGTTCGAAAGAGATACCGTGACCCTGGCACATGGGCAACTGAAGGAATACGGGTGGGTTTTAGTCAGTTAAAGTCTGACACGCCCTCCCACTCCGCCCAGAGGGGGAGAAGTCATTTGATGATTTCCCATCCAAAAAAAAAAAAAGGCAATACGACTCAATTTTAAATGCATAAGTAAGTGCTAGGGTCAACACAATTTTCTTATTAATAACACAGCTTTAAAAAAGGTTTTGATCATTACATTATGCTCTTAACTCAATACTCTAATTGTACGAGGTCTTGCGTTAATTATGTTCCACGTTGTATATGCTACAGAATCTGGTATTAATGGGTCATGTAGGTCACACCGCAGTTGCTTCCTATTAGCTCAGAAGCATGTGAGTGAAGCAATTTTCGAAGAGGCGGACGAATGATTAAGCAATGTAGTTAAACGCGAGTCGTGGAAATACTAAGAAGCGGAACCTGTTGTAGCGAGGGAAATTCCTTTCATGGAAAGTTTCACCAATGAAAGATGTCAAAGAAACGATAATTCCTTATTTGGGATGCAATCAAAGAGGCTCGATGACTATTTTTAAACTAGCTTATACCCGCGACTTCGTCCGCGTCAAATTTTTGGTCCCTTGACCCTTCCCGTCGCATTTGATTGCCTGCTAGTTTTCGTCTATTTTTCGTTGCTGCTCCGCTCTTTTTAGTTGTAACGTAATGTTATATAGTCTATAACCTTCCTCAGTAAATAGGCTACCTAACACAAAAAGATTTTTCAATTTAGAGTAGTAATTTCTGAGATTACCGCGTTCAACCAAACAAACAAACCCTACAATTTCATAATATTAGTATACATAAATACGTTTGAGGCACCCTGGGCCGATTGCTATCAACCTGACTTTCTGACAAATCTTTCCGTCACATGATGTTTTAAAGCGACTGACGTTACTAACCACTTTTACCGCTTGTGTCACTGTTCTTACATACAATGTGTGATAATATGTACCACAGTATTTTATTTTTATTTCTTTCCCTAATACACACAAAGGCTACAGATGCATATCAGCGGCGTGGGACACCATACCAATTGTGCCTACACTCAATTCCTTACAACCCACTGTTTAGATACAAACCGATGTAATTAAACAACAGCATATTGTTTTGATGATTCACGGCTAAAAGTTGCCATTGAGACAAACAAACATCGCTACAGTGATTTATTTAAGGAGGCGTATGTTTTAGGAATACAATAAGTATTTAGATAGTCACAAGGATGCTGATTATCTGTTAAAATATTCACATTTTATCTATTCAATTATACCTTCCTACTCAACTTTACGTTGATACCTACTAAGCAAACTGTTTGGAGTAATTTTATAGTGATATTTGTTTATTTTTTCATTTTGTTTGTTAGGCTTTCACGCTAAAACCGGTAAATGGAATTGGATGCAATTTAACACATGGGTTGATCATGACCTGTATTGGGACAAAGGATAGTTTTTATCTCGATGTCCCTACAGGATTAAGCCTTATGCGGGTGAAGCCGTGAGGTGCAGCGTATAGGTATTTGTTTGTAAAATAAATATATTTGTTTATTTAGTAATGCATCGACCTATTCTTGTGTCACTGTCTTTTGGAAAACTCGATGCTCTGTGCTCTTTCACATTTGCAATTTTCTATAATTATGTTTGGAATACATTCAGACACAATGTACTTTAACTTTTTGTTTGCCAAATTCATAGAAGTAAAAAAACGTTTCGCATCGAAGTTTAACTAAACAGAATTGATTGCAAAAGTCAGTGCACGCATAAACTAGAGTGCACATTTGATAGCAGCACGAGCCGACAGCGGCGCGGCGCTAAGTCGTGAAAGATTCCCATGAGGTGTCCCGTGTTGCCTCACTAGTGCCTCGTTCCGTGTTCACGCGAGGCACCTACCATCGTGCACTCACTCATCACGGTTAGACGGTAATGTAGTCGTTTCTCTTTAAATTAGATGATTATAACGTGAGGTTTGTTTTGACAATGTGATCGGGTAACTAAGATACAATAATAAATATGTGTCGATTTTATAAATTACTGAAAAATATCTGTTCTGTTCTGTCTTATGATACAATTTACGGATACCGAGAAAAAAATATACAAGCTCAAAAAGCGGAAATAGTACTTACTCCTATTGCAATTTTTCAGCAATCTTTGCTTCTTCCCTTCCTGAACCTAATTTAAAAAAAAAACGATATTCTTTCAGCAAATATTTTCAAGTATAATAAACCCTGAGTAAACCCAGTTCATTACATAAAAGGTTAACAGTAGACTGATGTGTTAAGTCGAGATTGAGGACGGTTCCCATGGTAACGAGGCACCCACCACGACACGGCACGATGCCACGATGCGACGCAACGCCCTGCTTCTGATAAACTGTCGCAAGTCGTTTCTAAATTCTAATTACCTCACTTACACCCGCCTATATTGAACCCAGAGTACGGTGAAGGATTGCTACTACATAATCTAGTTTCTTAAGAGACTACATATGTGTATCCACAGTCCAAAGGTCTACCAATGTGATATCACGGTTTTATTTCATGAAAGGTTAGGTAGAAATGTTTGACATACCCACTTTTCACCTGTTATGTGTAACGCCTTGTAGTAAAAGCGAGCCAATTGCCAAAATTGGGCTATAATTGGAGAGTAGTGGTGGCTCAGCGTTACTGGCCCCGACTTGAGTTGAGGTCGTGGGGTTCGAACCCAGGCAGGTGCGAAAAACGGCGAAGAAAAACTACGTGAGGAAATCGGCATGTCCTAGAACCAAAAATTCAAAGACATGTGACATCTACCAACCCGCACTGGGCCGCGCGGTAGATTATGGACCGGTGCTGTCACCGAAAGGTGGCCAGTGTCCCAGCTATGGGAACAGTATACGCTGATTACGAGCTTTATTCCATATTCCAGACTGCTACAAAGAAATCCCTGATGGAAGAAGACTATAAGATTTTGCCTAACTTGGAAATCAGGATCAAACCAGGACAAAGTGGTCACCAGCTACGCTCGTGAGCACCAAATAAACAAAGCAGTTTAATTTATAACTCTCTTCCTATGTCATCATATCTGATTGTAAGGAAAAATTTACGGTCAGCAGTTTCATCATAAGGGATTTCTCTCAGATCTTTTTCCTACGGAACTCTAACAAAGTATCTAAGTAATATTAAGTACGGAAATATAAAACTTTATGTTTCTATTCTATTCAGCTTCGTAGTTTTAACGATGACATAAATAATACTTTTAATACCTCTTTGTTTAGGCGATGCAATGGACGCCGTTCATATTTTCACGTAAGATATTTACGAGGAAATTTACTCTTTTGTCTGAATGGTACTTCCTGTATGTTTTAGAGGATGTTATGACATTTCATTCATAATATGTTAATTCAGAATCGTTAAAACACATGAAATAAAATTGGACCGTTGTCAATGCTTACTGCAGATATTTCCATCATAGAATCGGACATTATCTCAAGAAGTAAATGCTGTTGCAAAGCATTTCGAAATTGAATTTAAATTCCAACATCTTGATTTGATGTCTACTTTTAAGATTGTTAGCAGTTGCATTATTTTACATGGATTCTTGCTTTTAAATATTCCGTGACCAGAAACGTATTAAACACAGTCCGGCTTAAAACAATAATGAAGCTCAAAGCTCAGAGGTCAACTTTCAAGCTTCAACACTCCATCGGTCACGATAACTGCTCATTTATCACCACTCCGTCTTTTGTTAACCGATTGCTGATGACAGAAAAGTCATTAAAACATAAACTCTATACGATTGTAATAAGAGCCTGAATTTGTCACCAGATTGCTTCATGAGCGTGTATTGTCTTGCGTTGGCCGACCGTCTGGGGTTATAACAATCAAGACAATGGAGTGAGGAGATGAAGCAAACAGAAATAACTTCTATTCTGTAAGTACTTGTAGTTACATGTGTGATACGTTTAGCTGCCTCGTTTAGAGTTCGTTTGTTTTGTGAAGAAATATTTATTTGACTTCTGCAGTGACTGTTGCATTACCAGCCTAGGTTTACGAATACTGGTAAGTACCAGTTTGCTCAAAATGCGTATAGAAGTGTGTCAGTCGTAGATTAGTAAACATAACTAGGAAAAAAAGTGTCTGTGTGGGTGGTCTACGGCCCACGCTTATGTAAATCTATTAGGTTGGGGAAAAAGTCTTTTCGCATTATAGTATGTATGAACTTGTAATAAAATCTCTTTGGCTATACTATTTGTATCTGGCTGGTTTTGGTATCATTGAAAGTTTAAATTTTAAAGAACATAATTCCTAATTCAAATTAGGAAAATGTGTGATTTTCATTTGTTTTTCGTACCGTCAAGATGAGTGAATCTAATGAAGAAATTCGATACAAATTTTAAAATTTTACTACAAAAAAGGTAAAAATGCAACGCAAGCCGCGAAAAAAATTTGCGATGTTTATGGACCTAGTGTAGTGTCTGTGAGAGTAGCACAAATTTGGTTTAAGCGTTTTCAATCCGGAAATTTTGATGTCAAAGAGGCACGTCGCTCTGGTCGCCCTATTACGGATAAAATGGATGCCATTTTTGAAAAAGTGGAGCAAGATCGGCATACCAGTAGTTACGACGTAGCTGAAGAACTGGAAATTGACCACAAAACAGTTTTGGCGCATTTGAAAAAAACTGGGTACACAAAAAAGCTCGACATTTGGGTACCTCACGAGCTCACTGAAAGAAACCTAATGAACCGTGTACTCATTTGTGATTCTTTATTACGACGTAATGAAACCGAACCATTTTTAAAGAAGCTGATAACTGGTGATGAAAAGTGGATCACGTATGACAAGAACGTGCGAAAAAGGTCGTGGTCAAAGGCCGGTCAGGCTTCACAAACTTTGGCGAAACCCGGGTTAACTCGCAACAAGGTGATGCTGTGTGTGTGGTGGGATTGGAAGAGCATTCTTCATTATGAGCTGTTACCACCAGGCAGGACCATCGACTCTGAACTCTACTGCGAACAACTGATGAGATTAAGGCAAGAAGTTGAGAGAAAGCGGCCGGAATTAATCAACAGAAGGGGTGTGGTTTTTCATCATGATAACGCTAGACCTCACACATCTTTAGCCACCCAACAAAAATTAAGAGAGTTTGGCTGGGAGGTGTTAATGCATCCGCCGTATAGTCCTGACCTTGCACCTTCAGATTTCCACCTGTTTCAGTCTCTTCAGAATTCTTTAGGCAGTGTCAGGTTAACATCACGAGAGGACTGCCAAAACCACTTGTCGCGGTATTTTGACCAGAAGTCCCAAAATTTCTATAGCAATGGGATCATGTCCCTACCTACAAGATGGCAAAAAGTTATCGAACAAAATGGTACCTACATACTTTAGTTAAATGTAAATAAACTTTATTAAAAAATGTTTTGAATTTTCTTAAAAAATGCGAAGAAACTTTTTCCCCAACCTATTAGTAATAAAACTTAAAGGTTTGTTTGTAGTTTTGTTGGTTTGAATGCGCTAATATATTGAGCAACCAGTAAGATTAAAAACTACCTTTTATATTTGATAGCCCAAATTTATACTAGTAATATTACGCTACAACCTTTAGGGGCCGAGCAAAAAGAAAAAAAAAACTGATAGAACGCTGGGCAAGAACGATGTAATAGTGCGGGCGGGTGATAAAATGCGACGCGGTTGATCAGGGGCCAAAAATTCATGCGGACGAAGTCGCGGCTAGTATGAAAAAAAGTAGTTACGAAAAGACACGGTTCAAGACATACATAAATCTTGTACGAGGAAATTAAAAAGTTTATGAGTTAGTGATACTTATCGCCCGCTCGTCAAGTTATCTGTAACTTCGTGTTAAACAAAAGGAGATAAACAGCGAAGCGAACACGAGCCAACAAATTAATGTTTATTTTTGCATATTCATAACATTTCGCGAGAGAAATCTCTGAAGAGAAATGTTCCTGTTATACTTACACGTACTTACATTTTTAACTATCACTTTCATCTGACGTGAAATGTTAACACAGTTACGAACTAATAATAATGTCATAACCACGTGTTATATGTGCTAACATCAGGAACAGTTCATCTCTAAATATGCACATAATGCATAATTATAACGTAATTAACCTTTTTATAGGGACTAATTAAGTAAATTAACAACATGGAAACGTTTCTGACCTAGTTGCATAATGAACGTAATAAATAATCGGATTCTAGTAAGATCAAAGAATGTTATGCGTATGCGGCGGATGGGCGTGCATCAAACGAGTTTAAGCGGCATCGTTTAAGGACGCAATGTGCCTCCTAATGTCGCAAACTCCTGAGCATCTGACCCGTATTACATTTCCATAGCTCTGTTAGACGACCTGCATACGAAGAGGCTGTGCACATATACGTGTTTGCCTCAGGATCAGCTGCCAACTTTCGTTTTCTTAAGTAAACGTGCACCAATAAATATTACCTTATTTACGAGCAGTACTAGTTCGAACCTTCTAATGTTATGTAAAGGCCAACATTATAATTGTAAGGTACCTATTTTAATTATTTCTATCAATCAATTGAATATCATTCGCTATGAATTTGACGTGATTGATTGATTATAAACAACGAAATCATAAGCTGTGGTTTCCTCATGTGTTACGCGCGTTGATGTCTTTTCATAGAGCTACGAGGGCTACGGATTTGTCGTAGCATAAACTTATTTTTTAAATGTTGTTGTATTGTTTTAATTTTAATGTATTATATTTTTTTATCTTATAATTATATGTTACACGTCTTCCACACACATTTTTCATTTAGAACCTGAAAGTGAATTTAATGCTATACGGTCAGATAAAAGCGCAGTATTCAAATGAAGAGAACAATATTTTTATTTTTATTACACAGAAGATTTGTCAAACAATCGAAGGTCGTTGCTTTATTAACCATTCACTCATCTTTAATTACGTTTCCCACGTACGTAAAGTGCTGTTTTTATCGCCCTACCGAACTTTTAATCTTCGCAGTTGACATGATAATTATAATGTTATTAAAAAAACATTAAAACAAGCATTAAATACTTTTTTGAGCATATTTATGAATAGTTTGATGAATTTAAAAGCAACGATATTAATATGCAATCTTCGAAGTTACTAACTAAATTATCAAAATGCACATTAAACTAGCCAATAAAATTATAATCAGCAAGCCCTTTAACAAAATTGAATCAAAACTATCTGTGTCATACATCTGTATAATAGTTGCTTGAAGCAACAAATATTCATGAATAATTGTACAATATGGGAGTCATAAAACAAGCCACACGTTCGTAAAGGGGGCTATTAGCTAAACGTGCTAACGTGGTTGTGAAACGTGCGTAGAATGCGGGCCGGTGCGGGTCGGTGCGTTGCGGATGAGAGCCGGCCAATTAATTCGCGAGAGATGACCGCGCCAGCCGACACGCGTGAGCGCTCGCGGTAATGACGGAGGACTTGATACTGTAGCGGTATTTACATCACCATTTGTGAACAACGCATCACACTGACGATACGCAAAATCCTGCATCGTGTGAGCACAGTTTGCCGCGAAACTAGTATATACCATGTAACTAGCGCATATACACGTATACAATATCCCAACATCACTCGTGAGCAGTTGTCCACTAAACACAAAATCCGTCTGATCGGAGGATTCTGCCTCTTCTATGCAATATGAGCTTTACACCCTCTAAACTTCGGGAGTCGATAGCGGACTCCCGGACACCGTAGGCGCGAGCTTGGCGGCGAGCAATGGGTAGCTCGCCGCCCGGTAAGGACCAGGCTCGGGTCGATGGCGCTTAGTGTTCCACGCGCGCCTCAAAGAGATGTCAGCAATACTGAGTGGGTCTGCTACGACCGATGCCTGCCAGAGTCGCAAGATTCGTTCGAAAGAGTTACCGTGGCGCTGGCATATGGGCAACTGAAGGAACACGGGTGGGTTTTAGTCAGTAAAAGTCTGACACGCCCTTCCGCTCCACCCTAGAGCGGAAGACGTCATTTGATGATTTCCCATCCAAAAAACACCCTCTGAACTCGTACCTCTATAATACAATTACTTGATTAGATTTTTTTTTTTAAACTTACTTTCATAGAAAATGTTTTTCTACTTTTTATTGAAATACGTCGATACGGTTACCATAAAACATATTTCAATACTTACATTGCATTTAATTTTTTTGTGGTTATATAATTTCAATATTAGTTATGTTAGAAGTTTTAATTTTTGGGTATTTTAACAAAACGTTGTTAGAGCACCATATTATTTAATTAAATGCCGTGGGTGTGACAAGGCTGCAGTCGTGAATTACATTCAATGAGAATAGTTTTCATTATAAATTCTAACGTGTGAGAGAACCCCTAAGAACACCAGTACGCAATTAAATGTCACGTAGGATATAACCGTCGTTGCAATCGGACAATGTCAAACATTCGCTTCACCTAGTGGCAATGGATAGAATACCCCTGCTTTCCCATACAAAAAACGTGCCAAAAGACTGAACAAAGATGGTAAGAAAGCTGAAACAAGTTATAAATACTTTCACTAGAACAACAATTATGTTCGAGTATGATGGCTGGATTTTTAATTATCCGTTGAATCGTTGAATGCTTGTAAATACAGCACAAAGCCAAGTGCCAATGACTGCAATCTCTACACTTCCTCTTCCATATAATTCTTCACGCGAACACGCCAGTTTTAAGCCTCATAACTCGCCTTCGGTAATTATTGTGAATACGTTTATGTAAACAAATGATTGCTAACGTAAACAAATGGTATTATGTATGTGAAATCATGAATTGTTTTAAGACTACGTAAAGGTGCAACTAGATTGCGATCGGTCGACTTCAATAAGCCCATATTGATCCCCACAAATCTCAGTTGATGGTCTAAGTAAAATCATTCATTTCAAAAGGCACAATAAAAGCATTAGTGAACATCAGAATTTATGTTAAAAAAAAAACTAGTCCCCCCTCAATTAGTACTTTCGTATGAAGAAGAATGGGCAAGAAAATCCACCGTTAGTGTTTTAAAATATTTTACAATATTATACATAAATTAATTATTTAAATATTGTAAATGAATAAATGAAGTGATAATAAGAATGAATAGGTGAAGACAATGCACCTACAATAATTTACTGTAGGTACCACAACGGGTAAAATTAAAACCAATGACAGGTAAAATAATTATGTGATAGATACATGGTACCTATCCTTGTCCCAAATATGTTGGGGTCGGCTTTCAGCTTAAAGGGGTGCTTTTGAATATCAGTACTTTACATGGAGCGAGTGCCTGTCTGACCTCCACAACCCAGTTACTGGGTAATACGATACCCCTTGGTAAGACTGGTTGTCAAACTTTCGGGCTTCTGACGACCCGTAACGACTGTCTAAGATCTACGAAAATCCGCCGGGCCCAACGGCTTACACGGTGGTCACATAATTACAAATATTCCATAAGCAGCAGATTTTAACTCGTTAAAATTTTGTGTCATCATTTCAGACGTCAGACGTCCACTGCTGGACTTTGGCCTCCCCCAATTTGGGGGGCTTTGCCATAATCACCACGCTTGGCCGGCGGGTTGGTGATCGCAGTATGGTGGTAAAATGCATAGAGAACGCTGCTGCCCATTCTCTAGTAAGTCCCTTAGTCGCCTTTTACGACACCCACGGGAAGAAATGGGAAATTTTGTGTGCTTTTAAGTAATTACAAAGGCAAGGCACTGTGATAATATTAATGGTTCATGAGATTCGCAACGACGTAGGGAGCTCGTGAATGGCCTAAAAATTCCTGCTGCTATCGAATACATTTTAGTCGAATCGTGAATAGTCTAAAAAAAATCCTGCTACTATCCAATAGGTACATTTAGTCGACATGGCCAGTTTAAGTAACGATTGTACAAGTGGTCAACTCTCTCGCCTTACCGCGAGTTCTTCTAACAAAGATGCGCCTTACGACGTTATGGTTGCATCAGATCGCCGCGGGCAGCGCCTGGGGTCATCTCACGAGCGTCCGCGATCTACCGCCACACCGCACCGCACCATCAGCCCGAGGTCGCGCTGATAGCGGAATGCGACACACGCTTTATCAAGATAACCTCACTGTTGTAACGTCTTTTATTGTTCGAACCATTAGTGAGGAATGCCAAACAGTAAGTACTTTATAATTTAATGTTTTGTGACAACATTTTAAGGCGCGTTTAACATTAAATTTATTTGATTTTATTTAGTCGTTATGTCAAGGAGTAGGTGAATAGATTTGACACACTTGCTTGATTGTAAGTTAATTCAATCTACAGTGTTATTTGACTTCGAAGACAAATGGTGTAGTTAATATAACCTTTACAGATCTCTAGAACGTTAGAGGTATCTGTTAGGTCCGGTTCCATTGAGTTTGGATTTTGACAAATGTTTTTAAGTAAAATGTTAATCGGGATCCTAAAGTTAGTGATATGCGAGCTTTTAAATGTTTCTTCACCATGACGTTTAAGGAAAATTGGCTTTCCAAATTCCATGGTATTGCCATATGCCTACGCGGTATAATAATGAGTAATAAGGATTTATGTTTATTGTGACCCCTTGGTGTCATGCTGTAGTCATCTCTTACTTCAGCCATGTAACATTATATTATGTTGATTCTAGTCGTATAACTTCCCAGGAAACTTGTCGTACGTGTGGTCTTAGAAATGTATGTGGCTAGTAGCAAAACAACGAGATTTCTCGGAATCTTCGCGGACATCGCAAGTTTACAAATATCCTTTATTTAGACTATTTTCGAGGCCGACTCGTTTTGTAAATTATCAAGTAAAAGGCAGATCTTAGTACATGCAGATTACTTAAATTGGTCCCAGTTATATTTCGCAATATTTAGGCATTAAGAAATGCATTTAGAATATTTATATCTTCGTTGGATTACTTGCAGATTATTGAGATGAAAACGTGATTTGGTGAACCATGATGGCCGATTCTTCGGGTTCAGAATCAGCATTGCCATTCAACGTGGTAGTGTTGCCAGAGCTTTAGACATGACTTTAGACGGATGCCAACTGACTGCCCCGTTAGTCTCGTGGTCGCCAGCGCGACTGCTGAGCGTGGGGTCCTGGATTGGATTCAGAGGCCGGGCGAAGTATTATAGGCTTTTTCCAATAGGAATTTTTTAGTAACAGCCCGGAGTTTGGAAGTTGGCGGTGTGATACCCTCGGAAAGCCGTTGATCTTGCGCCTGATATCTTTCCAATCGTGTCGTATTGCCGTATCCTATCGGGCTATGAGAGTGAAGGAAGACCGAGTGCCCCGGTGTCTGCGCTGATGGCTAGTCTCCATTGAGATTGGCTGCAATGGCCGAAATATGGTTTGGAGGTTTACAGATGTACATACAGATGAACATGTTGATTCCTAAGCAGTTTGTTTGGAAATAACCACGTATTCAATAAGTTACGTTTTTTTTTTTTGTATCCGAGTAGGTAATCGTTTCACTGTACATCATTACCTGTTAACAAATTGTTAAATTGTACCAAATTAAAATAATTAAGTTAAATTCCGTTGTTCACCTTCTACTAAATTGTAACGTTCCTATTGTGTTCAGTTTAAAGTACGTTCCAGTATCTTCATTACGAGCGGTGACCTCGCTATGACCTTTAGCGAAAAGGATGCTCACATTCCGACCCGACAAACGTTCAAAGGGTATATTTATGTGGAAACTTGGCCATTGTTTCGTTCTTTATTTAAACACTATTATTATAAATACGTAACGATACTATGTTATATACGTGAACTGGGAAACTAGTTATTATCGATTTGTGCGTCAATTTTAGTTGTTTAGAAAATATTGCATATCGTCTACTAATGTCTGTGTAGTATTATCTATCAAAGCTCACCTAATGTAGAATGTGTCTAAACTGCGATGTTAAACTTCGACTCGAACGACAAAATTTATTGAATTTGTTACTTACCTAAATATTAATTAGAGTGCATAATTAATTATAACGTTAGTATCCGTTTTTAGGCTACTTTATAATATAAATAGACATACCTACTATAATAAAATAAAATTGCTTTCGTAGATTGAAAAAAAAAACTAAGAATAGAAGTCCAGTGTCGCCAGTCCTTTGATTCATGGCTAATTCTATTACAATTACCATGTAGACTTGCGTCTACAAACTCATTCCAACAGCTAAATTCCAACTCGGAACCTTGGTCGTTTAAGCTTTAAATCACCATAAAGGCTAACAAGATAATGAAGTAATCACAGTTCCACATGAAAAAGGTTTACCTCGTATGTGGTGCAACATTAATTCTCACGCCCCCACAGACGAGCAGATAATTAGCGGCCATCATTAATCACGCTGTTCGGGGATTAATCGCAGCATCCGGACGTTCGCAGCGTCGCGTCGTGATGCGTCCGCGCAAGGCTCTAGCCTCCGCTCACTATTGTTATGTCTAGGGATGTACTACAACCGAATTTATTGTTCAACATCAATTTCATACGGTTTTGCTCGCTTACTAAGTCCGTTTGCTATTCATAGATGAATCGTAATGGGCGTTAATGAAGTGCGAAATTATGCGATGATTACCAAAGTTTGTGTGATAATAATAAAACAAGTAATCTGCATGTTATATCTGTTTCTATGAAATCAAACGTAAAAGGTCGAATTCGTTCTTGTATCCACACATCTAAGAGAAACACAACTGCTAAAATAAATTTTTATTTACTTTAAAAAAAATTTTGAACTTTGACAAAATGAGCAGTAGCGTTCTCTGTAATTTTTTTCAAGACCATACTGCAATTGCCAACCCGCCTGCCTAGCGTGGAGATTATGGCAACCCCTCCCCCACCTTATCTACTAGGTACTAGATCCTGCAGTTTTGGGGGAAACCTGTGTCCAGCAGTGCACGTTTTTCAGCTAAAATGATGAAAGATGATGCGAAAAATTAAATACTAAAAAAGTCTATCAAACGGACGTAAAAATGGTACTCGTTCTTGTTTACTACACATCTAAGAGAAACACAAATTCAAGAACATTTTTTATTATTTGATATATTTCAAAGTTCAAGAAACACACAGACAAACATAAATCAATTGAGAATATAATTACTAAGTTACCAATAGCAATTTAGCGGTTACATCGCTATCATAATTAATTATATATGTATGTAAGGCCACGCATGTGATTGGAAGGGACGGTTTATTGATTATTTATTCGTTATAAGTGTACCCTCCGCATTTGTGATCAAACACATCGATTGTACCTCTCATTAGGACAAACAAAAAGTGTTTAATATTATCTATCGGGCTATTCTCTAATTGTTAAAACAATGCGCTTTGTTACTATGTACACAAGAGGGGCGATAGACAAAGATGGGATAATTGTGAATGTACCTGTTGATTGATGCTTTATGTGTGAACTAGCTAGAAAAAATACAACCTAAAAAAGGCGTTTAAACACCTCTATAGTCTAGTGGTAAGATCACCTTCTCAGACCCAGAGGAACCGGGTTGAATTCCCAGCGGGGGTAAAATTTTCTGCTCGGTTTTGTTGGTAATAGAAATTGTAAGCCCGCCTGGCTAGCACCACCATTTTATCTAAGTATGGCACCATAACAACAATGGTAACAGCGTTGTGCTTCGATAGTTAGAGGTAAGATAGCCAGTTCCTCTGTGGTTGAAAATTCTGGGTAGAGCCCGCTTTTACCTTCAGCCTGATCATCACTAACCACCAGGTAAGACGATGGCTAAGATCTTCCCCATAGTGGTTAAAAAAGTGGCCAACAGCAATGAAAATGGAGGAAACTATAACCTATCCCTAACAAAAAAATATTAACATATTTCAACCAATGAGATCATCCTAAAATAGCACCGAACTTCGAACTTTCCATAACATTTGAAGTTATAAGGAATCACGCTATTGTGCTTCGAAGATTTTTTGCAAAACAATATTAGATAAAAGAGCAGATTGTATGCAAATGTAAAGCGTGCAACTTCCCGCCCAGAGAATTGACTAATTCAAACAGGCGTGTTCTATCGCCGCCGATGTTAACATTGATTCGACATAGGTATCTACTGATGATTCATTTTAGACAATCTACAATTGATTCTTCTTAGCAGAGATATCTACTTTATTAACAATAATTTTGAGGCTGTTCACTTTATCTACCTATATTTTATAAAGAATTTTAAATGCAGCACGTAATATTACGGATATGCATTTTTTATATCATATTTCGATACGGTTAGTTAAATGCTTTTTTTTATCAAAACAAAGAAACGATTTAATTTGTCGATTATTATAAGGATTTTTTAAATTGAGCTTCTGAATTAAACCTTGAAAGAAACAAAAGTGTTCTGGTGCACTTCCTGAACCAATTACGTACAGTACCTATCTTCAAAATTAAGCTGAGAATGCACTTTATTAGTGAGTCCTTTTTGTAGGTACCTAAGTATTTATACATCAATATTTCCTACCCAAAGGTCGTAGGTATTCAAATTACAAATAAACACTTAACGTAATGTACTTCCATCAAAGTATTGGTTATTACTCGAAGGCATAGCTTCCAAGGTAGTCTTAAAATAGACCTGTATGTAGGTAATACCTGTGCCGCAAATAGCTGCATATTAACGCCATGGCTAGGTGTATTGGGAAACTTATTTAACTTGCGTAGGTACCTACTAGGTGCATCTTACGCACTGCAAATGATTGCAAACTCGAGATTTGACGAAAATCTATGATAACTTTATTGTGGCTGATATAAATAGATAGACAGATAAATTTTTTATTTGGTGTAGGGCAGAGCGGGGTCTTATGAGCCGCGGGGTCACCTGCGCCACACACACTAGTACACAGACGGTGTAAGTTAGATACAAGGGAGGGACGCCACAAGAAGCGGGAGGGGTATGCGGCTCGGCTGCTGTTGCGTCAGTAGCCGGCCGGCGTTCGGTTTAAGTGTGCGCATACGTTGACTCTATTTTCGCGCCAAAAGTAAAAAAAGCAGTTTGTCGTAACTTTTGGTATCCAGCCCATGTTTGTTGTGTTACGGCAATCAAGTAAGTATAATTTAATTTAATAATAATGTGTTTATACGATGACATAATCAAAATTAATGTAACATTATTAGTTTTTAAGTGGCTCGATCCGATTGGTAATAAAATGGGGAAGGGGTCATTTGAGCCAAAACATACGGGGTCTCGTGAGCATGGCTCATTTGACCCCACAGTTGCAGTTTGATGTTGTGCTGTGCTAGCATGTTTCATAGCTAAATTGTTATCAAGTTGCATTGAAACCCGGTGTTCAAATAACCCCAAGTATCTATGAAACTTTCTACAACAGTATTTATTGTTTTCAGGATGCGAAACTACAAAAGAAAAACTGAACGACCTATAGTCTCCAAAGATCTGATGAAACGTGCCGCAGAAGAAGTTATCAACGGCAAAAGTATTCGAAAAGTGGCAAAAGATAACAAAATAGATAGAACCACACTTTCGAGGTATGTCAATAAATTAAAACATAGTCCTGAGTCTGATGTCTTTCAAGAATACACTAACCCTCGGCAAGTATTTTCTAAGGAACAAGAAAAAGAACTAAAAGAGTATCTGATCAAGCTTGCATCTATATATTATGGTTTAACTCCAGCAGATGTCCGCCGCCTAGCGTACGAATGCGCTGTTAAGTATAATAGACAGTTTCCTGAGAATTGGCAAATAACTAAGATGGCAGGAAAAGACTGGATGACCTCTTTTCTTAAAAGGAATTCTGAACTGTCTATTCGTAAACCAGAGCCCACTAGTCTCGGAAGAGCGACATCATTCAATAAAACGAATGTGCAATTATTTTTTGATAAGCTAGGCCAAGTTCTAGACAAGTATAAATTTCCGCCTTCCAGAATTTGGAACGTAGATGAGACAGGAGTTCCAACAGTGATGAGACCTGCTAAAATTATAGCAGCAAAGGGAAAACATAACGTTGGTTCTGTGACCTCAGGCGAAAGAGGCACTAATGTTACTGTAATAGGAGCTGCATCGGCTTCAGGCAATACAATTCCCGTGATGTTTATATTCCCCCGTAAGAAGTTTAAGCCTCATTTTATAGCAAACGGACCACCAGAGTGTATTGGACGCGGTAATGGAAGCGGTTGGGTGACTGATGACGAGTTTTATGATTTTATGCAACACTTCATTCATTATGTTAAACCATCGCAAGAGTCACCGGTTTTACTACTGCTGGACAATCATTCTTCGCATTTGGCTATTAAAACAGTTGAGTTTGCCAAAGAAAATTGGGTAGTTATACTTTCGTATCCGCCCCATTGCACACATAAGCTGCAGCCATTAGACGTGTCAGTGTATGGCCCTTTCAAGCGATATCTTGCATCGGCACATGACGCATGGCTTCGCAGCAATCCTGGGAAAACTATCACTATATATGACATACCTCAATTAGTTGCGACGGCTTTGCCGTTGGCAATGACACCAACAAACATAACGAATGGTTATAGGAGAACTGGCATTTACCCGTACAATAGCCTCATTTTCACTGAAGAGGACTTCATGCCTGCTTTTGTAACAGATCGTCCAGAACCAGAGCCTCAACCTGAAGCACAGCCAAATGGTGCGAGAGAGAGAGAAGCAATTGCAGAGTTACAATCTCCAGACCTGGAAGTTAATATACCTTCACCAGCTATTGAAGTTGAGCTAGCCTATGCAGTAACACCATCGCAATCGCCAGTCACTGTATCAACTACCCAAAACTCATGGAATGACAAAGAAAATCGAGGGCCTAATATTGCAACGTCATCTACCTTCAAAGATGATGTTGTCTTTTCACCAGAATTGGTGAGACCATTTCCTAAAGCAGGGCCACGGAATCAACAGCAAACACGAAGGAAAAAGAGAAATTGTGCCGTATTGACTGATACACCAGAGAAGGACCAGCTTGCTGAAGAACAGAGTAAGCGGAAGAGTAAGGGCAGTAAGAAGATACTCAAGACAAAAAAACAGACAATGGGAAAAGCTTTTTATAAAAGTTCTTCTGAATCTGATGATGAGGCAAGACCTCTTAAGAAAGTTAAAAATGTCCAAAAGAAGAAAAAGATACAGACGGGCAACACACCTTCTGACACCGAAGAAGAGGAATATTTCTGCCTTGTTTGCGTCGAAGCCTACTCTGATAGCCTTCCAGGCGAAGAGTGGCTGCAGTGCACCGATTGCCGCAAATGGGCACATGTCAAGTGCACCTCTGCTGCTGGTGCAGTTTATGTTTGCGTCAACTGTGACAGTGATTAGGCTGAGCTGATTTTTAAGTTTCTGTTGTTTCCTTATTCGTTCCTATTATTACCAAAGATGATTATTAAAGATGTATGAAAGATTTTATTTGTATTTTATATTAATTCTCTTATGAAACCAATCTTTTAAGTCCACTGGCTCAACTAGCCCCGTGGGGTGGCTTAATTGACCCCACCTGTAGGGTCAACTGAGCCATCTGACGTTTGTCTTATTCATGTAAATAATTCTAGTAAACAACGTATTTGCTACAATTTTTTCATGGTGTTACGTAGCCAAATAAACAACATATTTATTTTAAAAGGTATCAGTATTTATCACTTCACTAATTCGAAGCTATACTGCTTTGAACAAAATCATGATCAAGTGACCCCACTCTGCCCTACACAAAACACAGCACAATAAGCGAAAGCATGATGAAATAAAATAACTAATAACATGCATATTAGGAAAGTGCTAAGTACCTACAAGATGCAAGAGGTGTACCGTGTGGTGTCGGATGTAAACAATAGCATCATCCCATTTCTTCGCGCGGGTGTCGTAAGAGGCGACTAAGGGACTTACTAGGGAATAAGCAGCAGCGTTCTCTACGCATTTTACCACAATACTGCGTTCGCCAACCCGCCTACCAAGCGTGGAGATTATGAAAAAACCCCCCAAATTAGTAGAGGTATATGTCTAGCAGTGGACGTGTTACTGATTGATGACGATTAAGATGCAAAATTTGCCACAAAAAAGAAGAAAAGAAGACACCCTTTACAATTCAAAAGAAAAAACAAACTTACAAAGTGCAAGCATGAAGGTTTTACATATTAGTTCATAATTTCGATAGGTATTTGTACTGTTTAGATATGGTCCACAATCACAAATGCTCTTAGAAGGCAATAACAATAAAAAAGTATTGCGACCTCTTATAACATCACGCAGAATCGCTGATTACCTTTGGCACGACCAAAGTATTTATGGTACCGGAAGTAATGCAGATAAACCACAAGGGGGCAAATGGACATCATCATTTAAAAGTCAAATGCCAACGTACATAACATACGGTCACAGGTCATATGTGAGTCTTAACTTATTATCCGGTCTTAATTGTTTTTGAGTTTTGTAGCCGATCCTCTATTCGGAAAACGGCTAAAACTATGTATAATTTTGTTACCTATGTCTAAAGTGATCTCAGGTTTTATTGGATCCACAGAGCTACGGCTACACTTAATCTGTAAAAAATTATATACCAACTTCAAAAATGTACGGATTGACATAAGTCATCCTAAACTTCAACTTCAAAATAAAGTCCATCATAAAAGGTCCATCCCACGTATGTAGGATGGACCTTTTAGAAGACATAAGTCAAAACTGAAAGAATACCAAAAATTTGAAGGTTTTCGATCAACACGCGGTTAGCAAAGGTGGTTCGAAGTTGAAACTTGGTTCTTTACTACTAGTACCTAACCCAACAACAATCCAAAAAATCTGTACTTTTGTTTTGATTTAATGTTTTAAATGACTACTATGAATTAATTCCTACAAATTAAGATCAACCAGAAACTCCTGACATATTCTAGGATTTTCCATTCATGTTTGAACTATAATATTATCTGTTTAGCGATGAGCAGAAAGGAAAAGCATCAAAAACATTACCGATGACCTCGCCGTGTCAGGTAGGCAATCATACAATGTGATCTCTGACATAAATACGATGAAACGTAGAAATGACCTTATGCCTTACAAATTGACCGAACACTTACGTCAGCGAGCTGTCTGTGTCTTTTTAAACATGATATGTAACATTCAGTCGTGAATCAGATTCCTTCTAAGTCAAGCAGCAACATCCATATCAGTCAAACAGTTACAGCCATCATATGATATTTTTGTATGATTAGATTGATTAGGCTACAAAATGTCTGAACTAAATAAGTACTGAGTAGATACTTTTCTCGTTCCAGAATCGGTGTCGTATACCTATCTCGCAAGGATCTGAAGGCCAATTCTCGTAATTAAAAACGTTCAAAATGTAGTCGCAGTCTATTCTCTAATTGATTATAATAAATAGTTACTAATTAACATTTTGTTGTGTTTTTCTGTTACAGGAGTCAGCTGTGGTCTAAATCAAAATCAAAATCAAAAGTCATTTATTCAAACTAGGCTGAGAGTCAGCACTTTTTGAACGTCAAAGTTACATGAGACAGTCCCCCCAAAACGCCCGCCCTTCGGTCTGCCAGGGTCGCGAGATTGTTCGAAAGAGATACCGTGACCCTGGCACATGGGCAACTGAAGGAACACGGGTGGGTTTTAGTCAGTAAAAGTCTGACACGCCCTCCCGCTCCGCCCAGAGCTGGAGAAGTCATTTCATGATTTCCCATCCAGAAGAAAAAAAAAAAACTGTGGTCGCACTATCACTTCATGTTCAACGATCTCAAGTAACTGCTCTAAACCTTTATTTCGTTCACAATGTAGTCGCAGTCTCTATTCTATTTTTTTTTTTATTATGGCTGTCAAAACCGATGTTGACTATTCTGCCAATGTAGTCACAGTTTCGTGTCAAGGACAATCAAATGTCAAAAACTTGTCAAAAATGTAAGGAAAAATGAGGTATTTTTGACAGATTGAGACTAAAGTCAAACTGTGAACGTACAAAAAATTACAAGAATTTCCCCTCTGATGTCGCTTAAAATTCATCTGTTTCTATACTAACAATAAGATGCACGTTGTAGAAGGTAGTAGTAACTGAAACTACCGCCAAACGCATAACTTTAACATTTTCTGCCTTTCTCACCGCTCTGTGTTATAACAAGAAAACTTTATTATTATTTTATCAAAGTATTAAACGAAGTGATAATTCAAGATATTTATATATATACTAGCTGACCGTACAGGCGTTGTCCTGTTTCCTAGAACTCGATAGCCGCGCCACCTACCGAGTCCAATAGTGAACCTAAACCATCCAGAGTGCACCAAAATGCATACAAAAAAATTCATTCAAATCGGTCCAGCCGTTTAGGAGGAGTTCAGTGACATACAGACGTACAGTAGAATTATATATATAAAGATAATCTTTACAAAACAAACGAGCGTCAGTTTAGTTTTATTTCGTATCACATTACAGTTCCCATGACCAGCCCGATCGTGTTACAGAGCCATTACAATCCAAATAATTAAACTTCAATTACGCACGCGAACAGTTATAGGCTGCTAAGTTGTATTATACAACCAATAATGTTCCACTCCAGATATTGTGTGTTCAATAGTTCATATTAAATTACTCTAGCAGAACTGTTGGTTTCCTTCCGTTCATTTATACTTCCTATCAATGGCAGTACTACTTACTTTGTAAGTATGTTGCATGTTTTAGATGAGTTTGTCCGTCTTAGATTACTACGTTACGTAGATTTTTGGTCTGGTCTCACATAAACGTGAGTACTTATTATATTTACATTTACTGTTTTCTGCAACGTTGGATCTGATACAAACAGGCACAACGCGACAACGCGATGCGACTCTCGTAGAACAATTTCCATAAAAACTTCGCGCCTGTCTGAAGAAGCCTCTATAGATTAGTGTAAACATTTTACTGACTCTGTGTTAGTCGAATGTGGAAATTTACGTTGAATTTGGTTAAAATTTTCTCATTGCTGCAGCCTGTAGTCATTATTACTCTATATTACAGTTAACTAGCTATTGCTCGCGACTTCGTCTGCGATCCAGCATGAAAAGTAGCCAAGTTTATCTGTGTGCCTTTTATCAAAATCCATTCATCCGTTTCAGCGTGAAAGCGTAACAAATAGACAAACAAACTTTCGAATTAATAATAATAGTTAGGATTAAAGTATATTTTCTAGACTCAAACCCTAGAATCTGGGGGCTTTTCCAAGTGTTCAACTGTTCCTAACTCCTTTACCAATCAAACAGCTTACCTCACAGCAGCCACATTCGAATGTTTGCCCTTCTAAATGAAACAACATCTAATCACAGATCTTAATACCAATAATTTAGCCAAAAATGGTGTCTTTAGTGACATATCTAGCCTTGGTTGATTAGTGACCATGTTTAGAAGATCCTCCCCTGTAGTTGGTCATAGAAGGTCGGTCTGCGCAGCTCGAGTCAAAGGTCGCGCCGAATTTTGGGCAAAAGTTGAAGGCTTGTGAAACAATGCATTGCAGGTAATGGATATTATGAAAACGCGAAGTCGCGTGCTGCATTTGGATTGCAACATTTTGTTTGTTTGGCGCTTGTGATATAGGCTGTAGTATTTTTCCAAAGTGTTCGATAGTGTAAGAGGACTTGGTATTTAAATGAGGAAATTATAATTGCTACACTTGCTTTTAGATTTAGGCTCGTTGACATTTCTACCTTCAGTTTTTCAATTACTTGTTTTAATAAAGTTAGTTGTTTCCAAATAACTTAGTATGGAACACCTCAGAATCATTAACACGTACCGCCAAAGAGATTGAACATTGTGCCAATTATAGGTATATAATTGCAGAGCACCTGGCGATAATCGACACGTAAAATAAGCTCAAAATTATTTACAACATATTTCTTCGTATTGCAACACCGATACTTTCATTTAATCTGCATAAGTACAGGTATTATAGGATTTGCAAAACTCATTATTTTGTAACAAAGTCGTGGCGATCGCCCCTCACTCACGTACAAGTGTTACGAACAGGGAGACTTCCATCGCCGCCACCGCTTGTTAGTGGCCGTGAACCAAATGTTCTTCACGCTGTATGGACGAGGATCACCACCACTGCCCACTGCCGAACAGACCATGGCGAACTGTAGCAACCTGTTGAGGAATCTTTGATGATCTATTGTTATTTTTTCATCAGTTACGACACACGTATCGACTTTTGTTTTAGAGTTGTAAAGTTCACGAAACATATTGCGATACGTCTACTACAAAACGTTTCAATATATCTTCCAAGCTACTCGCGTTGAGCGCATATAATATATTACAAAGATTATCTATCTGAACACACATGGTTGCGAAATTACAATTTAGATTAACAACTGCGACAAAATTATTGTTGTCTTCCAAAGGTTCCCATAACACGCATTGTTTTAAAATGAATATGCACTGCACTTGTGTAAAAACCTCATTTGTTTCGCAACGAGCTGGTGAGCACTGAGCAGCCGCTCCGCTGGCATTACATTCACAAGTATAACTGTCTCTAATCGAGTATTGCACGTCTAGACTGTAGGAAATGACCATACTTACTCTACAATTAAGGATTCCTCCGTCTACCGCTTTCTGAGTCTATTGCACTTTACTTACATAAGCAGATGTTGCGAGCATCGCGAGTAGGCTGGATAATGATCATCACACAATAAACATGCTCCATAATGGTGCCTAACCACAGCCGTAAACACATTCGGAAGTGGATGGATAAAAATCTATGTCAATTCCGCGGTAGGAAGCACCTTATTATAAGATTTATTATAATTACAAAAAATTGCCTTCATTACCATCAAGATCAGCATTTGAACATTTTGAAGTATGTTGATTTTCATTTTCATTAAGTAGACAAGCATGTTTAAATGTTCAACCGTAATATAAAGCCGTAAAAATACTTTTCAGCTAAACATTTTCAATGACAGCCAGAATTCAGACAACTTCATCAGATAACAATAGAATTGTATTGTCAAAAGATGTTCTTTGACGTTTGAAGCATTCGTGGCGAAGTAACCTTGGTTGCTTGGCGGGGTGCGCGCCGGATCCTGCGCCCGCGACTGATGCGCGCTCGATAACAAGCGTGAGAACTACGACCGCAGATCACTCATATATCATTCATGACCGCCATTAATTAACTGAGCCTGTAATCTAGAACACTGCCACTAGCGATATAAAAATGTTTATAAATGTATTCGGTGATTTAAAACTGACGAACAAAAAAAAACGTGAACGATTTTAAATTACAGCACCGAGAAGCTTAATTGCAACATTTATTCAAATTACCAATAATTGATCTATCACGTATTTGTTTTAACCGTGACATCATATCCTTGAGGTGCATCTTTTGTATTGTTTTGCTCCAAATTGTTATGACTCAGCAATAATTTATAAATAAACGGACAATTTAGTGGTTAATGGTCAGGAAGTTACTGTTGAAGAAGCATCCTTATTGTTCTGACGACCTTTACACGGAACTAGAGTTGCTCAGAGATCTTAATCGTACAGGATCTCGTTATTAAAGTTATTATTCCACACAGTTAAAATTGGGTCTAAAGTGTTCCGCATTTTCGACAATTCTTTCCAATTATTTGAAGGTGAAATACCGGAGTGAATGTACCTAACTAAAAACCACCAACCACCACTGGTTTATAATTAAAACTACTTATATGATTACGGTCATGCTGAAGCTTTCCAGTAATCAAAGCTACCGTTCATGAAGTACCTATATAATTACCATAAAAAGACAAGAAAAGAAATTGAATCAGCAGAATCTTTCTTTCGAATCGCAAATTCGCAACTAATGAAGCTGATAATTGGTTGAACAATCGCTAATTGAATGCAAATAAGTCGTCGCACAGTATTACGTCTCTGTGATTGCACCCGGAGGCGAGGACCGACAGCCATCTTACTTTCGTTCCGCTCGTCTATTCTTAGAGATTTCCCACAATTTGCTCTATTCGATCGCCGAGATAAATAACTGTTTCTGTTTTAGTGGCTCACACACATTGAATATAATTGGTTTGGAATATCACCTATTATAAATTCTTATATACGTGAAGTCGGCAATACGTTTTTCTGCTGAAGTCACTGTGTTACCCAACTTGAACCAACTGGCCTATAAATTTCCTTCCCAAGTTTTTAGGCAGCGGACATAAACTTTTTTGTTATATTTACGACGTATTGATGCACGCGACTATCAAAAACTATGATTGTTAGTGTCAGTTGCAACACGCGGCGGTTGTTGTCGATTATTTAACGAGAAACAATGCTGAGTCGCACGCGCACCGCGCCGATGCTTCTCACGGGTGCCGAAGGTCGCGGATAACTCCGTTCTTACAACACGCTTTAAATTATTTGATTTCATAATTTTTGGCGCTCCGATGTGTGCCCCTAAACGATAGGCCACAGTGTAAACATTCTCGGTATGACCAATTCGTTACATTTACCCAGAATGTAAAGTGTAAACTCACGGCGAATCGATTAGTCACGTACCGTACATTAATACCCTTTCGAAACTTTTGCAAACTTGTTCGTAGGCTGTGCAAGCACCTGGCTAGATGAATAATTGCTGAAATTCTAGCGTAAACTCATACGTGTTAACATGTTATGGCATGTGGTCGATTGCGAGGAATGTCCTCCTAGATTTCTTAACTAATAATAACTTCCTGTTAGATCAACGTAATACTGAGTGGTTGGCAATATATTCTGCAAGTTAATTAGGAACATCATAGAATATGGAAGTTGTTTTAAAACTGATAATTTGGTTTTATTGTTCTGCAGGCCCGAATTAATCAATCTGCCTAGTTTTTTTCCAACTATATTGGGATCGGCTCCCAGTTTAACCAGATCCAGCTGAATACCAGTTGCGACAACCTATATGACTGTGTTACTGGGTAATAAGATACCCCTTGGTAAGTCAGTTTGTCAGACTGTCGGGCTTCTGGCTGGTATATAATGACTGTCAAAGATCGATGAATGACAGCACGCGCCAATGGAGGCCCGAATCATATCAAATCAGCATATTTATTAATCAAGTCAGACTATCGTAGTCCAGAAGTAGGCATGCGGCTCTTCCAGGTTGCTCCAAAGCTCTCCGTTTTCCCCTTTTACAAACTAAGTTTCATACCACTAACCAGTATCTACCACCAGCCAGTCTCTTTCTGTGATGGGTATCGTAAAATCCGCGATTTAGGTATTTGTATACAAAACAGAAGAACAGTAACAGATAATTTTACAAACATATCATAAGTTTGCAGCGTGTTGCAGTGTGAACTTAAACGCTCGTTTGAAAAATGGCTCAGTATCGTGTCGGTAATGGTGGGCTTAGTAATTACTTATTACGGCGTAGGTGGACTCTCTAACTAAATGGATACTTTTAAATGCAATTAAATGACCCACGCATCTCACGGCCCGACCGACCGATTGATGTCCTCATCGCATCAATAAGAAATGTTTCTCCTAAACGAGATAAGAAAAGTATTAAATACCCACTATGTTGAATTCTAGTGTTTCAGACGTAAATCATTATACCTTTTCATTCATTTTTTTCGCCCAGACCAGACATATTATGGATGAGAAACGTATTCAATACCAACCACACACGATACTACACAATACCACACTTGTATATGATGTATATCAAGCCTGCAACTTCTCTAAAAGCCATAACGTTATCAAAGACATCAATAAACTCCACGACATGAACTTATATACTAATCTAATACTGCTCATTACTTATATAACCCATATTTATATTATACACGAGAGGCCATAATTGCCTCCTTATCTAATATCCTCGTAGCGTGTTGCCACAGGCCCCTTGACGTGAACAACTGACGTCGATTAGTATTAATTACAACTGATGATTGGCTTCATTCAATGTTGTCAATATTGTGATCATCTATGAAAGATAATTAGAGTTTGATTGATTGATTGATACGTTATTAGCTACTGATATGTGAGGATTTCTAATTGAGCTTTGTTACTGGTATTGCTTTCTAATTGGCGTGTTTCAGTGTCGGTTCACAAAATAGAACATAAATTCATTAATTTCTTAAAAAAAAAAATACTTTTCACTATTAATCTTTATATTAATGCGTGGAGATAAAACTTTGTACACCTTGTTACAAAAATTACGCGGACAGAGGAGTATGAAATTTGGCACGGTTAAAGTTTATTTAGAAGGATTGTAATTTAAATAAACATCTTTTTAAATCAACATTAATAAAACACAGGTTCGAATTTCAAACACTTGGCGATCGCTAATAATAGTAAAAGAGTAAAATTAGGGTCTTCTCAATTTGATAGAAAGTGGCAATACATATTTATTAATGTAACAGTGGTTTCTTATTACCATGTATTTAAGGCCAAACATAAACATAAAGGTCAACCTAATCTCTAAATGTAACTACCAGAAAATTTCCCAGTAGACCCTTAAAGAGAGGTTAGATAACTGAGCGCTGTGTTCTGCGCTTTCACCTACGGTATATCACGAGCCAGCGACCTGCCTCCCCCCTCCTACCACCGTGTCGCCTGTTTCCGTAAGCCTCAGAACTCGAGCTACGAGGGCGCATCGCGACCCGCACCTGACCTCCTGATAGGGCTGCCATGCTAGAGAAGCTCTAATAGAATATTTGATTGGCCGTAAGATAATTCCAACACATAAAGTGATCGCATCTCTTATATTTAAATTGGAAGCTCCAGGGAATTCAAATTTTCTTAATCTTTTGTAATTTTCAGGTTAGTGGTTGGCTCTATGTTGAACAAAATACGATTCGCGACCGTAACACGTAAGTATGTACAGAATTATAAAGGCCCTGATGATCATTCAAATTATCAGTCAAACCCTTGAAGTTCATTAAATCCTATTGAGTTATGTTTTCGTGTGATATGTCATTCAATTATATTAAAGGAACTTGTAGAAGTTTTTAATTGCGCGGGCTATCCTAGAGCTGGAGATTATTGATATGTTTAATGTGAAAATATTTCATCACAGCCACTTAAAACAATGTTACCTCATTTCACGCGCTTCACACATTGCCCTTTCACGTTTTCGTCAGTAAGTGATTGGAGTTCTGACACAGCTTTTTAGTTAGACAGTTTCTTCGTGCCTTAGCTTTAAACTACAGGACAATTCTGAAAAGTTCCTGTAAATGGTCAACCCTACCTGCCTTAGGTATATCATGTTGCTGGCGCCAAGCGAAGCAAATGTTACCTAATTCAATTTCCAGTTCCATTTCATCTTCGATAAATCCAAGCATATTGTTTTAAATGAAATCACGGTAATGCAGCATTTTGCAATTTTGATCAAGATAAAAATTAACATTTTAAATGCAAGATCATATAGAAAGCCCAAGCGGCATATTATTTACAAATCGATTACGATGCTTAAATGCATTAATGTTTGCAATGTCACAACTTTAAATGTTCCAAAATGCCGGCGAGGTTTTTTCAGTAGATACCGCATTATAAACTAGAAGGGACTTTCAAAATATGAGTTAAGTTTAAAGAGGTACTCAAAAGAAATTTTGTGAATTTGTAAATATAGTATTTGTAATGAAGATTTAGTATCAAATAAAGTTACTGAAAGCTTATAAGAAATGCTATGTCGATGAGACGAGACGATGACAAAAGGGCAACCCAAAATGAGAATACTGTACCTGACATTTCCATTTAGAGACGGCTTCGACGTCTCTATCGATGAACTGTTTGCATATACAATAGAATAGTCTAGTAACCTACAAGTGGCGCAAACATGGCAGTCTTCCAATATTAAAAAGCCCAATGAACTCACATTATATCTACGACTAGGTTTTAATCTAAACCTTCCTCTAGAATCACTCTTTTTATTGGTGAAACTGCATTAAAATCCGTTGCGTAGTTTATACGATCTAAGCGTACAGACGCAGGAAGCGATATTTGTTTTACACTATGTGTAGATAATAATAATATCATCTTAGGACAACCAACACACTGTTATCTGATCCCAAACTAGGCAGAGCCTGTACTATGGTAACCAGATAACTGATAAATATACTTATATATTTCTAAATACATACATATTATAGATAAATTACACCCAGACACAGAACAAATGATTGAGCTCATCACACAAACATTTGTCCTGGGCGGGAATCGAACCCACGACCTCAGTCTTAGCAGTCAGTCTTAATAGTAAGTAAAACGTATTACCCATGTAGGCAAACGACTTTACCAGCAAGGTCTGATCATCCCAGAAGTAATTTCGATATTGGAGGTCAATAGGTTGAAGATGCTATCTCTCAAAATGTCAAACGAAATACTCGACACGCAAATAATGTCGAAAATGCGTTCAATTCCAACAATGTAGTAATAGTCTTCGCTCGTTTATGTACCTCCGATTGAGGTCGACATTTTTATTGGTGCAACGCAATGAAGCTATATGAGACTTCGACAGCAAAACGTGGCGTGGCGTGTGAAACCTTAGCGTCTGTGTCACTGTGGAGACACTTCAGCTGTCGTTAATTAAGGTTACGGAGCTAAGCTGCAAATTATAAGTGCAAGTGACAGAGCAGGCGTTCTCTAATTGGCAGTCATGTGTTTCACACGACACACCTTTAAATAAATTAATGGGTTTTGAAGTCTGGAACAGTTGCCTCTGGTACCTTGCTTTGTTTCATCTTTTATATTTTAATACATATAACATATATTTACTGTGTGGGTCATTACTTGTTTTTTATTCTCAGTTTGTTTGAATCATGAGCTGGCATTTTGAGTAATTTATTCAGCCTACCCAGATGTTCTTTCTTTGATATTCTTCGTAGGACTCCATAAATGCTGAGCAGATCTGCCCCACTATCGAAAAATGCATGTACTGACTAGACAGGACCATTCAAACTGTGGGATTCTTTCCTCAACAGACCATTTTAGACACCAATCTACATGGTCTTCACATGATCTGACCAAGATTATGTCTGGACTTTAAAAGAGACTGTGACCAAGTTGGTTCGGCATTTCTTCTCAGAGTTGTCAGATAGGAAACGTCGATGTCGTCTAGTTTTAAAAGTATGATTGACGACTCTACAAACCTGTACTTATAGAAATAAACGAATTGATAATTTACTACTTATTTTAGCATACTCGCTGATTTTAATCATTCATCGATATTTACAAGCAGCAACTGGTCACCATCCAACTATCGGTTTGAATGAAACTTCACTGGCCTTCAGTACAAAATCATTTACACCAACTCTGCAATCTGCAAACATATTACGGCCAATACAAAAACACATTCCACAGTTACTCAGTATGTACCTTCCTATTTCAGCTTTATGTGAAGTGTCTTCGATTTCCTGCGATGATAAAAAGATAACAATTTCTTCGGTGGATTCATAGGAGACTTAGCGTGCTATTGTGTTAATAACACGCACGCAATGGCATGCATTACATTACCGACCAAAGACGACTTCCCTGTTTACTTCAAAGATAGCTTTAAGAATGAACAATTCTTGAGACGTATCATCGACGTCAGTTTGCCTAGACTTTTCCCAATTATGTTGGGGCCGGCTTCCAGTCTTTCCAGATGCCGCGGAATACCAGTATTTTACATGGAGCGACTGCCTATCTAACCCCCACAACCCAATTTCTGGGTAGTACGATACCCATTGGTTAGACTGGTTGCAAGACTTTCGGGCTTCTGAAAACCCGTAACGACTGTCAAAGATCTACAAATGGAAGCTGGGACCATCAGCTTAAGGCACGGAGGGGTTTTGGTATGTAAAGTGGTCACCCATCCACGAACTAACCGCGACAACCGTAGCTTAACCTGATGATCGATCAGTGTAACTGTTATTACTTAGCCACCAGCCCCGAACGTATATTAAGCGTAATAAAAAGTTTCCAATCAAATATCAGTATCCAATCTTTTGACACAAATTATGTACAGTCATTTGAATTCATTTGTATGGTGTCGCACGTAAATATATGCTAATTAGGATTAAAATAAAAGGAGATGTACTGATAATAAGGTATTTACCTACTGGTATTAAGGAATCTCATTACTTCTGTCGTTACATTACAATTTACTTACATGGGACAAAAAATTCACTTTCTCGAACATGCATGTTTAATGATAAATTATATTGTACGTAGTTTATTCAATTTTACGCAACTTACACGGATTATTTGATAGAGATACTAGCTTCTGCCCGCGACTTCGTCCGCGTTAAATTTGTTGTTCCCCTGACCCTTCCCGTCGCGTCGAATCGCATACCCGTACGATTTTCCCCGTTTCTACAACATTTTTCATTACTGCTCCGCTCCTCTTAGTTGTAGCGTGATGTTATATAACTTTTAGCCTTCCTCGATATATAGGCTACCCAACACAAAAAGAATTTTTCAATTTGGACCAGTAGTTGCTGAGTTTAGCGAGTTCAATCAAACAAACAAACAAACTCTTCAGCTTTATAATATTAGTATAGATTAACGTCACTTGTCATTACATATTTATTAAGAAAATAATTAGCAAAGACGTAGTATTCAATACCTAGTGTGCAATGACTGGGTTATTTTAATCAACTATCTAAATATCATAAACAAATAATTGGTTTACCCAGATTAGTTAAAGAAGATACTTTCATAAACAGATCTTCAAAAATCTTAAGTCAAATGATAAGTTGTTAGTTTTAACTTTAACACCGTGACTCAACTGACCACCATTAACTTTTATGACGTCCATATACAATTTAGGGTATGAAATTGAAGCTGCAGCATTTGGCAACATCCACAGATTGAGTAACGCCAATAACCTAAACACCCAATTATGTATGGCGATCCGAACATAACCCTACGTTTCCGTTACATCCATATTTGCATGAGCTACATCAATCTGCGACTGGTGACGGAATCCGAACCATCAGATATTTAAGAACTTGTATGGTGAGCGACAAAAGTCGAGTAAAACTGGCATTTTTACATCATACCTAGCTGACCCGGCAAACGTTCTTTTGCCGGATGAAAAAGAGTGAAAATTTAGAGTTGCAATGCCAAATCATAATAAAAAAAAATTGACAAATAAAATAAAATATTTAGGGGTGGGTCACCCTTATCATTTAGGGGTATGAAAAATAGATGTTGGCCGATTCTCAGACCTACCCGATATCCACAATCTAAAATCGGTCCAGCCGTTTCGGAGGAGTTTGGTAACAAACACTGCGACACGAGAATTTTATATACATATTAGAAGATTATTTTAATCTTATTGGACTGGGATCATTGGAAATGAAATTATTCGACACATTGTTTTTCCACATTTCATATATGTACATTGTACATATATATGCTAACTGACCAGACAGTCGGTGTCCTGTTTCCTTGAACTTGATTGCAGCGCCACCTACTGGGTTCAATAGTGAATCTCAAAAATTCAGGTACCCACACCAAAAAGAACATCAAAATAGGTCCACCTGCTTACACATAAAAAACGATGCAGCCGTTTAGGAGGAGTGTGACATACATACGGTTAGCAGAATTATATAAATAATTATAGGTGGCTGGACAGACTCGATGCAGAAGATGGAGGACAGGGCGTTGTGGAACAGCTTGGGAGAGATCTATGTCCAGCAATTCCCTGCGATATGCTGAGTTGATTGATATTTGTATTATATACTTTTATATTAATTTCAGTTTACTAATATTCCGATTTTTTATTAACAAACAACAATAGCAAACAGTAGTATCAATCTGAAAACGATACTCAACTTCAGTCGCTGACGGTACATATTACAAAAAACATTTAAACTGATTGCAATAGAAGTAAACCAATGTGTTAGTGTAATGTTCGATACCGATACCGATAGAACACGAAGCACTACATTCTCACAGACTTATGATGACTCTGTTGGCTTATAAATGGTGGTTGCGTAATGAGAATCGAATGTGAACGGATACCTTAATTTAATAATGTAGATAGAAGCGTCATACCTTTGGTTCGTTAGTCATGAAATCGTGTCTAAGATGTGACGCGGAGACGGTGGTAACATGACGGTAGGCGACCATTAATTTGGAACTTGAAAATGTATGTAAAGTAATGTATGTAAAATGTAAGCTCCAGGATAGTCCATTAAATTCAAATTTTCTTCCGTTTTTGCAATTTCCAGGTCAGTGCCAGATTGTATCATCATCTGCCTAGCCTTTTCCCAACTATGTTGGGGTCTGCTTCCAGTCTAACCGGATGCAGCTGAGTACCAGTATTTTACATGGAGCGACTGCCTATCTGACCTCCACAACCCAGTTACTGAGTAATACCGATACCCCTTGGCAAGACTGGTTGTCAGACTTTCGGGCTTCTGACGACCCATAACGACTGTCTAAGATCTACGAAAGACAGCCGGGACCAACGGCTTAACGTGCTTTCCGAGGCATGAAAAGTATAGTATGTAAAGATGATCACCCATCCACGAACCAACCGCGGCAAGCGTAGCTTAACCTGAACGATCAACCCGTGCGACTGTTATTACTTAGCCACAAAGTATGTTGATCAAAATAATTATGATTTGCGACCGTAACACGTATGTTTTTACAGATTATAATAATTAAAATCATTAATATAACCCTCTAAATTCATTTATTTCCATTGAATGGCTTTTTCATGAAATAGTAGTTGAATTTCACGGGCAATTCTGCCCTAAGTTGTGAGTATTTTATGAAAAAGTCATTCAATGAAATTAAACGGACTTAGAGAGACATTTTGATGATTTTAAAGATTAATAATATGTAAAGCGATATTTTTTACAATCGCGAATCATTTTTTTAGAACATACAACTTGACACTGATCTGCCAAATTAATATAAAAGTAAGAAAATTCAAATTTTGCAGACATCCCTGGAGCTTTTACGTTGAGAACGGACAACGAAGCATACGAAAAATATCTCTCTATGTTTCTTTCAGTGTTTCATTTCATCGTCAGGAAACCCAAAAAACACAAAAGTTAAGTAAAACATTTAAAACATAATAGCATTATTAACCAATTTACAAAACAAAAATTATTTATCTTTTATGGAAAACCATTGAAGGTATATAACAAATTTTGGAAAAACATCACATTTCCACTAGTGCAAATAATGTTTATGGATTTGACCCAAACAAAATGTGAAAACGGTCTTAAGATGGCATCCAAAGGGTCAGCGATGTTGATTGGCTTGCTCAATCTCCACCCACAATAAGCGCTAATTAACAAATATGGCGTTACGTAGGATAGATCGAGTTTTCTATCGGTATTGCGTTTTATCTTCACTTTCTAGCTCACCCACGTGTTCTTACGACGAATTAATTTTTAAATCGTAGATGTGGACAGGTGTAAGAAAGATCCGTAAAAAATCATCATCAATGTTTTGGGTACGGTTTCCAAATACCTTGGGGGTATTTGATATTTTCAAGTTCAAGAACCTCCTCAGTTTTTTTCTTCGGCTGAAAATCATGGAAGTAGGACCTAGTATCAAGTGTTACAAAATTTTAACAAACTTTCAAGAACCATTATCACCAAAGGTACTTCCGTAACAAAGTAACAATTTCAATGCCTTTCATTTTGACAATTAAACAACATTCATTTCGTGGTATACTTTGTCGAGTTAAAGAATTTTTCAAAGATATGAAGCAATGAATTAGTAATGTCCTTCAAAATCCCTCAGATTGTGAAAGAAAGTGTTACGCAATTAGGGTACAGAGCTTAAAAAGTAACAGGTTCAACTTTGATTGCTATCTACAAGCGTTATTTTATGGTATTTAATTGCTTACGTCGGAAGAACAATAGCGCATCAATGATAGCGCAACTTATCGTCTATCTTGCAAATCAATCAGAGTCACAATAGAATTGCGCGGGCACTTTCACTGCGCCCGCGCCTCCTCACCTCTAGATCGTCATTTCGTCCGTGAACTTCTGATACCTCCTAACTAACATTTTTGCGCAAAACTTTATTTTAATGCCATCTTTTGGCAAAAGTCGGAATCTATAGAATGCATTACTCTCCTAAATGTAAAAACCTTCTTATTTGGTTATAATCCGTCCGTAGAAATACCTTCTAAATTATACCGCCCTATTTTTGGCGGAAATTTCTCGTAACTGACAGTTTGCTCGAAGGGCGCGTACCCGGCGGCTGAGTATTTTGGCGTTCGGCATTAAAAGTAAGTTTAAAGTGGTTTGTTATTGCTAATTTGCTATTTATTTACCACCTGAAAGTGTTTCACTACATTTCTTACATAATAGGTACTAAAATAAGATATTGCTATGATTCTTTTTTCGGTTTACGTAACTTTTTCAGATAGGAGTAATTTCTTTCAACACTTTTTACTTCTATTTGGTACGTAATGTTGTCATTCTATGCAGTTAGAAGAAATTTCTTAGAAGTATAATACACTTAATTCTATCTAAATACCTATTTACGATAAATTGGTGATGCCTGAATGCTCATTAATTTGAGGAAAGGCCCGTGCCTTGCTGTGGGATGTTTTATGCTGGTGTTAATAATAATAATCTACGATAATAAATAAATAATATTAATCGTTCCGTCTAAAGAGTATAACTGATTTTTTTTTGTGGTATTTCGTTTATTTAAGTGATTTCTTTTTTATTTCGGATTTCGTGATAATGGCATCAAAAAACAGGGCACATGCACTGGTTAACAGAATTTTCAATTCAACTGAACAAGAGAATGTTTCATCCACGTCTCGTACGCCTTTATCTCTAGTACAGAATGTCCTAACAGAACCACGTTCTGTTGGAAGGATTGAATCTCAGTTAGGGGAAAGTTCGTACGTAAGCTCCCTAATTGCAGGCAATGACCTAGACTTCATTCAATTAGAAGACCTGGTGGCACTTGACGCACCTTCACTATTAGAAACACCGTCTCCGAGGCCAACACCACTGCCACTTAGACGAGATTCTTCAACTACATTTTGTGAGGACTTTTCGCCCGATGACGACAGCGATTACGAACCATTCAATAATCGTGATGCTTTAAGTTCAGATTCAGAAAATGTTCCACCAAATGAAGAGGTAACGAATGAAGAGACACTGGAAGCGAATGAAGAGACACTGGAAATGAATGAAGAGGTAGTTCACTTTGGAGACATGACTGAAGGCCGACGTAGACAAAGACAAGCTAAACCCGAAAGATGGAAAAAAAATATTACTAAGCGACTAAGGATGGAGGGAAAAGAGTATGTTGGTTACAAAAGACCAAAGGGTGAGAAAGTACAAAGCCAACTTCGAAACCAAAGAGTCCTAGGGCCTAGATGCAATTCAGATTTCTGTAGAAATAGTAAGATAAGTTGTTGTGATGAAGTAAGAGATGAGGACAGAGAGAAGATATTTCGGCAATTCTGGAGCGACATGGATTGGCATCAAAGAAAAGTCTATGTAGCTAACAACGTAACTTTTCAGAGAAAAGGTAGACAGACATCTGAAAATTCGAGAAGAGCAGGTACCTTTGTTTATTTTCTTCCTTTAAGTAATTCTACTCATGGAACCACAACCAAGAAGCGAGTATGCCGTGAAATGTTTATTCGAACTTTGTGTCTTGGCACATTTTCAGTTCAAAATTGGGCAAAAAAAGGAATAAGTGGCATGCATCCATCAGAAGAAAACATGAATCGTAAACGTCGTCCCAGAGTTCCACTTTCTCAGAGACGTGATGTTCTTGATAACTTTCTTGATGAATTACCTAAAATGCCGTCGCACTATAACCGTCTTAACACTAACAAAGTGTACTTGGAGCCAGTTTATCGTAATGCCACTCACTTATACAATACGTATAAACAATATTGCTCAGAAAAAGGTGCCGATCCTTACGCTAGAAATAAATTTAACCAAACTATCAAATCTAAGAATATAGCTATCCATACAATAAAGAAGGACATGTGTGATGTTTGTGTAGGTCATCAGACCGGTAATGTGTGCGAAAATGATTATCAAACACATCTAAGCAGAAAAAATCGAGCCCGTGAAGAAAAATCTAAAGATAAAAGCGAGGCTATAAAGGGAAACTGCATAGTTTTGACAATGGATTTACAATCTGTCAAGGTGTGTCCGTTTATCACAGCTAGTGCCGTATATTACAAAACAAAATTATGTGTACATAATTTCACGATCTACGATTTGGCCTCACATGAATGTACATGTTACTGGTTTACTGAAACGGAAGGTGATCTATCAGCATCTACCTATGCGTCATTCATCATTGATTACTTATCCCGCCATTGTCTGCCCAAACATTTACCCATAATAATATACTCTGATGGCTGCACAAGTCAGAACCGCAATAATATCCTATCGAATGCACTATTAAATTTTTCCATGCAACATGAAGTGACTATAATACAAAAATACCTTGAAGTCGGACACACGCAGATGGAAGGAGATTGTGTGCATAGTGCCATCGAAAGAAAACTGAAAAATAGATTAATCCACATACCAAGCGACTTTCTCTCAGTTACAAAAGAAGCTCGCAAAAATCCATGTGAATACGAAGCTGTGATGGTGGACCACACATTTTTCAGAAATTTTTCGGCTCCTGAAACATGGCGCTATACTTCTATACGACCGGGACGCAAGGCTGGAGATCCAAAAGTTACGGATATAAAGGCTATTCTATATGACAACACAGGCCTGATTAAGTTTAAATTGGACTTTGATTCCGAATGGGAAAGCCTCCCTCAAAGAGTCAATAAAATTTCCACCATAACAGAATACGCGCCCCTGCATAGAAATAGAATACCTATCACTTTCCAAAAATTTAAACATTTACAGGAATTGAAGTCTGTAATCCCATTGGATTGTCATTCCTTTTACGACTCTTTGCCTCATTGTGAACGTTGACAATGATAACATTCACAATGAGACAAAGAGTCTTAAAATCACTTTATATGTCTTATTTATAAGACATACAAAGTGATTTTAAGACTATAAAGTGATTTTAAAAATATGATTCAAGATGCTGAATAAAAGATACTGATTATTGCAAAAAAATAGATTATATTTTAAGAATTTTATATATTTAAAAAAATAACCTTTTGAACACTGGTTAAGATTAAGTTTGTTTCTCATGTAATTATAAACCATTAATAAATAATTAATTGTGATTTCGAAGCATTTTTTTCTTTTACCTACAGAAATATACTTGTAGATTTTGTATTTGTATAAGTATGTTTCTGTATTTTGTTGTTATCTCCTAATTATGATTTATTCTGATAAATCCTGTCTTTCAAACATTACATTAAATGCACAGTTTGGAGGCTGATTCCTCCTAAGTAACTAATGGAAATATCTCCTATCTGAACTTTGTCTTTAATTCTAAAACTTAAAACTCCTAATTACGATTAAAATAATATACAACATAATACTAACTGCATTCATTTATTATTTCATAAAAAGACGTAAAACTAATCAACTACTTTTTTATTTCACCAAAATTCTCCACGGAAAATTTATAAATTAGTTTTATGTTCCTCCTGTAAAATTTCTGTGTAGGTAGATAGAAGATCTCAGAAGTTCACGGACGATTTGTCAGTGATTTTGACCCCATCAATTTAACCGTGCGAGACTGGTATTGTTGATGATCCACAGTGTGGAGTGGTATAACGAAACTATTTTATTGAAACCTCATGAATAAAGCGGATGAACTGATTTTCTCATAGCCTTTTGAAGTGTCAGTCAGTCGATGGTAGATCTTTAATGATGTAATGGAATGACATCACATGAATATATCGCCTTTGTTTCCATTCCAATGTATCGTGTTGACTAATTTTCATGATCTCGGTTCTAAAATTAAACTTTATGTCAGGCGCCTTACAATACCTCCATAAATTGTTTCCTGTGATCTGCATGACTATGATAAATTGAACCAAACCACTTCAGGCTATAAATAAAATAGATAAGTATAAGTACCTGTACGAGTGAGTATACTTTCCAATTTATTGCCCTTATAGAAACTGTCATGAATTCAATTTTCCCATTAGATATTGTACCGTAGCAAGTTCCGCATGCTTCGCCGCTGGCATTTACCTGACCTCTGCAGTCAAAACGGCTGGGAAATAAGTACCATTTGGAAGATGACACAATCCTATGGGTACCTGTTACAGGCAGCAACAGGTTGTAGAACTAAAGTACCTTACAATACCAAAATATTCAATGGTACATAAGTACCTAAGAAATTACTTGCCTCTTCATAGTTTACCAAGCGATTTGTGTTATATAAAAGGTCATTCACATAAGCTTGACATGAATAGGTTTTTTTTTTAATCATTACATTTATTTGTTAAAGACATGTGAGAAAAAGAATGCCATTCTTATATTTAGTTTCTAATTAAACCGGAAATAACCGTACACTATAACTTGGGAACGTAGGCTTCTAATGGTGATGATTCTGTTGTGCACCAACTAAACTTAATTTAGGCTATTCATATCTTCTTCCTTCTAATGAAGCAAGAAAGAGACAGATATAAATTACAGCTGTCGAGTTTAGTTGAGCCAATATTTTCTTCGGAGCAATGATGAACAAAATGTATCATGTTTAAAATGACATAAAACTCAAGGCAATCGTGGCCTTATTTAATTTGAGTAAACTGACACGGGTCTAGTTTTTTCGCGGTCTGTCAGTAAGAGATAGCAATACCCGTATTTTAGTTAAGATGGTAATCAAAAAAATCGGGCACCATTGTCTATTTTTTATTTATTCAAAAATGTTTGTTAAACTTTCAGCAAGTATTTTAAAAACTAGTCTAAATAAAAACAATTACTCTATTAAGGACAAGGTCCGAAATAAGACTATGAGACTGCTCTGTTATTCTCTTAAATTGTTTCTGAATGTACTCGCATTTTCCCGTGTTTATTGCACAGAAGGTCAGCAACGCAAATGATTATCTTCTTAAATTTGATGTGAAAATAGTGTCAATGTTAAATGTCAGTATGTAGGTAGATACTTATCCCAAAAAATCGCTCACATTGCTGTTAATTTTTTTTTGAGAATGACATCTAGTAGGTCGACCTATGAGGTAGTCTGCTGCTTAATCGAACTTGCCTGTGGCTATTTTAATAAATTAAGGTCTCCATCACGGGCTTAAAAAATTAAAACTAGAGCGACTACTCGCTAAGGGTACCCCCTGTGGGGTACGGACCTCGGCTTAGGGCATCGCTGGTGAGCAAGGGAGCTGGGCAGCAAGGCACTGGCTGGATCGGAATGATTATTATGTAGGGACAAATTTAAAGCTTCAGGTTCAGCGGCCCGGGCTGGCTCGAGCAAGGGTCGGGGCGGACATTGCTGTTAATCGATAGTGCACACTTAACGGGGAAGCGCCAGGACTAGCTCGTGAAACGCTCGTTTTTTTTGCTCTTGCAAAGTGTCCAGTTGTACTTGCCAACGAATGAACATAATATGATTCTCGACCATAAGAAGTATATATGTATTTATAGAATTATCGTACTTTGTTCAACAGCAGTGTCAGGTTGTGTGCAAATAGATTAACTTCGTGCGAGTCGCCTATAGAAAATATTATATCAAGAGTGTATCCCATCCACCCCGGTCGTCCCGTCCCGTTAACGGGGTGGTTGGGAAAAATTGTTGCATCGACCCCGGTAGTGTCGACTCGGTCGTTTAACGGGGTGGATGGCACAGATTTAGTCTCATCTACCCCGGTGTGTTTTTAATGAAGCGGACAGCACAGATTGAGTAGCATACGCCCCGGTAGTGTTTAAAGAGATTTTTCATTTTCTTACACATTTTGTATGTCAGCTAGAAAACACTTTATGTCTTTGAAGTACCAGGTGCTCATAACTCTATAGGAGCTCACCTAACCCGTTGTGTCAGGTAGAACACGCCTTATGCCTTCGAAGTACCAGGTTGTCATAACTGGGTAGGAGCTTGCTAAACATAGGAGTGTCAGCTAGAAAACGCTGTATGCCTTCGAAGTACCAGGTAGTCATAACTTGGCTGGAGCTTATCAGGCAAAGGAGTGTCAGCTAGAAAACGCTTTATGCCTTCGACGTAGTAGGTTATCATAACTTGGCAGGAGCTTACCAAACAAAGGAATGTCTGCTAGAAAACGCTTTATGCCTTCAAAGTACAATCAATTGATTCTGAGGCGGTACGAAGTTCGCTGGGTCAGCTAGTTATTGGTATAAAAAATTAATATGAAGTGTAATTATAATATTTAATATTCTCGAAAATGTTATGTTACTATTTTTAATGGAATTTTTATTACTTTTTTTTATTAATATTGGATTATACCATCTAAAATTAGAGACCAACATGTTCATTACTAGTAAGCACCAAGAAACAAATACTGGAACATAAGTACTTTCTACTGTGCGACGCGTATGCTACTCAATCTGTGCTGTCCGCTTCGTTAGAAATACACCGTGGTAGTTGCGACTACATCTGTGCCATCCACCCCGGTAAACGACAGGGTCGGCTTAACCGGGGTCGATGGCACAAGTTTTCCCAACTGCCCCGTTACCGGGGCGGGACGACCGGGGTGGATGGGATGCACTCAATTAAAAGCGACGATCCGTTCGAGTAAATTCGTGCGAATAAGCCGCAGTACCAAAATATATGATATTCTGACAATTTTAAATCAAGTTTCAAAACTTTACATCGTTCTTGAACAGCTTAAGTGCGAGAAACATTCGTACCTACCTACATATTATAATATTTACTCAGTTTAGTAATAGTCCTATGACAATGTCTGTACACTATTCCAAGGACTCAAGTGAGCTGGCATCCTCGGCACATCCTTTCCCGACCTACAATAAGGCATTTATGAATGGGCGCTTAAACAAGCGATTGCCTACTCACCTCGTAGCTATTTTATTTAATACAAAAGATTCTTGCTAGAGTGGTGTTTGATTGCATTCAACATCGTCTGCTTATAATAAGGTACCTAATAGGTAGTCGGCTACTGTAGTACCTAATAGGTAGTCGGCTACTGTATCTCATTGTTTAGAGGGCAGATGGGTAGGTCGGTACTAGGACTAGTTATAGGTATAAGAATCGGCGTTTCGGTTGCCCATTTAGCTATAATTGCTAAACTACAAGGAAATCCATCTAAGCTTATCTATTCAACACGCTTTTATTAACTTCACCTTCTTGTTTGTAAGTTCTTCACCTTTCTTGTTTGTAAGTAAGTTCTTCACCTTTCTTGTTTGTAAGTATGTAACTATGTTTGTAACCGAGTCCTTTGGACTTGATTTTGACCCTCTTCAAACATTCAGATTTCATTTAAACTTTGTAGACTTATGGACGACCGATCACAATACAATAATTTCATAAATTTATGCCATTGTCCTTGCCAGGGTTACCAGGATAGCAAAAAAACCTTCGAAAACTACGCTGAGATACATCACAAAATTCGAAACACCCTAGAGAATAAATAATAGTTAGAAAAAACTAAAATAAACACACTTCCGTAGAAAACTAAACTAAAAAGTAAAAAATAATTTTAAAAAATGCGTTGGCTGCTTTTTGATGTATGTCAGTTATCTTTCTTTCTACCCATAAAGGTGTTCCTTCACATTATAGTCTTTCAGGTTTGTCTAAGTTCAACCAAAAGATTGAAGAGTCTTTTACAAAGCTTGTCTCAATGATTCAATGTTTGTACCTACGTGCATGTCTTACTCATCAATCTATCAGCAACCAACTGTGAAACACGTTAAGACTATGTTGTTAGGAAGTTTGATTCGATTAACCTACAAAAAATGCACCTTGAACTTTATGCACTGACAATGAGAAAAACGATAATGACCATCTTCGGCAACCCTTCACTTCGCGTGTAATGAAGTGTTGATGACACCACTCCTCTGTACGCAACGATTACCTACCTAAGACTTTGTTGCTTGACCCGTTGTAAAATAGATATTGCCCTACCTAAATTACCAACCTACGTAACCAACTTTACCAACCTATTACCTCCTTAAACACAAACAAAAAATAACTGGCATATGCGAGTCGGACACGGTTTCCGGTCCACAAGGCATAAAATCGCCGAAAAAAATATTTCTTGTGTGGAAACCTCCTTTAATTTTATTTTGTTATAGCGACAATAGTAAAACACACTCTGTGAAAATTTATTAACAGGGTTCCGCTGGCGACCTTTGGGTACGGAACCCAGAAAATGACCGAAGATTTTTGAGCTATCCATAAAACCAATCTAATTTTTAAAATGCTGTAGTGTTTATACTGATAAAGCAATGCTACTTTGTCCTAAAAATGATTCTGGCTAGCGCCAAGTATTTCATTCAAGGTCAGGTAGAAGAAACTCGGGATGTCTGAAACATGTTGGATTGAGAAAATTGTCTAAGTTGCAGCTGAACGATCCTGACACATGAGACCAAGAAGAAGAAAGGAAAGAAAAAAATCTTTGTGAGATTTCGTTCTGAAATTATGAAGATTATGATAATTTTGGGCGGAAGTTAATCGGAAAATTGCTGTTCATTAATAGGGGTCTGGATGATGATGTCCGGGATTACATTTTGGAGGTGATGTACAGGGTAAACACAAAATTTGGGGGAGGCCGATGTCCAGCACTGGACATCTTTCGGCTAAAATGATGATGATGATGATGATGTACATTTACCATAAGAAATAAGTAACCAGGGTTATCGGATATAGTTGAAGTTTAGTAAGATGAGGATTAGGAGTATTTTTGGAACGAAATTTAATTTGATAAATTAACTGTTTGTTTTCTATTAATTCAATTTTATTTTATTCGAAAATATCAACGATTTTTAACTAAACTTTAAATATATTCGGCGACCCGCATTGCTTGTATCTTTTGGCGACCGTGCCTAAGAGGTTAGTCCTATAATACTTAAACTTTTAGCGTGATACGGTGGATAGTTAAACAACACTTGGGAAATAACGATATTCGACAATTTGTCTACTTTACAAGTCCTCTGGAGTTATTGATTACTTGAGAATTTTTAAACCTCTTCTGGAAACTCGATTGACTACCGTAAAGAGTGATGCTTAACATTCCTTTGCTAAGTTTAGAAATGTGCCTACCAGGAACATCGGTTTGGAAATACTTAATTACTTTGGAAACGAAATAATTGTTCCTCAACCTATGAACGACAGGTAGGTAGGTAAGGACAGCAAAGTCAGCAAACACAAGTAAAGTGATTGATATGAATTTAGGAGACAAGATGGTTTATGAATAGGCAGATAAAAGTAAGAAACTATTTTTTTTTTTCTTTTATGGATGCCTTGGATTAGTTCCGATTTAGGTTGACCTGAAAAGGTACTGAACTGTGAACCGAATGCAAGACCACTCAGCAAAACCAAAAACGTTTGTAATCATACATTCCCTGAAGGAACACGGGTGGGTTTTAGTCAGTAAAAGTCTAACACGCCCTTCCGCTCCACCCAGAGAGGGAGACGCCATTTGATGACTTCCCACCCACAAAAAAAAAACACACACACATTCCAAGTAATGCAGCAGGGTAGGTTAACCTATATTCGCTCAAAATAATGTTACGGTCAACCGATGCATATCATTAGATAACCATAACCTAGCTGTTCAACAAACATATTTAGCGTAGCCCAGTGCTCCAATTATATCAGGACCTGATAGATATGGCGGAAGGCGGTGCGGCGCTGGGGCAACGCACCGGGCACTTCCGCGCATTGTGGCTGCGAATCGGGTCGCAAGCCGGCGCAGGCGCATGGCCCCCCGTGCTTACGACATAGCAATTCACACCATACAAGTAACGCACTACCCATGAGTGAGCAGGGCTTGTAGCGGTAATCGCTTGCCGGTAGGTAGATATCCGATGTGTGTTACGTGGATGGTACAGTTTGTTTCATAGTATTGATCAACTAACATTTACGTGTAGATACTAGAGATGAAACGGTTATCCCGTAGATATCTGAGATCTGGCCTAAATTACTATCCGGCCGGGTAGTGGATAACAAGCGCCTATATGTCCGGATATTGCATAAAAAAGGAAATATAAAATTTACGTAAGTACTTATTTATATCACATAACAAAAACAAACACTGATCGCAAAATTTTCACTGTACAACTTAGAAAATGAATTAATAGTTTTAGGTATTGCACATATTATGGTGAATGAATATTCATTACTCCGGCTGGTCGAATATCCGGTATCCGGCCAAACAATTATCCGGTCATCCCTAATTGACACAGACCTGATTATTGACGATAAACCTATCATTTCACTCTTTGGCAAGACGCAAACACTTCAGCGTGTATCATGGCATCACAGAGGTTACTCAGACAGCAGACACAAACAACAAAACAAGACAATGTCAGGAAATCATTCCCATAACGTAGTACCTTGTCGCCGTTTCGTCGGTGGTTTTACCTCCGGCTTAGAGAAGATGTCTGCATCTGCCCTGGAACAGTTCATTTTTCCGAAATCAGTAGCCACCAAAAACATTATCTTATTAATGGTGTTATGTTTATAACCGTCATGTCTACCTACCTGCTTATTTAAGCCAGCTCTGCGTTCACTACATCAACCATACTGACCACAATAGGCCATGTAGCGACTCAAAGGCCTACTGTGGTTTGTCTACACCTTACCTTAGTTGCACCGTAGGTACGCCACATTAATCAAGCTACGAGTAGTTTACTTATTTATTTCTAAGTACGATAGATACTTATGTACGCAATTAGTCTAAGGTTTTCCTAAACCGATTAGCTTCGCTTGTCTGCAAATAATTTAGTAGGCCATCCTGCACAAAGTTAAGGCAAAAAACGGTTTATTAGCGAATATCATCAAGCTTACATGAATGAGAAGTATAATCTACACGATAATAATGAATAACAGATTAGTCTGATAGGTTCCCATGTGAACAGAATTAAGGTGCAACATGTTGGTAATTTTAACGCCCACATTCGCTTCGGTGATTAGATTGTAAAACTAATTAGTTCACATTTTGTTTACCTGTCGACTTATAAAGAACGAAAATGTAAATCATTAATATATTAATATTTTTTGTTTGGGCTTGTCATTATTTGGGGGAGGGGGGTTGCCATAATCGCCACGCTTAGCAGGCGGGTTGGCGATCACAGTATGGTACGGGGATCTAGTGGACTGGAAATCTAGTTTTTTGTTCAATAAAGTTAGTACAATGAAATATAGCAGAAGAGTGAAATAGTGTATGAATATTGTGACAGTGGATGTGTAATGTGTGATGAGTAGATATGTGTGATGTGTATACGGTGAATGTGGGGTGTGTGTGTGTCTGTAAACGTTAATGGGTTATATAAAATTTTATGTTGACTGGCCTGTTAGTCTAGTAGTTAGTGACCCTGACTGCTAAGACTGAGGTGGTGGGTTCGATTCCCACCCAGGACAAATGTTTGTGTGATGAGCACAATCATTTGTTCTGTGTCTGGGTGTAATTTATCTATAATATGTATGTATTTAGAAATATATAAGTATGTTTATCAGTTGTCTGGTTGCCATAGTACAGGCTCTGCCTAGTTTGGGATCAGAGAACAGTGTGTTGGTTGTCCTAAGATATTATTATCATTTATTCATTTTTTAACATATTAAGTATATTTTTAAATATTTTAACAAAAATCTAAAAAAAAAAACATTTAAAAATATAAAAAATAGTGATCCATCGGCATCGGGAGCAGGGTCCAAGCTGCCGGTGGTCAGGGCTCTAGAGAGAGGAACCTCCTGACTATGCGTGCCGTATCCAGGAGTACCGCCTTCTGAATCAAGCCCTTGATCCAGCCGTGTAATGAGAGCCTCCTGAGGTGCTGGTCGAGGCTCTTCGCTATTAGGCCATTGACTGTAACGATTATCGGTACAATGATTGCAGAATCCACGTCCCACATGTCGACAACCTCGTGTGCTAAGTCAAGATACTTGATTTTTTTTATTTTGCTCAGCTTTCACGAGATTCTCGTCATGAGGGACAGCGATATCAACAATCATTGCACGACGCTCTCGTCGATCTATCACTACAATATCAGGCTTATTGGCTACAATAGTCCTGTCTGTGATGATAGATCGATCCCAGTACAATGTGGCGTGACCATTCTCGAGAACTGGGTCGGGCACATACCTGTAGTATGGTACTTCAGATTCCACAAGGTTGTACTGCAAAGCAAGTTGCTGGTGGATGATCCTAGCTACTAGATTGTGTCTGTGCAAGTACTCGCCGTTAGCGAGACGAGAACAACCGGAAACAATATGTCGGATTGATTCACCGGGACGGTGGCATGCCCGACAGATGTCAACCGTACCATCCTTGACAATGTATTTCCTATAGTTATTCGTCATGATAACTTCATCCATAATCGCACAGACAAAACCTTCGGTTTCCCCAAAGAGGTCGCCGAAACGCAGCCAGGATACGGACGTCAAAAAGTCTACATCAGGCCCATGGAGAGCCCGGAAAAAGCGACCGTGAAGCTCTTTGCTTTGCCATACTTCCTTACGATCCTTAGTATCCAGTACTGCAGGTTTGCGCCAGTTCTCGTTCGCCAAGGAGAGCGGGGTGAGGCCCTTGTCCACTGCGACCACATCTCGGTGCATCCCCACGTCAGTTTGAAGAAAATATTCCCTGAGACTGCAGATCTCGCGGTTGTGGAGGGTTTTAGCGTTTAAGAAACCTCGACCCCCACACTTCCGCGGGATGTACAGTCTCATCACTGATGACCGTGGGTGATGCATCCAATCTGCCGTCAGCAATGTACGGACCTTCCTATCCAGAGCGCCAAGTTCCGTCTGAGTCCATTTGAGTATGCCGAAAGAATACATCAAAACCGGCATGACCCAACCGTTGAAGGCACGCACCTTGTTGCCGCCTGATAAAAGACTATTAAATACCTTTTTCAGGCGGCCAAAGAAACGTTCCCTCAGCGATTGTTTCATGTCGGTAGCATTGATGCCTAATGCTTGCGACATACCCAAATATTTGTAGGTTTCGGTTGAGGAGAGGGATCTAAGGTGTATAGAATCCGTAAGTTCGGTACCCACGGATTCTACAATCTCCCCTCGCTTTACATGCATGACTGCACATTTGTCCACACCAAATTCCATCCTGATGGCGCTACTGAACGTTTCTGTTACCTTCAGTAGCTCCATCAGTCGCAAATCGTTGGGGGCAAAGAGTTTCAGATCATCCATGTAAAGGAGGTGTGATATCAACTGACCACCTCTTCTCAATCGATAGCCTAGACCTGAATCCTCCAGCAGTGTGCTTAGAGGATTCAAGGCTAAGCAAAACCAAAGCGGACTCAAACTGTCGCCCTGAAATATTCCTCGCTCAATCCTGATCGGTTCATTGATCTGCTGGATTTGTGGACATCCTGGATAGAGAAGGACCGTCCTCCACTGCCTCATACACGACATCAAGAAGGTGCGTAGAGTTGCATCTATTTTGTACAATTCCAGCACCCTCATGAGCCATGTATGTGGCACCGAGTCATAGGCCTTCTTATAATCTATCCAACATGTCGACAAATCCTTCCGGGATCTACGAACCTGTTGGCTAATGGTCATGTCTATAAGGAGCAGCTCCTTAGTACCACGGGACCCATTCTTACATCCATTCTGAGACACCGACATAATTGCGTTACTTTGAATGTGGTGTAAAAGTTTTGCTCTAAGAATGGATGTAAGAACTTTATAGACCGTCGGTAAACAAGTTATGGGTCTATAATTTTTAGGTTCCGCAGTACTACCCGATTTATGAAGAAGGTGGGTAACTCCTGTTGTAAAGAACAGTGGTAGCGACCCAGTCTCTAAAGATGACTGGAATTGTGAGGCTAAGCAGGCATGTGACCTTTGTAGCCATTTGATCCAAAAATTGTGCAGTCCGTCCGGTCCTGGTGATTTCCAGTTAGGCAACGGACGGACTGCACAGGCCACATCCAAAGGACTGATGGTAATAGCCTCCATGTTTGGTATTGACTCACATGCCTGCTCAACAGCACGCATCCAGTGTCCTTCAGTGTGACTGACGGGCACCGACCAAATGCTTCGCCAAAAAGCACTCATTTCGTTATTATTTGGTAGACACGCGTCAGTCACACCTTGAGTTCGGTTGGGTCGCTCATATAATTTAATATTATTATTCTTTTATTTATTTTTCAACATATTTAATTACATTTTTTAATATTTTTACAAAAAAAAAAATACAAAAAACATTTAAAAATATAAAAAATAGTGATCCATCAGTAGCGGGAGCAGGGTCCAAGCTACTGGTGGTTAGGGCTCCAGAGACAGAAACCTCACGATGCGAGCCGTGTCAAGGAGTACTGCCTTCTGAATCAGGCTCTTGATCCAACCGCCTAACGATAGCCTCGACAGGTGTTGGTCGAGGGTCTCGGCCATCAGCCCATTGGCTGATACGACAATCGGCACAATGACAGCCGAGTCAACATTCCACATGTCAACAACCTCGTGTGCTAAGTCGAGATATTTAATCTGTTTTTCCTTCTCAGCTTTTACGACGTTGCCATCATGCGGAATGGTAACATCGACTATCATTGTGCGGCGCGCTAACCGGTCTATCACCACTATATCAGGCTTATTGGCGACAATAGTCCTGTCAGTAATGATAGACCGATCCCAGTACAACGTGACATGGTCATTTTCGAGAACTGGGTCGGGCACATACTTGTAATACGGTACCTCAGAATCCACTAGTTTGTATTGCAAAGCAAGTTACTGGTGAATAATCCTGGCTACTTGGTTATGCCTGTGCAAGTATTCGCCGTTAGCCAGACGAGAACAACCACAGATAATATGTCTAATGGACTCACCCGGATGGTGACATGCCCGACACACGTCAACCGTCCCGTCCTTCATAATATGTCTCCGGTAGTTATTCGTCAAGATAACTTCGTCCATAATTGCACAGACGAAACCTTCAGTTTCCCCGAAAAGGTCACCAAAACGTAGCCAGGATACGGACGCTAAGAAATCTACATTGGGCTCATGAAGAGCCCGGTAGAAGCGCCCGTGAAGCTCCTTGTTTCGCCATACTTCCTTGCGGTCATGGGTAGTAAGTACTACAGGTTTGCGCCAGTTCTCTTTAGCCATGGAGAGCGGGGTGAGGCCCTTGTCCACTGCGGCCACATCACGGTGCATACCCACTTCGGCTTTCAAAAAATACTCTCTGAGATTGCACACCTCGCGGTTGTGGAGGGTCTTTGCATTTAAAAAGCCTCGACCCCCGCACTTCCGCGGGATGTACAGTCTCATCACTGATGATCGTGGGTGATGCATCCGGTTTGCGGTCAGCATTGAACGGACCCTCCTATCTAGGGCATCGAGTTCTGTTTGAGTCCATTTGAGTATGCCGAAAGAGTACATCAAAACCGGCATGACCCAACCGTTGAAGGCGCGCACCTTGTTTCCGCCTGAAAGAAGACTAATTAATACCTTCTTTAGGCGACCAAAGAAGCGCTCCTTCAACGATTGCTTCATGTCAGCATCGTTAATGCCTAACGCTTCCGACATACCCAAATACTTATAGTTTTCGGATGAGGAAAGGGATCTGAGGTGTATGGAATCCGAAAGTTGGATTCCCTCGGATTCAATAACCTCACCTCGCTTTACATGCATGACTGCACTTTTGTCCACACCAAAGTCCATCCTGATGGCGCTACTAAAAGTTTCAGTTACCTTCAGTAGCTCCATCAGTTGCAGTTTGTTGGAGGCAAAGAGTTTTAGGTCATCCATGTAGAGGAGGTGAGATATTACCTGACCACCTCTCCTCAGCCGATAGCCTAGACCTGAATCCTCCAGCAGTGTGCTTAGAGGATTCAGGGCTAAGCAGAACCAAAGTGGACTTAAACTGTCGCCCTGAAATATTCCCCGCTTGATCCATATAGGCTCATCATTTCGCTGGATCTGTGGACATCCCGGATAGCGAAGGACTGTCCTCCATTGCCCCATGCACGACTCAAGGAAGGTGCGTAGAGTTGCATCAACCTTGTACAACTCCAGCACCCTCCTGAGCCATGTATGTGGCACCGAGTCGTAGGCCTTCTTGTAGTCTATCCAGCATGTCGACAGATCCTTGCGGGGTCGACGAACCTGTTGGCTTATGGCCATGTCGATGAGGAGTAGCTCCTTAGTACCACGGGACCCGTTACCACATCCATTTTGAGACGCAGACATAATAGAATTATTATCAATATGCGAACTAATTTTCGCTCTCAAAATGGATGTAAGAAGTTTATAAACCGTCGACAAACATGTGATCGGTCTATAATTCTTAGGTTCCGCGGTACTACCTGACTTATAGAGCAGATGGGTAACGCCTGTTGTCAGAAACTGCGGTAGCAACCCAGACTCTAAGGATGACTGGAAATGAGATGCCAGGCGACTGTGTGAACTGGTGAGCCATTTTAACCAGAAATTGTGCAGTCCGTCCAGTCCCGGTGATTTCCAATTCGGTAACGGACGGACTGCTCTGGCTACGTCTGTTGGCGTAATTTGCACCGGCTCCATTTCTGGTATTGTTTCACACACTCGCTCGACGTCTCGCATCCAGCCAGTCTCAACGTGACAGACGGGCACTGACCAAATGCTGCGCCAGAATGCATTCGTGACAGCATCATCCGGGCAGCGCACGTCCGTCACATTTTGTTCGGGTCGCTCCCAAGCTCTATATACCCACCTCTCATCGCTCTGGAACATACGATTCTGCTTGTATCGGTCGACCCGCCGTTTATACCGCCGAATACGGCTTGCCCATGCACAGACTTTCTGCTTCAGGAAGTCGATGCGCTCTGTGACACGGGACATGTATTCAAGAGGACTGATTCCGGTCCCCGAGAATGCCCGCCTTACAAAGCGCATCACTCGTGGTCGTGTATTACCCTCCCTGAAGCAGTATAGTTTGCCGATGAGTACCCTGGCCCCATCGATACGACTCTCGATCCTGCATTGCCAGGCTGGTACGGTTGGTATTGGTCGAGTAGCTCCGTCACAGCTTGGGAACTTGACGTTAGCTAAACGACATGCCGCAACAGCCGCGCAATACAGGATCGAGTGTGTATCGACGAGATTCTCGCTGCTCTCGAATAAATTCTTAAGCTGCGAGTCCAAGGCACACACCAGCGCCCTATTTTTCTTATGCATAGGCAACCGTGGTAATCGGGGTCTATGCTCGGTTGGGGTAGACCTATACTCGCGAAGCGCATCCTCCAGAGCGCTCCTCAGTCGGTTGTTACACTGGCTACTTACTGTGGCAACCATATCATCCTCTTCTTCAACATGTTGGGACCGCGGCGTAATTGCATCAATACTTGAAGATCCTTGTGCCGCGGTTTGTGTCGGAGTCGAGACGACATAGTTGCTCAGTACTTCTGAGCGCAGCTTTTCAAGTGCGGTATCGTCCAACCTGTGATTGCGTTGGATAACCCGCACCTGATCCGAAAGTCGTTGGGCCGAGACGTTGACGGTTGGTTCTAGTTCCTGGAACAGAGACAGCATCCTATCACGATACGCAGTGAGGTTAGTTCCCCCCTCTGTAGACCCGTAATATGCGCGCATGACGTTCTCGTTCATAGACTGAGTCCATCTCATGCGCTGCACACAACCACCGGCAGCGGGGACCCGGCGCGGGGCCGGATGGCCCCTAAGTCCCAAGCTCCTCGGTGGCCGGCCTCTCCCCTGCCGACGTACAGGTGTTGGCGACGTCGGCGGGGAAAAATATTCGTCGCTCGAGCTCGACGCAACTGCCACGGCCGGTGTCACAGCACTCTCGATGGGGCTGGGTACCGGCGGCGGCGGGGCGGAGCTGAGCGACGAGTCCGGAGGTGATAGGCGTGCGCTGCGTGTAGCTGACCTGGTCAACATCTCGTCTTTTCCTCTATTTCTTCTTATTGTCGGTCGGAGTCATTTTTGTTCGGAGGTGACATCTGTCATGCCACCTCCGAATTGGTAGTTTTTTATCAAATTTTTTACATTTCTTTGGTTTTCCAGACAGTTATGTATTATTTTATGATCTTCTTGGTATAGGTTTGCTTTTTTATTGGAAATTTATTTAAAAACTGGGTTCAAATTATTTTATCTATTTAAATTGTACAAAAACTGAAGAACATGACGTGTTGACACGGTGTTGCCAGGTTATTATTATCCTTTATTCATTTTAAAATCTTATAAATTATATTTTTAAATATCAGAATATAAAATAAAAACATTTAAAAATATAAAAAATAGTAGCCCACCGGTATCGGGAGCAGGGTCCAAGCTACCGGCGGTCAGGGCTCCAGAGAGAGGAACCTCCTGACAATGCGAGCCGTGTCCAGAAGTACCGCTTTCTGAATCAAGCCCTTGACCCAACTGCTTAACGAGAGCCTCTTCAGGTGTTGGTCGAGGCTCTTGGCTATCAACCCATTGGCTGTGACGACTATCGGCACAATGATCGCTGAGTCCACATCCCACATGTCGACAACCTCGCCAGCCAAGTCAAGATACTTGATTTGTTTATCTTTCTCGGCTTTCACGAGGTTCTCGTCATTCGGAACCGTTATGTCAACAATCATTGTGCGCCTTTCTAGTCGATCCACCACCACTATATCAGGCTTATTTGCAACAACAGTCCTGTCAGTGATGATGGATCGATCCCAGTACAGTGTGATATGGCCGTTTTCGAGAACTGGGTCGGGCACATACCTGTAGTACGGCACTTCTGATTCCACAAGGCAGTATTTCAGAGCAAGTTGCTGGTGGATAATCCTGGCTACAAGATTGTGTCTATGCAAGTACTCTTCGTTAGCTAGACGAGAACACCCAGAGATAATGTGTCTAATTGATTCCCCGGGACGGTGGCATGCCCGACATATGTCCACCGTGCCGTCTTTCACAATAAATCTCCGGTAATTGTTCGTCATCATAACTTCGTCCATAATTGCACAAACAAAACCTTCGGTTTCCCCAAAGAGATCACCGAAACGCAGCCAGGCTACGGACGCTAGAAAATCTACGTCGGGTCCGTGTAGGGCCCGGAAAAAGCGTCCGTGGAGCTCCTTACTTTGCCATACCTCCATGCGGTCATTAGTGTCAAGTACTACAGGCTTGCGCCAGTTCTCGTTAGCCAAGGAGAGCGGGGTGAGGCCCTTGTCCACCGCGACCACATCTCGATGCATCCCCACGTCGGCTTCCAGGAAATATTCCCTGAGACTGCATATCTCGCGATTGTGGAGAGTCTTAGCGTTTAAAAAGCCTCGACCTCCACACTTTCGCGGGATATACAGCCTCATAACCGATGACCGTGGGTGATGCATTCGATATGCAGTCAGCAGCGTACGGACCCTTCTATCCAGGGCGTCGAGTTCGGTCTGAGTCCATTTGAGTATGCCGAAAGAGTACATCAAAACCGGCATGACCCAACCGTTGAAGGCGTGCACCTTGTTTCCGCCTGAGAGAAGACTATTAAATACTTTCTTCAGGCGGCCAAAGAAGCGCTCCTTCAACGATTGCTTCATGTCAGTAACCGACATACCCAAATACTTATAGGTTTCGGATGTGGAGAGGGCTCGAAAGTTTGTGGAATCCGAGAGTTGGGTTCCCACGGATTCCACAATCTCTCCTCGCTTTACATGCATGACTGCACATTTGTCCACACCAAATTCCATCCTGATGGCGCTACTGAAGGTTTCAGTTATCTTCAGTAGTTCCATCAGTTGCAAATTGTTGTGGGCAAAGAGTTTAAGGTCATCCATGTAAAGGAGGTGTGATATAACCTGACCACCTCTTCTCAACCGATAGCCTATACCTGAATCCTCAAGCAGTGTGCTCAGAGGATTCAGAGCTAGGCAGAACCAAAGCGGACTCAAACTATCGCCTCTCTCAATCCTTATCGGCTCGCTATTCCTCTGGATATTTCGACATCCTGGATAGCGAAGGACCGTTCTCCATTGCCCCATACATGACATCAGGAAGGCGCGCAGAGTTGCATCTACTTTATACAACTCCAGCACCCTCATGAGCCATGTATGTGGCACCGAGTCATAGGCCTTCTTGTAATCTATCCAACATGTCGACAGATCCTTTCGGGAACGACGAACCTGTTGGCTAATGGCCATATCAATGAGGAGCAGCTCCTTAGTACCGCGGGACCCGTTCCTACATCCATTTTGAGAGACAGACATGATGGAGTTAGTGTCTATATGATTGTAAATTTTAGCTCTCAAAATGGATGTAAGTACTTTATAGACCGTCGGTAAACACGTGATCGGCCTATAATTTTTGGGTTCCGCGGTGCTACCTGATTTATGGAGCAAGTGGGTAACTCCTGTTGTAAGAAACTGGGGTAGCGAACCAGACTCCAAAGCAGTCTGGTACTGAGCCGCCAAGCGAGCGTGCGATGCTACAAACCATTTTATCCAGAAGTTGTGCAGCCCGTCCGGCCCTGGAGACTTCCAGTTGGGCAACGGACGAACTGCACGAGCAACATCTTGGGGGCAGATAGTAATAGCCCCCATTTCTGGTATAGGATCGCAGGCTCGCTCGACTTCTCTAGCCCAATCACCTTCGGTGTGACTGACAGGCACCGACTAGATACTGCGCCAAAAAGAACACATGGCGTCATTATCCGGCAGATGCGTGTCAGCCACACCTTGGGTCGGTCGCTCCCAAGCCCTATAAACCCACCTTTCATCACTCTGGAAGGTGCGATTCTGAGTGTATCGGTCCACTCGCCGCTTATACCTACGAATACGGCTTGCCCATGCATAAACTTTCTGCTTCAGGAAGTCTATGCGCTCTGTGACACGGGACATAAAATCCTGAGGGCTGGTATCAGTCCCTGAGAACGCCCGTCTCACAAAGCGCATCACTCTAGGGCGAGTGTTGCCCTCCCTGAAACAGATTAGTTTGCCGATGAGCGCTCTGGCCCCACTAATACGACGCTCAATTCTGCACTGCCAAGCTGGTACGGCTGGTTTTGGTCGTGTAGCTCTAGAGTCACTAGCAAATTTGACGTGAGCTACACGACATGCCGCTACAGCCGCACAGTACAGAATTGCATGAGTATCAGTGAGGTCTTCGCAGTCATCAAAATAGTTTGACAACTGCGAATCCAGAGCCGCCACCAGCGCCCTATTTTTTTTATGCATGGGCAAACGAGGTAAACGTGGCCTAAGTTCTGGTGGTATGGACCGATATTCTCGAATCGCACTCTCCAAAGCAATCCTCAATTCCTCATTGCACTGGGTAGCAATCCTCAATTCCTCATTGCACTGGGTTTATTATTATGTTTTTTATTATTATGTTATTGTTTATTATTTTTATGTTAAAAATACTACAAAAAAATAGTTTAATTTTATTCTCTATTTTATTTCTTGAGTTCTTCAGTTTGTTGATAGTCCAATCCTTATAACCATGCAGTTACTTTGCTTTTACATACTTGTGTATTTTCTTTCATCACACAACTTTAAATTCATTAATGTGACTGTATAATCTAGGTCCAATAAAGCTATAGAATTTTTGTGCAAATCTAGTTTTTGTTTTATAGGTTTAACTCACAGCATAGTGCCTTCTTGTTTTTATTAACCCTTCAGTAAACGCCGATGGACCTTTATGCTGTCGTAGGACACTAAATAATTATGTACAACTATCTAACAGTTAGCACTCCAGTTTCCTTATTTAATTTCTGGGTAGAAAAGAGTCAAGGTTTGAAGAAGGTAACCTTTAGGATGAGCCTTTGAGCTCGCTCCAGTTCCAATAACTTAGTTTTGCCATGCATTCAGCCTGGAACACTGTCTTGTGGACTCCCAATGGTGAAGCTATGTGTGTGTTGAACTCTTGCAAAGAAGATTGTAGCACCTGTGCCACTGTGTTTTTGATCCGTCCATGAAGATATGCAGCTCAGTGGGGCGCTAACCCTCACAACGGCGATCTTCGTGCAGTTGGATTCTATATTTTTTATCAAAAATAAATTGTTTGTGTACCCGGTTATTTACGGCTTTCGTAATGGGGAAGTCAATATTGAGTTTCTTTCATTTCATTTCTTGTGTGACTCTCTTGCTCCAGAGGTTTGTTAGGTTTAGACGCACCGCCGCCATCGTGGCTTTCTGCTGTATGAACAGGTGGAGCGGTGGTAGACCCAGCATGTCCATGGCTGCAGTCGGACTAGTCCTCATGCAGCCCGTTGTAGTTTGTTGCAGGCTGTAACAAGCTTGGTGCGGGGCCACCATACCACGGCCCCGTAGATGATCATGGGGCGGATCACTGCAGACAGCCAAAGTATGATTTTGGGGGATAGGCCCCACTTCTTACCTATCATTTTCCTGCATTGCCTGAATGTGATGCTGGCCCTGTTTAGCTTGTTGTCTAAATGAATACTCCAGTTCCACTCCACTGCATAGTAACGGAAAACAGGATAAAATGAGCTCTCAACATATCTGTACGGTTTACGTACAGGCCAGTAAGTCGCTGACACCGCGACCTACTTTCGTTAATTCATTTTATATAGTTTTAATATACTAAACGTTAGTTGACCATTAGCTACCTTAGCGATAATACCACGGATTAGCATCCAACATCATTTTGTAACTTTACAATAAACTACTTGGGATCGTGATGTCTGTGGTTTTCGTCAACTCACCTCACTGCAACTTGACCGCTCTGAGCCGTACAATATGCCTGCCGGGGTCGCGAGATTGTTCGAAAGAGATACCGTGACCCTGGCGCATGGGCAACTGAAGGAACACGGGTGGGTTTTAGTCAGTAAAAGTCTGACACGCCCTCCCGCTCCAGCCAGAGCGGGAGAAGTCATTTGATGATTTCCCATAAAAAAAGGCCGTACAATTTCCGAGACGGACTTTTCCGGGTAAAGGGTAAAACCACTTCACAAACAGCATGCGTATTCCACAAGCAGGTCAACAGAATCCGCACTAAATAGCATGGTATCCAAAATTGAATGCGTAGTGGACCACAAATGCTCAGCACCGGCGCCTTTCATCGAGGTGCCTTCGACAAACCATGTTTAATAGCATCAACATAGCCCGCGACAAACAACATAAATCCGACTCTGAGTGACTCAAATTGAGAGCTGCACAAGTCACAATGAACGACACTACAAGGGTAGTAGGCGGAGGGCTGCAAGGAGGCTCTCGTGACATCTATGGAGCCTGATTGTAGACAGCCTCATCAAAACAAACAACGACAAAGATTACTTCAGCGTAAGCTACGCCGATGATATAACCTTATTAATTAAACTAACAAAATGCATAAGGGCCAGCGCTCACTGCCGGCATGGCACGGCAGATTGTGCTGCGGCATCCCGCGGCGTTCCGTAGCATGCCGTGGCATCCCGTGGTATCCCGCGGCATGCCGTGGCATTCTGCTGAAAGCCCAGCCACTCTGGCATCAATCAGTTTTGCTCCACGCGGATTCGACGGTGGTTGTGTCGTTATTGTCGGTTGACTGGGATTTAGGATTAAGCTGCACAAGTTACAACCTTATTTCAACTAGATTAACAATCATAATTCCTCGACACACAGTGACCCATACGTCTCGCGAGATGCAATGGCGTACCGCGGCAACCCGTGGAATGAAACGGCATGACTCGTCATGCCGCAGCATCCCGCGGCATGCCGGGGGGCGCGTCGCGTCATGCCACAGCATCCCGCGGCACGACGTGGCATCGTGGTATCGAATAAAGTAACATGGACTCTAAACTTATTGAAATAGGATTCAAAATAACTTGATTAGTAATAAAATCATTTGCCATGCCATGCCGTGCTGTGCCGGCAGTGAGCGCCGGCCCTAACGGACAGTCCTCTTTGCTTGCGTGAAGGCCGAGGAAACCATTGCGATTGCATAGGCTTCGCCCAGATTGGACATAAGCCCTCGGGGCAACGAGATCTTACACGGACGTTCTCGACCAGAAGATATAGACGACTTCTGGAGGGAGGTGAGCTGGTTGGAATAACTACCGACGGCCGCCATAACCCACGTAAAATAGTCCACTTGAAGGACTAAGTTGGAAAGGGTTGTATAAATGAAAAACATAATGCACATTACTTTGACTTTTTATTTACAATATATTAATATTCTCTTTAATTTTTTTCAGTTTTTTTACGTTATTTTTTGTTTCAGGCACTAAACATACATCCTTTCATTGTATTTAAGCGTAAACACACGTTTTAACAGTTATATGTAAGACCTCACTTTTCGAATACAAGTGCAACATAAGTGGACACAAACTATTACAGTTAAATTAAATACTTTTAGCAAAAACCGCCTTTGGCGCGAAGAGATCACCTGCGCAATAATCTCATTACAATATGGCTTAAGAAAGCTTTAACCTAAACTACGTACTAGAACAGCATTTCATCAAGTTATAACAGTTATTGCACAACTAAGTAACATTATAATTATGTGAACAAACAATTTAGCGCAGAAGTGACAAAAGGTGTGTATTACATATAGACCTAACGTAACAATGATCGTTGGTCCAGCAATACAATACACAGCAACAACAATCCAAATAGAAAATACAGAAAATCATGCGTTGTTTACCTAATCATACCTAAATACTAACGTAATTTTATTTCAATATAAATAAGTTATAAAAAGTGAGGTCAGTGACGTCAGAGGTGTTGAGATGGGAAAAGAGATTATTAGGAAATAGGTACACAGAATGCTGAAATGCGTACAAGCCGTGTCCTTTTAGGATATCCAAACCATGCAATAATTTGTTCGCATCCTATAACATTCTTCTTTTAATAAATTCCAATCGATGACATTTAACGATATTACACAACAATTTAATGTATAATAATCGCCATAATAACTTGTACTTTACATCTAACAACTAAAATAATAAAATCGATCATACCCAAAACCATTCAAACAAACATTTCGTGCTGACGGTATGTAGTCACAGACAGCAACGCATTTGTCCGTCAATCAACTTATGAGAACGCGTGGGATTCAATCATCCAGATGAGAATTACATATCTGCTCATCGAAATTTACATGCACCACATTTCAAAAACCAAAATGAACATAAAGTTAACTAAAATTCATAATATAGTCGGTGCTTCCCTCTTGGCAAGAACTCTATTATAATTTGGTTTCATAGCAATACTTTTTTTTATAAAAATATTATCTTTTTATTGCCACGTTAAAATTTGAGATCTACTAATAATAACACTAAATACATGTTCACTTTACATCATACATCTTGAAAGACAAATAAGACAGGTACTATTTTACATTTATGATATTTTTTGTCATTGCATGAACTCCTTGATATCTAATTAAATATACATACACGTCTATGGTAATATTAGCTTTAACAGACGTATGTGATCGAACGTCATATCAGAAAATTTACTAAATTAATTGGTCTTTCAATATTCAATTCAGACTCATATTTCTGTTAAAGCTTCATATTGCTTTAGGTACTATTAGAGGAGTATACAGAGAACTACATGTAACAACCATACACAAACAAATAAATAGCAACATTAAGTATTTCAAAGCCGATTTTGTTCAGAGTGAATGCTGATCAAACAGTCTAGGTGCCGTTAAATTTAGCGACAAAACCGGTGAGACGAGGAGTTTTAGGCATTGAAACCGGCAACAACAGTGGTGACAAAATTGAGTACTAAGTGGAGGAACAAATAACGGGGAATCGGAACATGTAGAGGAGTGAGGAGCTGAGGATCAGTTGAGTGCGCTCACGTGAGGCGGCAGGAGGGCAGGCGGCCGCACGAGGAGTGCCAGCGCCGCTTGCGCCGCGACTCCGCGTCCGACAGCTCGGCCGTCGACAGCGTGCGCGACCCGCCGTCGCCCAGCTCTGCAACACGCACGCGGATTACACGTCATGTTCATCGACCCGGACTACGTACTATTCAGATACTATTAAGATATCATTTCCAAAAGTAGTTTTACGATTTTCGAAGTGTGGACTTACTTATTCGTTGAGCAGATTGACAGTGCGTCAATTTTGTCGCGTTAATACCATTTCATACGGTTGAAAATGACAGTTTAGACTTCAATTTACGGATAATTTAAGGCGAGGGGCAATTCTCGTAATTTTAAGAACCTACAGTCTGGTCTCAGGCTCAATCTGTCAAAAATACCTCGAGTTTCCACACATTTTTGACATTCGATTGTCGCCGGGATGAGAGTGCGACTAGATTTTGAACGTTTAGTGTTGCGAGAATTGGCTTTCTGACAGTCAATTTACTTATAAATGAAGTTTCTTGACTAGATACATTAGCGGTTGAGACCCGTAAGAACAAGCGTTAAACCTTTTTAATGTCATTTTAAATTACACACAATTAATTAAACGTGGTTGTTCACTCGCATTCAAACTCATTCGAGCACCCGAATGTCAAACTCATTCGAGCACCCGAATGTCAAACTCACTCGAGCACCCGAATGTCAAACTCATTCGGGCACCCAATTGCGGGCTAACAACCAAGATTGCGGTTGCACCTTTATCAATATTGAAGAACCTAGCGACCGATGAGTAAAGTCAAGTATCTGTATAGTATGTAATCCTCGTGTCGCTAATCCTCGTGTCGCTAAAATAAACGTCATTCTCATAAGCAATATCAATATCATTCAGTCGAAAACGATGTTATTAGTGAAGTACTAGGTACACACAAACATACAGTATGTATATTTAAAAATACATTTTACTGCACTTATTTATCGGTTATCTTATATTTTACTCGCATCATAAATACGTTTTATAATGGGAAATAAATTAGTCTTTATAAATTACTGTAAGCCTGATATTGTTATAGCGGGTATATGTAGGTATATGGCTGTTCATATAGATATAAGGTCGGTGGTATAAAGTCTGTAAGCTAGATTGGGGCTTCGTCACTCGCATGCAACGAACCTAACTCAAGGAACAAATGCGAGCGCGCACGAGGCCGGCTATGAATACTTCTTCAGGCTCTGAAAAGGGTACGACTCTTTTTATCTCTTTCTTCTCTCAATTATTACAATGGACAGAAAAAGATAGGAATCGTTGAGACGCTACAAACGTCACTGAATCAAAACTTCAGAAAATGTTCAAATAAATTCCGTTAAATTCAGCATAGCAACAAAAATAATGTGAAGTTTACAATGCAGTATGACGACGAGAAATTACAGTAATATAATTATTATGTAACTACTGATATGACTAAGACGGCCATTCAAAGATATGAAGTGGCAAATGTCTTTATGAAAGTGCACGTCCTTAGCCACGTAATTGCATACAAATCCAAATATTTACATACATAGTATAATCACAAAATATTAACCTGGCACTTTAAACCGGCTTGCCACGAGTACAATATTGAACTGCGAATTGAACTACGCAAGGGTGTAGTTGACCCCCCAATATGATCGGATGATTTCAGTCTTTATTGGTGGCGATCAACATGACGAGACGAGACTGCCTAAACTATCCACATTACAGAGATTCGTTGACACGTTAAGCAATTTTGCAATATCGATGTCTTAGTTCACAATTGCACTAACTACAAAATGTTCAATTTTCACTTTTTAATGCCAAACACACTTTTTATACATTACAATATTGAGATATTATGATGAGTTAAAGGACTAGTCTTATGAATAGATGCATATTTGTTGTGTTATTTTACTTTGTTTTTGTACTCTTCTTGTCTAAACTTTAAAAAACTTTAAAGCTCTCTCCTCAAAATTGATAATTTTGTAGTTAGTGCAATTGTGAACTAAGGCATCGATATATACTTTCCCTATTCGAATTTGAACTGTCATTTTCATTCATAATGTTGACAATACAAAAGGAAATGCTTAACCTTTTCATTCTGCGTTGGTACCTACACTAAAAATATTCTTTACTGCCTATACACAAAGTCAGTAACGTCATAGAAAAGTTCATCATCAGTATCAGACTGACCGTGCCTGTAGTCTCGCTCGGAGAAGTACTCCTGCGCCGAAGGATAGTGTCGCTCCACTAAGTACGGGATAACGGTGGAAGTATGCAGTTCGTCAGAGCGACGCGAGCGCGGCGTCACCATCCGCTCGCCGGGCTCCAGCGGCGGCCGGGCTTGGACCCAACTGTAACATGAAAAGGTGGATTTGACTTTTTTATATTAATAATCACAAAATAAAATACGTTTCGCGCTTAACGAATTTAAAACATCACCCTGTTTCTGTCAATCGTATGAATAATACAGACAATCGTATGAATAAGACAGAATAGTGTTTTAAATACATATAGAAACATCGTTCTATCAAACTTTTGAAGAAAACGGAGAAGGATTTTTTTTATGTGTAGCGCCTGACTAATTTAAAATAACGTCAGTTTTTGTCAATCGTATGAAGATAACTAAATGATTTTTTAAATATGATTAGCTCTAAACGAATTTAGTCATGTGTGGTACGTAAGGGCCTAAGATATGTGGCCTTACTCTTCAACCTAATTTTAATTCCAATCTAATGCCAATACGATTCAATTGTTAATTTTGCATACACGTAATTCGGTACTCTTGAAAACAGTAGTGTCAACATTGGAACAACAACAACCAACGCCCGATCTCAATTCCACTTAGTTCTAAAAAATGGACACAAGAATACGAAAGGTTACAATTCCAATGTTAATCGATCATAATTAAAATCAACAGTAAGCACCAAGGTCAGGGGAGAGCGTTTTGGGGGTTTGTCTTTTGCATCAGTCGCAACACATTCAACACACACTGTGTTAGAACTCAGTCTGATAGAAATAAACGGTTTTAGGTTTTGATAAAAATAACAATAAATTAAATAGGTCAGGACAAACTAAACTAATAGTTTCTAGTTTATAGTGCTTTTGCGAATCTGCGGAGGACATAATTCCATCAAAGGCAAGATTTGTAGTAAGATCAATTCCAGTTCGATCGACAAAACATGTTTTATGAATGCTTGAGTTTTCTAGGGGATTGTGGATCATGATGTGGATTGGTCCGTGTGGTGTCGGACGTAAGGAATAGCATCACCCTATTTCTTCCCGTGGGTTTCGTTTTATTATCATACTATATATAAATCATATCATACATTTTTTTATTTTCATACTGCGATCGCCAACCCGCCTGCCAAGCGTGGCGGTTATGGTAAAGCCCCCAAATTCGGGAAAGCCAGTGTATCCAGTAGTGGACCTCTTACGGCTGAAATTACGATGATGGAAAGCAGAAACAGTTACAGCTAAGAGGCAGATATATTTTTTATTTAAAAAAGGGGGTGTTACCTACACCTCTAGCCGTCCTCCAGAACTACAGACGCAAGTAGTAATAAGTTAGTTATAAATAAACATTGAGATGATAACAGAACTATCAGCAACTTATTATAATATTATTATTGAATAAACAAAGTACTTAATTCTTTCCTTTGTTAGTAACAACATACAAGGCCATTTTCCTGTTGCATACCAGTATTAGCTGGATTTCCTTTGTAATTTATCACAGGGATAGACGTAATAAATGACGCTATTAATTAATAATCAGGTTATGACAAATATAAATAATTGTGGTTTGGAAACCACATAACAAACAGGTTAGCAATTTGATTGCTAATGGTACTGTGGAGATTATATATAATAGCATCTTTGGTACTTAAATGTTAACTCTATGAAAATGTGTTGAAGTGCCCTCATCATCATCATCATCATTGCAGCCGAAAGTCGTCCACTGCTGTACATACAACTTTTTTTTATCACGAGGTGGAAATCCTCATGGATGTCCTTCGCCCCGGGGTGGGCGGAGGGGTCTGTCAGACTCTTACTGACTAAAACCACCCCGGTGTTCCGTCCCACACCTACGTCGGGGACCACGGGAACCAATATGTCTTCCGCGATCCCCGACTGGCTGGACATACGCCTACCCCAAGCACCGCTAATTGGACCGGTAAATTTTTTGGAGGGGTTCGCCATAATCGCCACGTTTGGCAGGCGGGTTGGCGATAGCAGTATGGTGATAGAATGCATAGAGAACGCTGCTGCACGTTGTCTGCTGAGTCCCTTAGTCACGAGACTTTACGATATCCACGCGAAGAAAAGAGATGGTACTATTCGTTCCGCCCGGCACCACACAGACGTCGAAGCGTAGAATTACAAGACAAACGTTAATTGATATTTCGAATAACAGAAAAATAAATTGCAGGCGTCACTGCGTCAGATAGGCTGACAAGCGAAGATGAAGAAGATGAAACTATAAAACGTACACACTGCTACAGGTCAAACTATACATTTCCAGTTTTTGCTGACCTCGCATTGTTTAGGCTTTTCGTACAGTGAGATGTCAGCATATACTGGTAACATGTATATAGCTGATGTGTGGCCGTGCGTACAAGGATTTGTAGGATTAATTACTATCGAAC